>OX438663.1:15749194-16949194 GCA_949316385.1 Globia sparganii | reverse complement strand
ACTGATTTATTTGTTACCTAATTTTTATTTTTTTAATAATAATATAAATTAGATAGTGATTAAGTCGTGACTGATTAAATTATTAAGTACATCTTACAAGGATGTATATTAAATAATTTTGTTTTTTTATTTATGTTTCATTTCTAATGTGACAGCCCTAACTATAATTTGTCAATGTATGGAGATTGAGAAAAAATGATGCTAAACATTGCCTATAGTAAATCAACCTACTAGAATACTCCAAAATGTTTTATTCGTAATAGAGCCCTATACTACAGTTAATAAGCTACATTTTAGATTGCCTCAGAATTCGGAGCGCACGTTTATTTTGGAATAAACACGTCGGGCAATGTTAGGAATATGGGTAATAACTTTGCCTAAATAATAAAATTCCCCAAAAACAACCTTTAATTTACGAATATTGTCTTAAAACCATGAAAATAATATAATGCTTGGTGCCTATTTATTCTAAATGTATAAATAACACGATAAGGAGGGTAAATTTATTATTTTATTTTATGTCAAAGACAAAAAATATTGAAAACCGTGAAAAGTTAGGGCAGTTGACGGTACGTATGTAAATTGGATCTAAAGCCTATTTTGAAGACGAAGGCACTTCTTCAAAATAAAATCAGCCTGTAAATGTTTTTTTGGTTTGCAATTAGTGGATTGCTTTTTTAGGAAAGGGATGAAATGAAGCTTTTAACATTTTCCCGATTTACGAATTAATAGCGTCACATATTATTCTAAGTCAAAATGCGACTGACTATAATATTTATCTAGATAATGTTTTAAGAACTAAAATACTGTGGCAAGGTTCTCATAGCGTGCTTTCAGTCTAAGGAAAAGTTTCTAACATAACTGTTGTAGTGCGAGTGTGCAGGGATACGTCACTGAGAGAATGCGACGTGCAATCAGTGCGCCTGCGCAGCGCGCGGCGTGACCTCGTGAGATCAAACATCAGAACAACAAGAAAAGTATCATACGTCATAATTTAGTAACTTAACTATCGTCATCCATTTCATGGACGTCAACTTACAACTAAAACACCATAACGGGGCAGTAACGAAATCCTAATCACAAGAGATAATTTTGTTAATAAAATGACGGTTTTCACTTGATATGGCGTCTACGTCAACGTTAAAATATTAAGACAGGGAAATTCATTGTTAAGCAAATAGACTACCAAATGAAATGATCCATACATTTAAATCACAACTGCAATTCTTTGAAGCTGTATGAAATGGCTTTATCACGTAGATAGAGTATAGCCATAGACAAGTTACTAAATAATAATAATGAACAAGGACACATTTATTAAATGAATTTAAATAGATCCAGTAGTAAGAGTAAGGGCACATTTTACCAACGCCAGATAATTTTATCCGAGGAATAATTTTGAATTTTTGACAGTTCATCCATACAAAATCTGTCACACCTCAATTTTATTCCACAAATAAAAACTTTCTGTTGATTGAAAAATCAGCTCTTAACAAGACAAATTTATTTTCTTTATTTCCTTCACATATGCTAACTTTTTCTTTGTTATCCTACAACTGGAGCTGTACACAAGGGCTGGCAAGCTACAACTTCTATTGAAAGTACCTATTACCCGACTACAATATTATAGATAGTGGTCCCGATTCTGTTGTTCACAAACTAAACTAAATTTAAGTTCAGTGCATCTTTTTCTTTCTATTTCATTATGAAAAGGACAGATATTAGTTTCGTCCTGTCAAATTAGATAATCCATAGACAAGTTTAGAGGTGATTAAAAAATTGGCTACTAAAATTACGTCAATTTACGTCAGGCGCTGACTAATTTGACAGGACTAAACTAACATTTATCTTCTGTCCTTTTCGTAATGAAATAGAAAGAAAAAGATGCACTGAACTTAAATTTAATTTAATTTAGTTTGTGAATAACAGAATCGGGGCCAGTACCAGTTTACATGTAACTGTCAAAGATTATCGCTATTTCATAAGGTATACGCTGATAGTCAGTCAGTGGGCCCGATTCTGTTGTTCACAAACTAAACTAAATTTAAGTTCAGCGCATCTTTTTCTTTCTATTTCACTAAGAAAAGGACAGAAGATAAATATTAGTTTAGTCCTGTCAAATTAGATAATCCATAGACAAGTTAGACGAGATTAAAAAATTGACTACTATAAATACGTCAATTTACGTCAGGCGCTGACTAATTTGACAGGACTAAACTAATATTTATCTTCTGTCCTTTTCATAATGAAATAGAAAGAAAAAGATGCATTGAACTTAAATTTAGTTTAGTTTGTGAACAACAGAATCGGGACCAGTCTCTATCTACGCTATAATACGGCAAATTGACGTACGGTGTCAATTCGTTTAACAATTAATTTCTCCGACTGTACATAAAAGGTGAAAGACCAATTAATTTGTTCTACCGATTCGTATTTACCGAGACAGCCGCGCCGGACTCCCACATGTTGAAAAATAACGGTGGTTGTACTTGTGGCGAGTCTCGAGCGTTGACAGCAGTCCATAGCTAAGAACTGAGTGTTCGCTATACGGAGCTCTTTCTCTCGGATATGGAGGATCGCTTGCGGCTCTGGATGCTGCCGGACGACATCTTGCGCTTCGTGTCCGAGTGGCCATGAGAGGGACCCGGGCTGCCCGCCTTGAAAGAAAGACATTGGGTTTATTTAACAGACACAGGTGTTCTTGATGGCGGGATTTCAACACAAAACAGAAACAAAGTTACCGGTTTTTGTAGTACTATATTTCAAGTTCTCGCACAGAACACAATAATAAAACTAGCTTAACTAAACACAATTAAGAACATGCTAGTATAGATTAACTATAACTTTTAGCGGGAACGCCTCAGCGATTTACACACCTCCGCTCACAGTCATGGATCAAGGTACACTACTCCAGCGTCCTGCTGCATCGAACGGCGGCGCGCGCGCTAGCTCAAAAGACGCACTGCGCAGGCGTTATTTGATACTTTTATTTAAACTAACACAATATAGGTACTTATAACGAGATGCTTACAACAGGTAATCAATTATTTTTTTAATATAAGGTTATAAGGGAATATAGTGGCCACTGTTATCCGTTTTAAGGATTATAATAAAACTAAACAATATAAAACTACCGCTTCTAATAATATTAACGTATAATCTTGTGAAGCACAACTTAATGTGCTTATTTTCTGCATTTTCATTCTAAATTGTATGAAATAACCAAATAAACGATGAGGGCGCCACTGTGCGATCGGCATAGTCTTAACAGGCGAAGCAACTGTAGTTACTTGAAATTATAAGTTTATGAACACGTTTAATTTTTGTTTAATCGTTTTTAAATATCGATCTCGAGATCCCAGACTGTGTAGTATCGCCAGTTACTTCTAATTTGACCTTGTATTTTATAAAATTACATACTTTTTGTAATTAAAAATAAAGAATGCTAGTAGAAAAATAATTTACCTTGCTAAAGTTGTTGTTGCTGGCCATGCGGTTAGCGTTAGTGAGGTTGGAGGTCTTGCGTCTCACGGAGGGCGAGGCCTCGACGCTAAGCTTGGCGCCGGGCGGCGGCTTGGTCTCGGGCGGCTGCTGGTACTTGCCCACAGCATGCCAATGTTCCCGCGCAGCCCTCAAAGACTCACCCATGCTCTCTTTGGCTTCAGCATTATCTGCTAACATTTGGTTCAACATCTGCACTGTCTGATATAACGCTACAGGACTCAACAACCCAAAATCGTGCAGTGAACACATGTGTAGAACGAAATTCCTGTACAAATTTTTCTCTAGTAACTCCTTTCCTCGCATCTGAAGGAACATTTGGCAGGCGATGGGTATCTGACAGTCGCCGACATAGTTGTACTTCATAACATGAAGATTCCACATCTTCATGAGTTCCTTCTCGCCCTCATTGACGTCTGTGAACTCGTCTATCATCATCATCGTCTTCTGTTGCAGCCACAGCGGGTCTGTCTCACTCTCTGAGTCGATGTCCAGTTCATTCGGGTATACGGGGAGGCAGGTGATTGTGTGGTGGTATAGTCTGAAATGAGAATTGTCAAGTTGTAGGTAAAGAATGCATGATTTAAGATATTCTTTCAATAATTATCATGTAGTTAGCTCATACGACGGATAGTGTGAATTAGTGTGTACAAGTTACGACCAAAATGCGAGAGAAGACTGCGTTATCAATCCATTTACTTAAAGTTGTGAATGTATGGCTCTATGCCAATAATTTTTTCTTGTTATATTTCTGGATGGCCATTGATTCTGTTTGCTCGTAAACTGCACCGATCTAATCAGACTTAAAAGCATGTTTCATCAATCAATATCATCTTTAACAATCAACAGCAACCTGTTATGTCCAGTCAGATACGGTCTTTGAGCATCAACAATATCAGCATCATCCAGTTCCAAGAACTCGGCGAGACTGTGCCGGGTGGGCCGGCGGCGGGGCCGAGCGCGCCACACCAGCACGTGCGTCAGCGACGTGCGGCGCGTGGGCCCCGCGCGCGGGCCCCCGGCCGCGGCCCCGCCGGCGCGGCCCTGCGCCGCGATCAGGTCGTGCGGGGAACCCGTGTACGAACCGTCGTAGAGCTCGTTGATTGATACGTCGATGCGAGCGCCGCCGGGGATTGGCTGAAAGGATGATTACAATTTTGGTTAGGTATTGAAAACATTAGAATGTGTAATTTTTTTTAAATACACTGTTATAATATAAACTCTTTAATGTTATACTGAGGATACTAAATATAATACTATCAGGGATATAATTACGAGCAGGATTCTTCTGAAATTTGTTTCGTTGGT
The DNA here is from genome assembly GCA_949316385.1 of Globia sparganii. NCBI lineage: Eukaryota > Metazoa > Arthropoda > Insecta > Lepidoptera > Noctuidae > Globia > Globia sparganii. The sequence continues at coordinate 16,944,385 of OX438663.1, read as the reverse complement.
GACCAGCTTTATGGACAACTGACCTTAAAAACCCTGATGCTAAGTGAAAGCTTAAATACAAAAGCAAGCGACTCCTTTCCACGCCAGTTTCCCATATTTTGTGACTATGGTTGTATACTTACAAAGTAAGTAAAGTTGAACCGCGAGTGGCACAACTTGAGGTGTTTGAGCAAGGAGTACAGGGTACCACAGTCTAGAGAACACCACGGACAGTGCAGGTCATCGCACGCCTCCGTCTGTTGCCGCGAGTTGTTGTTGTACAGGAACTGATATATTATCTGTTGGCGCTTCGATTCGCCGTCGTGGCCATCCGACTTTGATTTATCCCCTGAAATGTGGAACATCTGAGTAATGTGGATTTTTAAGTAAGTTGTAACGAGGAATCGACGACGGACGATTTAGCATATTACGAACATCAAACAAACTAGTATTGTTACTAACTTAAGGAGATAACTAGGTGAGAAATACATGCAGGTGGAAAATGTGATACTTTTCTAATGAGTGAAATATTATTCAATGTAATAGTAAAGAGAGCGACTTAATGTCACTTTTATACAAGTATCTAAACTAGACATTAAAATAAATTAAGCTAATACTAGTAATTACTAAGACAAATGAACTACAATGATAGAAATTTTAAACACTTACAAGACGAAACAAATCTAAAGATAAGCTTACTATGCAAAGAACAGAATGCAAGGCATTTTTATATTATGCATACTGCATTGTCAAAGTTGCAATATAATAATTTACTTTAGTATGTGAGAAATTGTTTCCAGGGTCTTCCATGAAGTATGGTTAGCCATCCCAAGATGATATTAGGGTGTAGGATGAAAGATGTACTAAGTGTCACAATACAATACCATTTTTAATATCATTATTACTAGATTTTGAAGTGCTCTGTCTGTCCTTGTTGGAGCTTGAATCCTTCTTGCCATTCTCCATTTGTTGGTACAACTTGGGTCTGTTCACCAACCCATTGGTTGGTTCCTGACTCCAACTCAGCTTTAGTTTGAGGAGGGGCCTCACTTTGAATATGTCAAATGGATTTCCTTCTGTCTGGAGATCATTTTCCTGTAAGGAAATAAGTGAGTTAAGTTAATGAAGTTTTTACAGTCTACCTAATCCTAGTCTGCAGTACTAGGAGACATGGGTAGTGCATGGACAACCAAACGCTTTCAAACACAAAGTTGCTTAATATATTTGGTTATATCTTTTGACTAATGCATACTAAGCTTTAAGCTCTCGTCAAGTTGCGGTGAATCCCGCGTGGTCATGGGACGACAGCGCGTGTTATTGTTGAATGATTTCGCACCAGTTTGAACACTTCCATATAAGTTAGTTGAGACAATCCGAGCGAATTTCGTGCCACATCCCCGGCAAGATTCGCCACAGTTTAGCCAGAGTTAAGTCTTGACAAAATGCTGTAACTTACACTAGGTATAGTTTCCCACTGCGCCATGAGTGCCTTGTGTGGCGACCTGGCGATAGTACCGCTCCTGCCGCCAGGGGTCGCGTCGTGCAGCACCAGGTCATACTCCCCATTAGTGAGGAGACACCGGTTATGTTTGTCATACACTATTAGCTCACTCCCGTAGAACTTAGTCCATTTCCCATCACTAGATGAGTTGAGATCTGATGATGATTTCAGTCGTTTTGTCACTGGTTCTAGAATTGAATATTTATTTGCTGGTTGAATGTGAACTTTATATTAGGTAAACATGCGGACTATGTACCTTTCAACAAATAAAGTATTGACATGCTAACTATGCCACAATAACACAGAAAATGGGTGGGGAAAACATTCAGGACCAAAACCAAAAAACATAACAAAAAAACAAAACACAAAAAGCATTACCATCACAGTCACCATTTGTAATTTCACTAGAACTAGCCGCACCATTAGATGTACTGGACCCTGAAGCCCTGGTGACCGTTACTCGTAACATGAGCATGTAGGACTTAACGTTGGGGCCCTGCGAAGGGCTGAATGTGTCGCTGGAGATGCTGACTGCGGAGGCCATGGCTGGTGGCTCGGATGTTGACGGGTTGAGTGGTACAGAGCAACTGCCAACCTGGAATTTTGAAGTTGATGAGAAGGTTCATGGTTAAGTATAATATTGTTGTTCGTTATCATTGATTGTGTTAAAGAAATGTAAAAAAAAAAACAATTTTTAACTATTTATGGGTAGTTCTACGATAAGAGGTAACTTGTGCGGCAATCAGTTTAAAATATAAATTTTATTCTATAAGTTGTTATTTTTTGCAATGAAACACATCACCTAAATGCACTTTATTAAATAACGTCACGATTAAATGCCTAATTAAAGTATATTTTTCTGAAATTCCTTGTAAAGTCTAAAAAAGTCTCTACCCTGGCCTGTCCCCCTGTCGGTTTCAGTTTAATTTGCAAACGATACATACCTTCTTTGTATCAGTTATTAAACTAAAGTAAGTTAAACACAAATTTCAATAAATATATTTAAGTATTGTTAAGGAAAAATAGAACAAAATTTATTTATTTGCAATATTTTTCAAACTTAACTTTTGTCCCAATGTTTTTGGGTATCTACCCTGGCAAATTTCATTCGGCTACTACAAACACAAATTTTAAAACGGCCATATTCCAAATAGCGCTCCAGGTCATCTATCAACGTGAAATTAGCAATGCAAACACGTGAGCCCTTAAGAGCGCCGACATTTGTTAGTTGTTGCGACGCGTTGGTTCAAAGTGGTCGTTTCGCGAGGTCATTGTGTCTCTCCACTGGTAAGTCATAAAAGTTATATTATTCATTTTATTTATTTGCATTTACTGGTCTAATTTAGTAATAATGTAATAGTTAAAGTGTGATACATAATTTACAGAAACATTTCTTATGTCAATTAAAACAATAAAATTTATCATGAAAACGTCTCTTCCCTGCCATATTTCCCCTGGCAAGATAACTGTCAGGGGAGAGACTTGTTGACCAGGGGAGATAATGTTAGTGCAAACAAACTTAGTTATAGCATATTTTTATCAACAAACAGATTTAAATAGTTTTGGTAAATTCTTAAAACTGAGAAATAAAGGAGGTTCTCAGTTCATATTGTTATTACATTATTGTCTAATATTGTTATAGATCAAGGAACCGCGGAAAAGTTAACACGTGAAGAAAGATTACAGAAGAAACGTGAAGCAGCGAGACTACGATATGAAAAGATTAAAAATGATTCCGAAAAATATGAACCGCAAAAGCAAAAAGAAAAGGCAAAATATTTAAAAAAGAAAGAGAAAGGAATTATAAAAACTGTCGACCAAATGACTCCTAGAGAGCAATAGAGGCAAGAGAGTGACTTTAATTTATATTTTTAATTTTATTTTATGATTAAAACATGTTCATTTAGTGAAATGTAGCTTATATACAGGTAATATGAAAATTATCCTGATTATCGCAAGTCTGATTATTTGTATTACTTAAAAGACGCTAGTATATACAACGTGTAACGTTAAATGCGCAAAACCTGAAAATAGTTTGTTTATAATTGACTACTGAATCGATTTCAGTCATTTTTAATATACGTTTTTTTTTTCAAAAATTAGGTATGTATTTTGCCATACTATCCGCCGATTGAGCCAAAGAAGTCTTAAGTCTTATTTTAAGCCAATAAGACTCAATTTTGAATGCATAAACTAATGCTAGGATCAACACGATTTTCTTAGTAAAAATAGCTTTAAAAAAATAGTTTAGGTCATTGTATTATGCTTTTAACTTAATGCTCTAATTGGGGTGTATGAGGTTTTGCGCATTTAACGTTACAGGTTGTATAATTAGTATTAATAAAAGAATATTTTATTATTTGTTGTATTGTAATGACACTAAAGACATTTTTGTTTTAAATTTCAGAGCAGGCTGAAATAATAATTGTCTGTTAATGTTTAATATGATTAGTAAAAATGATAGTCTGATTCTATGTTAAGTACAATGTTTAATTAAAGTTGATTTTACTAATTTTGTTACTTTTATTGTCACAAATTCTCTCCCCTGGCTAAATAAGTATAGTACCCTGATCTTAGTGTCTCTACCCTGCCCAATGTATTTACCCTGGCCTTGTAAAAAGTAATAAAATATGCATAAAGTGACCTGCCCTTACGTGAAAAAATACATAAATAGGACAAAAATCGTAATATAAGTGTTGAATGAAAAAATAGCAACTTTTCTCCGCGGCCGTATTCTCTATGGACTTAAAACCTCTTATCGTAGAACTACCCTTATATCATATTTATTTATTAGCGTTGTTATTTAAAGGATAAAGAATTTTAAAGCTCGTATCGAAGGTTTATCGTAATGAGTTGAACAACACTATTGGGGTCCGTAACGTAACTAACTTCACGTGTTTATAAATAATGGTGGAGCAATGTTAATTTAATTTCAATGTTGACAATATTGTTTTCAAGAGTACCGAATCACGTGACTGTAAAATTAACATTGTAATCATATTGGCATTAAAATTAGTTTCAAGAGTAAGCCCCTAGGTATTTTAAGAATGCCAGCACGCGCCGCCGCGGCCGGTACCGCAGCAACCGCTATGTCCCTGCATTTTAAATCTGTAATATCTTCGAAAATATTCATTTAAATTACATGCTGTAAAGGGCCATATTTATCTATATTAAATGCACAATGTATTTAAGGTACTTAATTTGATAAGGATAAATGCTGTATTGCTTAAAATCGCTTCGTAAATAAGCCATTATTTCTCGTAAAAAGTAAAGGATAAAAAATTACTATTGTGGGTTATCCCTAAGAGATAGACATATACCATCGCGGACTTTTTTGTAGACCTTTTTAAGGTGTACAATACTGTAGTACATTATTTTGACCTATCTCGTAGGGTTCAGCCAGCGTTTGAAAAGTAAGCGCAAAAACATGTGTTTATTTACGACATAACATGCATGCATGTATTATATATTTATAAACCTTCCTCTTGAATCACTCTATCTATTAAAAAAAACTGCATCAAAATCCGTTGCGTAGTTTTAAAGGTCTAAGCGTTCAAAGGGACAGAGAAATCGACTTTGTTTTATACTATGTAGTGATTAGATTACAGGGTACAAATGGTTGTAGGAGGTCCCTCTCGCAGAGAGGAGGCCTGGGTACCAGCAGTGGGACTGAGAACATTATAGACTGATTATAGCATGGTTGTAGGATGCTCCATTTTGGAAGGTGGAACACCACACCAAAGTTCCTAGCAAATTACTAAGTTGCAAAGTTTAATTTTGTAGTAGCACATCGTTTTGCAAAAAAAAAAAAAATGTGGTATGAAAAATATATAATAGCCGATTCTCAGACCTACCCGATATGCACACAAAATTTCATACAAATCGGTCCAGCTGTTTCGAAGGAGTATGGTAACTAACACTGTGACATGAGAATTTTATATATTAGATATTCCTATCTCATGCTTGCATATAAATAAACTAATTTTCCTTGTAAATAAGACATTATTCTGATGTTGACAACAGTACAATCCAATTAATATTATGCAGCTACAATAAGGCCAGTGCCAGAGGTTAATAAGATGATATTTTATCAGTGTGGCTGTAGCCTCGAGTGAAAGATGATAATAATTACAATACTGTCATTCATTCCTTACTGCTAAAAAAATTGGGGCTTGTGGCTAAGTAATAACAGCTGCACGGGTTGATCGATCAGGTTAAGCTATGCTTGCCAAGGTTGGTCCATGGATGGGTGACCACCTAAAAATGATGGTCAAATTGTTATTTATTATTGTCCATCTACCACCCCTCTGTGCCTCAGAAAGCATGTTAAGCCGTGGGTTCCAGCTGTCCTTCGTGGATCTTTGACAGTCATTATGGGTTGTTAGAAGCCCGAAAGTCTGACAACCAGTCTTACCATGGGGTATCATATTACCCAGTGACTGGGTTGTGGAGGTCAGATAGGTAATCACTCCATGTAAAATACTGGTATTCAGCTGCATCCGGTTAGACCGCAAGCCAACCCTAACATAGTTGGGAAAAGGCAAGGCAGATGATGAGTAAGGAAAAAAATTGCTAATTATATTTAGAACATTTTGAAAGGAAATAAATGGATTCTACCACATGTTTTGTTCACTCAAGTTATCATAGCCTGCTATAATTAAATACAAATAAATAAAATTGAAGTGTCTGTTTGTAACTAAATGCCTACGAAAGTATTTATGGTACTTATAATAAAAAAAAACAATTTTAACCATTTTTGTCTGTCTGTCAGTTTGTTTTTTTTTTCTGGCTAATCTCCAAAATGGCAGAACCAATTTTGATGGGACTTTCACTGGCAGTTGGCTGATGTTCTAAGAAGTAACTTAGGCTAATTTTGTTTTAGATAGAGAATTAGGGTTCCACACATTAAAATAAAACCCATGACATTTCCGACACCCTCACAGGCGAAGCCGCGGGCAGAAGCTAGTCAATTACTAAAGCAGTACAGCTTTATTTTGACTAAGAAAAGGCTAGCATAGTTAATTTACAGCAAATTTATACTCACAGAAACTTCTACAATAGCAGAAGAGCTTTCTTTCCTCTTTTTATGGCATATCTTAAGCAGCAGTGTTTCAACTTTGACCTGGTAGTCTCTGGGGTCATCCAGGCTTTTGTCATAGAAACCCAAAAAGGTCAGTGTCATGTAACCTCCCAAACTATTTGGCTGTAGCTCTGTACTCTTCTTCAGTGTTATTTTTTCTAGTAAACTATCCACCTTGAAGCCTATACGGCTTTTGTTACTTCGCGACATCCTTCTTTTCATATACGACAGTGTTCTATTTAGGAATATTGGCTAAAAAAGAGAATGATTTCAATAGTATTTTGTTTTTATAACACAAGTTCACTATTCTCATGTCGTTATACATACCGAAAGCATATTACGAGTCCGTAGAAATCTGTATATTTGAGTGGGCTCTGCAAAATATTTATGAATAAAAATTATTACAAAATTATTCACAGGAAACGCTTACTTACATAGCATCGGATTTCTAACTTACTTTCGAATGCTTGTAAAAACAACTCATGGTCCGCTTGTAAGTGATCAATTTTGGAGTTTTTATGAGCTTCATTGTCTTTATCTCGCTTCTTGGGAGGCATTTTTAGGGTTTTTATCTAAACTATTAGTGAAACCGCCAAGTTCATCGGTTCGTTGACTTGACAGCGTCAGGTTATAGGGTTACAACCTCAAAGAAATTTGCTCTAAGCTATGGTAATCCAGTAAAAAAAATCCATTCTTGGAAAATGTCCGATTCGTGATACTGTATTTTGAAATCTTTTACCTTAGTAATAATTGTTTTCTTCAAAAAAGATACTTTTTAACTTTTTACCCTAAATGGGGAAGTTCTGATGGGTATGAGACTATAATAGGTATTTTAGAGAATGAATAGCAATTTAATTAATTCCAACATTTGGTTATGACCATGATTTTAGTAAAAATTATAATTCCTATTGTATTCAAGACATCGAAGCTGAATTAATTTGTTCATTTACTTTCTCTGTAATATAGAAATTCAGGGAAAATAAAATTATGACTATGTTAACACTAACTCATAGACAAAAGCATTTTGTTTTACACGCCGTGAAACGTTTAGACTATGGTGCCTGGCATTATAGATTAGTAGCAGTTACGAGAATATCTACTGTATAACTGTATGATATTTCGTTCGAAACTTATATATATGTAATTGTTTGTGATGTGATTCGAATTTCTGATTTCTGGACGGTGAATCTAATTTCATGATGACGTTTATTTATTTACTATTGTGATTGGTTAAAAAAAACTACAAAAGCCAAAAACACCTGCCGAAATTCTCAAGTAATTAATTGAATATGTTTCTAAATCTAAGCATTAAATAATGCGTAAATATAACAAAGAAAACAGAGTGATAGAGAAGCGACTACGAACTGTACAAAGGCAAGCCATCCAAAGGGGCTTAAATGGGGTGCTATTGAAGCAATACGATTTTATTTGTAATTATAATGAAGAAGTTGAAACTAAGAGGACCAATAAGAAGCTCTTTGCCGGGCTTTTATTGGCTTTCATAATATTAGTGCTAAGCGTTAGCTTTGTGAACAGTATTTTAAGCGCAAGATGTCTATTACCTAGTAATTACTTAGTGTGGGAGGCGACGCGGCCACTCGCCGATTGTAGCTATTGTGAGAATGTTACGAAACCAATTATATTGTGGAACGTCACGCGACAGGAATTTGCTGTAAGAAGTTTCGCTATAAATATAGAGCCAATTTTTTGGTACAGGTTTCAGTAGTAAAACCATTTTACTTTTTCAGAATTATGCTTACACACCAAGGCCTATTATAGTTAAGAATGCGATCAAACAATGGAGAGCAACCAAAGAGTTTAGTTTTAACATGTTTAAAAGGCTGTATGAACAAACTGCAGGCAGCTATGAGAGCCTGGAAGAAGGCTGTCAATTCCTTAATTTTAAGACCGATCTGTTTAGTCTGAGGGAGGTGTTCAGTATGCCTGAAGCTAGAGTACGGAATGAGGAGGGCCAAAAGCCTTGGTATGTTGGATGGTGAGTATAGAAAACTTGTATGGAAATAGGCTCCTCCTTTATTACATGTCATGCATGCTTATTACATGTGACATGTATTAGAACTTATGTGGTGTAATGTGGGAGGAATATACTAGGTGTAACATAATTAACGCAAAACCTCTTACACCCCAATTTGAGTATTGACTTAAAAGCACAACACAATGACTAAAACTTTTTTTTTTTAAAGCTTGCTATTATTATTAAGAAAATCGTGTTGACACTAGCCTTACTTTGTGTATTTAAAATTGAGTCTTATTGCCTTGAAATAAGGTTTAATTTTATTTGCCTTAATTGGCGGTTATGAAAAATACCTTATTTTTTAAAACACCTTTATTAAAAGTTACTGAAATCGATTCAGTAGTCAATTATGAACAAACTACTTTCAGGACTTGTATTTATTCTGTTACACCTTGTATACCTCTGTCTGTCTACCCCTTCAAGGAAACAGGCTTGATATTATAATTTTGGCTGATCCAATCAGTTTTTGTCTGAGAAAAATTACAATTAATGCCTTACACTTACAACATAACAATCAAACATAATAATAACATGTTATTTTCAATTTTTTGCAGGGGTAACTGCCATCCAGACATATTGGCTAAAGTCAGACAGTATTACAGTATTCCAGAATTTTTACCAGAGGATGCTGAGTTCCCAGCTACAGAAAATATATTTTTTGGTTTTGAGATTGGAGCTGTTATGCATGTATGTTAGAAAAGTTAAATAATTTGAAAGTATATCTTATGTAATAAATATTATCAGAAACTAAAGTAAGTACTATATGCTATTAAACCTATGGTACCTACATTAGTTTCAGAAACTTTGTGCACTTCAGACAAAGATCTTGCCTGGATAAAACTGGCTTTTCCATACTGTTTTAAAACAACATTACTATATTGTTGGCTAAATATTCTAAGCTGCTAACTCCATTTTGGCTAAACTGACTTTTTGGTATCAAATGAAATAGAAAAATATGTTTTCCTACCAAAAAGTCAATTTAGCCAAATAAGCTGCTAACTCCATATTTTGCTAAACTGACTTTTTGGTAAGAGAAAATATTTTTCCCTTTCATTTGATACAAAAAAATCGGCTGATCCCTACATTTATGTTCGCATAACTCGTCAAAATGTCTAAGAACAGCTGATTTTTTTTCGCGATTGCAGCTTTGGTCCCTTTCTAAAAGTTGTTCATAATGATGAGTACAATCTCCCATTTCGGTTTGTCGCATGTTTTCAATTTCAACCTGTAGATTGCTTGTAAGTTATTTACCTATGCCTACAGAAATGTGAGACATTCATAGCAACAAATTTTTTCCAGCTGGATTATATTCCAAGATTGATGTGGCAGGGCCAGGTGCAGGGCAACAAGACCTGGTCAGTAGCCCCTGTGCCAGAGTGTGACCATGTGTGTCACAAGTTTCAATATTATGTGGAGCCAGGAGATGTTGGTAGGTGTACCTTATTTTTACCAGAGGACCTTTTAACAGAGCGCCTCGACGGGAATAAAAACGTACAAAAGCTCATCAAGCTACTGCAATCTGTCAAATTTCTTTAATAGATTTTCAACTCTGTTTCTAAAGCATAAGGTTCAAGGTTGATTGGGAAAATTTTACAGTTTCGGTTAGCTTGATTTGTTTAATGATTCTTCTCTAGAATAAAGCTTTTATTTTGTTAGCTTATTCAATCCCACAAAAGAGCTATTCACCCTCTAATTTGCCTGTCTTCGACGCGTGTCGCTCGTGTGCTTGCACACTAATAATAGGCCTTTGATAAAAAATATTAAGTATCTATTTTCTAGGCTAATAATATGACATTGTTTGCTGTATCAAAACCTTTAGACATGGGAAAGATATTTCATGTTTCTTTACAACTGCATAGCACGAGCATAATACTGCTGTCATAACGAAAAAGGGCATAACTAAAATTTTTTTTCAATAGAGTTATATACTTAAGTATTCAGAATCAGAAAAAAAACGCGCATCTGCCAGTTTTTTTTATAAATTTTTATGAGCAAATGTTAGTTGTGCCCTTTTTCGTTATGACGGCAGAATACCTACTCGCAATAATGTTTATTTGAATTCATATCCAATTAGATATAGGGACTAATCACACTTATTCAGCTTAGTCCTTAGAAAACAACGATTTTGTATGGGATGCGTACGCATTCGTTCAGCCGCGGAAAGCTGAACGGATCAACGGACTTCATACAAAATCGTTGTTTTCTATGGACAAAAGCTGAACAGAGGTGAATAAGTGTGGTTAGTCCCTTATCTAGTTCACTGAGCATGACACGACAGGCGTGTCTAAGCTGGTTACAATGTCCGTGTTTGATCTGGTTTAGTGGTGGGTGACGCAAGATTAATATGGCTAATAAGGGTGCTATTACACCCACACGATCGACGTCACATCGGTTTTACCAGCCTTAACCAGCGTCGATCGCGTACGGCGTAATACTTACTTCTTTGTGGTAGGACGGTAGGTACAGACCACGTACAGACTTAGAAAGCAAAAAAAAAAAATAAACAGAGATGGCGTATCTGAATTTTTCCATAGTGTATTTTATACCTACACTACCATTTTACACCTATCATTCTATGGGTAAATTCTGCTACAGCAGTTTTTTTAGGGCTAATGCCTTACTTCGTGGCTCAGAATGATCAACAGAAAACGAGTAATGAGCCTTTTTCTATTTTATAATCTAGGTACGGTCAGCATCAAAAGTCGATTAACACTTCAGTTTTTTTAATCTCAATTATTGAGCTAAATATTTGTTCAAAATTGCAGCAGAAATACAATGTAATTTTGAACAAATATTTTGTTCAATAACTGAGTTTAAAAGAACTGAACTGTTTATATTTTGCTCAATAACTGAGATTAAAAAAACTGAAGTATTAATCGACTTTTGATGCTGACCGTACTAGCTCTGCCCGCGCTTTTGTTCGCGCCGGAAAACAAATTGGATTTCATGGGTTTTTTTTGCGCGGAACCCATATTTTTTTTTCTATTTAAAAGCAAGCGTAAGTTACTCCCTGTAACAACAGCTCTCTGCCAGTCGTTTCTATTGGTCATTCGGCGGAATAAACAGTCAAACAAAAAAAAAATCTTTTTCTGCAGCAGTATTTTGAGATTACAAACATAGGTACACTTCAATTTTATTTATTTGTATAGATTCATCAGTCATCAATCAAATTCGTCGTCTGATCTTGTTCATGTGGGTGTAAGAACACTATTAGTTTCTCAAAGTCAAATAATATTATTGTCGACTGCGGATTTTACCAAGAATGCCATGTGATGATCAGACTTGCTCTCAACTCTTTCTACTTCTCTTTTTGTGTCTAATAATAATTGTGTTTACTTCGTTTCAGTTTTGCTGGACACTCGCATTTGGTACCACGCCACAAATATTCCTAAAGGGCAGTTCTCCCTGACCGTACAATCAGAGTATGGGTGAAACTTTACTGAAATACTTAGACATAGTACAAAAGAAGTGTTCTTTTAACATATCGAGATGCCAAATTATACATTCATTATTTATACAAGCTATTTTATAGCCTTTGATGTAATATAATGCATTTAAGTGCCATTTTGTAAGTAGTTTAGTGTAACTATATCTAGCGTTAAGTTTACGCAATATTTTGTTTTTATACTCTGACTATTTATTTTCTATACCTATATTATAATAAACATTTTGATGTTTCGTCGTTGTTTTTGTATCTTTACGTAATTTTCTCTCAAGTTATTTCTGGCTATAGTGGTGTTGGGTTGAACTTGACGTCTGGGAAATATTACCTGCCTGCAGAATATAACTACTCCATTGGTTTAGATCAGAGGCATGGCTGCCGAATGAAAGGCCCTGGGTTCGATTCCAGCAAACATATTTATGTAAACCAAACTTTTCTTTGCATTCAGTCGTTCGGATTTGGTAATTCTGCAGGCCTAACGACAAACAGAACACTTGCCGAACCATTTGCAGAACACGTATGCATGTGTCAGTATGTCCACGACAGAATATTAAAAAAAAACAATAGAAAATATTCAAAACATTTTATTTGTCTAATTCTATGATCAAAAGATTTAAGTGAAAAATTGGCTTGAGTATCAACTTCGACATAAAATACATAATTTAAAAACCACACATCATGATTACACTAAAAGTGATAGGAAAATTGTTAATACAGTTGTTGACTCAATCCAATCTCTCACTCAACGTTACATTGTAAAGTTCACATAAAGAGATCAGGTTGAAACTCGAGGGACAATAAGCTCACGACGACTGCGCAGGCGCACATCTCTAAAACTATTTAAATAGCAGTATTGTTTGTACAGCTCACTGAACCCAAATGCACAAAATGCAAACTTACAATAACAATAAATAATTTCTCAATTTTTTGACCAGATAGATGCCAGTGTGAATGGACAATTTTAATTGACATGGCATTATGTATTTTATCACAAAAAAGATGGTACCATTACATTGTACCGATTGAAATGGACACATTACATTTAAAATTTATATTGCAACTACCCAATCGGCTGACAGGAAGGTAGACAGCAATGGACAGAGAAGATTCACGAATGATTAGAATAGTTGCCAGACGCCAAGCACTGCATCCTTTATGGCTTCGATGTATTGTGCCGGCACCCAGTACACCCAATACCGGGACGCTTCTGTGGGGCCTAGCTGTAGACCCTGGGCAACACATAAATATTTAGATTAGTTCCTTGCTCATTCAAATTGAAAATAATCTGAAAACTTTATGTTGCTAAACAAACATACCATGATATGATACTCTTCATGTTCTTTGATTGGTTCAGATGTGATGCCTGGAAAACAGAAAAATACACACATCAAAAGTGTCTAGGGATCAAGCATTTTTATGCGGATTTCTTGAGATTGAGATGTGGCTTTGTAATAAATTTATGATTTTATAAATTTATATGGATCCTTTTTGGTGCATTTCATAATTTGAATCAGGAACTGTGAATCAAATTCGAGTAAAAGATGAAAATCAGCTGTCAATATTTTCCCTATAAAAACATACAACGCATTGAAGACATTATTAGTGCTACTGTTTCCCTACTACTGATTAAAACCAACGTTATTATGGAGCGGCGACGTCATTTAAGCAGGGAAGAAATGCTCAGAGCCGTGGGAATGATAGAAGCTGGTTCCCGGCAACGTACTGTGGCTTTAGCTCTGAATACAAGTCAGAGTGTTATCAGTCGACTTTGGACACGTTACCGAAGCACTGGTACCGTGGCTGAGCGCCATGGAGGACGGTATCGCTGCACCACACGGAGACAAGACCGATACATTCAAATCTTAACTCGAAGAGCTCCAACAATAACCGCCATGATGTTAGCCGTGAGGCTTCATCACTCTTCAGGGAACTTAATTAGCGACCAAACAGTCAGAAACCGCTTGCATGAAGTGAACCTTCATTCCCGAAGACCGCTACGGGTACCACCTATAGCAATGCACAATCGTAGGATTCGATATCAATGGGCTCTTGAACACAGAAATTGGGCAGAAGAACAATGGCGTTTCGTGTGCTTTTCTGATGAGTCTCGTTTTGGTATGAGACCGGATACAAGACGTATACGACACTGGAGAACCCCTGGACGCCAACAGCGATTAAAATCCTGCCAGGAAGTCCATCCTTATAGTGGTGGAACCATCATGGTATGGGCGGGTATTTGGATCGGCGGAAGAACTGAGTTGATTTGGATCAGAGGCAACCTCAACGCTCAAATTTATGCTGAGACGATTGTATCAGACGTCATCGTTCCTCTACAAGTGCAAATCGGTCCCTTATTTCAGTTAATGCATGATAATGCACGACCGCACACCGCAAGAGTTGTAAGACAGACTCTCGCCGCAGCTAACATCAATGTCCTGCCCTGGCCTGCTCAGTCGCCAGACTTGAACCCGATTGAGCATGCATGGGATATGCTACAGAGAAGAGCTCTGCCGAATATGGAGGGTATCCAGTCGCAAGAAGACCTTTTTTTGTTGTTGCAACGAACATGGGCGGCCATTCCACAGCGTGATTTGGATGAACTCATTTAGAGTATGCCAAACCGATGTTCTTGTGTTGTTAGTGTTCGCGGTAGAAACACGGATTATTAATTGTTTAAGTTACCCAATAAAATTTTAGAGAAAACTGTTATTTCAGTCTTTTTTTCGAACTTTTGTGTTAGTGGTTCAAATGTCAAAAATCCCTTTATTAGGAAAATGGCAAATTTCTTTATTAATGCAAAGGTGACTTGGTTTATCGTTACTGTGACAAACGAAAACACTTTATTTGATGAATCCTTAAAGAAAAATTTAATTAATATCAATCAGGAGAAAAGTTATTGCAAAAATATATGTTGATCCCTAGACACTTTTGATGTGTGTAGATTAGTATTTTTTAATTCTTTAAGAAAACCCTACTAGCTTCTAACTGGAATTATAGCTGGATTATTATTATTATTATTGGAGTGTTAATAAAAAAAAGGTTTGCCAAAGAATGGAGTTTGTCAATAAACGAAATTGCTAAGGAATGGAGTTGGAAGAGTTCTATCTAGTCAACATAAATAAAATCTAGATGCAAACTGTTACAATGGATTCAGTTTAAGCAGTATGTCCCCCTAGCACAGAAATTCATCATCACCTATAAAAAAAAAACTGTTGGTTCATAGAAAAGTGCAATAACTACAGGGTGCATTTGAAATCATGGGCATTATTTTAACCTAAGGTACTACTTATGATACTAATTGCATTAGGGCTACTATTACGCAAATCAAAAATATTATTAATGCAAGTATGGAAAACCTTAAAATGTAGTAAGTCATACAAAGTATCAAATTAGTTGCGCTTCTCGATAGCAAATGCGTAGGTACACTACGCCGTACGCGCGTCCTTGGGCGTGAATTCTTTGACCCCGCCCGACTCACGTGACATTCGTAAGTTGCCAATGAATTGATTCATAATAAATTCCAATTTTCCCTTCGTACTTTGCCGGCTTAGGACGGTCAAAACTACGTCAACTAACATACATTAGAAAAAAAACATTTACGTACCTAGCTTGTGGATTGTTTTGAAAAAACCTTATTTGTCGGTAAAGTGACAGAGGGTAAACGGGTGCTCTTCCACGAGCTTGTGCATGTGCTGGCACGTGAAAAGACGAAAAATCCAACAGGTTCTGAGTGGTTCTGGTGGAATGAGACCCCGTGAAGGAATAGGGTCGTTCGGGTAGCGCCGATGGAACATTTCACGAGTTCATACTAAATTTCTTGTGCGATCGTAAATTACAACCATTTGTGGGTATTGTTGGTTGGTGTACCTAGCCTGCACATTACGCGGTCGAGGCATCGTGTACACAAACACACACACACAACACACAACTACTACACTAACACTTAATACACTGCAATCCAAGCACCGCGCACATGACGCGAGCGGCGAGTACGGCGATTACGTCACGGGATCAATAAATCAATTACGCGTCAATGCACCTGCGCAGTCGTTATGACACTGGTTCCGGGTTCGTGACTTCGTGTTGCGGCGGGAAGCATACCCCGCGCGGGGGTGATATTCGTATTTTTGCGAGTGAGGGAGTGGGACGGAGAGAGTTCAGGGAATCCCGCCGGACGGAATGTCTTGTAGCCCATTGTTATTATTACTTGTAAGGAAAAACCCGCGCGCGCGCAGGTGATGTTTGTTTACATTTCGCTTTGCGCTGTACTGCGCTTTAAGATTTTGATATTTCAACAATTATTGGCGTTAACGAAGTATTTTGTTTTAATTACTTTAAGTGTTTATTTGCAATAATAAGCCTTGTGCAATTTGATTTACTACATTTTTAAGGTTTTCCTTACTTGCATTAATAATATTTTTGATTTGCGTATTAATAGCCCTAATGCAATCAGTATCGTGAGTAGTGCCTTAGGTTAAAATAATGCCCATGACTTCGATTCCACCCTGTATACTTTAAGTTCAGGTAGTAAAATAAAGGTAAACAAAAAAAAAAACCATGTGACGTGGTTACCTATTATAAAGTTGCTAAATTGAAGAGTACAACTGTGACATAGCATGACAACTGAAAAGACTGGTATTTATTTATTTATTTAAGGACAACCAACAAAGCATACACCAAAAATACATGTTAAAACCCATATTATTATAACATTTTATAGTGTAGCCTTAATTAAAGGCTGCCACGGCATGCATTTATTTATTTATTTATTTATAGTTAATTAAAACGGTACAACACCAATTACATTAATTAACATAGAGACAATTTACGTTGACAATAATTACGTTAAATATAGTTTAATTTAAAACTAACATGGCACAGTGGACTCTCTTGCATACTTTCTCTCACAGAACACCAAACATATACGCATAATTTTACTCCATTCATCCGCAAATATATCACATTCAGGGTTGGCAGTCAGAAAGGCATTTAGCACCTTTAGAGTACGACAGACTGGGAACTCGGCTCTGGCTACAGTTTTACATGGCAGTTGCGCAAACAGATTGTGCCGGCGGCTCTGACGGTGTCCGATGTATTTATCGGGCACAAATAGTCGGCAGAAAAGGCCATGGAGCTCTGGGCAGTCGATACGTCCCCGTAAGGTCTTACAGGCTACCGTGAGCTGATCAAAGCCTCTTCTTACCTCCAACGAGTTAAAGCCCAACGTCCCTAAAAGATAGTTGGTAGGGTACATATAGGGAAAGAAATGGTATAACCTTTGGAAGAGGCATCTTAAAAAAGTTTTCTGTACTTTTTCCAGCATCAATGTTTGGGCCGCGTTATAGGGGTGCCAAACACAGGCGCCGGACTCGAGTTTGCTTCGAACCAAAGCGGTGTACAACAGTCTAATAACATTTGGATTGCGAAAGTCTCGAGAATTTCTCAAAACAAATCCCAAGCGCCTGAAAGATTCCTTCGCGAGGGCAGAAACGTGATCTCTAAAAGTCAGACAGCGGTCGAAAGTCACTCCCAAATCCTTTATGTTGGTGACACGAGTAATTATTTCACCACCCAAACTATAATGATAACGAATTGGCCGCAACCCCCTACCGTATGTCATGACATAGCACTTGCTCGTGTTAAATAATAGTTTATTCACAATGCTCCAATCGTGGATGGCGTCAATATCCCTTTGTAGGAGTTTGCAATCTTCATCCGTTGTGATTTGTGCGACTAACTTAAGATCGTCGGCATATAGCAGGCATTTAGCAAACTTAACATTAGTTATGAGGTCATTAATCATAATAAGGAACAGAGGCGGTCCCAACACGGATCCCTAACTTACGCCCGAGCGTGTATTATAAGGCTTCGACTCGAAGCAACCATGTCTTACAAACTGTTTGCGATCGCGCAGATAGTCGGAAAAGAAGTTAAGAAGACCGGACGAAAAACCGATGGCCCCCAGCTTTGTCAAAAGTACATCGTTGTCAACTCTGTCAAATGCTTTACGGAAATCGAAATACAGAGCATCAACCTGCCTACCAAAGTCCAAGCCACGGGATATACAGGGTGCATTTGATATCATGGGCATTATTTTAACCTAAGGTACTACTTATGATACTAATTGCATTAGGGCTACTATTACGCAAATCAAAAATATTATTAATGCAAGTATGGAAAACCTTAAAATGTAGTAAGTCATACAAAGTATCAAATTAGTTGCGCTTCTCGATAGCAAATGCGTAGGTACACTACGCCGTACGCGCGTCATTGGGCGTGAATTCTTTGACCCCGCCCGACTCACGTGACATTCGTAAGTTGCCAATGAATTGATTCATAATAAATTCCAATTTTCCCTTCGTACTTTGCCGGCTTAGGACGGTCAAAACTACGTCAACTAACATACATTAAAAAAAAACATTTACGTACCTAGCTTGTGGATTGTTTTGAAAAAACCTTATTTGTCGGTAAAGTGACAGAGGGTAAACGGGTGCTCTTCCACGAGCTTGTGCATGTGCTGGCACGTGAAAAGACGAAAAATCCAACAGGTTCTGAGTGGTTCTGGTGGAATGAGACCCCGTGAAGGAATAGGGTCGTTCGGGTAGCGCCGATGGAACATTTCACGAGTTCATACTAAATTTCTTGTGCGATCGTAAATTACAACCATTTGTGGGTATTGTTGGTTGGTGTACCTAGCCTGCACATTACGCGGTCGAGGCATCGTGTACACAAACACACACACAACACACAACTAATAAACTAACACTTAATACACTGCAATCCAAGCACCGTATGACGCGAGCGGCGAGTACGGCGATTACGTCACGGGATCAATAAATCAATTACGCGTCAATGCACCTGCGCAGTCGTTATGACACTGGTTCCGGGTTCGTGACTTCGTGTTGCGGCGGGAAGCATACCCCGCGCGGGGGTGATATTCGTATTTTTGCGAGTGAGGGAGTGGGACGGAGAGAGTTCAGGGAATCCCGCCGGACGGAATGTCTTGTAGCCCATTGTTATTATTACTTGTAAGGAAAAACCCGCGCGCGCGCAGGTGATGTTTGTTTACATTTCGCTTTGCGCTGTAACTGCGCTTTAAGATTTTGATATTTCAACAATTATTGGCGTTAACAAAGTATTTTGTTTTAATTACTTTAAGTGTTTATTTGCAATAATAAGCCTTGTGCAATTTGACTTACTACATTTTTAAGGTTTTCCTTACTTGCATTAATAATATTTTTGATTTGCGTATTAATAGCCCTAATGCAATCAGTATCGTGAGTAGTGCCTTAGGTTAAAATAATGCCCATGACTTCGATTCCACCCTGTATAGTCTATGTGAATAAGTAAATTTGAATTTACAGAGCGACCTGGCCGAAAACCGTGTTGGGCGTCAGATAAGGACATACTCACGCGTTTGTAAATGAAATCGTGGAGTATATGTTCAAAAACCTTGGCAATGGTCGGCAGGATAGCGATGGGTCTGTGTTCCTCTACTAATGTTTTGTCACTAGTTTTAGGGATGGGAGTGACTCGCGAAGTTTTCAGTTGTTCAGGGTATACGCCAGACTGGAGGGCTAGGTTAAAAACATAACACAGAGGGACTGCCAAAACATCATGACATCCTTTAAGGGTAAAGGCTGGAATGTTGTCAGGGCCAACCGAGCTACAGGGCTTCAGTTTAGCAATCGCTTTAACTACATCCGGTGGGGTTAAAAAGGGAAGAGGAATATTATCTCCCTCACTACTCACATTTGCTTTCCTAGGGTCCAATTCAGGTGTATCGGGTAGAAACACGCTAGAAAAATACTGAGCAAATGCCTCGGCCGCTTTAACACCCGAACAAGTCTCACCATTGTACACCACGTTTGGCTCGAAGCCGCCCTTTGATCGCAGGCTAGAAATATGCTGCCAGAACTGTCGCGGAGTTTTGCCTATATTATTTTCTAAGGCATTACAATATAATTTGTAGGCGTCCTTGGTTCTTACTTTGAGATTCGATCGCAGAGCACTAAACTCCTCATATATAAGATCGCAGCGTGAAACTTTCCATTTATTATGTAATTTGGTTTTACGTTTAGTATCGTTTACTATATCTTTGGTAAACCAGACTGGATACCGTCTATTTCCAGCGATCAGTCTCGTCTTCTTTGGAATGGAAGAATCAAATATATTATACATTATTCTGTAAAACTCACCAGCAGCGGAGGATGCGTCATTGTAGCGAAGAACGTCTTGCCATGGAGCAGAACGGATTAAATCGCTTAGAAGCGTGTAGTCCCCTTTAGCGAAATTCCAATCCCTACTACGATCAATGTTGCTGGGTTCCAATTTTTCACTATACCTATGCGATGTGATGGTAATTGCAATATCTAACGGTGGGTGATACAAGTCGATTGGAACTAGCTCTGCACCTTTGACATGTTCGCAGCTTACTTCGCTACCCTCCCGAGCCAACACTACATCTAACTTACTCCCACGCATATTCACCACTTCATTCATCTCAGCCAGACTACAAAAGCTTAAGAAATAACAGTAATAATTATTAATATTCACAGATGCACTTTTTAAGTTAAGGTCACCTAAAATTATTATCTTTCCATTCAAATTGGAAATGATGCTCTCAACTTTACAGAACCACGTCATATATTCATCGTCAGTTGCAGTGGGCTTTATGTAGACAACACAAACAGATGTGTTAGAGCCGTAAATTGTGACCGTAGCCCATAAATCTTCGCCACGGTCAGTCTCGAGATCATACCTCCTCTTCATAGTAACGCCGGGGCGCGAAGCAAGCAACACGCCACCACCCAGAGTCGCCCTGTCTCTGCGTAGAATGCTCCAATCTCCGCTTGACATCTCTGAGTCCTCTATTGAAGAGTCCAGATTTGTCTCTGTTACGGCTATTAAGTCATGCTCGGAGAGTAACAGGCTTGATCTCCATGTAGGAAGTTTGGTTTTGAGCCCACGTACATTCTGATACAATAAACGCAAATAGACATTGCGGTCTGTAGAGGCAGATAAGGCAGGAACGTTGAAGTGATTACTGAGCCTCGTTACTTCGGCCACGAAAGTTACGGCGCCATGGTTTGACGCAAATATCCTCTGCCCAGTTTTGAGCTGCCATAATGTGTTCAGCCAGTTTTGAGGGCACGCCCAACTTGAAGGAGGCGTATTTGCCGCGGGATTTGAGCGCTTCTACCGTGCAAACATCAGTTCCACAGATGGTAATTAAGTGGTCACGTACCTGGCTATCAGAGGTACCCTGCTTCACATAGAAGAGGTGCAGGTATCTCCATCTTTCCGAGGCCTCTAAATTGGTGGTACCAGGTGCCGCTGTCCCACGCAAAACATTGCCCAGCGAACGCCGGGAGCGCCTGTGTCGAACTTCTGTCCAACCATCAGTCAACTGAACATCCCGGTCTGTGCCACCCATCGTAACGTCCGCTGCAGCAGCAGGCACCGGCAAGAAGACACGGGCTTTGGGAGCTGGGTGGGAAGCTGACGATACCGGTTTATTTTGGTGGTGTATGTCACGCAGTTCCGTCTCGCGAATTTCTACCTCCACAGCTTCTGGGGCTATCAAATGAGATTCCCTACTTCCTCTATGTCATTCGGTGGAGCGGTTAGTAGCTGGGATGGTGCTGAGCGTGACTGGAGATTTTTCTCATGAGTTTCCTGAAGGCGTTTCTCCGGATCCGTCCCGCTTACTCTTTTTTGAGTATTAGATGATGACCTCATTCTGACTTCTAGCTCGATGGTGGTTTTTTGAATGGCTGCACACTGTATTTTGACGTCAGAGACTTCCTTAAGCAGGGCGGACAGCATTGCGTCATGCTCAGCCTTCCATGTAGACAGCCTAAGGTCATGTTCGGTCCTCCATTTAGTCAACATCTGCATGAGTTCACTTATCCATTCCCGACTCGCACATGATGAGTCCATCATAGGGTTGTTTGGTGAGTCATCGATACGAGGCCGCTTGCCTCTAATGGTCACGTTTACATTGGACTCATTTGCATCACATCTGGAAGCTGAAGCAATGTCCGGAACAGATTGCGATTGTCCTGGTTTGGGGGTCTTCGGCGATTTAGGAGGAGTGCGATGCATTTTAGGTATTTATATTTAATGCAAATCCAATATTAATAGAGGGCTAGGGGCCGACTAGTACTTTAGTCGTGTAGACGCGTAGACGTAGCGTATACAAAATAATCAAATAATAACAAAACAATGCTCGAAACCTCGTTATTTTTATTTCCGTATCTGGAACGTTTATGTCAGGATTCTCCGCTGAGTGTTGGTAGCACTGACGACGTCACTGCGAGTAAGTAACGCACGCCGTAACAGCACTTATGCCCCGCACTTAACCGCGGAAGTCCGTTGCGCCCGCGTTTAAGTCAGGATGATATGCACTTTCAACCGTATTCCGTTAATTGTTTCAATTTATTTCCCAAAGTTTTGAGAAGGCTAAACGTTTTACGATTAAGTTAGCACTGAGTTTATTCGAAGTACACTTGAACTTCCAAGACTAAACTAGTTGATAAATCGGTAAATAATTCTAAAAACAATAGGAGCAAATTTAGTGACTAGCGAGTTCGCAGCGCGTTGCATTAAACATAAGCGTAGGAAATGCAGTTACAAAAACAGATTATAAATAATATATAACTTATTTAGATAGATTTACGTAAATGAAAAACACAATAGAAACTACAATATTATTTTTTCTTTTATGATAATTCCCTATGTAAGATAGCCTGGTATCACATTTAGTTGGTTCAAAACAGCATTTTTTTTATAACCCGTGAAAAATTTCTTTCTCTTTCAATTGTCTAGGTTGTATTCTGAATTCATGGTATCAGTTTGTGTGTCGATATTCCTCCCACCCAGTATATAACACAAAAAAAAAACAGTCATAGGCATTTCATGGGTTTCACATCGTGGGTTAAGAACTAGAGTGGCGTAAGGGTAAAATGACAACCTCTGGAGAGCCGAAAAACAACTCAAATTTACCTACCGTTATCTTATAACTCCTTTATGGCAAAATCTATAGCAGTTAGCTATATGATTTTAACTAATAATAAAGCTTTTTTTATCGGCTACAAAATAGTGTAACTTTTTGGTCAATCAAAAAACGGTTTCATTTCAATAAAATTTATTTTTGCCCTTACGCTACTCTAGTTCTTAACCCACGACATCTGAAAGAATTCAGTTTCCTGGAAAAAGAAAATGAAATCCAAACAACTTACTTTTGATAGAAGCCATGGCAAGTTTTTCAGTTCGCTCCTTGGTGCCAATCCAGAGCTGATCCTGTTCATGTTTGAATGTGAGCCGCACTTTGCCTCCATGTTTATTGAGCATCCCGCTTAGAGGAATTGGTGGCAGTGGCTCCTAGAGATTAAATGATTTTGAATACAATATTAGTAACAAAAGAGTAGTATATTACGAAGTTATATTAAAAATTACTATTTAAAGATGGCATTCAATGACTTGGTACATTTTACTGGTTTGTTCAATTTTGCTAACACTAGCTTCTGCCCGAGAGTTCATACACATGAAATTTCTTGTACCCCTGACCCATCCTGGCGCCTGCCCCCCCGCTATCACTTTATATTCGCAAGTTCTTTCTTTTTCTTTCGGCTCCTAAGGGTCCTAGCGTGATGTTAAATAGACTTCCTCAAGAATTAGGCTATCATAAATGCAAACAATTTTTTTCAAATCCAACTGGTAGTTCCAGAGATTAGCATGTTCAAACAAACAAACTCTTCAGCTTTATTATTATAAAGATATAAATTCTTCATTACCTTTCTAAATTCAGAAATATTTTAGAATGTTTTGATTTATATTCAAAACAGATTTATTGTTACTTGAGATATGTTATCAGATTCTTATTTTCAAGGTTATTGAATGAAGTAATGAATCATAGTAATCTTAAGCCATAAAAGTTATCTACTATCCATTATTATTAATGAACTAGCTATATTTACCCTCACTCCCTTGATCCCAGGCATCACATCAGGAGGGATGCCCTTATCTAGTACTTTCCTATGGTTCTTCTGCACACATAGTGGTTCTTTACTTGACTGACTTCCGGCTTTTTCTTCTGCTAATTCCTAAAACATTATTAAAGATTATTGTGATGATGCTCTTAATAAATAAAGTTGTTTTTATAATTTAATAAATAAAATGCAGTTTTGGCAGCTCTTATTCTAAGTTATTATTATACTAACATGCACCTTTTGGGCACTCTTCACAGCTAAGATGTCATCCATTTTGGATCCCACCAGCATCACCTTGCCTCCTTTCACAATGCCTGATTGTCGCAGTGTCATGGTGTCCTTGGCCATGCCCTTAATTATTAATTTTTGCGCTGATTGTGGGACGCCGCATATTCGCTCCAAGTGCGCTTTTAAATCTAACACAGTTGCATCGTACGCGAACGTTATGTCATGTTTTGCTTTGTTAAAAACTACTGTAAATTCGATCTGTTCCGGAATCTCACAAAATTCAGGTTCTGAGTCTTCAGTGGTTTCTGATGTGCATGCCGCAGCCTCAATCTCCGCGGGAGCGGGAGCTTCTATGTGTGCGCTCTCTAAAATACTCTTGTTTTCTGCAGCTGTCTTCGATGTGCCGTTGGCTATTGAATTCGGATCCCGATTTTCTGTTGAATCTCCCTTCTCTGAAGCTAGAAAATAATATCAAAACGTGAGTTAGCAAAATTTCTAGAACAAAAGGTCTCCGTGTGTTGCTCCACAAAGACTGTCAACTGTATTTTTATGCCAAAATTGAACGAACGTGAATGAATACGTACCAATATATTCCATAGTTATAAATTAATTATCAGTATTATTAGATAAATTAACAAAAAACGCTATTGTATCGTAGTTGTTTTGAAAAAATAATTAAAATACAGCCGACTGGCTGACGTGAAGCAACAAATTTTTGCACAGATGATAAAATTTTTACGTTTTGTTACGTTTGGAAACGTATCGATCGTAAGTGCGGAGACATTCGCGCTATTCCTACAGATAAACAAAATTAGCTTATGGGCTTTTCATTCGTATTTCTTTCCAGTTTTTCTTTCAAAAATCAATCTGAACTGTGATCAAAAGTTTGCCAGTTTTGCTCGGAAAAAAGACATTTTTTTTACAAATATTCTTTGGCGCCATAGTCACATTTACAACCCATTGTTGAAACATTTGTGAAGTTTTTACTGAAATCGCATTGAAAAAGTAGAATTTGATTTTGGCCACGCGTGAAAATATCCTTGTGCAGATACAAGCGACGATAAAAAAATGTCAGACACAACTCTTTTTTGCTTTTTTAAGAACTTGATTAAACACAAACGTACACAAGTTTCCAACTTTGACCATTTAACCATAAACTCACAAATATCGTAAAATTCTTTAAGCTCCGTTTAATACCTAGCCGAGAATCTCTTTGCTTTAGTTCATCATATAAAAATAATTAAATCATTAGGTAATCTATGAATACAGTTTTCCGTTTCCATGGCGGCCAGTTTGTAAACAATGACTGAAGTGCCCTAATTATTTATTCTACAGAGTTAAATACTATAAGTTTACGGAATTATGTGAAAATAATGAGTTTTAACATTGACGATCCTCTCGCTGGAATTCTCAGTGACGGTAGTGATGATAGTTTTTTTGATGACGATGTATTAGGAAAGAAAAAACCTGCAAAGAAGAAAAGCACGCCAACTTTAGAAAAGAAAACTGCACTTTTTGATTTGAAGGATGCTGATAAGCCAAAACCTGTTGCAAGCACAATAGATAAAAAGGAGTCGTTGTTTGACATAGATTCACAGAAATCCCCTACGCCTTTTAAGCGGACCGTATCAAAGGAGTCTATAAAATTTTCTCAAACAGACTCTAAAGTAAAGGTAGGTCTTGATAAATTAGATCTGGGTAAGTCACCAGCAAAGTCTAAAGTGAGTTCGAGTGCAGACAAACTCGACATACTTAGTGAATTAGGTGGAACAAAAAGAGAGGCAACTAAACCAATAGAAAAGGGGAAAAGTTCACAGTCGCTGCTTGATGAAATTCTAGGTGGTTCTTCAACAAAATCAGTCGGTGGTTCTAGTCAAGCGACAAGATCAGTCACTGCTGCAAAAAGTCAAGAATTTGATTTTGATGCCATTTTAGGGAAAAGTGAAACTAAAACTTCCACTTCTACCAAAAGTCAGCCACAGAAAAAAAATATAAAAGAAAATGTTAAAGAAGAAAAAGAGGCTCCGGCAAAAAAAACTAAGTCTACTGAAGACTGGCTTGGTATATTTCAAGATAAAGATGACGGTAACAATGATTTGGAAGATGATACTGGAATGCCATCATGGTTGGTCGGGGGTGACTCGAAGAAGAAAAAGGCGGGAGAAAAAAAGATGGTTAGTAAATCAGAACCAGCAAAAGAAAAATCAAAACCAATTGAAGCAGAAGAACAAACTGAAGTCGAAGCACCCGCTGTGGAATTAAAAAAGGACATGGAAACTATTGAGCAGATGGTTAGATTGAATCTGCCTTCTAATGTGTTGCACGGAAGTAATGAAGATATAGCGGCAGAGGGGGCCACTTTATACATGCAGCAACAAGAGTCTCAGCTAATGGTGGCGTTACAGTTAAAGGCGCAGGAAGAGAAACTTGCTGCTATGCAGAGTGAGTCATCAGTCCCAACCATTCTATTATTGTTTCACGGTCACCGCCGCTGCTGATCGCCTCTACGAGGACACGGCGGTGCTCCGCCCAAGCGGGGCATACCTCCACCGTGTCTTCTGGGCGATCCTCGCAATGGTGACACCCGGGCGTTTCCTCCCATCTCTTTTTGAGCTGGCCTCCACGGTACCATCTTTAGGCAGTTTATTATTTTATTAATATAGATATTTTATTTTTTCCGTTTGCTTCATTGTAATTTTGTATAAGGAGGCTAAGCTTGTTTGACGAACCTATGCAGTGCGTCAAAGAGAGAGCCAGCGTGTTCAACGCGAGGCTGCACTGGCGCAACACTCACAACTGGACGCAATGTTGCGACGTCAAGCGGAGAACAGGCAGCAGATGCAGTCCATCATAGCTGCACACCAGGAGAGGATCACGCAGAGGATAAAGGTGAACCCAAATACTATTGTGAGATTGAGACTCGTCCAAATTACTAGTGTGCTCATAACAGTATTGAAGTTGAAGGCCTAAGGCCTCTATTGTATATTATACCTAGCCTCACATTATCTCATTTAAAAACTTTCGTCACTTCATATCTTTCAAGTATAATTATCCTGATCTCTTACTGCTGAGCATTCCAACCGTAAGTTTTTGGTTTTGGTTCGTAATTGTACTAGTCAATAGATATGAGCTTTTTTTTTTCAGGCACTATTAGGTACAGAAAATACAGACAATGAAGATATTCCTAATTATCCTGAAGACATTGAAACTGTTGGAGATCACAAAGACCCGCCACACACGCGGGAAAAGAAACAATTGCTGCAACTGGTGCAGTCATTGCAGGAGAACCATGATAAAGAAATAGATCTAATGGAAACATCCTATAGGTATAAAGGTTGCATTAAAAACGAATTTTTCGTAATGACAATTTCTGTAGGTAGTAAATAACCATAATCACGAACATAAACGCCATCCTTACATAGCCCTTTTGCCTCGATTATGTTCATACATCTGGTCATACGCGCACGCTGGTAGGTACTACGCACCTGAACTTTTTGAAGAACTCACTCAAGAGTAGGTATGTCCTTACTATGATCCTTCATCGGTAGCTCAGTATCAAAGGTTGTATGAACTAATAATCTCCGAACGTTTTACGATTTTATAGGAGACAACTAGCTTTCCTAGAAGTATCTTTGAACCAAGGTGAAGAAAGAATGAAAGAAGAAAGTGACAAGCTAGTAAAGTTTTACTCAGAGAAGATACACTGGTTGGAGGAGCATCATCATCTGTATAAGAAGTTGACGGAAGATAACTTGACGGCTTTAACTGACCGGCATAAAACTGAGAACGAAATGCTAAGACAGCAGCATTTGGAAAATATTAAGGTATTACAGGAACATCATGCCGCGCTCATGGAGAATATCAAGTGAGTAAACATTTAAAAAATAATAGTAGTGCTTTAGATATTCAGTATTTTTAAGAAAATGTCACTGTTGGAATATATGTAATTGTTGAACTCTTACTCAAACACGCCAAGCAATCACATGGACAGAAAAAAAACTATTGGCCCAATGGAGAAAATGGTGCTAGAAATTGAAGGGATAAGACGAAGGTTGACATGACGTTATTTTCAGGAAAGCAGTTACCCAAGAGCAGGTCCTCATTCAGGATTCAGCCAGCTTCTCGTCCGATCTAAAAGAGTTGGTCACAGATGTTAGGGAGAACAAAATTAATTGTAAGGAACTTCTGGAGAAGGTGCAATTGTTGGCAGAAAATACTGAACGTCGAAGCGATAGCAGTATGCAAGTCAGGGAATCGCAGATAAATGGTAGGAAGGTAGATTTTAATAAGAAGGTGATTTTTTACGCTACGCAATCACAGACACGTTGAATGGGATGTAAGATGTTTTAGAGATATCACATTATGATAGAGTAGCAGACGATGATTTAGAAGAAAAAAAATGCAACCATCAATACCTTACTTGCCCATTGTCACGTTTTAAAGTAAACTTCCTCAAAATAGTTTCTAAATTAACTCAGAAATTCAAAATTAAAGGAACAATTGAGTTATTATTTTAATACATGTTCTTACCTACTTTTAATAATTTATTTGTTGCAGATATGATACAACAGTTAAAGAAAGATCGCGAAAATTTGGATGCCGAAAAAGCTGAAAATAGAGAAACAATCAAAATGCTAGAAGCAAGACTGAAGCAAATGACTTCGGTAATATTTATTGCACATATTATTATGTTTATAAGAACAATAAAATTTAAAAATAGCACAACAATACTTATGTTTGATTTTTGGAAACAGATGATCGAGGAAGAGTCTGCTTCGCTCAAACAGAAAAAAATGGAGTTCGAGTTCGAAAAAGCAACTTTCAGCAAGCAGACTGAATTTGCCAAGAATATACTCAAGAAACAGGACGAAGAAATGAAGGTAGTGGACTTTTTTTTACAGACGATGCATCTAATGAGTGTAAAACAGTATGCGTTTTGCTATTCCTATTTACGTAACAACAAAATAATTGTTCAGATGCTGAGAGAAGACATTCAGAAAGAATTTCATGAAAAGATATCGAAGATAGACGAAGAAAAGGCTAAAGCTGTAAAGGAAAGCGCCGCACTTGCTAAAGAGAAGTCTACAGTACAGAATTTGAAACAGGAACTTGAAGTAAGTACTGACAGAGTTATCCAATATGTATCCTATCATCAACCAACTGTCGGGTTATCTATCAAATCGTTTGGGAGGATCAGCATATGGCGAAAAATTTAACATACGTAAATATATTTTAGAAAATGAAGGCAGAGCTTCACGTCCAGTTAGAAGAAGTGTCTGATGAAAGATCGAAATTGAATGTGGAGAAACAGCAGATTCATATGGAGGAACAACGAATTATGGCTAAGTATGTCATCCATGTATATCAACTAGGTACTGAGTTAATATAATAAGGGCCGATGTCTGCCTTAATTTTTCAGGAGTCGTGACTTGGACCTCCTTGCGAAGACTGCAATAGAAAAGCAATCACATGCCGACAAGAAATACTCCGAAGCGGAATTCATCCAACGCAAGTACGAAGAACGAATCCGAAGAATTCAAGAACACGTAGTTTCTCTAAACGCTAGAGAAAAACATGTAGCTAGAGAAAAAGTAGCTTTGTCGAGAGAGAGACTGCACCTTCACAATGAGAGGAAACAAATTGACAGTAGACAACAATGTTCATTATGTAGGTCGTCACAATTGCCACCGTATTTAGAACCAAATTATACTTTACCAGATTCTTTCATAAACGTTCCAGTCTCTAGAGATTTTAAGAGTTCTAATGTGACGAGCGCCATGAATGCGATAGAAGAGGAAATGGCACATTTGTTGGGGAAGAATTTGAATTTGCGACATTGTCCTGGAATAGGAGACCTGAGAAGCCATGGTGACTCATTTCAGAATGAGGAGAGGCAGCCGAGGCAGTTGCCGCCTGAGCCTGTGCAAGTGGAGTCGGGACCGTTTAAAGTAAGTTTATAAGTACGATACCTCGGCATCGATTAAGAATTTTTTATCGTGTTTTTCTTCGTTATCAGCAGTTTATCCCACTTCAGCTGTTTATTTGGGTGATGGGAGGTGATGAAAATTATTACACTTAACAGATCACATTTTCAATGGAACTATGTTTCATGATTATTTGAAAAATAATTGCGAATGAAGTGACTAACGAAGAAAGTCCTAAGATGCTACCCTGTGGAAACCCCACATGAATCAATCTAACCTTGGGTTCTCATTTGTTTTCTTTGGTAATTTTTTACGTACACCTCTGTTTAACCCTTCGGGATTCAGGCGTGATGTTAAGCTGTTATTTTTTAAGAATTATGCGGAGGTGCAGAAATCTATTGAATTATGGGTAATCTATTATTCTTGGAATAGTTAAAAGAAGTAAATATTTAT
Source organism: Globia sparganii (assembly GCA_949316385.1). Classification (NCBI taxonomy): domain Eukaryota; kingdom Metazoa; phylum Arthropoda; class Insecta; order Lepidoptera; family Noctuidae; genus Globia; species Globia sparganii. The sequence goes on along the minus strand of OX438663.1, from coordinate 16,913,750 downwards.
CTTTTGCTGTATTGTATTCTTGCATTCCAGGATTATTTGGATCCAAAATTCATGATGTTGCGTCTAGATGTACAAAAGGTGTTAAGCAATTTGGATCACAATAAAAAAGAAGAAGCCGATTTGGCACCCGAAGAAGACGATAATGAGGAAGATTGAGTGAATGTAGAAATTAAAAATGTAAGTGATGTCAAAAATAAATAAAAGACTGAACCTGTATTAATTCGTTTAATTTACTTTGATGACTGTTATAGAACATCTTTTGTTGTTAGAATTATGAACAGTGTTATCAAAATTTACACAAATGCCTATAAAGCTACATACTAACTTATCTATAAAGATTTCATTGTAAAAATATAGGTACATGATCTTTTCTTACTACATAATTATCGTTTTAGGTACTAGGGTATGCAGTTAGACGTAATTTACAATTATGGATACACTATTCGTATAAATGGCTCCAATTATTAATATACATTACTTCTTCAAAGTTACTTTCAACTTTTTATGGTCTTGTTACAATTTTTCATTAACTGAAAGTAATTTTGGAGCAGCTGTAAATTTATCGCATAGTTCATACACTTCTTATTCTTATAAAACATTATAGATATATACTACGCACCCAAATTTTTCATTCGCACAGTCTTTCAGTAAAAATTGCTTTAAGTAGTTACAAATAATATCTTTATGGACGGCCTGGCCTTGTCGTTTAAAGTATAATTCAGTTACATTCTTCTATTTTGCACAGATCTACAGTATAAACCCAAATAAATTATATATTACTTATTATTAACTGACAACTGCATACAGAAGCATACGTCTGAGATAATAACAAGGAACAATATCTTCTCTAAACCATTAAAATGCTTAATATATTTTACTATACACAATATTTACAACATATCTTAAGATAACTATAATATCGACACCCTCTATTCGTCCTAGGTGTCAAAGGCATGTTCACAATAAGGAATTCCTTTTTATAAAAGTAGTAAATCTATTTTTCAAGTACAGAAGACTATAGCTTTGCAAACAGGAAAGCCACTTATTATAATTTTGTTGATTATCTTTCTTATCACAGTAACAATATCATTCTACATCAAAGTAAATAATATAATTTTATATATTGATAATAAAAGAAATTAATTGTTAAAACATGTCCAAATAAATTGAAAACCGATTCAAAAATAACGAAGAATATATAATGAAAATTAATAATTAAAGAAAGGGGATTTCCAAAATGTATATGTTATGACCTGCTGTCGCCCGGCGCTTTCTGGTATTTGACTTCAAGTAGCTGAGGATAGTTCTCTACGATGGACAGTAGGATCCCGTCGATGTAGTTCCTCAGTTGGACATTCACGTCTTGTTGTTCTTTTAAAGCTTTTTGCAACTGTAAGAAATAATTAACGATTAATATTGTTATTTGAGCTCCACCTAGAATCTATTGAATAATCACTCACAAGCATTGTGTAAGTGCTCTTACACATGAGCGACACGAGTCAACGACAGAGGCAGACGGCTGCAGTAGCCTCTGCTGTTGACGTGTGTCGCTCGTGTTTATGCACATTAAGGACAGTGTGGTGCTCATGCCTTGCTATAGTTTGTTTTAATGATGAGACATTATTGGATAGTATGAGGGCAAGCATTCCATTAATAAAGTATGAAAAAGGTACATTTTCAGTCCCAAACGTATGTCCAAGTCATTTTGTTAAAAGCATGCAAGTTAGCGGAATTCTAAAGGTATAGACATGCACAGTTAGTAAAAATTTCGTACCTTTTCCATCTCTATGCTGAGATCAGATTGTGTATCGTTACCATCGAGCTGCAAAAATGCATACATGACAAATATAGGCAATGTTCGGCAAATGAGTAAGTCAGGCTTCATAAAAAGCAAAGCATTGCGACAATATGTTGACGGTGAATGTTATGAGGCCATATTGTATGAATGTAATACTTTCATGTAATTTGCGGCAGTTTTAACTAAAACATAAATGCAAGCTCAAAGCATAACATTATGAGTTCATATTAGCTGATTAATCAGTTGTTATACAACATTTGTGGAGTATCCTCGTTAATGTATACGATTAGGCATATCGAAATGACTAATGAGGATAGTTGGATCAACCACACAATCAGCTGCCAGAGTGTAAACTAAATTATTTGTTGAATTTATTATAAGAATTCAGTCTGAAGAGAGTTTGAAAAGTCTCAAGCATGCCATCGATGTTGCGTATGAAATCGATAAATGTATCGCTATAATTAGTGGAATTCAAGCAAACATAGGTAGGTACTGCTGGGTACCGGCTGGTCCAACGAAGGCTAACGAACATGACGTGTCCAATGCCTAATCTCGTTCGTTGACCTTAATGTTTTAATTTCGGTTACCAGTCAAGGTTGAGACCAGGCGAAACCCTTGTAGATTAGCTAATTTTGTCGTGGAGGGGCCATATATTTTGAAGTGTAAAAGAAGGCTTTGGGATCGTCCTGCTTTTCGTTTTGTATAAGTCCATCTCCAACACTTCATAATAATATGACCCCAGGGTCCCAGCTTCACGTTTAGTGAACGAACCAATGCATGTATTGAATGATATTGTATGTATACATTTGTGATGCATTACCTCATCATCGCTCATCTGCGACAGTTCGTGTGCGAGCGAGTTAGTTCCGACCAGGGGGCCAGCGACTCCGTCCAGCAGGCTTCGACCCTCCTCCACGCCGCGTGTCAGAATCTGTGCTTGTAACTCCTCTTGAGCTTCTGATAGAGCTGGAAGGGAAACATAGAAATGTAGCAACGGGTTTTCATTCGTCCCTGACTTGGCTTGCAGAGGTAAAATTTGAGGTGGTAGTGGGCTGTTTTTGGAGCATCCAAAGAGATTTGTCTTTGAAAATTATAACTTCCAAAATAAGTAACATTTTCACACCTACGGCTGTGAAAATGTTCTCATTTCCATCTGTTGTGGGGCAAGTGGAACACTAAAGAATATACCTAATGGCAAAATCCCCCCAAGATTTTCGCCAGACACGCATGTGTAGCAGTTCAGTAGGGGACATTTGCATGCGATTGTATGAGTCATTAGCCCCGATTAAAAATGAATTAAAATTAGCATCAAAGATGTCGCTAGCGCTAGATGGGTTGGTTATAAATTACGGGCTATATTTAACATAACTATAATCACGTGTTTTAGCACGTTGTTTTAATTGTTGGCACTTAAAACTGATACGAATAATATGTAGTATGTCGCATTATTTGACACTTCAAATCTGAGCACTTGATGCTATCGAACAAACATGTTATTGATTATATTATATTCTAATTGATGTATCAGGTATTGATAATTAATTGTTTCAGAAGTCGCTTCAAATATCGCCAAGTGTCGCTTTTATAATTTGTTTAGTTCTTTGCCAGCTACATGGCTATCCCCCATTCATTGTCCGAATCCGAATGCGGTTGTGTTCAGCGCATTCTTGGTAGGTGCAACTATAAGTCTCATTAGTACTGCAGTATGGGACGTTATTCTGTTATTAATTCGAAGAAGGAAGGTGCCACGTATTTACTTTAGAATGTTTTTATCACCCGCCTTAAAAGCTATTGAAGAAATTTTAGCGTTACAGAGTCCATAATTTGGAGTCTCTTCGAAAGAGGATGTAGCGTGAGTGGATGCTAGACGTCTTGTTTGAGACTAGAGATTTGGACAAATTTACAGTGGGTGCACCTTGAAAGTGGCCTACGTCCAACATTGGACTGCGAAAGGTTGAATTGATGCATAGAGGGTGCATGCAAGGTCTTGAATTTAAGAAAACACGAGGCCAAACTAACAAGAGAAGCTACTTACATTTGTTCTGCGTCCGTAGCAGCGTGAGTTCCTTCCTGAGCTCGTCAAGACGCGGGTCCGGCGGCGGGGGCGGTACATCTCGCAGTCTCTGCAGTTCCTGCCTCGCAGTCGCCAGCAGGCCGTTGGCAGCGGCAGCCGCATCTCTCTCCCGGCGTTCAGCTTCACGTGCGTTGTTTAAAGCAGCGGATAGTTCCGCCACTTGCTCTTGAGCTTCGCGGTGCGCCCGCGCTGCCGCTTCTGCATTCGCTCTGAGGGTTTCTGCTACGCCACGGAGTCGACCCACCTAGGGAAAAAGATTTAGTTGTAGAGCATTATGACAATCTTGCGCAGAAGCTATAAAAATAAGTTTTATAAGAACTCCTATCAAAGTTTTCATCTCATTAAAAAGTTAATGCTTGTGCGGCCGTGTTCCCTTCTACATATGTTTATATCCCGTCAGTCTTCAAAGCAAGAGTGAACAGGCATCTTCTGGGAACACTCATTCCGTTGTAGACCTCATCCATCGCTTTCCATCAGGCTAGGTCAAGAGCAGGCCTATTTCGCAATAAAAAAAAAGATTGCATGTCCCAAAAAGCATCAACATTCATAGATCGCAATAAAAGATTGAGAAAATCATAAAAAAGTCAATGTAAATAAACCTTATCAGTCTATTAATCTGACCTTAGATATACTTGGTGCAATATTAATTAATGGGCCGTAGATATGAAAGATTGGCTTATCTTTGCATAAATCATAAATATCGAAAATGAGAAAAATGTTTATTGTGCGTAGTCCAATGATATTGTAAGTGTAAAAAGGTGGCGTAGTCTATATGAATGACAAGCATTCGATTCACAAGTTTCACAGTAAACAATAAGGAAAGCGAAATTCCTACTGTCGCACCTGCTAACTTTTGAAGCAGTGTCTAGTACATAGTATTGTGCCAATGTATTTTTTTCCGGTAAGTATGAAGCATTATAGTCTTTGTTGAACCTATTCACATGTTTCTAGGTGGGTAGCTTATAGATGACATTTATAAGTATAAAATTGACAAGGACCATGGGCCTCGACATCACTTTACTGGCAATTCGTCTCTCCCAAAAGATTGGGTAATATGCCTACTGCTACTATAATCGCTTTATAAGTATAAACTCATCTCAGCAATATAAACATATATATCCATAGTATCTCTTACCTCTTGTTTAAGTTCCGACGCCTCAGCTTCAGCAGCGCCAAGTCTGTCAGTGATCGCGGAAAGTTGCGTGTCGCGATCTCTCTCGACGCGCGATATCGCCTCGCGACTGCGACGCTTCTCCTCAGCCACGCTCTCCTCACATCGGCACTCGATCTGCACATAATCGACATTTTTATTATAGATCACGTTGGTTAGAAGTTAATTAACGAAATTGATACGTGTAATGACGAGTAATTGGGTAATTAAAATTATAGAGAACTTTCTTTAGTAAGCAGTTGATCTAATTCTGGGAGATCTGTTAGCTTCATAATGAGGATTTAAGATTTTTCATTGAGTTGACATCTTTGTTCAAAGCAAAAGTCTACAGTGCTTTATGTACTGTTGGTAGTGGTATTCTCAAATAAATCCTACTGATACCCATCGGGTCAAACAAGCTTATAGAAGAAGAGTTAGGCGCGAAACACACGGCGGGGCGGGTCGGGCCGGTCAATTTGACCGCGAACGATAGTGTAAAGGGAATCCTATACTACCAACGCACATAAAGACCGCGCCACCGCTAAGAATCTGCAACTGTGTGGTTGAGGTTGACTGTATGCTATTCCTATAGACGAAAAATTATAGCTCAACTTGTAGAACTACCAGCAGAAAATGGTGTTATGATGCAGATCCTACAAAAACTTTGCGTATCATTTATACAAATCTTGGCCAATATTCTGACGAAATTATGTTTTGTACTGACCTCTCGTATCTGTTCGTCGAGCATGTGTACCCTCGCCTGCAGCACCGCGTTGTCGGCCTTCGCCCTCGCGTAGCGCTCGTCCGCCGTGCTTTGAGTGTCAGCCAGTGACGTCACTTGTTGCTGAAGTAGCTGCACCTGCCAAAGAGCGACGACATTGTTATATTGAAAGAGCAAAAACGCATAAATTTATCAATGATGTGACATAGAAGGATGCGGCCGTTGGAGTTTTAAACACTTTAATTTGTAGCTTTTGTAAAATTTATGACTGTTTTATGATTATTGCTATGACTATTACTCAAGATTACAATGGCAATTCATGAAACTGAATCGAAGTAAGAAGCAGCCAATAACGAGCGAACTTTTCTGGGTAATAGAATTATATCTGTAGGTGAAAGTTAAAGGACCTTAAGTCACATTTTATAAATTATTCAGTAGAGCTCATTAAAGATGTCTATACCCGAAATTAGATATTAATATTGACCGTGTATAAAAAGTAAATAGTGTATCGTTGTAGAATAAAAAGATAAGAATTATTGAAAATACAAAAATGACAAAAAATGGACTTACGGTCCTTTAGCTTTCACCAACAGATATGAGATGGATGGTGCATAGCAGAAAATCATAAAATGGATCACGCATCACATTCTGTACACACTTACCTATATTGCAACAGATGATAATGACCTAATCCAAAATGTAGATACACTACTGAGTAAATAAGATAACACGATATTCAAAGAAGTTGGTAAAGCAACACAATATTTACATTTCGTCCACCATCAGATATTCTAAAGTAATGTTACTGTAGATTTAGACAAACATGTAGGTTTATCGATATCAATATAAACATCGAATGGGCTCGATATTGAGCGATAACGATGGCAGTAAGCGTTTACCATACTACGCTCTAGTGGGCACCAATGTTACCACTACTGGCTAGAAACGCATTTGAAATTGCGACCGTTGAATACAAATCGATTAGGATCTCTAGAGATTCATTGTGGTTAACAATGGTTATGTAAGGCAGTACTGGTATTCGTATGGTTAGCTATAATCTCGTGTTAGTTGACCGCATTCAAAATAACAGGGATAACGCTCTTAGTATCGCTGTTTGATATAAAATAATGATGAATTATTGCGTGAACTGTAATATAGTTTTTAGTAATGATTAGCTTTTTATTGACATAATCATGTGCATGTTTGTAGTCATTAACGATGTTTGAATTAATATATTTTTTCATCGGTTTCGCTTAAATTCATTACCATAGCCGTGATCAAACGTGTTCTCATTTTGTTCAAACAAATGGTTGTAGTACGTTACCACACCTCTGTTGATTTACTAGTCTCATAGCTGCCAACCAGTACCAGGTGCTTGTTTTCTATAAATATTATAATGCACGGTCGGAATACGTTACGTCCCTACGTAGGTCTAGGTTGAGGTGACTAACGAATACAATCAAATAATATATGAGCACATAGAGCACGTACTAATGCTGCATGAGATCATGCTGCGGAAAGACATTTCCTAAAGGGTTAGCGGTGAATCGGTGATCATATTGCATTCATGATGATGATGTTAAGAATATCTCAGAGAGATTTAATCACGGAACTGCACTAGGTCCTAAATTGCGTTCAGACTGCAGACAGTAGGTACAGAGAAGACCCAGACCAACCAATCGTAATGTCAATTCTGATTAGATGCTCATCGTTGAAGAAAATCGTCCTTGAGAAATTTTCCGAGTAGATACTCAACTGAAACTGTGTCTAATTAAATATAGTTAGTAAGATTACTTGCTTGTAATTATAAAATTACGAGTTAATTGATTTCGACAGCGAGTTCTTCGTAACCATAATTATAGCGTAAGTATCTCACCCTAAACGAGGTTTTGCTATGCAGGTCCAGTTGAAAACCAGCGTCAGGCACTAGTTGTCTGGCTTTATGCTGAACTGGGCCTTTTTGGCACAGCCGTGAGGCACACTCTCCTGCTAATTTCCTACATCGGACTTTACATTATCTATTTGTTTTGTTTTTATCTGTATGTAATTAATAATTAAAATAATTTCTAATTTTTTGTATGTACCTAGCTGTTTTATTGTGTGTCTTTTAGTCTGCACTAAATAAATGTATTTTCTTTCTTTTCAATTCATCATTCAATTCACTCAGAAAATCAATTGATTTTCTGAGTGAATTGAATTAAATTAATTAATTAATTAATTTTGCTACAAAATCAAAGCAACTAGAAAATCGGATCGGATCAAAGAAAGGATTAAACTGATACAGAAAATCACAAAATCTAATACATTACATGATGAGTACCTACGTCAAGGATTCGTTTATCTTTAAGATAAGTCGTTGTGTCATGTTATTTTTTTTTGCTAAATCAGATTCGCTAAGGAATTTGACATTTTAAGGACTTTTTATTAATTTATTTTAAGAAATGTCTCTGCGCGTATCGTCCTCTTTATTTGATTTTTCTGCGAGTGGTGGTGGATCAACAAATAAATATAGACAATTGATCGTTGAAGTGTTATTTAGGAGAGCAAATTGTAATCGTTTCGTTGAGCTCCACTGAGCCCCAGTCAGTCACGAAGGAACTTCTGATTCTATGTATGTATTCGCATTCCTACCCACTTGCAGTATTTTATGCATGGACGAGTTCATTGTATCCGTAATTAACCTATAGATCTCAAACAGGTTCAGGAATGGCAACTAAAACAGTTATTATGAAAACCGTGCACAATATTTGTAATTAAACTTCGACAGTAAACTTTCAAGAAAACGTGTCTCTTGTGTAATTATCACCCATTAGTATGAGGATAATTTGTGAGACAAAGAAAAATTAAAAGTAATAAAACGTACTTAATTCTGGAGCAGACAGTTTTCTATCTGGAAAAGTAAAATGTCCAAAAGAAGATAAGATAGAGATATGTTTGACGCGAAAAAGTTGTGTCAAGAATGACTACACACTTCGAACCTAGATATTATTAAGTTTGAGCTCCGCCTCTTGTCTCACTTGATTGAATTATGTAGGTATATTATAATGAGGAGTTACATAAAATTAATAACAATTTCGTGCAAGTTGCAGGAAGATGTACATCAGGAAGAGATTGATTCAAACGTGTCAAGTAGTCGCATGAGCGATGATAGTGCCTGACGTAAGATATTACATGACCAATTAGTTGCTTTTAATCATAGTAAACTGTTGAAACAATCGATATTACAGGTACAGAGGCCAGCACATCAAGCTACCCCAATCTGTCAGATTTTCCCAATTGAATATGAACCTTATTCGTTTGTACTAAGGTTGAAAATCTATCAAAGAAATTTGACAGATTGGGGTAGGTTGACCTGCTGGCGTCTGTACATCATCAACAGTAAATATTTAATATCGAGCATAAATTCAGCAAGAGAATTGGAATCCAATTCCAATTCTCATTGTGAAATCCGTGAAAAAAAATATTAATGTGTACAATATTGTTTTCCTCTTAGAATTTTGTAACTACATTTCCTCGTTGTCGAATAACCATAGCGTCGTTATAGTAGCAGTAATTTAAACGTTGATAAATTAACTTACGTTACAAACGGTTCTGTTAGCGTAGGGAAGCGGACACGATCGGCCAAAAGAACTGGCTTAGTGAGCTTTTCTTTATTGAGTGAGTCATGAAGACACGACTTTTAAAGAGCGACTCATTGATACAATTTAATGGACAGCGTCCGTGAAGAACAAGAATTTATTATTTGTAGAGTGAGTTTAATGTTCCCCGATGCGTGTCCACCATGAGAATCATTTTCAGTGACTTGTTTCATGAGTGTTATTTCTGTCTTCATTTTCAAGATTATGAAGTTTTTAATACCTAATTGACTAATTTATATATAATATTTACAATTAGATTTAGACTACTTAAAATTTAATATTGAACGTTGCTTGGCTTCTATTATTAGTTCTTCTTCTTTCAAAAACGTTAGATAAACGACATGGAATCGAGTTTAAAGTGAAAAAAAAAATATAATTTTTTGTATAGTCTGCGCGGCCAGATCAATCAAAGATTACTTTCCTTTAACTTTCACAAGACTGACTTGTAAAAAATGCTATATACTTACAATCGGAATAACTGGAATATGTAAGTACATAAATACGAAAAAAGAATTTCAGCGATATCGTCTACGATGACGCATTGATCGCTCCATTGATCACAGATTCATCATCGTAGATATTTATCTCATTTCTCGGATTCTGTTAATGCGTATTGTCAGATGCAAAGATATTTTTGACCGATGTTTCTAAAACCTGAAATATGTTTTATTGCAGTTGTAGTTAACAACTCTTTTTCATAACGTGTGACGATAATACATTAACCATGTTGCATTTATCATCATTAGCCTACCGGATATGAATCGCATTCACGTGATCGAAATCTCGATTGATAGAGACGTAAATAAAAAGACTTGAGAATATAATTTGTTTTGGTTAAACTCAAAATTAGCTTATAAAAAATCACAAAAGCTTAACAAGATAAATATGAATTGAATCGCTTTGCAGCTGAACTATCACTTAACTGGAAACAGGAAACGTCGACATGCAACGAAACACTTGCAACAGTTGTGATCCTTTACTTAATGGTTTAGGTTTCTGGAATAAGCAGGCACATGTTATGAGTACTTATGAGAATTTTATTATGAAAGTGAAGGAAACTGGTAAGATACAGGTATACTTATACGGATTGTAGGAGTAGAAACTATTAGTGCAAGACAAGATTCGTTGAAAGAAAAGTTGAAGGACGTTGACACATAACTATTTTCTCCCTAACAGAGGCAAGCAAAGAAAATGTGTGGATGACAATTAGCGTCACGCAAAGTGAGGTAAGATTACTATGATCGATTACCGAGTGTTAGCTATACCTGGAGCCAATGGTTCAGACTATTAGTCAAATTAGAAAATCGACCCTAGATAACCAACAGCTGATGAATTTGATGACCTTATTTCACCAAATCTTTCTGGATATTTTTAATGAAAAAGAACCAGATGAGAAGTTTCCACGCGAAGTAAATTATCTAGACAATATAAACATGTCATTAGTGCGATGTAATTCTGTACAGCGTGATGTAATTCATCATACCATGGGAGTCTTGTGATGATAGCAGCTTAGTTCCGATGTTAAATTGTAGGTTTTATGGATCTTAATGTATTTCGTATAAGAAATTAAATGTCGTGATGGATGGATTCGTAATTATTATGTTAGAATATATAAATATTTGAAGATGGACGAATGACCGGGGTTTTTTTTTTGCGAAACTGAAAATACGCAAGCTACAGCATTATGAAGGTCTTCAGCCAGTGGCATTGGAAATCTATATTCTGGTAAATCTGGGACCTGTTGGTGATTCACGATGGTTACAAATAAAGTAGAGAATGTAGTGCCAGATGATGACTCGTATCCTCACGCTCCAGAGCTCAACGCCGACTGATTTAGAATTGTAGAATTTTCTATAAAGCATTTAATAGGAATGGTGTTGGAATGAAATATTTGAAAGGGTAAACACCGGTTTCAGTTGAGTAACTTCAATTAAATTTGTCAATCTGGCAACACAAACTCAAAGTAATCAAAATAACGGAGAAATACAATACCGAACTTAATTTATAATTTACAGTGACATAACTAATTTAGCTACGCTCTCATGGGAAAAGTGAAATGATCGTCTTTAAAATGTAAAGCTGCATCGGAATATATCGGACTTTCGATCGGAGCCAAGGTACCAGTATTCTCAGTTTTACTTTTGTTGAACAGCGCCTGCACAGACTGGTTTCACTTCGCTGATGTGCCCGAGTTTAAGACTAGCGTCGATCAATTGTCTTGTGATTTGTAAGAAATCAATTTATTTTGCATTTATTTAGAACTGATTGTGTTTTTTCTACTTACTTGTAAGTCTTAAAATCTAAAGTATCGGCTGGTTATCAATATCAAATCACGTACCTTGACATTATCTAATCATTCGAGGGGTTCTTTGAGTCATAAGTTTCTATACCTAACCCTTCATATTATAAATAATTATTTCCTGTTTTAAACAAAAAAAAAAAAAATTACAAAAAGAGATTTTTGATGAGTTTGAGAAAAAGGCATGTCGTGAGTCGTGGAGTAATTAAAACGCGGATACTCTAAAACCAAACAAAAAATACAACAGACACAACTAATTCGTGACACGCATCAGTGGTAGAAAACTTAAGCTGATGAAATTAACAACGAATGCAAACGAAAACTTGGTCATTTCTGAAATTACATAGATAAAGAACATTATATAGAAGCGAAAAGAATGACTTGTAAAGCGATTTCATATAATCTACTCCATAAAATGATAGTAGACAGAAATTGGAGAAAAGCAAAGATGGCGATAATTGGAGATCTCATATGCCTAATTAAGTTAATTTGTACATGTAATAACGGAGTATCAGTGGCGAAGGTACCATACAACTCGATTCCCGTCGGCATCCTTTCAAAAATTCAGAACACAACCACTCTTTAGTCAATTCATCATTGAAATCTAATGAAACGTTTTATTGACTTTTTTTTTGCTCCGGCTTACCTCTGTCATAAATTCACCCTTCGCTACTGCGGAGTATGTAATAAGATTACTTAACCCAAAAGATAAACCCAACTAACTCAAGTGGCATTCATAAGTGAATGAGTTCAAACACAGTGAATGAACTTAACAATTAACTAAACTATAAGCTCAAATATTAAGATAAAAAAATCAGATAACATTAAATAGATGGTATTGTGTAGTTACTAAAATAACTTGGATACACAAACAGTGTATCAAACTTAAATAAATGTAGATAGGTACTTTGGTAAGGATTTCCTAATGTTTTACGTGCTTCTATGCTAAAGCTAGTTTAAAACTAGTTTGGTCTGTTTAATCTAGGTCTTGACGCAAGTGAACCTTTTCAATGGCTATAAGTATAATGTCTATTGTTAATCATACTGGTCTATCAACATATTTATTTAGTATCCTACAATTCTTGGTGACTACGGTACAAGCCGCAGCTAAGTTCCGAATGATACTTTAAAAAAATGCAGTAAAGTCATTACATTCCAACATGTCACTAGGGAGATGAGTTACCATTCTCTTTCTCAAATCTAATTTATTATAAGGTACTTGCACCCAATAAGGTCCACCTTTATTAGAATACTTGTAAATTAAAAATTTATGTAATTACACAAAGTAACGCTTATAAGATAAAAATAAAATTTTATGAAGATCTATAATTATGACAAAAAATACACAGTTTGCTTTGTTAAACTGAAAAGAAAACAGTTTCAAAAATGTTTATATTAGGCCATATTAAGCACCTATGCTCCTATTAAGGACCATAATAAAATGTAACAAATTTTGATTATTTTGTAATAATAATACTTTTAATCTAACGTATACAATAGTATTAATAAATTAATTATTATATTATTAGCAAATATTTAATATTTGACCAAAAATTTTAAGGTGGGCCTTATTATGTATATCAAAATGAAAATGAAGAATAAAACTAATTTTATTTCGGTAATCAACGTATATATATTTTTTTTGTAAGTAATTACTTTTTCTTCAGTCATAAATTAGAGCATTTTAAGGAAAATCAGTCTTAATTTATTATATGATACCTTGATGGGCCTTATTAGGAATACTAAAATATTAACTTTAGAAGTTAAAGGCATACCAATATAAGCGAACTTAACTATTCTCGCAACTAAATAATTTTCAAGATCTTCAGTCAACGTACACTTTCGACCCAATTTCTTTTTGTAACTAGCAGTAACAAGTAAATTTTTTAATGTGTATTTTTATGTGGTCGCAGCCGCTCGTTTTGACATCTCTTTTTTCATCCATGGCTAACTTAAGAGCTTCTTCAGACCAGTTGCCACGTCTTTTCCTAGCTGGTAGCTCCTCCATTGTGAATTGCCTAGTGATAAAAATAAAAAAGAAAATAAATATTAAATAATAAACAACAATTTAGTTGAAATCAAGGTGCTAGACAACCAAATTTAAATATAATTATTAAACTTAATCGCCACACAGATATATTTGTTACCAACAAGTTCTCAAAAAGGTGCTACAATGAAAGTATGTAGGTACATACTTATAAAAAGATCTCCATATAAACCATAAGAAGAAACCATTTTAATGATTCTTATTATTGGCCTACCTTGTTATAAATACAAAATCATATATATTTACTTACTTCATTTTATCCTACATTCATAATTAGAAATAAAAATCATTAATTACTTAAATAATAAAAATTTACGCTAAATTCATACTTCTAATAAGGACCGGACCTTAATAGAAACTCGTATTGTGGTCCTTATTAGGATTTGGGTATCGTGATAGATGACACATTTTAAAGTTGTATAATGTAAAAATTACAATGTATTTACCTTTGTAGAGTTATCTCTGAATGTTTAAATCCAATCTTCTGTAAAAATTTACTTAAAAACACAATTTTTTTCACGAAAATTTACAAAACAACGCGCATCAATTTTATAAAATGGTGTCTCTATCCGCTGTCTTACACAAACTGGACGCTACTGACAAAATCGCGCCATCTACGCGTCATCGCGCGATTGCATTTAACGAATAGGTGGTATAGCATGCTGCGCGCGAAATTTGAAGCAGTTGAAAAAATGCCAAATGTGAGTTTTCTAAAGTGGCCCTTAATAGGTGCTGGTCCTTATTGGGTGCAAGTACCTTAGAGTCAACAAAAAAAACAAATAAACAATCTGAGGTCATTACCGATAACCTTAGCAATTATGTCCATGATGAACAGACTTTATCTAAAAATTGTTTACTGAAGTACTGAGATCATCGCTCATTTGTACTGTCAAGTCAACTTTTAGTTTAAAGCAAATATTTCGTAACACATATTACTTGTCCAACTACTTTGTTTTTTGGACACATAGACATGATAGACAGCGAAAAAATTGTGGTAATAATTACGAATCTACACTAATGATAAAACTAAAGAGTTTGACGGAACTACCAGTTGGATTTGAATATTTTTTTCTGCAATTGATAGCCCAATTCTTGTGTAAGGCCATAATTATAACAACACGCTACGACCCCTAGAAGCCGAGCATAAAGAAAAAATATATATTAAAAAAATGTATATTTATTTCTGCTTAAATTTATAATTAGGTATATATTATATTTATAGTTTTAATAGGTTTATGCGTATCTTTAAAATAAATATTAATTCCTCAATTTTCATGATTGCACCTACCACTGTTTGTCTCTGCATCACCCAAAGGTTGACTGGCAGGAAATGCCTATGGCATTAGAAATTTATGTGCTTGAGTATAAATAAATAAATAATAAAAAAGTCAGAAATTTCAAATATTACTGTACTTGTAACATTTGTGAACATTTTACTGGAAAATAAACATTATTATTATTAAAGACCGCTACCTAAGTGAAAACGAAGTAATAGCCGGGCGGGCGATGGGATGCAACGCGTTGAATCGGCGATATTTCACGCGGACTAAGTCGCGACCAGAACTTAGTGTCTCTATAAAAGTCGATGTTTCAAAATCTCATACCGCAAAACCTATTGAGCAGTAACAGATTGGTTAGTAAAACCATGATTATCGTTAAGTGCAATCAATAGGCACTTTAGTTGAATAGCAGGCGGAGTGAGTGCTCGTGACTTCCTCAAGTGAACATATTTTCTTGGGTGTTGTGTGTTGTCGAGTTGTCTCGCAACTTTCCAGCCAGGCGTTTGTTAACAGGGATATTTGCGAGTTGACGGTCGGTTTCGTTCAATTACCATCTCCCCGGTGAACGGTCTCAGATGTCATGTGTCTTTCCGTGATAGGCGCTATTGCTAGATGAAGAAAGCTTGTTTAGAAAGACTGACACTAGAAGATATATCGCTTCCGATTGTACGGAGTAAATTCTTGCGTATTCGTATTTCGTATTATTATTATTATTCTGAGCTAGAAGATGTCTTTATAGAATTTTGAATGGCTGGCGGAAAACAAACTCTCCATTTAGTACATTTGTTGGAACACGATACGGTCAAATCGTTTAATAATAATAATAATTGCATTTATTTCGGACAGAGTAATGTTATCGCTATAATGTTTGTGTTTACTATTATTGGCTGTACAATTAACTTATTGCAGATATATAAAGGTCAACGTCCGTGGCGTCGGGCGGCGCCCCAGTTAAATAATGACAAAGTATTAGGTCGTGCGGTAGGTAACGCATTGTCCAACCATACCGGTGTTACCGAGGAATCGATATGCAATCACTATGACACGATATCGGTAACGGTCAACTGTAACCGTTGGGTCCGATTATTCTAATTATTTGATAATTAGCTGTGACCTGACAAACAGAACAGATTCTAGTGCAGCTGCATAAAAGCTTTGTTACAACGGTAATGATTTTGGAATGTATAAATATATGAAAATATCATTGTAAAGATTCTGGCACATATACAAGCATTTTAATGAATTGAAAATATCATTGTTACGATTCCTGTAGGTAAGACATAATACCGATTATATTCAAAACTTAAGTAAAAGTGAATCGCTGGCAGCAGACTGCAGATAATGTCTTAAAAATATAAGCATTCAGAAATTGATGAGAATCTACTGCATATATGGTTACATGTTTAACAAGATGATACCTATACTTAATTTAAACGTATTACCGTAACAAGTTAGATGACTGAAATACTCTAAATGCAAACGAATACCAAATTAAAGATGATTAATGCATTTTAGGTTAAACATCGTTAAACGAAATGCAGATAACTCGTATTTACTGCGAAAACCGTTTGAAGCTGGTCCGCTCATTTACCGCATTCAGACTAAAGATTTACGATATGAAATTGTTGGCGAAAGGGAATGTGACTAGTACATGGCAGGTTAACGTAGTTTTTTTTCCAGAAATTAAGTTTAGCCTTACGAAATTGGAATACTCATGATTCGCTAGTAGACTGTACTCAGGGGTACTAGTGAGCTGTTCCACCTCGCAAAGGATAATATTCGGAGTTGATGGCCAATCTTCAGCAATAGAAGATGCACTAAAAGAAGAAGACCACCATTTGGGTGTCATCCTCATTTATCAAAAGAAAAAAAAATGGTGTGAAAATGAGTATATCATCCAAGTAGGTTTTTCTTCTATGAGTCAAGAATATTTTGGCACGAAAATTGTTAGTTTTGTTTCGGAATCTACGTATCTGTGATGAGTTAGCTTTAGCCTAGTGAGAGTACATAATAATGATTACTTGTTGCTGTAGGTCCGTGCTTTCTCGCTCTATTGGAATTTCTGTTAATAACCAAGTTAAAAGCATGGAATCTACAATCGTGTTTTTTTCAAATGTAGACCGTACAGGAAGATTCGTTTAAGGAAGTAAACATAAATATTCGCACGCAATGCTAACCTAATTATCAATTGCACATAATGTATTCTGGACGTGCATCGTCCATGACACAGATATCTACAAAAATGGTGTTACATCAGTCAGTAGAGGAATTCCGGGCAGGGCCAGACAAACCAATCCTTAGTTGTCCTAGCCCTTAGGAAATTTAGAAGGGACATTGGTACTGTAACTATAAGGAATGATTTGCTTGAGTTTTAGTCAAATGTGTTTTTTTTAAGTCCTCAACACTACCTGTTTTCATTACGGACATTCAAATATTATAAAATTTCGAATGCACCAAACAACCAGGGGCCCAAGTCTGCTATTTTTATAAATTCGTCATTCCAACACGATCCCATTGTCATTTTGCTAAAAGTTCGTAATCTGCTAAATTCATAATGATCGATCATTGGTCGGTCAATGGTCTGAGAAAAACTACTAGGTACTAAATTAATATAATTTTTTACATATTACGTATTAGTGTTTGCAATCTGAAGTAGTAAGAAGTTCGTAAATAGCAAAAACATTAAATTTATTCATTTGTCATTCAGATATGTGCTGTAATTAGTTTTCTTTTTATTTAATGTGATTTATTTAGTTTATTTAATGTGCCTTCGTATGTTTCGTATGTTTATGGATCTATGGTCTGAAAATAAAGATTTTTATTATTATTATATTATTATTACGTACGAGATTACCATTTTATGCCATTTCTTTCAATGGAGTGTCAGTGGTTGACCCTTGGAAAGTCATAATGACGCCATTATATTAGTAGAATTACCAAACTTGTCAAAATCAACAATTATGAAATCAATGATAGACCATTCTGACACTATTGTAGTATCAAACTTGAGGCCCAGTATTAATTTCAACCATCATTGTCTTAGTAAGAATCATTGTTCCGTAGTTACTCGTAATAGAACATAATATTATTATGCAATTTGTAGCTAAACATGGTGACTTCGTAACATGCCAGGATGCCTTTCTCAACAGCTACAAGGAATAAATTTAATCACAGTATTGTCTTCATGCCAGTCTCTCTTTTGCTAAGATTTTTCGTGAATGTTGTTTCGTTTGTAAACATCTTTTATCTGATTTCAATGGTGGAGCATTCAACTTTACCAGTGTTTTTAATTAATTTTCTAATGCTTTTCTTATTCTTTTCTTAGGTATATTCTAGTGTTTAGGATCTATATATTGCGTAACTATTGCTGCTTACATTTAATTTGAAAACAACATTCAATATTTCAATTTCTAGAATCAATTTTTAGATATCATAACACTCAAAAGATATGCTATTGATAAAGCTACAATCTAAAGTAATCTAAACTATTGCCATCATCGATAAAGTTTTTCTACAGGGCAATCTAAGGTACTGTCGCGCAATGTAGGTACCAGGCAACCAGCAATAATACAGAGTTTGGTCGATGAACATAATGTTCA
Source organism: Globia sparganii (assembly GCA_949316385.1). NCBI lineage: Eukaryota > Metazoa > Arthropoda > Insecta > Lepidoptera > Noctuidae > Globia > Globia sparganii. The sequence continues at coordinate 16,895,144 of OX438663.1, read as the reverse complement.
GACAGAAATGATCGCGTGACACTTGTGAACAAATCAAAGGCTCGATGGCACGAGCAGGTCGAGAAACTTCAAACGTTCAAGAAAGAAATACTTTTGTTTTCTATTGAACGATCATTGCAAACGGTAGAGACGCATCGGCTACGGAAGATACCGGAGTTTCTTGTTAGTGCAATAAAATCTTTAGAATGCAACGTTTAGACAAAAATGATCGGTCTAACAATATTTGTTACCTACTAGATTTGAATAAAACGTGAAGCTTTCCATTGATATAATAACTCTGAATCTATATTTTTTTTGCAATTTTAGTTTAGTGGATCCGTGGCCAACTCCACATTGGCTAATAAATTAGACATGAGCATAATAAAATTATGTTTTACATTACAAAAGTTACATCAGTTTCCAAAAACTTAGTTGAACCTTTAGACATCCATATGATTTGAAACCGCTCTTTACGGGAAAATTCAGGTGTAATGCGACATTTACGCATTTGGAATAGGAATGAGTAATTCCTTTGTGAATCAATTGCCAGGAAAAAACATGTGTTAAATGATGCTGTACGCTTGACGTCATTAGTGTTGACGATGTCCAATAAATGGAATTCAATGAGACAAATACTTATAACCAATTCAATTAGTTAACAATGTAAGAATTGCCTATTAAGGTTCCTAAAGGATGCTTACAGAACTTGTGTCATCTATACCAAATGTAATGAAAGATATAGAAAAGAGAGATCTAAACAATGCTCACTTGATCGGATAAATTATCGCACCACTGATGGGCAGCAGTCTTCTTCCCACCATTCTGGCCATTGGCTAGGTGAGGGGTCAGAGGTCCTCCAGTAAACAAGTCCTCTGTGAGACTCGCATCAGAGGTGATCCTTCCTCTAATCTCGGGAGGAGGACCTTGCGGGCCCACGAAGTCGAACTGACCGTCCCACATATCATACTCCAGCTCCAGACTGTCTTCTACCTCAACTTGTTCACCCATCGTGACTCTTGACCGATTGAAGAGGCCCGATTTAAACATTTAAGACCCGGTACTCTTATCTTTGGATATATTCCAATATTGCACTGAACTAACTTAACTTATACATTAATTAAACACTAGTTCGTAACTTTTTAGTTTGACTTTTGTAGATTAGAATAATTTCGTTCCAAATAAAGCTAGAATTCTAATGGCACACTAGATTAATGATAGTTCTTGCAGCTCTCTTGTTCTAATACAATTATGAAACTTCACATTCACGTAACACCAGTTAATCACACTGTGTCACATCTTCCATATAAATGGCTTCACTATGATTCCAACGTACGATCACCCTGGTAAGTGTCACCACAGTTATCCTTTAATTATCGTCGTAAACAAGTATCAAAATATCAGGCAACAGGAGACTCCGCCGAAGTCGATTCAAAATTTTCGACGGTTGCACTGACATCCTTTTCGAAACGTTGAATTGTGAGTAAACACGGTTAAGATATTTGGATTTCTCTTGGGATATTAATTTGTGTGTTATCGTAATCGAAGTATAACAATCGAAACTTTTAAAAGAGGTCGCGCTGGTACGTGATGTTGGCACAGTATCGTGTTGGGCACTAACCGGCGCGCGGCGGCGTTCGGCCGGTGCGCCCCACCCATTGACACGACATGATTATCAGCCGGCCGAGCCACCGCGCCATACAAATAAACTTTATTCGCTCCCTGCACATATGCACAGCCGTCTGATAGATAGTTCCGAGGCAATAACCCCTTTCATAAGCTCCCCCAGTCTGGTTGCATCTCGTAATTTTACGGGCGAGGGGCCATCATGATTGCGTCCGACTATGCCAGATGGAGAACGATTGAATTCAACGAACGATCTTTACAGACTTTGGTTTATTGCTAAATTATTCACAAAGTCATTTCAAGTCTCATTGTACATAATTGTAACAGAATCGTAATTTTAAGCCATAAACATGGTAATATATAATATAGTCTATTTAGTGAAATTTCTCGTAAAATAGTGATGAGAGAATTAATATGACCTGGAAACTAAGCCTAATAATGATAATTTTGAAGCGGAGAAATTGAAGAAAGTTGATACTGAAAGTGAGAAGCAATATGATAGAAAAAACTGAAATCATTAAGTGGACTCCATAGATGTTACCTACCGGCTCTTGCAAGTCGCAAACTCGCAATCATGGAATCGCGGCGCATTTGTATTTTACTTGATGCTTATTTGATTACTTGAGCGATGTGTAAAATAAAAGATTTAGGTACACAAACACGTAATCTACGCAAGACATTCAATTTACAGCTGTTTGTTCATTTTTGAAAACTATTGACATATAATAAAATCAACAATTGAAAAAAAAAACTGATAGTGTTTGTAGAGATAGATTACAAAATGTCGAACTACTTTTAGAGAAAAGTAACAAAGATGATTTAAAAAGTAACAAAATAAAGAGTTATTTAATAGAATAGATAGATAATTGAAATTTAGGCTATTGTTCACGCCGTGTGAAATTCGTGCTCGGAAGTTTGAATTGGATACCATTGCCGGCTCTATTTAACGGATAACAGAAACTGTGAAGCAATCATTAAATCTACGCAGAAATTCAGACCCATTTATGAATTTCTTGATTCAGTTGTCTGATTAATCTTTTTGTTCGGTATAGAACCGTTATTATGAAAGTATCAACTTTGTAGTCTTTGGATGAGTTGCTACTGAGTTATGCATAAAAGACAATGATGAACACATGGATAAATTAAATCGGATGTACAGGATGCACGTGTTGTTTGTTGTTTTAACTTGTGGTGCGTTGTCTGTTCGTTTAGATTGTATTCGATCGAAACTGGTTGAGCAGTTGTGAAAACAGAACAACGAGAATTGTTGCCTTCGAGGTCTTTATATCGCGACGAGGTCTTGGTCTCATAATACGATTGCGACCAAGCTAGTTTTATGCCCTACATGCCTTTTATCATTTACACAAATGTATGTCTCATAATTTCACTTAATTTATCGTTTATGGTATCACTGACGTAACAAGTAGATTAAAAAAATAATTAGCTTGACGCAACACGCACTATTAGGCAGTTAGACATGCCGTCGTAAGCTTTCAAATGTCAAACAAAGGGTTAAAATATTCTCATAATGAAAGAAATAAAAAATTCAAGTCTTTTATTCAACATAGTTAACAATTGGCGGAACAATGCGATCTCATACATTTTAATACAGTCCATACAAGCGTGGCAAATAGTAGAGCGAACAAACGTCACTCATGAATAGAATCCGCAGAAAAAGTTAATAATTCTAAAGTAGGGTCGTACAGAAATATCTCAGGGATATATCTGTCACTTTCTCTAAAGGGTACTTTAAGATTAATAACGGTAATCCTGAAATGTAATGAAAAAGCGAAAGTGTGAAATGTTTATTGATCATTGAAAGTTTATAAGAAATAATTCTTAATAACGACGAGACTGATGACATTCTGAGCAGTTCTGCACTACATCCGATCCGAATTAAAGATCCGACTTCAATCCGAATTGGGAATGTTCTAAATTCGGAAGGATAGAGTTCGGATTTAGTGCGCAACCTCTCATTCAAATAGGACTATGGTCACTTCGGACCGGCATTTCTCGGATTCGGATCGGATGTAGTGCAGAACCTCTCTAACGGTTGTTGATGTTATTACAAACGACAGTCATGATTCAATTTGTTGGATTTTCTGTTTAACTTGTAACACCAATACTTAATACTTCTTATGTGGCTCTGCACTCTGATGTCACATATACGCAGGAGTGTACCCAGTAAATTCCATCAAGCACAGGTTTTTTCTTACGCACATTACAAGTCGTATGATAAATGTATAAACAATTTTGCGATCATAGTTTTCCGGATAACTAGACAAAATATGAACTGAGTTTTTCCCATTCTAGATAAGTGACTTATGATGTGTAAGTCACATATGTCACAGTAATGTTCGGTTTTCACAACCTTGATGAAAAATAAAAGTGGAAGACTAATTATTTAATTAAAATGATTTCAGTGATTTATGCGAAAACTCCAAATATCGTGTTGACGCTACTACAATAACAATCGTTTGTGTCGGATTGTCTTCATACATTGGTTTAGTCATTGTCAAAAATGGTAATATATCATGAGGATGACAAAGATCTTGGGTAGCAGAAAGTTGACAGAGAAATAAAATCCACGGGGGAAGTAGAAAATAAATTGTTCTTCTTTGTCGCACACATTGTGGATATAGTTACAGATTAATTTGTCTAGCCATTGAACACGCAAATTATCTTTGTCAAGTTTTAATTACGGTTTTTATCCCACTGCTGCAATTTGTGCATGGGAAACTTAATATGTGAATAGATTGATAATTATCAAGCAATTTCTCTTTTATGTTTCCGTGAAGGTTTCTTGATTTTATTTTATGGTTCAATCTAGGTAATGTCCAGTAGTTGCCTTAGGTAGGTACTCATCATCTGTCTAGCCTTTTCTCAACTATGTTGGGGTCGGCTTCCAGTCTAACCGGATGCTTATTGATGATGAGTATTTGGTTTACAATCATCTTTAAATGATTGTTATTTCTCATCAGAAGGTACGTATGCTATTATATCTTATAGTATACAGCTGAATATGAGCTTTGTTTTTAAGTTTTAGCTTTAGCTTGTCAATTAAAAATGTATGAATATTTTTTACATCAAATATCATTACACTCCCACAAAAAAATGGTATCATAGTTTATTCACGGTTCTCGTTATAGGTACCCATTTAACATAGATATAACAGTAGGTACTATCCTATATGTATAGCTGTAAGTTCGGTTATCGTTGATTCTCATGCAACATTTAAGTTTCATTCGGAATTTCCCGTTACTCATTTATTAAAAGATTAGTAAGGAACGGAGGGGAGAAGTCGGAGGGTGGTCAAATAATAATGGGATTGTAACACAAGTAAACGCGAGTATTTGAAACACAATAGTTATTTTCATGTTGAACATACTGTGTTAGAACATTTAATGTTGGATCGATGAAAAGTACCGGAGTTTTATGTTACAATAATTATTACAGTGTTCACGCTATTAATAAAAGAGTGTTATGTACATAGTTATAGTATATATATTATAAGATTTTGTAAACGAAAATGATCAATACTACATTTTTTGTAGTATTGATCATTTTCGTTTACAAAATCTGCATAAAATTAAGTTATTTTAAGTTTTATGTTATCTAAACATAAAACTATTAATACACAAGATAAATAAATGTAGATGCTAATGACAGTATAATAGTAGAGAATAGTTCTTGCCTCGCTTCCGCACTTGGTGCCGCTTGGTCGACAGCAGACGACCTCGGGGTAGTTCAAGGTTGAACTCCACCACAAATAAAAGACACTGACCGTGTTGATGAACTACATAACGACAATATATTAACTATTTGCTGTAGAGAAACTAGAGCAAAAGACAAATTTTATGTATTTAGATAAAACATACACTTTAATAGATTTAGAAGATGAAAGTGAAGATGAAGACCAAGAGAATGTTAATACTAAAATTAAGATAAAATTGAAGACGTGCAACATGAGACCGTGCCACTAATTTACGACAAGGAAGCATTCTCCTTAATTACTGTTACCAATAAAATACTCATGGAACTGGCAATAACTGTCTCTGTATTGGTGGCACTCATTTTAAGTTATCACATCATCCACACACGGGACCGTTCTGATCACCATGACAAGTATCTATATGAGGGGTTTGGTCATAAAATGTCTGACAAATAGCAAGCCTGTCTTGAAAATTACTTTTGAAACGAATTGTTTCATTGGTGGCAATAAAGACAGATATAAATGACTAACAATCAACGTCTGAACAGTTTGGAGCGAAGGTGTATTCTTTCAATTTGCTGAGAAATATTTCATCGTTGATTTCGGCAATAGTTGCCTTTATTTTTCTGTTCTATCATTCTCACTTGCCTGAATAGACTTTGAGTAAATTCGTAGTCGTTTTTGATTTATAAATAGCTACTGCTAAGTAATAGTGCTTCATAAAACATCTGCAGGTAAAAAAGCCGAGATCACTCGACAAATGCATGTCTAACAAAAAATCTCCTTCAAAATGCACTTCACTGCAATTTCCGGACAAAAACTGAAAATATTGTTTTGGTGGAAGCGAACTAAATGTTTTGCTACTTCGAAACAAGTTATTGTCTGCGAGGCACGGTTCTTTTGTAGCTAAATACGCCACGTTCCCGGATTCACTACACAAGTGTCATCTCACGGTATAATTACGACGGTAATAATGATCGTTATTAGATATCACGTCGTCTAGATCTCTACTGTACCACATTATAACACATTCACACCGTAAGCTGATCTTTGCGCCCTAAAAATTAAATCAATTGCTTTCCTACAACGTGTGCCCCTGGTGACCCAGATGAGTGACGTTGCCTTCTGCCTTGAGTTTTATTTAGTTTTCTGCGAATTTCAACAATAGAAATATATGTTTTAAGCTTTTCTGGAAAACTACAGTGTGTGTACAAAAGGCGGGATTGTATAACGTTCACACGACTAGATGAATGTTCAGTGATCGCAAACCTTTGATTATATTTAAGTATCGTGTTTCAAATGTGGTGTTTCTCGAGGTGGAACATAAATTACAATTAAGTTAAATTAGGATCTCCTAAACTTGATACTCACGTAGGAAGGATTTATGTGCGCTAAGTATTTGTCGGCATAACGGCTCCAATCCTAAAGTTTTTTTCTTGAAATTATAAAGCAGCGATAGAAAACGAAGGAAATGAGCGAAGGACACTAGATAAGTAAAAGAAGTTACACGAAAACGAACGGAAACCGGATTCCGTAATGTTTTATTTTAACTTGGCACTGAAAACGATTGCGCGTATACTCGACGAAGTTTTTTGATAAGTAGTCGTGAAAATAATTAGGACAAGCGATGTCATGTAGCAATACGTTACGCGTAACTACGATGTAGGTATCTGGATATAGTATGTGTTTTTTTTTTGTGTATGGGAAATCATCAAATGACCCCTCCCGCTCAGGGTGGAGCAGAAGGGAGTGTCAGACTCTTACTGACTAAAACCCACCCGTGTTCCTTCCTTAGGCCTTTATGTTCCGGGGCAGCGGTAACCTCTTCGGATAATCGCGCTCCCCCAGCAGGCTACGGCCCTTACTTATTGCTGACATCTCTTTGAACGCGCGCGTGGAACACGTACGCGCCGTCCAGCATGGGCCTGTTCCTGATCGGACGGAGAATTACCCATTACTCTCCGCCCGCAGGCTCACGCCTACGGTGGACGGGAGTCGTCACGCGGCTCCCGACGCCCGGAGCGTCTCCCGCGGTGACTGGGACGTGAGGCTCTTTCCCTCAGCCGTCCCGCTACCTCCTTCGCTAGCATGACTGCTTCGCAGAAGGAGGTGACTGCCTCCCATTCCCTCTCGCCCCGGACCATGGCTTGAACCAGGGCCTGGCGCGAGAGGTCGCCGCCGCTGCCGATCGCCTCTACGAGAACACGACAGTGCTCCGTCCACGCGGGGCAAACCTCCACCGTATGCTCCACCGTGTCCTCTGGGTGATCCTCGCAGTGGTGACACCCGGGCGTTTCCTCCCACCCGATTGTATGCAGGAACCTCCCGAAACATCCGTGTCCGGTGAGGACCTGCGTCAGGCGGTAGGTGAGAGCGCCGTGGCGCCTCTCTAGCCACTCCTCAGAGAGGAGTCTTATCGCCACTATCGTGGCGTGCCCTGCGCTGGCTTGCGACAGTCGCTCTTTCCATACCGCCATGAGATCGCGCCGGAGGTCGGTCCGCTCCGCCGCGATTTGCTGCGGAAGCGGAGTTTCCCCCCGGAGTAGTGCCTTCGCGCTCCACTCGTACAGGGGCGCGAGGACTATCGCCTCCCGATCCCATGGCGGCAGTCCGGCAAGGAGGCTTGCCGCCTCGCCCGAGATCGTGCGGTACCCCCGGATTAGCCTTACGGCTACCACCTTCTGGGGCGCGTTTAAATAGTGGGCGGCTCGCCGCCGCAGTGAACGCGCCCACACCGGGGCCCCATACAGGGCCATAGACCGCACGATCCCCGCGTAGAGCCTCCGGCAGGAGGCGTTTGGCCCCTTCAAGTTGGGCAAGAGTCGCTTGAAGGCGGCCCCGGCCCGTTCCAGTTTGGGAGCCAAACGTCGGAAGTACTCGACGAAGTTCCACCGGCTATCGAGGACGAGACCCAGGTATCCATTGTTGTCTCGACGCCGATGTGAACCCCTCCCACCGTTAGTTGGGATCCCGAAGGCGGCCCGTTCCAAGGCCCATGAAAAGACATGGCCTCGGACTTGTGCAATGCCACCTCGAGACCCAACTGCCGGATCCTCTCCACGACTATCGCAACCCCGCGTGTCATCGCGTCGGCCGCTGCCTGATGCGACCTCCCCTGCGCCAGGACTAGCGTGTCGTCAGCGTAGCAAACCACGCAGACTCCATCAGGGAGATCGGCCCGCAGCACCCAGTCGTAACCGATAAAATAATAATTAGGACAAGCCATGTCATGTAGCAATACGTTACGCGTAATTACGATGTAGGTATCTGGATATAGTATGTGTAAGAATCTCGTCATCTGCACACAATATGTTTGTATTCACACGCGTTCATTCGCACCACTTTCCGTTTCACACTGCTATGTTTTTGTAAGGCGTAATGCTAGGGTTAGATAATAAGACGTTTTACTGTCATACACCTCTTGTTTCTTTAACCGATGCTCATGATAAGTTTGATAGATTGCCAAGATTACATCGACATGCTTTGGGAATTCAGTTGCACTTATGCAAGCATGTTTAAGAATCCCAATTAAAAGCTGAACTAAGATCATCATCTAATCATGTTATGAACAGCGTTAATTCATGATGAAGTACCTCTTTAAGAGGCGGAAATTAACTTTTATTATTTTCCGTGAAGACATCTGTTTAGGAGACAAGTTTAATTTTTCCTCTCGTGCAGAATCGGTGTGTAAAATTGTATTCACGTGAGAAGTTGATTTTCATAAGCATATAACATTCCTTTTTTTTAAAGTATGAAACGAGTCCTGCGGGGCAATTGCGCGGCAATTTGCGGGGCATTATCAATCGGAATCGGTTTCATTTTGACAGTTCAACAACATTCATTGCGTTATTACGTGTGTAACTTATGAAGCAATGGATTAGCAATTTGCTTCAAAATGATTCAGATTCCGATTGATAGTGTGTTACGCAATTAGGGTGCTGCATCGACTGCTAAACTCCAGGTGGTGTAAAAATTATGTCTCTTCGTACATCGTCTCAATAATTTGAAAATTGTAGTTTGCCATCCATTTAGTTAATAGGTGAAGTTGCATAACTGATCAAAAATTTATCAAGAATTTCTGTAATTGACATTTGTAGTTTAGAACTAGTATCAATAATATTAATGTCTGAGTCGAGCTTTACGGGTTTACGACACGAGCGAAGATTACTTTACAATCAGACATCTACACCACCAATCACATTATTATAAAAAGCCTTCATATTCGCGGACTATAAAAACTCGAATACTAAGCCCATGTCAACATAATAAATAATCACGCGAGATATTTCGCTAGGTTCCCGATATCCTTGGCACAGTTCTGGACCACCCACATCGCCTCCCACTGCACGCGAGAATACTGACTCGCAAGTATTGTTTATACCTAGTCGAATACTAAGACAGATTACAGATTTAGTCCATCTAGCTAACCTAACATTACTAGAACTTGCGATACTTGCGATGCAGGCTTTGTGTAATCTGAATTCAGATTGTGATCAAAAAGATTCTGTTACTCAAGCATCAAAAACTTTTAATTATTTAGCTACGGGCCCCTCTTTAGAAATCTACTAAGATACAAATTTATACTGATTGATTTGGAGGAGTTTAGAGCATTTTAGAAACCTACTAATGTTGTTCTTGTGGATGTGCACAGTGAAACGCCAGATTTACGAAAGGGTGAAGGGTTGGGAGATGTACCTACAAGATACGTCCGTGTTCTCTACGAATGATCGCGCGCGGATGTATCTTGTACGTCTCCCAACCCTTCACCATTTCGTAAATCTGGCGTTTCAATGTGCACTTCCACAAGACCAACATTACATACTATTATTTTCATGTTGCATGTCATCAAATTCAAGGAGATAGAGACAGTGTGTGATGACAAAGTTTGTGAAAAAAAAAATATTAGTGACTCAACGAGTCCAAGCGGAAGAGAGCAGATAGCAGCTTCCATCAAAACATTTCCAGAGTCAAGGCTCAGATTTATCTGTAGCTCGCCTTTACCCAAAATAACGTTTGTTATCATGCACGCCTGCGGCTGCGCGTGAGTTTGACGTGCGTGATCACACTCGATCACTCTCAAGCGTACAAACAAAAGATTAACGGAACACTTTGTCTGAAACAAATCTTTTCAAAGATAAATTACAATGTTTCGTGTTATTTGCTACAGCTCGACTACCTACGTATTTTTGAAATCACAGCAATTTGAAACGGCTTTATTTACGTACCTATAGACTTGTAGATGCCAAATGCTGCAATACATTTGCAGTGGTTTTATTGGTTTTGTATTCATGAGTACTACACTCCCATAAAGGATGTCCCTTGTTTAATCTAACACACTGTATATTGACATGCAGAATTGGCCCTGAGTAATGATATGCAGCGTGTCGTTTTAATGGCGACATTATGAATTTAACAAAAATGTACGGTTTCGCGTCTTCGTTTTATGAACATACATATTTTAATTTCATTAAACGTTATTATTTATTAAAGTTTTCTAAAATCAGCATCATGGAGCAACTAAAGAACAGTTATCGTATTTGCCGGGATCACGGATCATGACATCGCATCAATGAAATTAAAACGAATAATTTTTATGATTACTGCCCACTAACCCTACCCACGTGTTAAATTAATGTCGCCATTGTAGCGGCATGTTGGATAAAAATTAGATCAACCTGATGAGCAGATGCAGATTCTACTCAAATATCGATATGTTCGGGTGGTGCTGGTATAAAAAATATATTTACATAGCAGTCTACGGGGCCGTTAAAAACTAAATAGCAACGTCGGTTCAAATAGAATTGATAATTATAGTCCCCTAGCTAGAACAAGACTGGTACCTACTTAGATGATATTATGCAAAATTCAATGGCACGCAGTTTCTCCAAGACGTATTGTCTAGTGCATTACGCGACATGGCATGCAAACATGTTATTCAATACAGGCACAGGACCTTACCACTGTAGGTTTGGGTCTATAATTGCTTGGCAATCAGGGTGGCTTGTTTAGGCTTGAAATTGAATGGTGCATTCACCTACGTCGTTCGGGCCCATTTTGCCAAGTCCCTTGAGTCCATACGAGCTTTTGTTCACCAACATCAGGGGAGTTAGAAGTACTTTGGATACACTAATATTATTATTTAAAGTATCTTTGACATTATCTCGGAACCCTGGGCTACCGGACTTTTGCAAGGCGTATGGAGGGCCGAAGCCAAAGCGCACAGGCTCGTTAGACGCTTTTGATGAAATGAGTCTCCAACTGACGATTATCCCTGCAATAACTATGCAAGTGCACCCAAGGACAACCTCGGTTGGTGTAGGACTAGTGTAGGCTATGGAAATAAATACAGGGTGAAACTTTAATCTTAAGGGGTTTTGTTGATACTTATTCCCCTTTTTTATTGTTTACAACGCTAGTCTTAAAAACCAAATTGTCTCATTGTGTATCTGTGGAGAACGTGGTTGATTTCACATTTGTATCATTTCTGTATCCTATGTTTTTATAATTCTTAATGTGTAATTGTTTGTTTTCCCGAATAAATAAAATAAAATAAAATTATTGTACTCATTATTAAGAACAACTTTTACTATGGGACCAAACCCGAAATCGTGAAAAAAATCAAGTGTTCCCTACATTTATGTTCGCATAACTCGTCAACATGCAGGGAACAGCTGATTTTTTTTCGAGATTTCAGGTTTCGTCCCATAGTACTCGTAAAAGTTGTTCATAATGATGAGAACAATGACCCCTTAAGAGGAAAATCGTGATTAAAATTTCAACCTGTAGGTATATTGGAGCATGGGTTAGGGTGGTTAAAGTGAACTAGTTATCTAGGACTATGGGAAGACTACGGCCCCTGCCTGACCAATGTTTACTGTTACGTTCATGTTAATTTTAAATAAAGAAATTGAAACTAGTTTTGTGTTGCTAATCGATGAGTGACAACAAGTTTGGTATGCTATGGTTATCAGACATAGTTAACCAGATAACGCATACAATTTGTAAAAACGCCTTAGGCAAAGTAACTTCGTGACAAATAATTTAATTTAATCTTTTGTATAAAATTAGGCATGCTATTATTAGGTTTGGAAAAATTTACTTAGTGGAAACACTGGTGTGAGTTGTAACATCTTATAACTCATCCTAGCAATGAACGATAAAGCAAAGTAAATTGAGTAATTCGTCATTTCCTTTCTAGGGTCTGTTTACACTGGCTCCATGTTTGGCTACAAAAGCTCATATCTGTTTAATATTTACATAAGGATTCTAATTTTAAATTAATCATATATCGCTGTGGCTGGGCACGCATCTGACCGGAAGTGGCGTATGCGCAGCTGAGGGACCGTTTCCGGCGTCCATTACTGTCGCACTAGGTAAGACTATTAAATGAAGCGGCACGAGCATTGTTTAAACCCCTTCCTTTGGTAATATAACTACAATGCCACTTTAATGGGGTCAGTGAACAGAGATTATGGAAAGTACTACCAAAACTTAAACGGACAAAATACTAATGAGAGAACAACGATCGAATAAGAGTTGCCAAAAAAGTAAAAATAAAAAAGAATAATTAATTAATAATAATAATTATTATTATTGATTAATTTATTGTGGTTCAATAAATAAATAAATTAAATGACATGGTGTCGTTCACTGTCGTTGTCTTGTCAAAACTGGCTCTATTTACTTATTGTTAAAACAAATGAAAAATTCGTTTTCTTAGCACTAAAAAGACACTCCAGAAAATCGGATGAAATAGGTACAATGAAATACAATCGGGGCGATTTTTTGTAAACGACTTCGACATTATGAAGTTGGATTTTATTTTTAGGAATTAACAGATATAGTTATTACCGCATAAAAAATATAAACACGGGATGATGTGAAAGTGGTCAGAGCTAAATATTGCAAGTGAACAAAATTTATGTTTGGGACTGGCAGTATGCCAGCACGACCTTGCACTGATGAGAATAGATCATGATCAAACGAACTTTAGTGCAAATAAAGTTAGCATTTTTGTATAAATTAGGACTTTTTATATATCTTGTATTCCCAATTGTTTTTAAATCTGAATGTCATTATCATCTTTACCTATGAGTAGGGCTATGAGTCACCCACATGATTGAAATTTTATAACTGCTATATGTCTCACACTTTTAACTATCCCAACTTTGGCACTTAATTGTAAAAGTAATTAATTTTTTTTTTGTATATTAAATGAATCATCATAAATTAGTCTGTTACCTATATTGTGGTATGCTGACGTAGTCACTGGTACCATTATTTACGTAAGTAATAACCATATTAGAGGGTAATTTACAAAAATACCTACATCATTTTCCTGAAACATGAATGTAAGTATTTGCTTACGCAATGTTTTTATTATATCCTACTAATATAAATCCTACTTATTATAAATGTGAATGTTTGTGAAGATATTTGGATGTTTGTTACTCAATCACGCATAAAACACTAGCAAGTTCATCACGAAAAAAAAAACATCTTTCAACATAAAAAAAATCAAAATCAATTTTTTTTATTTCACATAAACCTACATGGGCACTTATGAAACGTCAGAAGCTGCACGGTTCCAATTGGTTGATTCCTATGGAGAAGAGCCGGCAAGAAACTACACGGTTACTCTTTTAGAAATAATAGGTTTTTCAATGTTTTCAAATTACAGTAGGTATGGGAGGACAGTGTAGGCCTGTCAACAGTTGTTGACCTGTGGGTGAGCGGACTTGAATCACAAGAATAATATCCCGGATCATCACCCGCTGTTCAGTCGAGTCAGTTAAGACCCTCCTGATGGATTGCTTTCTCATCCACAAAAAAAAAGGCCTGTCAACAAGTACCAGGTACTTAATAAAAAAAAGTGGTCTACAGATCTTTCGTTAGGGTTCTACCAGGGTCTGTGCCTGGGTTCTAATATAGCACCACTCTTTGTCTGCTCAAAGGGTTGGGCAGGGGTGTATTCATAGTACGAGTAGGTACCCCTACATTTCGCCAGTCCCAGGTGTGTATTTAATAATCTTTCAATGCCTAAACAAAAATTTCAAAAATGGTGTAAGTAATTATTAATGGAAAATCAATAGCGTTTTCCTCTCGTCTTGAGTAATTTCATGTTGGCAAAGTCTTCCGACTTGTGAACATAATCTTTCATCGGAATAAATATTACGTTTTAACTGAACAACGCTTTTCAGCAAGTGAATCCGTTTCAATAATAATTATGCAGAAAGGAAGTTGATGTAATTCACTAAGCAGTGACTCTACATACATTCGATGATATACCTACATGATAAACTTCCCATTATGCGTTATGGTTTTCCGCGAAAATTGTCTCCGTAATACTAACAACTTAGCCTATGAATGGGCTCACGTGATTCATTTGTTTGTTTGTAGGTACTTTGTAGGTACTGTAGTCAACTACGATGTCATAGATTAGTCAGGAAACTCGAAGTTTTAACATTTTCCCGAGGATTTCCTGAAAGTGCTAAAGATTATTTATGTTTTTATACTTCAGCCTTAGATTCGATGGATTGTTCAAACTTGCATATTAACACATAGAAAGAGTGATGGTTTGTGCAGTTAAGAATATTCTAGAATAATTATATAACATAACATCTCGCTTGTAATCCCTGAAAGGTTAGGCAGAAGTGTACCTATAGTACCTACACCACAGATATAGATAGACTTAGATAACGCAAGTGTCACGATTTGTATAAAAACCAAGCGTGTCATTTTTTTACTACCTACTATGACGTTACAAGCGCTCTTTCTCACTCACGCTCATCCAGCCAGCAGTACACAGGACTGAGCGCGAAAGTGGCGGATTACGATTTTTGAACGTAAGTTGGTGCGATTTTTGGCATGCAAAGTAGTTGCTCTTGCGTTATCTAGGTGTATCTATATCTGTGACCTACACCCAAATTTCGCCAGTTATTTAGTTATTTATAGAGGGCGAGCTTATTGCCATTAACCGGACACAAATCCAAACTCCGGGCTGCCACTGAGAAATTCCTGATGAAAAAACCCAATGACACTTTGCCTGTTGTCCTGACCTGGGAATCTAACCCAGGACCTCATGTTCAGCTGTATCGCTTGTGAATACTAGACCAACGAGGCAGAGGTTTTAAAATTATTAGGTCCTTACCTATGAAATTGCCGATTTTCGATTGTGAAGATCGATATCTTTAATTCTATTTAGAATTCCAAATTTAAATTAATTTTATATTATACTTAGTACTTATGACATTTTGTTTTTCAAAATCAGGTATTCATTTGTTTTTCCGCCGTTCGATATTTTTTTAACACCGCTACCGCTGTAACCATGGAAAACTCGAAATTGCGCGCTATTTTCGAATACGAGTAAGTACCTTCGTGGCACCAACGCAGCACAGACAGCACGTCGTGTATGGACATGGTACACAGTACCCCCGTATGAACTCACTGAACAACAACAAGAAAATCGCGTCGAAGCACCGCACAGCGGACTCGGCGTTTCAAAACTATAGGAGTTAGTACTGGAAACTCTTGTTCATCCACGATTCTCACCAGAACTTGCTCTAACTAATTTAAATTTTTATTCGGAATCTGGATAACTACAAGGGAAAAATCCAACGAGGCGGTGAAAAACGCCTACCCTCACCAAAATTTTTATAGCAGAGCCATCAACGAACTTTCAGTAAAATGGCAAAAGTGCAAGTAAATATTTGATTCTATTAATTTAATAAATTATTTCATAAAAAAAATATTCAATATACACACATCAAAAGTGTCTAGGGATCAACATATATTTTTGCAATAACTTTTCTCCTGATTGATATTAATTAAAATTTTCTTTAAGGATTCATCAAATAAAGTGTTTTCGTTTGTCACAGTAACGATAAACCAAGTCACCTTTGCATTAATAAAGAAATTTGCCATTTTCCTAATAAAGGGATTTTTGACATTTGAACCACTAACACAAAAGTTCGAAAAAAAGACTGAAATAACAGTTTTCTCTAAAATTTTATTGGGTAACTTAAACAATTAATAATCCGTGTTTCTACCGCGAACACTAACAACACAAGAACATCGGTTTGGCATACTCAAAATGAGTTCATCCAAATCACGCTGTGGAATGGCCGCCCATGTTCGTTGCAACAACAAAAAAAGGTCTTCTTGCGACTGGATACCCTCCATATTCGGCAGAGCTCTTCTCTGTAGCATATCCCATGCATGCTCAATCGGGTTCAAGTCTGGCGACTGAGCAGGCCAGGGCAGGACATTGATGTTAGCTGCGGCGAGAGTCTGTCTTACAACTCTTGCGGTGTGCGGTCGTGCATTATCATGCATTAACTGAAATAAGGGACCGATTTGCACTTGTAGAGGAACGATGACGTCTGATACAATCGTCTCAGCATAAATTTGAGCGTTGAGGTTGCCTCTGATCCAAATCAACTCAGTTCTTCCGCCGATCCAAATACCCGCCCATACCATGATGGTTCCACCACTATAAGGATGGACTTCCTGGCAGGATTTTAATCGCTGTTGGCGTCCAGGGGTTCTCCAGTGTCGTATACGTCTTGTATCCGGTCTCATACCAAAACGAGACTCATCAGAAAAGCACACGAAACGCCATTGTTCTTCTGCCCAATTTCTGTGTTCAAGAGCCCATTGATATCGAATCCTACGATTGTGCATTGCTATAGGTGGTACCCGTAGCGGTCTTCGGGAATGAAGGTTCACTTCATGCAAGCGGTTTCTGACTGTTTGGTCGCTAATTAAGTTCCCTGAAGAGTGATGAAGCCTCACGGCTAACATCATGGCGGTTATTGTTGGAGCTCTTCGAGTTAAGATTTGAATGTATCGGTCTTGTCTCCGTGTGGTGCAGCGATACCGTCCTCCATGGCGCTCAGCCACGGTACCAGTGCTTCGGTAACGTGTCCAAAGTCGACTGATAACACTCTGACTTGTATTCAGAGCTAAAGCCACAGTACGTTGCCGGGAACCAGCTTCTATCATTCCCACGGCTCTGAGCATTTCTTCCCTGCTTAAATGACGTCGCCGCTCCATAATAACGTTGGTTTTAATCAGTAGTACGGAAACAGTAGCACTAATAATGTCTTCAATGCGTTGTATGTTTTTATAGGGAAAATATTGACAGCTGATTTTCATCTTTTACTCGAATTTGATTCACAGTTCCTGATTCAAATTATGAAATGCACCAAAAAGGATCCATATAAATTTATAAAATCATAAATTTATTACAAAGCCACATCTCAATCTCAAGAAATCCGCATAAAAATGCTTGATCCCTAGACACTTTTGATGTGTGTAAAACGGCAATTTCATAGGTACCTACCTACCTAATATGTATAAGTTAAATAACACTGATCAAAAATATATCTACTTAACTAGGTAGATACTGACTGACAGGTCAAGATTCAAGAAGTCCAAAGTTTGCAGTTTTATCGAAGGCAGCACGGAAGTCACTCATAGTGCAAGTCATGGGGCACAAAAGGCAGGCAGCCGAAGGACAATAGTTTTGAGGTCAATGGTTTGTATACTAAACAACGAAGATTCAATGAAGCGTTCGAATTAATTACGATAGCAAGGTTTCATGACACACCTAAATATATTATATTATGTAAATCATATCAATCATGACATTTGTTCATGCCAGCATGATCAAATGTCAATCCTACTACCTAATGTTGGGCAGCGGGATTGTCCGAAAGGGTTACCGCTACCCCGGAA
The DNA here is from genome assembly GCA_949316385.1 of Globia sparganii. Taxonomy (NCBI): domain Eukaryota; kingdom Metazoa; phylum Arthropoda; class Insecta; order Lepidoptera; family Noctuidae; genus Globia; species Globia sparganii. The sequence goes on along the minus strand of OX438663.1, from coordinate 16,877,092 downwards.
CACAAAGGGCTAAGGAAGGAACACGGGTGGGTTTTAGTCAGTAAGAGTCTGACACTCCCTTCTGCTCCACCCAGAGCGGGAGGGGTCATTCGATGATTACCCATCCACTTAAAAAAAAAAAAACTACCTAATGTTCTATTTATTTTCACGTCCGAACGACCAACATCGAACAGTGTGTCAGTGCTGAACATGCACCTCTTTAATGCATGAGAAAACTTTATTACAAAAAAAAAAAACAACCAACTTAAAAAAAACACTACAAAGTGAAAAATAACTTTGATTTCGGAAGTCGGTGTTCGCATTTTCGTTGTTTGCCACCGACTTATTTTTCACTTTGTTGTGTTTTTCTGGAAGTCGATTTTTTGTTTTTTTTTGTAAATAGTTTTTATTTTTCACTTTTTAGTTGTACGTACCCCACAAAAATTTAATTAACACTGGTGCATTGAAGAATTGAAGACACCGACTAGAAGAATCATCAAAATTCGCAATGAAATGCCGGAGATGCAGTACATTTATGCATATAATTTTTTACATAAGAATAACTACCTAATGTATTATACAGGGTGTCTGAGAAAGGGTGTCGCCAACTTAAGGGTGTGGTACAGACCATCAAACTGAACAACTTTTACCCGGGGACCAACATCGTAATCGTGAATAAAAATCAGTCATCCCATATATTTGATCAAGAAGGTATTGCAGTTTTGTATGGAACGACTGATTTTTTATTCACGATTACGATGTTGGTCGCCGGGAAAAAGTTGTTCAGTTTGATGCTGTACCACACCCTTTGTCAGACACCCTGTGTATTAAAACCTTCCTGAAAGTATGTAGATCATATTAATGAAAGAATTATCAAAATCGGTTCATTCGTTTTTAAGACTCGCGGACATACAAACATACATACCAGTCGAATACAGAACCTCCTTTTTTGAAGTCGGTTAAAAACGAACCGCCATCATTTAACTGATAAAAAAACTTTAACGTAAGTAAAGTCAAGTCATTTAACATTCAGTATAATAACTTTATTTAACATTCAGCACGATAACTCCTCAATGATAAGCTTTTGAAGAGTGTCAGGGAGGCTCCTCTCGGGCTGACAACAGGTTGTCAATCTGACTTCATAGATAGGTTTAGCATTGGGCAGCATTATACTATTTGGTACCTCCATGCATTCATAAGATCAGCAGAACCGTTAAGTGCCAAAGTAAAAAGAAAATATCACTGACCTTATAGTTGAGACCTTGGACATCTTCCTCCAACGACACATCGGAGTACATGTCGTCAGCTGGTTCCCCGCCCGAACCGCAGCCCGACGAGTTAAATGACGACGACCGGTATAATTGGCTGAAACAATGACACTCTTCGTTAAAGCATGACTTTATTAGACAATCATCCGTTACTCAAATTTTACTCATTGAATTAAACAGTCGTAAGGTCGGATTATTTAAGTTTAGACTAACAGTGACATCTAGTGGGATCTACAAGAACGTTTTAGCGCCATCTATGTTCGTCCGTTGTAACTTTTGGTATTGTATGAATGTATGATTGTACGTCGTGTAATGTTTGCGCGGTTTGCTTGCTAGCACTACCTTTGAATTGTTTATAGAACGCCCGCTAGGTGGCGGTAGTAGAACGTTTTATTTTATAACTATAAACAAACGAATTTAAATGAATGATTAATTTAAATAGCATACCTAGCTAAGACATTGGAGCCGAGTTGTCGCTTCCCAGAGCTGAAACAAACGAACATAACATTAACTTTGTGAACATACTTACATAAAATAATAAAAAAATGTCGTTGTTTTTCGGTTTTCTTGGAATAAAGGAGCAAAAAACTATTAATGTTTCGTAAAGTAATTAAATGGATGCCAACCTAAAAAATATTTTAATTGGTGTTGTTGAGCTTTTAAATATGAGTATTATAACAGTGAAACGGCTTTTGTAACAAAGATAATCCATTCCTAGTTTAAGTACCATCATACATTATTTAAATAGTTATTTTTTGGTAGAAAAAAATAATTCCCATCAATTCAATAGGTTACAGTACCTACCTACTTACTAACTAAATTTACATTAATTAACAGCCATTATAAATCTTTTACAGCAAGCGGATGTCTCATGATTAAATTAACAGAGGCCCTAGCTCACACGACCAGCGCGACGCGAACGTAACGTAAAAAACTATTTTTTAATCGAAAATTCAACTATCCCATATATTATATAGCATTTTGGTGATACCTACTAAAATTGTGTTTGTATCAGCACAATTATGTATCTAGTATCAGCCATAGTTAAAACCGTAGCCTAGCCTTAAAACTAATATGTAGGTACAGACGCCAGCACATCAAGCTACCTACTACAATCTGTCAAATTTCTTTAATAGATTTTCAACTTTATCGATAAAGTATAAAGTTCACAGTTGATTGGGATAATGTGACAGTTTCGGGTAGCTTGATGTGCTGGCGTCTGTACATATTCCCTGTTATTTATAAAAGTTTCTTTAGACGTTTTAACGTCATAAATGTATGGAACAACAATGAGAATTTTCAAATTTAAAAGCGTTCGAATTTGCGTTACGTTTAGGTACTCGTATATCGTCGGTAACCCAAACGTTTCATCCTGTATAACTAATCTATACAAATAATAAAGCCGACGAGTTTGTTTGTTTTTTTTTTTTGTTTGATCGCGATTTGAAAAAAATCTTTTTGCAATTTGGTAGGTACCCAATTTCTTGAGGAAAGCAATATAACATCACGCTAGGACTCTTTAGGAGCTGAGTAAAAAGTAAAAAAAAGTAACAAAGAACGCTAGGTGAAAACGAAGTACCTACCTAATAACGCGGGCAAACGATGCGATACGAAAGAAAGAAAGAAAACACGTTTATTTGCGGCAAACATGACGCATAAAAATAAGCATAAACAAAAAAAAAAAATCAAATTAACAATTTGGGAGAAAACATGCTCGGTCGGGGTAACAAGAAATTTTACGCGGACGAAGTCGCGGGCAGAAGCTATTTCTTAATAAGTAGTAAGTAAGTCACGTTCTACGCAAGTATAACCACGGTAAAAGTATGTAGGCCCATAACGCGGCACGAGTGTTGCATAGTAACTAACTACATGGTAATACAGTAACGAATACTTAGTTAATTAACTTGGTTAGACGCATGTCCGGTATATCTGGGGAGAATGTACGATATATCCACTTCCTTAAAAGACGTGCTCACTCTTTTACTTCAAGAGCGGTCAAACGCTAGGCAATTCCAAAGTGGAAAGGCATATGGTTCCCTTCTAATTCGTCATGACCACTGCTGGACATACAAAATCTAGTAGGTACCTACTGCTGCATTCTACCATGATATCTGCCTAGTCTTTCCCTAACTATGATGGGTGGGCTTGTCTTGGCTTTGTCTAACTGGATGCAGCTGAATACCAGTATTTTTTCATGGAGCGACTGTTTGCTTGCTATGAAATATGGCTCATCTCACATACTAAGTATGATGACCTGAAATGTCTTTATCTAAAGTAATTGGGCAATTTGGACATACGCGCTAAGATTGCCCGCGAAATTCAAGTTTACTTACGTTCTTTGCAATTTGCAGGTCAATCGATTCTGTTGTTCACACACTATACTAAATTTAATTTCAGGCAACTTTTTCTTTCTATTTCATTATGAAAAGGAGAGAAGATAAATATTAGTTTAGTCTTGTCAAATTAGTCAGCGCCTGACGTCAATTGACGTATTTTTAGTAGCCAATTTTTTAATCACGTCTTATATTGTCTATGGATTATCTAATTTGACAGGACTAAACTTATAAAATATTTATCTTCAGTCCTTTTCTTATTGAAATAGAAAGAAAAAGATGCACTGAACTTAAATTTAGTTTAGTTTGTGAACAACAGAATCGGGGCCAATGTCAGGTTTTATGTTGATCCAAATATGATTCGCGGTCGTTTTTTGCAAAAAAAAACCTAAGAAAATTTGAATTTCTCTGACGCTTTCGCCATAAGATGAGTTAGACACGTATAAAATTTTTAAAGAGGTTTTATCTTATTCGGGTAAACTTTAGCCTATCCGTCACGCGAACTGATGACCTAAAATCATGGATGTCCATTCAAGCATTAATAGGGTAGCCTAGGCTAATTTGAGAGAGACCAGTAGCAGTTTGTGTAGGTAATAAATATGCTGAGTTAATTGATTGAAAGTTGTGTAGACTCCTCCTGCATTTGCATTCTGGGGAAATAAAGACGAATATAGCCTGTATCGTGGCACGATACCTGCATGACAAATGCTGATACCTGCTAATACGCACGTCAAGTAATTAACTGGACTGGACGCATGTCCGGAATTCTTCAGTCGCGGTAGAAAGAAGGAAATACTTTAAAATGGATGTGGGTAACGCTCGTCAAGCAATTAGTTCATATGATTACTACGACGACGTGTGCCAGCATTACGTGAGCGGCCATTGTGAGATTTTTACAGATTACGTACATGCAGAATGACTAATGTTCCTAATTGTTTGATTTGATATAAAATAGGTACTTAATCTGTACAAATAAATAAAATTGAAGAGTCTGTTTGTAATGTCAAAATAACAGCTGTTTTCTAAATTTATATGGAAGTAATATACGGTAAATGTCAAAATTTTTGTTTATCTGTGTTTGTTTGTTCCGGCTAATCTCCGAAACGGCTGGACAGATTTTGACGGGACTTTTCCTGGCTGTTTTAAGGAGTAAATTATACTTTTATTTAAGTAACTTTTACGTTTATTTTAGAAAAAGAAAATTAAAACCCATGAAATTAAACAATATTATGTGCGATGCCGATGGGTCGCACAGTGCGCTGGATTGGAGGGTGGAAGCACTGGAGATTAGTCACTGTGAAGATGCAAGGTGGACCACGGTGAATACTATATTCCACTGTTAAAGGTAGCGTGTACTGAAGTCTACTCAGCCTACTGTCTTATACTTGATCTGAATCACACTAATATTATAAAGGCGAGAGTTTGTGAGTGTGTGTGGGTGTGTGTGTGTGTGTGTTTATATCTTCTTTACGCTCAAACGGTTGCACCAATTTTGATAAAATTTTGTATGGAGGTAGCTGACACCCTGGAATAACATATAGGCCACTTTTCATCCCGATATTCCCATGGGATCGACACTTTTGCGGGTGAAACCGCGGGGCGCAGCTAGTAGGAATTAACTTATGTTTTTAGACATGCACGCGAACGAAGTCGCGGACGCAGCTAGTGTTCTTCTAAAAACAATTCTTTAAGCTTGTTAAATAATTGTTATGTAGTGCAAAACTAATCTGAATATTTTTGCTGCCGATGTGGAAGGTCGAGCAGTAAGATTTTCCTTGTTATATTTTATGAACATAACTCGCAATTTTATTGAAAAAAACTTTTTAGTATTGCTCTCAGTTAGTGCTGACGCGTTTCCGTTTCCCCTAAAAACTAATTGAGACACGTGTGCTGTTAGAACATAACGTTTATGAATAGCCATTTAATTACTCGGTGAGTTAATAGTTTTATTTTAACAGTTAAAATAATAAAGTTTGAATGGCATATCGACCTTCTGCAACGCACAACGCTTGCATCATTTAGGTCATCCGTTGGCGGTGCAGAGTGTAAGCCAATAGCAATTTTGGACAATATTGTTTTGAAACTTTATGATTTAGTCCATAATTATGGCAATTACTCTATATTGCGATCAACGTTTTCATCAATGCAGTATGCAAGAATGCATAATCTAGCAGTTTTCGTCTTCGGCAAATACCCTTCTAAAGAATGCAAAGCACAGATGCTTTCTTGATGCTTTTTTAGAAAATGACAATTTGATTTTACCATTGGTCTCGTGATCGCAAGCGCGACTGCTGAGCGTCGGCTCCTGGGTTTGACTCCCAGGTCAGGCAAAGGGCTATTGGGTTTTTTCCATTAGGAATTTCAAACATCCATCATCAACATCCCGGGCTTTTGAAATTTGGCGGTGTGTTACCCCGTGCATCGGAAGGCACGTTAAGCCGTTGGTCCTGCGCCTGATCACTTTCCGGTCGTATCGGATGGCCGTCCCATTGGACTATGAGAGTGAAGGAAGAGAGAATGCACCTGTGTCTGCCCACACACTTGTGCACTATAATATCTCCCGCAACTAAGGCTAGTCTCTGTTGAGATTGGGCTGGCCGAAATATGGTCTGGAGGACTTATAGTAATGAAGTCGGTTAAAAAATATAGGGAATTAGGGAACATCTTTGTTTTAATATAAGGTTGACTTTTTTAAATATAATTTTTTCCTAGGGATACTAGGACTTTGTGTTGTGGATTCGTAGCCGGGTGCTACGACCGCTACGAGCCTACGACTGTGATAATATTTTGAGTGGCTCGCGTGGTTAGCCAATTGTTTGTTAATTTACCAAATTAGAATAATTAGAGTTGACGAAATTCTACTTCAAACACGTTTACAGAAGCCACGACGCGGCGAAGTCGTGAGCATCAATTATGATTTTTATGTGGTGACTTAAAGTTACCCAAAGCTTGGTATTTAAATGTCGCTGTTGAAGATATCGAAGAATAGACAGTAAGAAAGAAACAAAAATGCGTTTATTGGCATTACAGCAAAATAAATACACCTTAAAACTATAAAAACAGAAAACAAAGATAATAATGCCAAAAGGGCCAAAAGGGCCAGTAATATCCAGCAGTATCCACTAACGTTTCTATAAGCCTCACAAGACAGCAATATCTATGCATTAGTTAACGATTACCATGGCTTGTCAAGTGTATCATATGCAAGCGGTCAGGACGTCCGTGGGGAGTGTCGGAGAAATCAGCAGGCGACAAATGAAACATGGGTGAGCGTACGCCGTGAAATTGTGCAAGAAAGTGACGAGCAGACTACCAACTTGTGACCGTAATGATCATCAATTGGACACTGATACAGAAATAATGTGGGTTTTGCAACTTTGTCTACCAAATGATCTCAATCTATGTACGAAGAAAGTTGCTGGCTGGTTGTAAAAAAAGATTGTATCTGCAGTTCTATTTTTAAATTGCCATTGAAATAAACCTGGACACTAATAAAGATATATAATGCGTGTGTTTTACAACTTAACTTTACAAAAAGATTCAAATCTACATAGAAAGCTCTGTAACTGGCTGGTTGTAAAAATAAAGATAACCTCATGGAAGATTAAAAAAAAGTGCTGTCTATGAAAAAACCCTGTTTAAAAACTTTATGGATTTATCAATTTTTAATCTTTTGCTAAATAGTTATGATTGGCGAACCTTTCGTGATGATCGGTTATATCACAATGTCTTGGCAATAAAATTGATACTTTAATTCAGAGTTTTTTCTACCATTGAATAAAAATAAATAGGTTGAAAACATTGCGTGTTTGTAACGAATTAATAGAATCATCGCGCCTGGTTAACTAAATAGGCGTACAATCTTAGGATTGTTGTGAATACTGTGGACAGGTATTGTAATCATACAATTCAAGAGTTGGATAACCGCTAAACATAATCAATTGAACACGCGTTATTCTGTAATTTAATGTTTCTTTTTAATTATCTTTCATTATGTAATACGTAATTTTAGGGGAATAAATTATATATGTATTTAACTTGACGTGACTACACAGTTTCAATTTTTTATTAATTCCCGTTTCTTTTATCAAAAATGCTTCGTAATGCTACCGGTAATTTTTCTTTTTATCCGCGTAGTACACAGGGTAGCGAGGACATCGACGCGCTAACTGAAACCATGAATTCAGTACATTTTTCCAGTCGATTATCAAAAAAAAAAAATCTGCTCGCGGTCAAGATTTATGGCAGAGCAAATTTTCTTTTAAAAACATTCGAATTTTTTTTAGGCATAGCAGGAGCGTTCTGAATCATGTAATGAATCCATGGTAACACGTCTCTTTTTTTTTTTTGGTGCTCGGTGGAAATCCTCGTAGGTACTTCCATCGTAGGGGTGACAGAGGGGCACGTAGGACTCTTACCGGCTAAAACCACCGCGATGTTCCACCTCTGTCTATGGCCAGGGGTGCAAGATTCACGTGAGCATTCACCGCTCCCCCGACAGGCCTCGACCCGCTGTTCCTCATGTCCTTGCCACCCTGTGTATTACTGAACCTAAATCTTCAAAACTACAGTAGATATCCATTTTCTGTTGACTCGCATTTACATTTCATCAGGATCTGTTTGTATTTGACCTCGAGAATGGTCCAAAGACCCCACTCCAAAACACGAATCGTAGGTAGTTATATCGGTTCCTATTGGGATTCGGCATTCGGCACCTAAATTATCTAATCACAGTTTCTACCTGGACATATTTCGCCTTGAGACTTTGTTTCTTGCATTTGGCTTTGGTCTAAATTGTAGTGGCAATCATGACTAATATGAAGCGTGAGGTTAAAATATTGAAGGCTTCTTAGAAATCGTTACGTACCTCGGACTCGGTACACGAATAGGTAAGTACATACACATTTATATTTCGTAATACATAATTTGTGGGAAATAGAAGCTGTTGCACAATATGTCTTGACAATCTTGTTTGTTTTTAATTCATGCTTTCAAATTCAAAGTAGAAACCTTTATTAAACGGCAGTTTACTTAAAATATAACGTTTTAGCACAGATGTTTTAGGCCCATTATTATTCGAATTGTCTGTTTTGTCTTTGTGTTACGTATAGACTTAAGTAATAAACTAAATTAAACTAATTTTATTTAGTATAAACGATTTAAAAAAATATATTAACTTAATGTTTGCCTACACTGGTAACATTAGGTAATTTACAGAGTTTTAAATTTATGTTATAAACTAGTTGCGTTGCGTCGTATTACCCAGTAACTGGGCTGTGGAGGTCAGTGGAGGGCAGTCGCTCCATGTAAAATACTGATATTCAGCTGTATCCAGTAAGTCTGGAAGCCGACCCCAAAATAGTTGGGAAAAGGCTAGGCAGATGATGATTATAAACTAGTTGCGCCCCGCGGTTTCACCCGCATAAGTGTCCATCTCGTCGGAATATCGAAATCCAAGTTATAAACTATCTATGTGCCAAATTTCAACCAAATCCGTTCAGTAGTTTCTCCGTGAAGAAGTAAGAAACACACTCAAAAACTTTCGGCTTTATAATTATTATATAACATCACACTAGATGTGATTATATATGTAGTAGTAGGATTAGATTGGAATTGTTGAATCAATGAAAGCAAAACTAAAACAGAATAGGTGATATACGAAAATTCAGCAAAATGATGTAAATCGATGCTAAAAGTTTCGTCCGTCCTCGTCGAATGGCCAATTGAGAACAAGTCCACCCACGTTATTTCATAAAGAAAACGCCAAAAAAGTAAATTGTTGGTGTAATCACCCAGCGCGGCCGCCACCGGTGGCAATGAGTTGTCCAATTGACTGTTTACAATTACGTGACAATTGAAAATATTTGTGTCCACCATTATGTTCCTGGCACTCCATATTAGAATCCTAGATACGAAGGGAGATGAGTAGGAAACTCAATACATTGTGAATATAGAAGACTATCGTGGAAAGATTATCGTAGAAGAGATCTATGGTATCTGCGTAATACACTCATAAACAAAAAAAATAGTTTAACTAACCAAATCATGTACCGTAAACCGTTAAAAAAATAATCATCATGCATTATAACGATATGGCTATCGAGTTACAGGGATCGATATCAATAATTTGCCTCATGTATGGGCGGACAGGATACCACAGAATAAATAAATAAAAACATTGCCTGATTATAATGTGTGCGTTTATAGGAGAGGCATACATTTAGTGAGTGCCATCGCTAAAAACACAATGCTATGGCCAGCAATGAAATACTCATGCGTACACATTGTTGTACTGTTGTATCTGCTGTGACAATAAAACAACAGCCCAACGTTGGATTACGTCATTATCGCGCCATAACGGATTGTGTTTTTGTTACTAGAAAAAGTTTTGTAATATAAATCAAATCTATCTGTCTTTTGTTTTTATCAACTCTCTAAATAGTTGAGCCATCTATTGAAGCCTATGTTTTGGCTAAGCATAGTCTCGGCCCATTAAACAAGATGAATTTAAAGTTAACAACTCTTCAATATTCATATACCAATCAGAGTCTATAAATTCTGCAACTAATGACTTGGTATCATTGTGTTAAAGGCACGGATGTCCTCACAAAATAATTAGCTTTTTAACATAATATAATTGCAAACAATAAACATTCAAATATTCCAACCTGTAGGGTCGCTTTCTGTAATGCATGTAAACACCGTTCCGCTCCAGCTTTACAAACAAATAATTGCAACGATTAAAAAAATACAGCAGATCCGGTCACATGGAACACGACACTCGATTTGACTCGATTTTTATTCACATCACTTCAATCGAAACCACAGCACAGACAAGAAAATAAACATCACTGTTGAAAAATGAAAGAAAAAGAAAAGAAAAAAATTGTTCGAAATTCGAAATGCCACACGGCGTGCGCGAATGCGGCGCGTTCGGTATATTCGTGCGAGCAGCCACGATGTACTGACGCATCAACAAACGCAGCGGTGGACCGGTCAGCGACTACACCGCGAGGTATGAATTATCCACGATAGAACAGACAATGGCTGGCGAAACACACGCCGTTATTAAATTATTAAGTAGCTCGCGGCGGTGGACGGACGGACTAATGGACACTAATAACTTAGTCAACCGCAACGATATCGCGATCTGAAGGGTATGCTAATGCAATTTATCATTTGCATCTTTATCCGTTTCTACATTTATGTTAAAAAATATTTTCCACTAATGATGAATATTAGGCATGTAAATCCAAATTGCAGAAATAATTTATTATTTTCAGAATTTTTGCAAGAGTTAAAGGTATTTAATAAGGAATTCGATTTGGAATGGTTTCTCAAGAACTAAGCAATAGCTAATGGCAAAAATTCAAAATTGACGCAACAGTGCTTCTTAAATCATGTATGTTGGTAAAGGAAATCACAATATAGGAGTTTTTGGAGGAGATAATGATTGTAGCATGAGAAGAATAAAATGGCTTTTTTTTTTAATGACTATATACTCCTCAAAAACCGGACGTAGCGTAGCTCCAATTAATAAGAGAACAAAACCGCATTATCTGCATAATTTCATAAAGAAGTAAACGCTAGTGTGTATTATTAAAGACTAGCAGCGCCCCGCGGTTTCACCCGCATAAGTATCGATCCCATGGGAATATCGGGATAAAACTATCCTATGTCCTTTTTCGAGATTCAAGCTATCTTTATACCAAATTTCATCTAAATCGGTTCAGCGGTTTAAGCGTGAAGAGATAATATACAGACACACTTTCGCATTTATAATATTATTAAGTATATTACATGTTGTACTACTGTAGATAATTCTATGAACGACAATGTAAAATAACAGTGTACACCACCATAGACACGAACAGTTATGCTGTGCAATACAATAAAAATGCAGTAAGCTATACTAATATTTTATAGAGGAAAGATTTGTATGTATGTTTGTAACGAATTGGCTCAAGAAGTACGGGACCGATTTTAAAAATTCTTTCACCATTTGAATGCTACATTATCACTGATTAATATAGCCTTTTTTAATTGCAAGAAAAAAAATAAATGTTTAAAAAATAAATGTCCACCCGTGCGAAGCCGGGACGGGCCGCCAGTTCATAATATATTGCATCCTCTATCAAATGTTAGTCACGGTAATATTATTTAGATTACCGTGTGTTGTCCTAACCAGGTGCAAATGCAACCTGCTCGGGAATTATTTTCATTTAGAAACGGTTCATCGGATGCTTCTTGCACAGATTTCGCTAACAATTTTCTATCAGTTTCAGTCCAGATGATGACTTTGGCTTATAAAACAGTTGCCGTGTGAAATTAAACTTCTGTCCTTCACTATTCTCTTTTTGTGACAAATGACAGTTGTTGCGTCATGGACTACTACCATAGCTTTGTTCCGAATGACCACTTCAGTACGAACTTTGATTCTAATACTATTACTTTTCTCATCCCATGCTTTAATAGGATCGTAAACTATCGAGGGGTCTTTATTATTTGGTCGTGTTTTGCTATTTTCTTCTGAATTATATCCCACGAGTCGCACCACGTTACGAGCGTCTGGTTTCAAGGTATTTAGATAAAAAACTTAAGTAGTTATGATGCGTGACTGCGCGAGTAAGGCTAGGAAGTGGAATTGAATTATGTAGGTAAATCATTATTTTCTCAGCATTGTTACAGTAATAAATGTTGACTCTTGAACCCATTTGAGCATAGCTATTATTTTATCTGTCATTTTATTATAATTTTCCTGCTATTTATATACTTTGACGTAGCAGGTATACAGGATAAATTACAAATACCTAAGTTATCGGGATAATCTCTGCAAGCGTATCGTGATTGCGTAAATACCATTTATGAAACCAACTTTTACAGTAATAAGTAGTTAGATTGTAGATGGAGAGACGCACACTGGATATTACACAAAGTAGATAGTATTAACGCACACCGAGATTGCTTTTCTCATTATCGTGTTATGGAAATACTATCTGTAACAGACAAACAGCTGGTGTTGGAATCTATAAACTTGCTGAAAGATAAATTGTCTAAGTGCTTGCAAATCATGAAAGTCGATTAATGAATATATTAGGTAGTTGAATTAGAAAATAATTAATTGAATGTTTCGCATTTTAACTGATAAACCAACTGGTTTTGGACTAGTTTTAAAATTGATTGCCGAACCTTCTAAATATTCTTCAATAGGCACTGATTGATTAGACAGTGTAATGGAAGAGCAGAAAAATGGTGATACGATACCTAAAAATGTTTAACCTACCAGCCCTACTTATAAGGTTTGCCAATCTAACGAATAGCTTGTAATCCATTTCGATCGAAATTAATTTACTTATCATAACTACAAATGTAATTGCCGATGTTCGTATGTGATTATGTGTGCGTTATGAGTAAAAAGCAACGCAGTGCGGCGCGTGCACCGTTGGGCAACCACGGAGCGCTGCCAGCCGGAACGGGACAGTTCACTTTCTTGGTGAGAATCCGAATCCGCGAGCCTGACTCTCAAACTAGCATTGTGCTCCAAAATTTCTAATTATTTAACGATTAAGTTGATAAAATAATTAGCTAATTAACACAGTTAAAATAGACTTTAATATGATGCAAATTATTAAGTAAAATTATTACGATTTACTCATCAATATGTTAATGGCTTAGTACAAGGCAAAGGAGTGCATGAAACTTGTTCATAGAATCATCATTACCATAACACATTTGCATAAAGCTATACTCATTACGGGTGTTGTCAATAAGCCTATATAAATGCTAATAACCCAAATTCAGATGCACCAATAGCCCAGTTGTAGCAGTAAAGCCTGGTATTGCAATATTTAACATTGGGTTTTTAACCACAGTTATTGCCGACCAGTGCACTGTGGTGCAACCGCTACCATTTACATTATTCTTTAGAAATGTTAAATTTGCAGGAAACGTGAGGAAGTTATGCAAACCTGTCACTGGGCTTAATTGTATCAATACTGTAGTTCTATACCATATGGGTATTTAAGATATTAATCCTATTAAAATGGAAGTGAGAAAATTATCCGGTGTTATTCTTTCTGACATTAATGGCGGAAAAATTGTTGGTTGCAAAGTTTCAATTAATCCGGAGACAAAGACTATTTTTCTGAACGGACATAGATATAATAATAAAAATACTATTCTTTTGTTCGTGCACGCTAGTCCACGTAACACATTGTAGAAAGGTTTTGTCGTTTATTTTGTGAACATTGTATGTACAAAGTAAGAGGTTTTCCGCATTTTACTACCACTGGCTTGTATTGGGTTGTTCGTAGATTGTATAATATTACATTGTCGATAACGATGCGTAGTTAGTTATTAGGTATTCACTAACTATACTGTTACACAAAGTACGAATTGCACGAATATTTATTACGGAGTATGGAGATTATAAAATGCATAGTTTTTTTCGTTATTACACTCAACGATGACTTCCGAGTCAGACTTAATAAAAAAGTTACTTAACCTGTTAATGGTTTCCAATTTCCGGTAAATGTATTAAATTAAACGGTATGGTTTTAACGCTATTGAGAGGAAGTCGTCACGCTCAGGCCTATTCGTGATCAGATAGATAACTAATTAAGTAGTTTACATTTTAATTTCACAGCTCCGTTCTCTATATCGTCAATGAATTTCACTAATTCTTTACTAATGATGTCAGTTAGAAGTGTCTGTCTAATAATATTCTTGTCATTATTTCTGAGTTTCGCACCACTTTCTTTGAGAGTTCCGCTAAATATTTGCAAGTCTCCTTGGCATATCGCTCAAGTAATTTCCTTGCTCGGGGTTCAGTCGAAAAGTCTAATATCATCGTATCTTGTTTAGTTAAGCAGAAGAGTTGAACTAAGTATACCATCGTTTAACTTTTCCTGGAACGTATTAGACATCTTGGAGAGTCGTAAACTTTAATTTGTGAAGTTAATATGTTGGATGTGAGAAGAGCCATATGTCTGCTGTACCTACCCTCTTTATAACTAAATAAGTAACACTATGTTGTAACATTCGCTGTGATCGTAAACGTAGCATAAATACAGTACGTTATGAAATTTCCCAGTCATCATTAATGTTTACTAGTATGTACAACATTGCTTCAGTTCTCATGTTCATCCTGAGAATTTGAGTGTAGGTCGATAATCTCTAATTGTTTTACTAGTTGTTCACGTTTAAATCTGACGTGATGAGGTGACTCATTTACTATCTGAAAATAGTGGGGACGGCATTGTTTGCAACTGACAATAGTATGTACAGACGCCAGCACATCAAGCTACCCCAATCTGTCAGATTTTCCCAATTGAATATGAACCTTATTCCTTTGTGCTAAAGTTGAAAATCTATCAAAGAAATTTGACAGATTGGGGTAGGTTGACCTGCTGGCGTCTGTACCACGGCCACTAGAACATTACACTTAACTAAATAATACAGGACCTTATTATTGTGTAATAGGATTGACAATTATTTGGCAGCTACTTCGATGGATGAAGACTGGTATTTCTGTATTGGCTCCAGGACGTTTTGGAGCAGATTTTCGATTGACGGCTGTTGAGTCGCGTCTATTCGTGGCAGTCTTTATATAACAATGTTCCTAGACAACAGTGGTTTAACTAAGACGACATAAAGCATATGCACCTAATGTATACTACTGATAACTAAAATATTTCAGTGATATACCAAAAATACAAAATAAATAACCCAAAAAAAATTAAATAGCGCTCACATAAATTAAAAAAACTACAAAACAAAATAAGTAACAACTCACAAGTTTGAGGACAACGCACAATTGGTCCATATGTACAGACACCAGCACATGAACCTACCCGAAACTGACAAATTTTCCCAATCAACTTTTAACCTTTGAAAATCTATTAAAGAAATTTGACAGATTGTAGTAGCTTGATGTGCTGGCGTCCGTACCAAATAATTTAAGTTATTAGACTTGAGATAATTTGTTTCTGAAGTTGGATTACTATTTTATGTACACAATGTGAACACTTGTTCAATTTACACGTTTTACACGTTACAAAGTTAAAATATTAACGTTAATCCTTGAAAATAGTTTTATTATTTTTTTGCAATTTTGCGTTGTTCCAGAACGAAAAGAAATAATGAAGAAAACAGTGAATGTAACAAAACATTAGCAATTTATTTGAACACGTTATTAGAAGAAGAGATAAATTAAGAATGGACTTCGATTAAAATGATGATGAATCTTTCAATTCAACTTTCAATTTCTCGGGGTGAAAACAGAAAATCAGTTTTTTTAGCGCAATTTTCTCAACAACCATAAGTTATCTACATTCTTTTTTTAAATACACAGTTATTTATCACCTATTTATTTAGTAAGTCTAAGAATTTCAATTTTAGTAAACGAACGATCGAATTTAAGTTTATAAGGCATAATTTAGATATTTTACTACAATGAAATAGGTAGTCAAAATAAAAATATAAACATTGATTTTGGTAGATAAATACCTTAAATTTTAAAATATTTAACACTTATTATTATTTTCAATAAATTCTTACGGGTAGACAAGGGTTTTGCACATGATTTTGTTGGGTTTTTTCAGCGTGATCAACATTTTTTTACAAGTACTAAATCATTAAACTTTAAGAAACAAAATTGTACACATACTAATATAATATATGCCCAGTATTTATAATTTTTTTTCAGATTGTTATTTGCTGCCAGTAAGTTATGAAAGCAATTGAAAAACATGGTGTTTCGTGCTTACGTAAAAACGTGTGTTAGATTTTAATTTTTTGTAATTTATATTAAGTAGTTATCAAAATTTAAAATTGTACACTTACTAGATAAATAGTTGATAAATAACTGTGTATTTAAAAAAAACTAGTTAACTTAAGGTTATTGAGAAATTTGGGCTGAAAAAACTTGAATTTTCTGTTTTTAGACCGCGAAATTGATAGGGACCCTAGGTGAAAGTTAAAACCATATAACAGTTATCGGATGGAAAGACAAAGAAGTATAATAATATTTTCTGTTGCAGTGTTTTGTTACACATCAGAAAAAAGAAAACAAAAAAAGCTAACTTACTGTCTCATGGAGCCCCATCGCCGATGCGGCAAATTCTCCTGATGGCTACGGAAGATACAACACAAATATATGTAAAGCAAACAAAAAGATAGCAAAACGAATAAACAGAACAAAATCAGATAAACATAAATTGAAGAAAAAGTAATAAGGTAACACCAACTGAAAGCAAAAGCGTATCGTAGTGAACTCAATAGGTGCAAAATCAGAACCACAGGAAAATTAACTCTTTTACTAAGAACAAGTATCATAATTCTTAGTTTTAAAATTGAGACTTTTAGCAGCAAAACGTATTTGGTCTGTTGGCCACTTGGAAGTTAGAATATTAGTCACTTCTGGCAGTAGTTTGACCGCCTGGCTGAGGTTCGTGTTAGAAATTGTACGATTAAGATTTGCTTCTATGCAACCAAAACCAGCCTTGTTTTTGCTGTCCACTGCAAAATTACCCAAACACTCACTTCTAAAACTATTTTGACTCCTCTTACATCCAAAACTATGTATTCATAACTATATCCTAAAATTGCTTTCGATTTACCTGGGGGGTGTCCGCCTAAGACTAGTTCTTGTCCATGAGTGTCTGTTTAGTGGGTTGCCAGGACTTCTGGAGCCATTCTCTAATCTGCGAAAGAATAAAATTATTTACTTGGATGCCATGGAGGTTTGAGACCAACACACTGAAGTAGTAGATACTATAGGAAAAGCAGCTAACATGGTAGTTACTATACTAATTTGTGTCACTATTGTGTGTGCTGTGACTACGCAAGCAGTTGGTTAAAATGATAAGTGTATATTTGAACTTTCTTTTTGTAGGCACTCTTGTATTGTTACTGAAATCTGCAATATCTCTACACACGAACATCATCATGTAGCCACGAATGATCCCCAAAACAGATGTCCTGATAAATCTAGCTAAACACAAAATTTTCAGTATATTATAGAAACACTGACTATTTAGGCTTTTGGAGAGCTACTCTTATGTAGCTGACATATCGATAGTTAACCAAGATGCAAATTTATTTTCAACACCTCGGCTAGTGTGTTATTGCTATTATATTTCCTCTAGGTATATTATTACTGTCAAAAAACTTAAATCACCATATTTTGTAATATTCATTCTGTATTTTGCCATTATTCGTTTTGTATGTCTCTTTTTATGTAAGTCTTGCTGCACCTACAGACCATATAACTGGTATATGACCTACTTTATTTTACAATGTTAAAAAATCACAGAGAAAACGTTTGGCATCACCATTGCATATATAAACAGTAATCCAACGTTGCACATAAACCAAATTAACTGACGGAAGTTTTTTACGGTACCGTTGACCGCTGTTTATGTTGCTACATAAAAGTTTTATTCCGTGCTTTTCCGTGTCTATTACAAATCTTTGTTTATGCTGAGTATAAACGTTAGTCTTTGATATTTTATGTTATTATTTCTTAATTAGATCAACCTTAATATTTTGACATAATAGGTATGTCTTTCAGTTTATCACCCTAGTTGAGCAGAAGTTCTATGATAGAGTACACTTGATGTATTACAATAAAACTATTTTTAGTAAAACAAAATTTATCTAAGACCGTCGCCATTTATATCGGTTGTGAAAACATTACAATCTTCATATTCATCAATTTAAGAATGTGTAAACTTAAATATATCGTTATTGAATTTATCAGTCAACGCATCGATTGATATTTGGAAATAAACCAATTAATGTTGTCTGTTCTCGAGATGAATGAATGTCTGGGAATGATATAATGTTTTAAGTATATTTGGCTTGGTCGTGAAGAAGATGTATGGGAAAAGATTGCGTGTAGCGGAGATGAGAATATTGATATGGATGGATTATGTGAGTCACAAAAATGGATAAAGTAAGAAATTAGTATATTAGAGGAAATTAGAAAGTTACCCCTATTACAGAAACGTTGAAAAGGACTCGTTTGACTTCGTATGGGGATGTGATGAGGAAGAATGAAACGCATGTTACTAAAAGAGTGATGAATATAAATATTGATGGATAGATGAGGAGAGAAAGACAAGGGGGTGACTACCGAGATGAAGACTAATAGAGAAGTATGGAAGAAAAATAAATGTTGCGCTGACCCCCCCATATAAATTGGGAGGCTGGAGAATGATGAATTGTGTGACAGTTGACAGGAGAAAAGTGTAAAAAAAAACCTTGCTAGGCCGACCCCAAGTACCATGGAACAAGGGCAGGAAGATGATGGCATTACAGACTTAATTTTAATTAATGAGCCCGGATATAAATGTCTTTAACTGCGAGTTTTTGACATTCTTCTTATTTAATTATCATAAACGTCAATTTTTTCGTTTAAAGAATTGACTTATGATTATGAATAATGCTAATCTTGCATTTAAAAATACATATATATTGCCACCGACTTCCGAAATTAAAGTTATTTTTCACTTTGTAGTGTTTTTTGGAAGTCGGTAGTTTTTTTTTTTGTAAAAAAGTTTTTTATTTTTCACTTTTTAGTGGGCCAGTTTGTAACTTATCTAAGTTACAATAGCCTAATGTCAACTGCTCAACACCTTTTTACAAAATATTGCTTTTCCCGATGCAGGGACGTTAATTGTTGAGGAGTTCTCCTTGTAAGAACCAGGAGAACTGGAGCTGATTGAGAAGTCACTATCAGCTCCACTTCACGATACGCATTGTGCTTAGCAACCACATTAAAGTACCTAATCGAATCGCAAACCATGAAATATTTATTATTGAGTAGTTCCGATGGCCATCTGTGGTCTTCATCATCAGTTCCACTTCATCGAATGGTGTTTTCCAAGAGCAAATGCACGAGTTACTATAAAAAATACCCAAATCGCTATAGGTGTGCCTAAAAAATTTGAGGGTTTCCCTCGATTTCCATGGGATTCCCTCATCAGATTCCAATTTGGTGACAATGGGACCACCTCGGGAGCATATCCTTTCATACAAAAAAAGAATTTTGAAAATCCGTCGACAATTGGCGGAGTATTCGATGAACAAACATATAAAAAAAAAAACACAATCATCCGAACATAGTAATCCTCCTCCTTTTTGTGAAGTCGGTAAAAAGCAACTCTAGTTTTTTTTTGTAGCAGTATATAACGCTTCACTGTTCTGGATTTCTGTTTTGATAGTCCACTGACAGAAAAAAACACTATCACACACTAGAAATAACAATCACAAACACTATTAGGTACTTATATATTCTATTTGAATGAGCGTTAGCTAAGTATTGACTATTACAAATAATTATGAGTGATCAATCAGTAATTCATATCAGTAACTCCTATAGACACTCAGGGCTAAAATGTAGCGAAAAGCAAAAGGCCCCGGTAGAAAAATGGTGATAAGTCGGTATGTTCCTTACATATTCCCGTTTCACTGTCATCAACTTTCCCTTCATTCTCTAATGCCCAATTGGATTTATATCCACATTAGTTTAGTGTTTTTCAAATATTGCGTAGCGGTAATCAACTTATTTCTCATCAATAATCATCATTAGCCTTTCTCATACTTGCTAAAGCTTGTTTAATGCCACATATTCCCATGGTGCTGTCAAATTCTGGCAAATGTCGAAGGCGACGTTTTAGCGGTGACTTTGCTAATTTCGCCAGTTCTGGATTAGGTTACACAAAACTAACGTGTTAGCTGGAGCGTCTTGGTCTCCCTCTCCGTAGCACTCGAAGTTCTCTGCATCAGATATGGAATTGCCAGGACTGGAGTCTGCGGTGGGAACTGACTGTCCAGCCGCTTCTGTGCCGTTCTGAAACACGGGGGAAATAATTCAGAATGAGGATTTTCGTATATGGAGATAACTTACTGTGTAATAAAGTGACCAATTTATCACAGAGTTTGTGGAGGGAAGTTCTATGGTGTGAGGATAAAATATGATTTCTAGATAGACAAAAAATCAGGGTTAGTGTTTGCGACTAATAAGCTCAAGAGTTTAATGACTTTATAATCAAAATTGTCTTTGCTGTTGCCGATCAAAATTAAGAAAAAGTAACTGCTTCGGACATAACATACTTTTGCGATAAAACAAATCTTTGGTAAAACACTAAAGTAATTAAAATTACTGTATGGAATTTAATAGACAAAGAAGCATTTACTTATGGCGTTGTAACAATATTATGTTTAACCTGCACATAACAGGTTACGTAGGTATCTAAGCAAATTGCTAACATTTCTATTAATAGCAAGTTATATCCTTAAGGCAAACAAGTATCTTAGAAAACGTATTTTCTTTAACCATGATGACATGTTACCTCCTTTGTTTATAAATTAGCGTTAACCGAAGCAATTGTTACTCGAAAGTTTGCATTTAAAATTCCACATGAATGGTGGAGCCGGCCCGCATTTGTACAAACAACAAAATATACCGACTGAATCGAATTTTAAAAATGACAGCGGACGTCACTGTTTTAATTAAGTAGTGCTAAAGGAATCTTATCCGATTACTATAAGTGGTTTCTATACAATTACGTTTTTTCCAGTTTTCGTGGCTTTTCAATCGATAAAAGAAACTATTTTCCTAGTAAAACTATTTATACGAAGGATAGGTCCCATATAACTACACTTAATTTTTACCTTTTTAATAAAAAAAAAACAAAATATTGCAATATAATTAAATAGTTATTAATTAATAACTAAATACTTAGTCATTAATTGTAAGTAAAGTAAAGATGATCTACTTTTAAAATATCAATATATAACTAACTCAACCACTTCCGGATTTTATTTGGAAACTCCTCTATTTACATCGGAACTTTTTCTATTTTAGGCAGTATTCAAGGTTGTTACTTGTGAAATCCCAAAAATAGATAATTAAAGAATTACTGGAAAATAACTGGTTAGATTAGCTCACTTAAGCTAATCTAATTTCATTTATTTCTAGATTCAGTCCACCATTGTCCTACGCGCTTTTTAGAAAAAAAAGGCTTTTCCGTAAAAAAAAAAAAATTGCATGACAGACAGGACCTAACTAACCATACCTGTCGAAAAGTAAACATTTCGTCATTCTTTGCGGTACACATAATAGTTTGAGGTAGTTGGTGGGGGTGGATTGTGTGGTTTATTGTGTTAAATTAATGAAAGTGCCATTTACCTGTAGTTTTCTGGGCAAGTTTCCGGGTGAGGTGCGCGGCGACTTCGTCCTTTGGAACACGCTCGGCGCCATCATTGCCTCCTCAGGCACCTTCAGCTCTGGAACACAATACAAAGACCGATAAAACACCTCATATATCTCCATATATGTTATAAGAAAAACGGCCGTTGACCCGAACTAGCAGTCACGCAACAACATCATTGAGAACGAGGTGAAGTCTTTCAGAACTAATATCCAAAGCAGCAAGGTTACGCTAGCCTCAATGGACTTTTAGAGTTTCGTGTGCGGCCGTGTTTGCTAACAAAACAAACTCTTTTCTTCGCTCAACTGAAAAATTTAAGCACCTGTTTTAACCATGTAAATATTAATGAAAGTCCATCTCAAATATCACTCTCACTTCACTATAAAATGTTCCTACTTAATTAAATAAAACTATTCCACTCCAACAGTAGCGTTTAAATTAAATGTCCGATAGCGGTTATCTTTGTTATCAACAAGTTTTGATTAGGTACTACTCGATTGGAGGGAAAGAGATACTGCAGATTACCTGAGAAAACTATATAATAACGTAGAAAGAGAAATTACTCAGAAATAAAAAATATGGAGTAAAATTCTTGATTAATCATTGGTAACAGTCTTACTTTTACAAGTATGAAAGATAAAAACACACTGAATCGTTTGATGTTTTTCAACTTGCAACTGTACGGTATAAAGTATTGGAGAAATTCTGTTTACATTAGTATTGACACCACAGACAGAAAGTTAATTTGATATACAAAAGGACCAAGATCGGATAGCAGTGAGCGATGCGGAGCAAAGTGAAAACTATTGTTCTCCTTCGGAACACCCCAACAGTTCCAGTTTGTTGCAACTGACACTACGATATCTGATTCGACAAGATTCTAAAGAAACTGGAGACATTTTCACTCGTAATTTCAACATTATGTAACAGATTACAGATATCAAAGTCTAACCTTTAGCGGCTGTAGCTAGGTAAACTACGAGATGTGAAAATTTTGCGACAGAAATGGTGTTTAGATTCACTTTTACTCTTATCGTCATGGTCAGGTTAGTTTCTAACTGTAGAAAAAACGTAGTCTTAATAAAATCGTGTAAAATTCTTCATAGAAGATATTGATTAGACTTTTGCCCCCACTTCGTGTTCAGATAAAATGCTATTTTATGCCCACCACAAATTGTTTGGTGCACCTCTCGGCAGTACCACAGGACCAGTCTCCCTAGGACCAACAGTCCTTGCCACCAGGTCTCCAGCAGCCGGAACACGTCATACGAGTCACTCCTCAACAACACCACTACCTCCGACATCGACGTCAGCATCGATACCACTCATCACATCACTTCGGTCTTAATTCACTTCGAAAGTTTAATGGTTGTGACGTCACGTTAGTCTACTCTTTTCATTCGTTTCATGCTTCTATTGGTCAATTTTACATTAAAGAACTTGTGACTTGGTAGTGCTAATAGTGTGTTCACGTTGCAGATTAGTATGGTCATCGACAATGCCTAGATTTTAATTCCTGTGTAAACTCCCATTTATGCTACTATTTCGTAGTATCCGTCTCAATTTTTCACATATAAATTGTTTGGCAAATCATTACATCGCTCAAGTGTTCAATGTATTCTACTGTCTACATTTTTCTCATCGTAAATTAAGTCTGTGAATTAGTGTGAACATAGCGAAATGGTTAATTTATTGCCTTAGCTAGAACCACTACTTTTATTTTAATCGCTGAGTAGTCTACATTGGCCCCAATTCTGTTGTTCACAAACTAAATTAAATTTAAGGTCAGTGCATCTTTTTATTTCTATTTCATTAAGAATA
This sequence comes from Globia sparganii, assembly GCA_949316385.1. NCBI lineage: Eukaryota > Metazoa > Arthropoda > Insecta > Lepidoptera > Noctuidae > Globia > Globia sparganii. The sequence goes on along the minus strand of OX438663.1, from coordinate 16,853,473 downwards.
GGACAGAAGATAAATATTAGTTTAGTCCTGTCAAATTAGTCAGCGCCTGACGTAAATTGACGTATTTTTAGTAGCCAATTTTTTAATCACGTCTAAACTTGTCTATGGATTATCTAATTTGACAGGACTATACTAATATTTATCTTCTGTCCTTTTCATACTGAATTAGAAAGAAAAAGATGCACTGAACTTAAATTTAATTTAGTTTGTGAACAACAGAATCGGGGCCATTATCATGTTCAAAGAATATCTTTCTGGTATTATTCCGCTATTTCTGCTTAAAATGTATTGTTTGATTTTAATAGCATTCGTGTATTTCATTTCGCATTCTGTAGTTATCGTTTGGAAAGTTAATGTTTCGTTGCAACAACGTGCATTGCGTTGACATAGTCGGTTGATATGAGTGTGTTATCGGATATAGCAGTAAGAGCGGCTTAGTGTACTGTGCAAATAGAATTTTAATTTTTTATAATGGTGGAAACAAATAAATAGTGTACGGATTTCTTTTTTTTTTTGCAATGGGTCATGATAGGATTCTAAGCATTTTTCACTAGAATATTACGTCCTAACTTCCACCAGTAGAGCTTATAGAAATATTGTTAGGTTAGATACACTCTGACTGGAAATCAAGCGTGAGTGACATTACGTTAGCTAATCAAATAAAAAAAAAAATCAAATCAAATCATCATTTATTACTTTGCAAACATGGGTATAGTACATAGATGTTTTCATAATAAAGTTCTCCATAAATATTTTACCGTCACATGGGCATGCTAATGTTTATTATATAACACTAGCTTCTGTCCGCGACTTCGTCCGCGTAAATTTTTTTTGATTCCCCGACCCACCCCGTCGCAACGTGTCGCCGGCCTGCGCTATTACTTCGTTTTCGCTTGGCGAAAACTTCAGACTTTTTTCTTTTTGCTCAACTCCTAAGGGTCCTAGCGTCAAGTTTAATAGAATATAGCCTTCCTCAAGAACTGGGCTATCAAACGCAATATTTTTATATATGCGACCAATACTTCCAGAGATTTAGAGCTTTCAAACCGTGTTTCAAACAAACAAACTGTTCAGCTTTATTATTAGTATTATTTTAAAACTATGATATCTCCTAAGATATACATTGAAATCAAATGATGTCAGAGGCAATTTTGTTCAAAATTAAATACATGTGATGAATAACGTATTTATTTGGATAAGGATTAATACCATGTTTATAAAAACACCTTCGCAAATAATGCATTATTTTAGAACAAATTTGGTTAGCATAAAAGAGGTTATAGTGAGCTAACCTTAAAAGATAGACATATGCTTTCGCTGACTTTTTTTTTAAACTTTTAAAGGGGAACAATTCTGTCTTATATGATTTTTGCGAAACTTTAACCGTTTACGCAGCGCACGCAGCGGAAGCTCTCAATAGGAAAAAAATCCCCCGATTTTGAAACATTCTTCATTGGTGCTCCGCTCCTATTGGTTTTAGCGTGATGATATATAGCCTATAGCCTTCCTCGATGAATGGGCTATCTAACACTGAAAAAGTTTTTCAAATCGGACCAGTAGTTCCTGAGATTAGCGCGTTCAAACAAACAAACAAACAAACAAACTCTTCAGCTTTATAATATTAGTATAGATAACTAGCGACCCGCCTCGGCTTCGCATGGGTGCAATGCAATTTAATAAATTTAATTAAATAATTAATAATTTTAATTTAATGTCTTTTTTTACTTGCCGCCAGCCCCTGCCGCCGATACCGCAGCAACCGCTATGTCCCTGAATTTTAAATCTGTAATATCTTCGAAAATATTAATTTAAATAGCATGCTGTTATGGGCCATATTGATCTTATTAAATGTAAAATGTATTTAAGGTACTTAATTGGATAAGGATTAATGCTGTATTCGTAAATAAGCCATCATTTCTCGTAAAAAGTAAAGAAAAAAAAAATGGTTATTGTGGGTTATCTCTAAGAGATAGACATATACCATCGTGGATTTTTTTGTAGACCTTTTTAAGGTGTACAATACTGTAGTACATTATTTTGATGTATCTCATAGGGTTCAGCCAGCGTTTGCAATGTAAGCGCAAAAAAAGGGTTTATTTACGACATCACATAAGAAACCTCTAAAATTATCAGTGTTTCTCTCATGTATCATAAATATAAACCTTCTTCCTCCCTGCTCTTGAATCACTTTATCTATTAAAAAAACCGCATCAAAATCCGTTGCGTAGTTTTAAAGATTTAAGCATACATAGGGATATAGGGACAGAGAAAGCGACTTTGTTTTATACTATGTAGTGATGTCAAACTCACGTTAACTGTTGCGATTAGCTGACCAAAAATACTACTGCAGCCAATCAAATTACTTGACATGAGTTTGTCTGTTAGCTAATCTTTATGATGGCTAGACTTTCAGAAACCGTGTGTGAGGTTTATAATTACGAAATTATATGAAATAACTAGCTCTTGTCCGCGACTTAGTCCGCGTAAAATTTCTTGTTCCCCTGACCCACCTTGTCGCATCGCCCACCCGCGCTGTTACTTCGTTTTCGCTTAGCGTTCTCTCTGACTTTCTTTGTGTTTTGCTCGGTTCCTAAGGGCCGCAGCGTGAAATTAAATAGCCTATAACCTTCCTCAAGGATTGGGCTATCAAATGAAAAAATAATTTTTCAAATCCAATTGTTAGTTGCAGAGATTAGCGCGTTCAAACACACTCTTCAGCTTTATTATTAGTATAACTAGCCACCCGCCCCGGCTTCGCACGGGTGCAATGCTGATACTAAATACACTACATTATACATATAAACCTTCCTCTTCAATCACTCTATCTATTAAAAAAACCGCATCAAAATCCGTTGCGTAGTTTTAAAGATTTAAGCATACATAGGGACAGAGAAAGCGACTTTGTTTTATACTATGTAGTGAAGATGAGTGTATTCCAGTCTACTGACAAGAAAATCATAACTACCACGCTTACAGTTTTTTTTTAACCTAACAATGTTTTTAGGTTAATATTCGTTTCTTATCGTTCTACAGTTTTAATTATACGTTTGTCGCTAGACTCGGCTAGGTATTTGACTGCACGTTTTAAACCAGCACTTAACATGTGGTGCTAAAATCTACAATTAAGTTCTCGTATGAATTTGTTTGAAACACATCTATGAGTTGATGATCTGTGAGTACGAACGTACATTAGGACAATCCGCAGACATGGAACCCGTACGAATGGCTTTACGCTCTCTGAGCAGAAATCTTAGCAAATTACATGTCAGCACAATACTGTTGCGCGTTGTGTATCTTCTGTGATAATTATCTAGATCTTGTATGGGTTTAGAGATTTGTGGATAGCCCTCGGTAACTTTAGTTTTATTTTAAGGTCTCTTATTCGGAATAGTGTCTTTATTGCCTATACGTAATTATCTATTGTAGACTTGTCCTTTTCTTAGCTTCATCTTTAAGATCTGTATCACAAACATCTATATCATTATCGTACGAGTCGGGAGCTTCATTGTATTTACCTACAAGGAATGAAATGTAACCAGTGAAATTAAATCTTCAATCAAACAATTTGTATGACAAGCAGGGAGACAATGTAATTGTTAAATTATATATGTAAACCTCTTTTGTTTTACTAAGTAAACTTGAAAGGCGATTCTTACGCTTTTGTTTTTCGATAAAAAATATATCGTTATAATAATTTACACACACGCAAGCGAAATTGGCGTTTCCTTGCGACCGATTTACGCAAAACGTGTACGTCCTTCGAGCTCCATTACCCAACCAACCGAGGTATTGATTTGTTTCATAAAAAAATTCATATATACAAAAACTATTGCAGTTTCCTTCGATTTCGATAACTTTATGGATGACTGGATTCAGTTTATCGTGCGTTATACCAAGTACAATATTCAAACGTTTATTAACCTCAGTGTGAGACTCATATATCCTAATTCGTCTAGCCATGATAAAAACGCCAACTTTTGGAAAGCGTGTCATGCGTGAAATGTCCTTCATAAAAATGAAATCATTGTCAGAAGACACCATGAGATTTTTGTATAATCATTATCTATTTATTCTTTTGATATTAATATTCATAAAATTTATTAAAATATTTAATTTTGTCAGTCAGTTACGTGCTTCTACGTCGCGAGCGCCGAGAGTTTCTAGATCCAAAGCATTTGTGTAAACTTTCTCTGGTGACGTGAACACACAATAAGCACTTTTGTTACTATTGTAGCCACACACGTTACCACATTATTTAAAAATCCACACACTTCAAAACATTAAAACTATTAGCACTGCAAAAAAATGAGCTTAGATATTTTTTATTGTTTTTTTAAAGGGTAGTTGTTAGGATTCGTTACCGGCGAGGGCCGACCGCGGCTGTCGACTGCGCTGGCGCAGTTTCAACCAGTTCATTGATAATTATGCAACAAGAGCTAATATAACGGTATTATCGATAATAGTCGAACAGGGAACACAAAAACAGTCTTTGTTAGACAGGTATTGCAAATGGTTATAAACGCCAATTATTCACGACAGCAATAACGATACTTTTAAGCGAGTGTCGAAGTGATTGTGAAAGTTGATGATAAAATTTAAAAACATTTACTCACATTTCTATTGAAATTGCAATTAATTGTTATTGAAGAAAAATATAATAGAATGAACTACTCGGTGTAGTCGTAAATCGTGGGCAAAACCTAGATCAGGCTGGCACAGGAGCGTGAGGGTTTGGCACAAGAAAAGAGAGGACTATGCCCACCAGTGGGTGAAGTGTGATACGTTGATGATAATGATGGTGACCTAATTCGGAAGCTTACTTTTTGAATGCGTTAAATCTTCTTTTATTTACCTAGATATAACAGCATTTTATTTATTAATATTGTAACCTTTGGTTACTTGATCATGTCTATCGATGCGCCTGCGCATTGGCATACTGCAAGCCTTAAGAATGTTTATCTTCTGACTTCTTCTTTATTATTGAACGACCAATCAGCTTCATGGCCTTGCTGCAGGTTTCTTTTCATTTGGGAAATACAGATCGATGCTTTGATCTAATTAAGGTAAGTAGGTACTTACCTACTGCATGTTGATTGTTTCAGACTCATCATCATCATTCTTCTGACCTTAACCCAACATCCCAAAAACGCTCGGCACAACATTTCACTTTTTCTTTCATCCTTCACTAATAGTTATCATCTCGGTAGTCACCCCATTTCTAACCATATCATCATTCACACAGTCCATCCATTATTTATTACTAGCTGCGCCCCGCGGTTTCACCCGCGTAAATTTCGATCCCGTGGGAATATCGGGATAAAAAGTATCCTATGTGTTATTCTGATGTATAAGCTATATTACTTTACAGTTTCATCAAAATCCGTTCAGTAGTTTTTGCGTGAAAGAGTAACAAACATCCATCCATCCATCCTCACAAACTTTCGCATTTATAATATTAGTAGGATAGTAGGATTTCAGACTATCTTAGTTTTTTCATTCAACAAAGAAAATTCCCGTTTCCAACAATGGAACCCTTTTTTTAACCCGGTATTTTACGTGAGTTTATTATCAAGATCTAGAGAGTTGCGGAAAACAGATCCTATCGTTATGAAAAACATCAATAATAGTGAAACGCGACGCCATGCAATAATATAGTGCTGGCATGTGCACGGCACCCATAATTTGCTTTAAATATATTATTGTAGGTGCTTCTACACTTTTATTAAATATATTATAATATTCTCAATATCCTATTTAACAATAAGGGAAATTTTCTCACAATGATACTCAAGCAAAAATCTACACGTGCAGTCGTGATTCTTTACATTTGAGCTGTAGAATTTAGACCTGAGGGGCAATTCTCGTAATTCTTAAGAACGTTCACAGTCTGATCTCAATCTCAATCTGTCAAAAATACTTCAAATTTCCATATATTTTGACAAGTTTTTGATATTTTTTTGTCGCCGAGATGAGACTGCAACTAGATTTTGAATGTTTTAAATTACGAGAATTCGCCTACTGGTCTTTGACGAACATCTTCACTTCAAAACGTAAATCATTGACGTAGCTTTAAGAACCACAAAATCCAAAGTTTTGAGTAACGTCAGCTGAATAGCTAAAATAATCCTAGGGCTATGGGAGCCCTGACAGAGCGGGATGGTAAAGTTGCAGGCCACAAAGATGATGGCTTTGCGAATTAGACTAAACAAACAAAGGTTATTTGACGCACATTAGCTGTGGACCACAAGTTCTAAGTCGTGGAAAACTTGGTGGACTTTATGCATTCGAAAGATGATACAAGCGAAGTAATCCTAAATGACATGACAAAATCTTATGAATTTAAAGATATCCAATCTGACAAATAAGTTGCCTCATTGCATGGATGGTTCATAATTTTCGGTTCATTAATTTTCACAGGTATGGCGAGGAAACAGATTTTATTCGGAGGAAAAACTTGCTTTATTAATGCAACTGCCTGAAGGCTCTGTATTTCTTTAAACAGAAGATTTCTGAACTCGTTATAACCATGTACTTGCACATCGAAATGCTTGGAAGCCGGAATGAAATTGATTAAATAAGATTTGTACTGCCTTGAGGAATTTAAATCATAGAAAAATACTACCCAAAGTAAACCTTTTCTGGCATTAGGTTTTGAGAGCAGTGGTGGTGAAAAAAATTATACCAAGAAAAACGCCTCACTGGGTTTGAACCCACGACGTATGTACTACTCGGAAGTTGAAGTCGTTACTACTGGGTCACCAACTAGCCACTGCTCTCCTATCGGATTTTATTACTTTAATTTTATTGCGTCTAGATCTTCTTATGACATTTTTCTAAAGAGTGGAAATAATGACTATTCGGTAGATGCAAAAAAGAGCTGTAAGTAGCGTGACTAATAGATACGCTGAAGTAATTATAGTGTAAATCTTTTAATAGCTCAACAGAATTCATTATAATGATGAAACTGATCACCTGAAGAATAGAGTAGCAAAACTTCATCTATTATTGTTATGAAACATATTGTTCCATAGAGAGATTGAATGTCGTGAAGAAACTGAGCGATTGTTTAGATACAAAGAGATTTCCATTTGTGCCGACTCCCAGCTGTGATAAATGTATTGTAGCGGCAGATTTCAAACAAATTTACTAAAAAACACTGTTTCTCTTACATTTCACTTCAACTAAGTCGCGCAACATTAAATCGACTCGCTTCGTTTGGCCAATAGCAGACACCATTTGAGAAATTCAATAGAAATCAAATAGACCGAAAACACATGCATCATACTCATTTGCATAACGACTGGCCTTGAGATCCAATGGCACTTGGCACGCCACTTCCTCTGGCGAGAATTTTAAATTATACTATGAATTGGAAAAAAAACTGGGCTTTAGAATCTCGGATGCCACTTTGAAAGGCAATGTGATTTAGAAAACACTAAAGATTATATACTTGTTTACGCCTCACGAGTCGTAGCTATCAATGTTTCTACTTTCTAAACGATGAGTATTAAAAAAGAAACAGCTAGTGTTTAATCAGACGATACCTACCTAGTTAGTGAACCAGCATCAATAAAAGAATAAACAGTTTCAGTAGATCGATAGCTGTGGGAGCGGTGGAGGCATCGACCTCAAATTGCGCAACCATGGCCGGCATTCGGCGTTGCACATTCGTCACACCAACAATAAAAGAAAAACTAACCAAAAATCAACGACTATTGTATAATACTCATCTCATTAAATCTATTTTTAGATCAGTAAGTACTTCCGGATTTTTTTTGCATTTCCTTACGTGAGAGGATATGGCTTCGTGTCGTCACTTACAAAAAGTGTCGTTCGAGTGTGGATGCCGCAGGGACGGTTGTTTGGTACGTGACCAGAATGCCTGTTCATTACTAATTTTATTACAAACTAACACGTTTGCCATAAAAGTAAGTGCTCACCAGAAATTTAGTCCAGCTCTCGAAATAAATTCACCGGGACGCGGAATCTGGAAAGAAAAAACAAACATATTATCAACATGTTCTTGAGTTTTGTTTTGTTCGTTTCTATTATTATATCCAATAGCATCTCTATCTCTTTTTATAGTCATTCCAATTGGTCGCAAGCGAGGTTTGCGTGCCGTCGAAAGGTCATAGAAGTGCAAAACTGCTTTGTCTGCGTACTGGATGCTATTTCTGTGATCAGAACGCGGCTCGCCTTAGCCATAAGATTAGGAAACGTAAAATTGTACCGTAATTTAATGGTTTTAAACATTCAGCTGATTCCTTCTCTCGTAATCGTATCAATTGAATAGGTTTGTTTCTGCTTCAACTCGCTGATTATGGCCTAGATTTGCAGTTGCATTGATAACAAGAATCCAGTCACTGCAACTTATTTTTTGATTGGATCTTATAATAAGGTAACTTGAGGAAGTTGCGTCAACGCCTAGGAGAAAATACTTTTCTAATTTGTAAACTAGAGCTAGACTATTGGAATTTGCGCAATGTGGTACTTGTGTTTGATAAACGCGTTCTGTTTTCATTGCCAAATAAGTTTCAGTTTTAGTCACGTTTCATATCTGAGGCGATTGTGAGATCGGTTCAAGTCGTGTGTGGAGATGGTTTTCTTTTGTGGTAGGTAGGTTTTTGTTTGAATACTTGGCTAATGGTATTAGTATGTAGGTAGTTAGCATGTAACGTAAGGCCGCTCGGTCTCGCTGTGATTGCGATCCATGTCAATCGTATCAATTGCATTTCGATAAGAATGTGTGTCGTAATCCGTTGTGAAAACCGTGACTGGTACGAAGGTCTACTGATTGTTGAATTGATGAATTTTATTTGTTGTTGTTGATTTAAAATCATTGGTTATACAATACTTGTTGTTCTCTTTTTCCTTTGCAACGGAACCAGTTTAATTGGTACTTTTTTATGTCGTTGCTTATCAACGTCCGCAAGAGTCGACCATGGTGATCGAAGGTAATAAGTAAACAACTCATAATGCCTTTCAAACAAACTACGTCAGCTGCTCTTTGCCATCTATCCCCGCTTTTGTTTCTCAATAGGTCTGTTGAAGTGTTGGTCGATTGCCTAGTTTCCGGTCCTCTTCGTTGCCGTGGGAGGTCTGTTCAAATATCTATAGATTATTCTAAACTAGCGACCCGCCCCAGATTCGCACGGGTACATTTTTTTTATCGAATTTTCAAAATTATCTTTCATACAAACATTGTCCTTGCAATACCGAACACAAAAAAAAATAATTTTTAGAAATATTAATTTGGTGCAGTCATTTGGAAGTTATGCGCGTACAGACATTTCGGCGACTTTGTTTTATACATGTAAGGATAAAGATAAGGAAGTAAATATGGGTAGTAGCATCATCTATTGCACTAATTAACAATTCGATAAAGTGTGTTTTGAAGAAATATTCCCTCAACTTACATTCATTTCAACGGCTTTCAAGGAAGTTCATTTGCAACATTGGACATTTATGAAGGTGAAGGCAATTTCCGGATGCTTTAAAAGAGCCTCCTCGGGCAACGATACTTAAATACATCCGGCGCACCCTGTCTAGTCAGTCCCGTTAATAATCCTAGAGCATAAGCTTTTCACAATACGGCTCCATTCATGAAGCCATCGCTGAAGACAAAAGTCAGAAAAAAATCCTGCACCCATCAATCTGTTGATGTTCATAATCAGCCTACTATATGCCACTGCTGGTACTCCTTTCTGATATGACATTACTGAACATAGCATGCATAATCGGCAACATTATAGGCTTATAATGTTCCCACTGCTGGGACATAGGCTTACACTCAGTGGTAGGGAGTGGGCCGGGCCGAGTGCGGGTTGCTAGATGTCACATGTCTTCGATTTTTTGGTTCTACGACATGCCGGCTTCCTCACGATGTTTTCCTTCACCATTTTAAGAACTGTGGTGACGAAATTAAATACACGAAGTAAAGTATCTGCTTGGGTTCGAACGACCTTCCACCTCGTAAATCGGAGCCGATATTACTGGGCCACAATTACTGATGTACTTACCATAGCATAGACCCCAAAACATCTACAAAAAGTGTGAACATAGTAGGCAGTGATTCAATCGTTTACGTTTAAGTCTAAACGTCTCTGGAATTGTTTTCATGTCATGGTCTATTGTAAATGAGTACCATTGTTGGACTGTTGTTAGTAAACAAAGACATTCTCGTGAAAGTAATGGAATTCTAAGTCAATATCAACACGGGCTTTCTTTTGGCGGCTTTTGGTTACACGGGTATGCCTCGATCGAACGCTTATCATGTCGTCTTCTAAACAGTCATTGTTTAGTGTTTACATGGATGCATGCCTTTTTCATGTTTCCAATCATTATCTGCCTAGATTTTTCCCATTATGCTGGGGTCGGCTTCGGATTCTTGTTGTTAAGGCTGGTTGTCAAATTTTAGGCTTAACTTGCTTTGGCACGGAGGGGTCTACCCATCCGGACAAATAAGTTACCGTCTATAGAACCGTGTGAAGAGATACTACAGGACAGGTTTAGTAAAAAAAATATGGCTGTGTAATTTTCCTGTTGATCTGTCCATGCTCCATGGCGGTATGGTTCCATAGTATATGTAGTTCTACTTACTTCTTAGCTTGATTAAGGCACATCTGTCTGTGGCCCAGAATCTGCCAGTTCTTAAGCAAGTATCAGTAAATCGTAGTGGGCTACTTGTTCACGGTCCGAGGGCTATCTGTGGAACTCCACCATCGCAAGACCGCTCTGATTCACAAGCTTAATCACTTCTAGTTCCTCGACGGCTGCTGTTATGTAAACGTGGTTCTGTTAAATGGCTTAATTGTTTCGTATAGTTTCGAAAATAGAGAAATAAACTATTTGACTAACTATATAGCGGGCTGCTGAGACCCTCAAGTGGCGCAAATACTGTAACCTTGTGGGTAACTACAGTTTTGAGCCGTTTGGGGTGGAAACGCTCTGGTCGTTGGGGCCGCAGTGCGCGTCTTCTTTTTAAGGAAATTTCTCGCCTGCTGCTCGACACTTCACGTGACCAGAGGGCCGGGTCGTTCTTTGGCCAAAGAATTAGCAGTGCCATTCAACGTGGCAATGCTGCCAGTCTTCTGGACACGTTTCCGGATGACAGCGATGCGGACGAGTACTTCGACGCCTAAGCGTCCTTTGTTTTTGTATTTATTTGTATAGTAAATTAATTAGTCATTTAATTTAGTAACTATCATAGATCAAGAGATGAAGTTGAAAGGTAGTAGTCGCATCATATCGACTTACAAATCCATATTCAATCTGAAGTGCAAATGTGGTGCTGGTATTCGCAAACTAAAGGATACTTACCATCATGAGACATATATTATTATGTACACTTGTACAGGATGACATGACATCTTCACGCAAACTGTAACCATGAATTAAAAACATGATTCTAGAGTCAAATTTTAACGCTAGGGGAAGCGTACAAAAATTTCGTCGCCTACCAAAAAATATGCTGACATACAAAAGTGTCAAAGTAAAGAGAAGTGTGAAACCGTGTGTGTAGTGTATGTAAAGTACCTACGCGATCAAAATGTATGGAGCAGCATTTTTTAAAAATAAAGTACGAAAAATTTTAACGCCCCTGCATTCCAGAATCATGTAAGTACGTACTTACGGAATCCATGGTACTAGGTTGCGCGTCGACATCCCTCCCAGTCCTCCCACCCTGTATACTAAGTATAGGCCATAGCTAATTCTTGGGCAGAAATGCAATCTACCGAATTTCAAATAAGAAGACCATAAAAGTCACAAACAGTCTTAACAATGTCATTCATGGTTTCAAATAGGTACAGACGCCAGGCGCATCAAGCTACCCGAAACTGCCAAATTTTCCCAATCAACTTTGAACCTTATGCCTTAGCGATAACGTTGGAAATCTATTAAAGAAATTTGACAGATTGTAGTAGCTTGATTTGCTGGAGTCTGTACTAAGTGATGTTTTTATATAGTTCTATGTCGTCGGTGCACTTCAATGAAGCGGGTGTGACAGACAAGATGACCTTACGACAGTGATAGTCGATGTAATCTTAGAAAGAGAACGTGCTACACTTTTCATTTTGTCATTTGATTAAAAATAATCATTGCTAGAGTTACACCAAGAGTTAAATTAATTTACTGCTTCATTAAATTAGTTGAAACATTTAAAGCTATATTGCCAGTGTTACAGATAAATCACCTCGCAGCGCAGATCTCTTTACCGTCGGTACCTACAGTTCTCGTCAGAAATTTTCATAAGTACTAGGAAAGGTACTGTCATAAGGAACATCAATTAACACTGTTACACATATCATTATACATACCTAACACTTCTAAATATAAGCATTAACATCGTGTTTTCAATGATAAATCTGATTTAATAAACTGAAATTGACTTTGACTTTCGTGACTATATGAACGCAGACGAAGAAGTTGCAACTGCACATCTGCATTGAATTTTTATTATTATTGGCTATGGTTTGTTTACCTAAACTTTCAGAAAGATACGGAGTAACCTATGATTTGCGGAAACCTTGTTGTAAGCTATTGTAATATTTATCACGATTACTCACTTTCTGTTTATATGTTAAGCCTATTGTTAACTGCATTCTGTAATGCACAAGCTCTTGGAATATTTTATGATTGGCGCCTACTCTTGTACAATCCTTATTAGGCTTAGCGGATTCAATGCCTTCGTGACGTGTCAATTAGTCATGACCATTATTCAAAAGGTTATTTAACTATCGTAGGCGTACCTTGGTTAGAGTAATGACGTAATATTCCGAATGTAGTGTCCTTGCATCGTAAAAAAATTGTTTATTGGAGTTTTAGTAAGTGTTGACGCGCTTATGGTTGGTTGAAGAAGGTTGAGAATTCTTCTCACGCGTTGTGGTTTCGGCTGTCGATGTTCCAAGTCATCGCTTCCCGTTTTGTAAATCGTTTGGTGATTACGTCACTTCTTTTTTGTATAAAACTTTCTTCATTGGATTAAGTTACAGTGGTCAAATTCCTCCAGATGTTTATATAACATGTTGATTCCAAAATGAAATAATTTCATTAACAGATGCAAAGGTTTTTGAAGACGGCGACGACGACGGTTCATGGAAATGCTAAGAAGAGTCAAGTGAAGTGATAAAAAAAATTGTTTGTAGTTATCTGTAAACAGTATGTAGTTATTAAAGTTGAGGTGAAGGACACTTTTCGGCTTAAAATATAATTATATTTTTGCAAATCGTTGGCAAGTTTACAACAATTTGTGGCGTGATCGTGAATGGTAGATTTTACAAGTCAACTAACCAAATTGCAGTTGCATTGGTCATAATAATTTTCAATATATGTTATTGTAAATCTGCACCCTTTCTATAAATAAACGATTTTATTATATCCGATTATAACGAGATCAGTATCATAAAATAATACGTAAATGGTTACGAGAATGCCAAAGCTGACACCTTTAATTGCTACATATTGAATCGTTTTAATACGATACAACATTTTATGTTCTAATTCTAAATATAGATCGAATCCATAGAAGTATTAGTACAGAGATACCATCTATTGAAGGTTTTATACTTAATATAGATTTTGTTAATACAAAATTAGAGTGTATTTTTATCCGAGTGTGTATTTTAGACGAGTGTTTTAATCATTATGATGTTATTCTAAATATGGAACAGTTATAGCTACTTATTGATATCAAAATAGTTACTTTTGATATTTCTAGTAAATACTTAATAAATAATCCAACAGGCTTGAATCATGCGTCATGAGATATTTTCTCAGAAAAGTTCAAACCGTTTTTGTGGCATTCGTGTATAAACACTGATGTATTTATAACTTTATGATTTTGTCCTTTCTCCTCCAATTTGATCGCTTGATTAAGTCATTAATTTGGACGACAGTCAATTAAAGACATGCGATAAAATCCAACTAATCGCTTGTCTGATCGTTGATTTAAGTTCACATAAAAACTGCTTCCATTAGATTTTAGATAAATCGCTCGATAAAAAGTGTTGTGCCGCCACATACGCGTGAGTGCGTTTGATGCATGACTTTAGTATAACTCGCATTTCGAATCGATGTAGTACGAGGAAGGATTGATATATAAATCTTCGTAGATCAGATTAGATGCGGCCGCGGATGTAATGGATGAGAGATACGGCTCGTGTAGGGTTGCCTGGTAACATGGAAGTTTATTTGACAAGTAATATACGAAAGGTCTTTGAAGAATTAATGCATACCGGAGCAATACGGATATGGAAGGATCACAGTTGAGAAAATTTATTTAATCTATTAGTTTAAATAGTTACTTAGTTGTATAATAATTTAATATCGTACCGATTTAAGCATTACCTGGTAAAGGTAAAGTAATAAGTTGTGTGCTAACTCTGCAGGTAGGGAAATGGCATAAGCTTTTAAAGAGAGCTGGAGTCACGGAGAGGATAAATATTTTCTAATTTAGTACGTTGCATGTTATGAGAAACGGATGTTTTCCAATAGAGGTAAACGGGTTTGTAAGTAAGGTATCAGTAACTAAGTTGCGAATGCCGGCAGCAGTTGCGTAGGCTTGGTTCATATCTGGGCATCGCATGACGATTGTGAAAATTGTCGTTTCCCAATGGACTCATATTACTTTGGCTCCATTTGTTCATATACCTGTTATTAGGTGTGACTACGGTGTTGATTACAGGTTTCATGAGTGTCAAACGACACCAGCAAACAACAACGGTGGATAGGAGGTGGCAGCACACAAACTCAGGCCGCGAGTAAAATGAGAAGGAATAAGACTCGGTTTGCTGCGATAATCACCGCGCAGACCATAACTCAATTTTATAACGGCCATCACAACACGGCACTGTCCTTAACAAATATGATTAATATATACCTAGAAGACGAGGTAGTCGTTCTAAACCTGGTACAAAATAAAATTGATAGGCATTTAGGAATGACAAAACGCCATGACGTAACACCTTCCAATTTCATAAATCTTCCAGCAGAAGCCTATATCGTTGGCAAACAGTTGGCGACGCTCCAGAAGCTGGACACATTCGCTCGTATTTCACTCAATGCGAAATAGTCTCGGGAAATAAAGTGTACTATTAATGTGCGCTATTTTCGGAGCGCGGCGTCCAATAGTCTGCTATGCTATCTCGTATATCTGCTGCAAATGCTAGTTTCATTAGTATTTTGGTTTAGTTGTAAACATCGTGCAATATGAAATACGTATGCGAATGAAATAACAATGCAATTAAGATAGCGGAGATAGAAAAGGCTAAAATAAAAGATAGAATTGCGCAAGTGTTCCGGATCGTAAATTATTTCAGGTAAACAATTACAAATAGCAAAAAATGTAGTGAACGTGATTATTTTATGCGAAAGAATCGCAGGTCAATGCAACTGTTGATAATTGATCGTTCTGAGCGAAAAATAAAAATTCTTGAGTGTCTCGGCGGATATATCATGCGATAAAACAGGTTAGTATTCGTAGCCTATCCATTCATTAATTCTGTTTATAGTTCTTTGGCTTTTAAGATTATTGAGTCATTAACATTGATCAATCGAAACTATTTTTGGTTTTTTAATAGTTTTCTGAGCTTGAGTTTTTTCTGGTTGTGTTTAGAAATATTACTGTAGACTGAACAAAATAAATTCTAATTTTACGTCTAGACGAACTGGACCATAATTTAGGGTTTAAGTGGAAAAATAAAACTTGCTATAAACCGATTACTGCAATATTACTGGCCATAATACCTGAGCTATCACATCTTGAATCTAGAGAGTAACAGACAACAGTAAAATGTTTAACAAGTTTTAACGTAATTCCCCGAAAGTATAATATTGTGTTAAATAGTATTTTGCTCATATGACGCATTTCGCGTTTTTATCATGTTTGTTATTTTCTGAATATCTAATTTATACGGTCTCAAACGTTTCCATCCATTTAACAGGTTTGCTGGTGTTAATAAAACTTGACAAATACCTTCTGCAGATTTTAAAATATTTGAAGAAATTGTTTATGAAGTATTTCATTTTGTTAAGAGTTGGCAGTACGAAACGTTCCAAAAAGGAAATCGGGAATGTATCCTTTTCAGGTCATTGCAGATACTGCAAGTAAAGCTGACGCACATTCAAAAGAAGTTATGCAATAGGATACGCAAAATGCGACAAAATTTGCCAATATCAAAATTTAAAACAACTTTACAAAATAAATTGGCACTGCCAAAACCGGTGCACTTAAAAGTTAAAATCCGTTGGCAATGGTAATTTATTACCCACACAGTCTATGGGCAGCGATTTTCAAGCATGTTTCAGTAATAGCTTTGCTCCATATAAGGCTGTAAGGCCATCGACCCACTGGTATTGATTGCATAGTCAGTGAGTTTTGTAGGGCGAGCGGAAACAAGCAGCGTTACTTTATGGAAGCCCTTTTGTAGAGCATACCTACAAGCTTTTCTATTCAAGTTTCTAGGTCATGTGATTCGGATCTGACATGATATTTGTTTATGGGACACATGTGTTTGTGTTGGTTCTGTTCTATCTGATGGCGTGTGTTTATTTGTTCGTGGCTTACTTGTTTTCTTTTGAATTACTTTTCTGCGTTTGATTAATTTCTCCAATAGGTATCATTCATATCTCTAACGATCTTCTGCTTTAGTTGTACGATTTGCTAATCACTCCTGATCCGAGATTTGTAGATCTTCAAAATAATGTCACAATATCAATAAAACCATAATAAATATTGATTGATTTTGTCATTGTTGCAACACTTACATTAGGTACAACTTATTCTACCATTTAAGGCGGATCACCCACTGCACCGCTTCACGCGGCGGGACGCAGATAACGCGCCACCGCGCGTGATTTTTACATACAAATTCAATAAAAACGCGCTTCCGCGCGGGGAATTTGGCTCCGTTTCCCGCGCTCCGTCGCGTGAAACGTTGCAGTGGGTGATCCGCCCAAGTCCTTCCAAGTATTTAACAACAGTTATAATAAGCATATACCTATCCTAAAAGGGGATTTTCCACCGTGTCGTTTCTATTTCTTTGTTTATTATCTTTAGTTTTTTTTATGTCTTTAGAAAATATGTTCCACTTCATATTCAATGAATGCAGAAGATTTGGCACGTCTCGCCTTTTGGACCACGTCATGTATACGTAGCAAAGACTGCAAAGATCAAGGTCCCTCACTAGTTCATTGTATGACATTGGTATCTTATGTACTGTACAATGCCCACAATATATGTTTACTTTATGAGTAAGTAATTGTCTGCACTCTTGAATGAGGTTTTATACATTTATGGGCCTGAGAGAGTGAGTGGTGTTAATTTTTTTGCCAATACCGCTTAAGGATGTTCGCATGATGTCATCTACGATTAATATTTTTTTTTTGTATTTTGTTTGGAAGTTGGCGGTGTGATAACCCCCGTGTCTTGCAAAGCCGTTGGTCCTGAGCCTGATGTCTCTTCGAAGAGTTCTCTCGAAGAGTGAGGGGAGAGTTAGCGCATCTGTATCTGTACGCAGATTTGTACACTATAATATCTGCCGCGTAGATGGCTAGTTCTCCATTTGGATGGCTGCTATGGCCGAAATTCGGTCTTAAGGACTATTACTTTTTTGTATCATTTGGGGGTCTTATACATTATCAGTTCACTCTATTATTATATGAAATAAAAGAAAGAAAGACCCGTCGCGTTCCAACTTTCTATCAATCGACTAACCACAGCATTTGAAACATTATTGTCCTGAGGAAACCAAACAAGTTCCTTAATCAAGTATCTTCTTTGAGGAAAGGTAACTAAGTACATAGTGTACCTACCTAGTTGAACATACTTAATTCGATTTCACCTTGATGTGTGCCAAACATGTTAATAGCGACAAACAAACTCATAATAGCTGACTCCAAATGAACAGTTCGAAGCTAAAAACAATTTCAACATAGTCGTATTTTCCTGTTTGCTGCCCAAATATAAAACTCTTGACCATTTGCTTAAGCTTATGTACGAGTAAGTTCTGATTGACGTCACGAGCGAAGCAATCCAACAACTGTTTATTTATCCATAGGTGCAAACTCAGAAAATATTGTCTTGGTGTTTATTGTCTTTGTTAGTGTAATCACACCACCATTGCATTGCACTCTAATTGCGTAACACAATGTCAATCACAAACGGAATCATTTTGAAGGATATTGCTATTCCATTGCTTCTTATGTTAGAAAAATTTGTCTACTCAGCAACGTAAATAACGCAATGAATGTTATAGAACTGTGAACATGAAAGCTATTGCTACTGATTACGCAATTGCCCCGCTGGTCTGACGGGAGAGTTCTCTTCTTCTTAAGATGGAACATTGCAGGCTAACATTCTCAACACCAACTCGGTAAAGGAATTGTTGATTGCAATATATTTTTGGACAGGATGAAATTGCAGCAAAAAAAATTATAAGAACCCTGCGTTTAAGAAAGTTTCGTTTTAGCTTCTGCTTACTCATTTCAATGAAAACCTTAAGAATTTTGGCATGTTTGGCGTAAGATTGAAAATTGTTTGGCTCACATAAAAATAATCATACCATCTAAAAATACGTTTTAAAATGAGCATTGACAATGAGGCAAAAAGTTTGTGCGTTCATGAAGGTCGCCAACAACGGTACGACACGGCCAATTTACAATTTGCGACCAAAGTCACGGGAACTACAACTGTACGTCAAACAATGACTCGATCGATATGCCTCGTCGTGTCTCTCTGTTTGTACCTTTATTTAGAACCTACGTAGGTTAACCATACTTTATATAATGATATTTGATTTAAACATTTCAGTCAAAGTCAAATCATGATTTCTTAAAAGGCACTTTTGAACGTCAAAATTTACAAAAAAAAAAAAAAAATTGAATTGATTGATTTATTGCCCCTGGTAGTTTCGTATGTAGAAGAATGGCCAAGAACCTTCACCGTTACTTTTTTAAATGTCTTCTACTGTGGGGTTGTTTTGCGGTCATTAAAGCCAGGCTTGAGGTGTTGACAATATTTTTCTTTTTTATATCTTTCCTCATCATGATTATACTAGTGGCTTTATCCCAATTTATTTAGAATGGGCACATCATGTGATCTTCTTTCAGTCTTCTCTACAAGCCGTCATCTCAGTAGACAACCCCATTTCAGCCATGTCATCTTTCCCATAGTCAATCCGTGATTTTAGGTTCAGAAAAGAAATGGCAAACCTGCGCTAAGGCTCTGTCTCGCATAGGATCCCAGCATTATCCTGAGCAATAGTCATTTTGTGTGGTTGTGACGCATATTTTCCTCCAATTTGTTCTTTTTTGTGTTTTTCTCTGCGTCATGTATGCCTCAAATAAACGAATTTTCTTTCTTTTCGCAACCTTATGTTGCCAAGTAATTTATTTTGTACATCATTACAGTATATGAACATCAGTAGTATTTTGTAATTACTCGTAAAAAACACAATTATTTCGACAAGTAAACAAGTCATTATCGTAAATCAAACTTCAGCTACGAAAAACTTTGCGTGTAGATTCCTCATAATTTCACATATGGTACAATATTTGACACTGAACACAACAAAATGAATGGCCATCATCATTTAATGCTTTCGCCGCCATTAACATCACGTGCGTCAAATTAATTTGTCCTAAAATAGAGGAAGGTGATTAATGGGATGATCTATTATGAGATACTCTACTGCATCTATGGGACAATATTCTAACCGTCCTTAGTTATTGCTTTGCTCCCCTTCGGCACAGCTTGATGATGTATGGCTTTTGATGGTCCTATGTTTTAGGAAGCGTTACGATGGATTCTGTGTGTCCTCTGTTGAAATAATACGTACATCCAAATATCATATAGATATGGGATATATTTTAACTCCCTTACTAATAAACGTTTTACAAGCGTCTGTATAGTTACACAACGCTTTGTCTTCTTCTTTCGAAAGTTAAATTACTGTCGACTGAAAGAGAGAAAACGGTGTGTAACTATTCATCTGATATAACACGTTTATTACGGGGTTAGTGTTCTATTAACTATGTTAGGTTGACTTGATCTTGCGTTATTTGGCTTACGTATACATATGATAGTTTGTAGTCAACATTTTCTAAGTCTAACAGATAACATATTACAGCGCCTGTATTTTCCGAAGGGCTGGACAGAAGTGTATAGCACACCCTCGTTCCGCCAGTTATGTCCCATTTGCGATTAAGTTCATTTCATAGTAAGTACCTCTTGTTTCTTGAGCATTTTTTAAAGTAAAGCCGATATTGCAAAAGATATCAAGATAAGATAAAGTCGTTAAATCTTTGCAGTCTTCTCGGAACAAGTTACTGTTACAAAAATAGAGATATCGGTTAAGATAAATGTTGATAATAATATAGAAGTGCAGTTGCCATGGTTGGCATTGTAGTTATGTCTGAAATAAGAGTGTGAGTCATGAACAGTCATACACATACATTACATACAGTTTGCTATATTGTTATAGCACCTGTTGTAGATACGGTATTATCATGGCGTTCATATATTTCACGGCGTAGATATGGAAACAGCAATTTTCATTAAACATCAAAATTCCATAAGTGTTACGAGTTTTTGTAGGTTGATAACCAAAACAGATAAGTTACAATACATAATATCTCCCATAGATATACATACATACAATTAATGTAACAGATATTAACGTTTTTGGCTTTATGGAAGATATATTTAGTATTTGTTAAGTACGTTATTATTAATGAGCGCAACGTAAAATTCCCACGCCAAACTAATGATTTAAGTCAGTTAGGTCTCTATAATTTAAGTTAATTAAAAACCAGCCTTTTCCAGTAACTGTTACAGGGTTTTTGAGAAATCACTGAACTATTAATAGTGTATATTAATGACCCTACTTTGGGCAAAGAACTCATAAAGTTACATAAGCACATAATTGGTGTTGTTACTATGTCTGTGTATTCGTTCACAGCTCATCTGTTAGGAAGTGTTTACATTAGACGATAGAGTAAATACTCTGGGCTAGTAAGTAGCAAAATGCTGTGGTGTATTGACTACTTACATTTCCTATGTATATTGTGACAGTAACTGTATACCAGTACTCTACCGCTAGTTGTTTCTATATTATACTTCATATCATTATTATCAGGCCGAAATTTTTTCATCCAATAACAGTTACGAAATTATAATACATTCTTGCAGAGGTTGTACTGCTTGAATTTCTGCTATACGTTTGATAGGGATTCTTCGGATTGGTCATCATACTTGACCATACCTTAAACTTGCGGTATCTTTTGTTTTGCTGGCCCGTTTGGGCCACCCTGGGTGCCCCTATATCTATCTTGTTGACGTGAGAAAGAAAGACTCATTTTCACAGATGTACAAACTTCATTAGAGTGTTCTTCTATCTATTTCAATAGATACTTCAAGTAACAGCGCCGCCGGCGGCGGCGCAGCACACGAGATCGAACGGTTATCATACCACAAGTCGTTAAATTTTATGACATGCTTTTGTTTATGTATAGAAAATATCATGATATAGTCGTAAAGCCGTTCAACGAACCAGTACCTAATGAGTATTCGATGGAGTGGATTCTTCGAATTCCATTTGGTACAATATCCCAGTGTAACTAAGTACTTAAGTAGTTCAGAAACATTTGAAAGTCTATTTGTGTCTGGCTGAAATCTGGCCTCAAGTTCCGAGTTTAGCTACACGATACCAAATGCTTGCACTGACTGGACTGGTCCACTCAAATTTGTGTGGTTCTACATGGACTTCACATGATCTGACCAAGATTATGTCTGAAGTTTAAAAGAGACTGTGACCTCCGAATTTGTTTCGGCCTGTCTGCTCAGAGCAGTCAGTCATTTTATTTTACTTAATTTTGAGTTACAAAAAGTGATGATAAAGAGATGTGTTTAAAAAAGAATATAACGTACGTAGTCAACAGTTACCGGTGAATGTGTAGTGTAGGCAACGGTTTCAATGAAGATACAAGAAAATTTTAGAATCAATTTCGCGTAGTCGATTGGTAATTTGGTCACGTTATAGACACCTTATTATTTCTAAGTAATCTTTAGAGTAGAGCCTGATTTGTAGCATTGTTAATAAAATAATAATCCACTTGATATAATAAGTCTCCTTCGTCGTCCTTACTTTCGCCTATGGCTTCTCAGTCACGAGAAAAACAGGTGATCTAACTGGCTCGGCTGGAATTAGGACAGTCTGTAGACAGACTTATCAATTAAGACCCCCTACATACAATATGCGTAAATTTTAGTACACAAATATGGCGTTCTAAGATTTCGATTGCGTCAAAATTAAGGGTAAGGTAACTACTGAAGGTAGTTGAAAGTAGAATTTCATGTTGGTATGTGTTTTAAAAAGATATGGTGATTTTCTTAGATAAGTAGGTAGGTACTCCGTTTGTATTTCTACAGTGTATTTTTCCTGAAATGTCTTATTTGGGAAACCAAATAAGACATTTCAGGAAAAATACACTGTAGACTGTGACTCCAATTTGTCAAATTGGTTTCACTACTCGGTCAAAAGGCGATGTAAGGCATTGGACTTGGTCTACCTCAATCCCCAGTTTAAAAGAATCGATACTTATAGTTTTTATATTAATGTGCCCCCATTAATGCTAGAAGGTACGTCTATTCGTCTATGTATGCTAATATCGTTCTAATTGACCAAGTACCAGTATATCGTATTACTTATTCACGCATCATTAACAAAAAAAATTTTTAATCCGGTAAAGCAGAACAAGGGCGCCTACTTCGAAATCATGAATCATAACATAAAGTTTCAAGTTTCATCGCGTGTGTGTGTGTTTATGTAATCATTTATTATTAAATACTTATTCTTTGATAAAAAAAAACTTTCTTAAAAGTAATCGTATTGGCTTTTAACATTCAGAACTGGCAGTGTATGTAAAACGTAAACAGAAAGACATTGTAGAAAAGGAAACTCACAAGTGTGTTAAAGTGTAGTCAAATTAACGAGTGTAAAAATACACATAACGAAGCCGAAAGTCACTTGTTCTCCCCGTCGCGTCATTGTAATATTTTTTTGTACTGGACCATATCTAGAGATATTAAAGGTCAACATTCCAACTTTTATTGACGTTTTTTTTTATGAAAACAATTTTTTAATGTTATAAAACAACTTCAAACACCCCTACGACCCCTGTACCGTTGCATGCACCCATAAGTACAATGTTCTGCGTGCTACATTGCGCACTATAGCAAATTTTTCCCACCAAAAATAAATTTCGTTTCCCAGCAATCATTTTTGTGCAATGTTACTTAGTTTGATGTACAGAATGCATAGTGAATGCCCCGTTGATTAAAGATGGAAATTAAACCTTTAAATGCTGTCAAACTATAGGTACCTACTGTGAGCGGTGTCAGGGCAAATTATACACAGGCTTTTATTCCCTGAAATGCTTTAATCAATAGGCTACAACTTTTCTTACAATAGTGTTTTCAAGCGTTAGGCCTAACGTTCCAACTGCTAATCGTCGCCGGCGCTTCTCACCTCCGACTATCTTTCAAAATCAACAACTTATTTCTACCTTCAATTACTTATTACATTTTTTTTTAATGTCAGGATCGCTAACACTACTAACCAACCATTATTTTTACGTTATAAAGTATTTTGACCTCATTAAAATATTCGAATAGTAATAAAACGTTAAGGTTTGCAGACCACAATAGAGCTCTATCTCAATGGGGTCTAGCTAGCTCATTGCTAGCAAGTACCATATTAACCTAGATTTCATATCGCAAACAGTATTTCGTGGGGATCTTTATAACTGCTTATAACAATCATTGACAACTTTCAACTGATCTATTTTTAGGGTTCCGTATAGTAAAACAAGGAACCCTTATTTTCAGTGGCACTGCAGCATACATATGTAAGAGCAAGAACATATGGAAGTTGAGGATCACATTACATTTTAATTGGTCACTAATAAGACTGAGATCAATTCTAATCAGAAGCAAATACGGGTAAATACATTATATAAGAATTTTAAAAATATAATTTTCTTTATGCATAGTTCTGTGACTTTTTGTCTACAGACCGTTATGATTATTGTGCGTGTGGCAATATTTTTTTACTATATATTTAATTTTAGCACACACGCCAGTCCTTTCATAGATTGTTTTACCTTTGAAAGCAACCTTATAGCTAAGAGAATAAAAATGACTGGTGCAAAATCGGATGTAAAATACTTAACTGTGAAAGGAATGGACAATAGAAAAAAAAATAACATATTAACAATCATAACAACCTGTAGAACTGTAGACGAAAAATCGATTTATTCCGGTCTGAGAGCTCTATGCTTAATAAAAAATCTATTTTTAACATGTTTTTGCACATACTTATCACATATGAGTGTCTACACAGAAGCGATCAGGAAATAATGCGCACTTGGCACTAGTCGTATGCTAATGTCTGCTAATTTGTGCCACCGCGTCGAATGTAACGTGCTATGTGCAAATTTCATTACTAAATGTATCGTACGATGTGCTATGATTCCATGAATGTCATATTTGTGAGTGATATTATTTGTGGCAGATGTGACATCATCATCATAATCATTCGCATCCCCTCTTCACCCACTGCTGAGTATATGTAGGCCTCTCTTTTCCTGTGCCGATCTCCACACTCTCCACGCTCCTATGCCAGCCTCATACAGGTTGTACTTGCGTTGGCAACAATATCGTCCGACCATCTCGCCGCCGGATTACCGAAAGGACAATGCCAGAAACTCTATAGAACTTTGCCCCGTTCAATACAATTATTCATTTACAACCATGCAATATACAGCATCTTATTGCTTTTGTATTACTGATAACTAATAGTAGATTATTAACCAAGGGGATAAAGCAGTGTCTTCTGTCGCGGATGACGATTTAAATCGCGAGCGTAACGAAGGACTCAAGGTTTCGTAGCGAGGGTGTTAAAAACTTAAATCACGAGCGAAGCGAGGGATTTAAGACGAGTCCTGAGTGTAGCGAGGGATTTAAGTTCACCCAAGATTAAGACAGCTTTATCACCGAGGAAAATACTCTACTTTTCGTACTATTTGCGAAAAAATTAACACAATAATAATATGAGATAAGCATTTATTAAAAATAATGACAATTAAAAATAAATTAAAATAAACTTAACGTTTAAGTATTTGAAGAAAACAAAAACGCGGCAAATTCCTAGACTAATATTATTTTGTCGGAAAAGCAAATGCATCAAGCTCATACGGCCTCGTCGGTTTTCGTAATTTTATTTAATAATCATACCTGCATAATAAATGCGTATTCCTTTTTCAAAAAGATGTATAATGCTTTATATACAAACTCAATGGTGTAAACACAGATGTAGTTCAGTATAAATTTCGCTAAGTATTCCAAATTTAAATCACATTCTCCCCCTAGAGGATGAATGAAATTCAGTACAATTTTCTTTCCCTGTTTTTAACAGATTAAAAATGACTATTGTTATGTTCGCTTTTTGTGGCATAGAATGTCACTTTTTTGAGCAAGTGGTACGAAAACATTTTTCCTAATGCCTGTAGAACTTGCGGTTTCTGAAATGTTTGTTTCGGAAATAGCAAAAAGGAATTTCAGGGGTTGAATTCCATTTGACATTGATTTGTAATCCGCAGGTCCTATTTATTACAAATATTTTTATTAATTTACATTTTCTGTAAATTTCTGTGGCAGGATCTGACATTGTCCTTTCGTCTTTCAGTCCTTGGGCGCCACTCGGTCGCTGCTTTACTTTTACTGTCATCACTGCGCCTTGCCAGGTGTCCTGCTGAACTCCAATTGAGTTCCATAAGTCGTTTTCCGGTTATGGTCTAGTTCCATGTAATAGGGGGCGAGTTTATTGCCGTCAATCGGGCACAGATCCAAACTCCGGACTGTTACTGACAAATTCCAGAAGCCTTCGGCGAATACAGGCGTGATGTTATTGTATAGACGCCAGCACATCAAGCTACTACAATCTGTCAAATTTCACCTTTATCGCTACAGTATAAAGTTCAAGGTTGATTGGGAAAATTTTACAGTTTCGGGTAACTTGATGTGCTGGCGTCTGTACGTTGTGTATTATTTAAGTGAAGCAGAATCGAGTAGTCAATGTAGAAGTTAAATACGTTGCTGACAAAAGTTTAGTAATAGTTCGATAGAGTCAAGCCGGAATAAAAGGTAATGGTACTTATGGAACGAAAATAATATAACTAAGACCGAGAAATGTTGTCTTAACGTGGGTAAGTATTAAAGGAAAAGTTGTCCTTGTTGTTCAATCCGAAACAAAAATCGAACGTATTATGCAGATTTAAAGAGTAAAGTTGAGAATTTCAGATTCAGATGATAATTTATGGAAGAAAATGAATTAATTTTGGTATTACCGACAACTCATTGTTCGGAAATTCGTATTAAGTAATACTTAAATAAGTTTAAGTTGAAGACGAATAAACTTGTTGTAACGACGCCAGCTGATCCACAGCCGTGGCTGGTGCAGTAGGTAGAAAACAATGGTGTTTTCTCAGGTGTGTTTCATTCGCGTCATATTTTTTTTTCATTATAATAACAATAATATAATTGGCATGATGAAATGTTACCACAAATCATAAACTTCGAGCTACTTATTCTCTTCAAAATTAACTAATCTGCGTTCGCGATTTAATTGCCAAAAATGTAAAAAAATACGAATTAATGGAAAAATAACTTTAATTCCTACACAATAAAGTTCAGTTTGCGCTATAACTTCATTTTTATAACTTTTTCAATAGTGCTAGTCACTCTTAAATCAACTTAATCCCCATTGAAATAAAGTTGATATTTGTTAACTTGAAAGAACAACGATTTTCAACATAAATTAGAATAGATCTTACATGCATTACTTAATATTATATAGAATGCAATGGACATCAGCGTGTAGGCTTACCATACATTCAGTATATGATTCTGAACTAAGCTGCGATTAAATTCGTCGTTTAAAAAAAAATGCTGTTCCATACATTTTGACCCCATAGGTATTGCACTTTTCTTTAATATACATATATTGACATCAAAATTCCCGAACTGAAAACGCTTGAAATAACTTCGGGCTACTCTTACTAACACTGCGTTAAGTCCATAAACAATTTGGCTTGTATAGAATTTTTCCAATTTTTAACCGACTTTAAAAAAAGCAGGAGGTTCTTAGTTCGTCGGAATCTCTTATTTTTGTAATGAAACTTCAAAATGTATCGAATTTTTTCGTTAACTTATTTTCAATTTAAAAGTGGCGGGAAATCGTTTTTACTTATTATAATGTCATCTATTTAATGGTATCAAAACTAGCCATATACAAACAATACAACAAAAGAGATTTTACTACAACTTTATAGCTATTATAATAAAATACGAAAAAACTTTTTTCCCGACCTATTTTAATGAATTTGATTTGTTAATTCATGGATTCAGTGTGCGCGTCGACGTCCCTGCCAGTGCCACCCTGTATATTTAAGTATATAGTTTGATAAAGTCTTGACACATATAGTAATAATTATGATGATAGGTACTGATAAGATACATAATTGATTTTATAAATTTTATGAAAATCTAATAATAATGAAACAATGCAAGTGAATCTAGGAATCAAAAATTCAGTGGCATCGTTTTTACCTTGACTTTATCGAATAACCGATCGATATTCGATTGAAGACGATAATAATTAATGTGAGGTTGTCTTTTGTAGAAAATATGATGCTTCTTTACATGAAATGTTGCGTTTTGTTACTGTCGTGTTTTTACATTTTTATTAACTGGAGAAACTAAACGTGGCAAATTGTATAATTAGTACATAATTGTTTTTACCAAAAATACATAATTTTCATCATTTTATTTAAAATAATTCATATTTATTTAACTTTCTCATAAAAGTTAAATATTCTATTCTATTCTTTAAGGGTTTCTTGTAGCAGCGGCAGCATTCAGAAAAAGGTATAGTCACGGCTAATAGCCGAAGTGCGGCTACACCTAGTTTTAGCCGAGTACAACTAGGTGCAGCAGGTTCGTGTGTACTTCGGGAGGCGAAGGGATGCAAGAGCGAGCGAAGGGCACCCCGAGGTTAGGTTTGGTTAAAACTAGGTGTAGCCGCACTTCGGCTATTAGCCCTAAAATATATAGTATTATCTATAGTCAATCAATATCGCAGTGGTTATGGATTCAAAGTAGAATTTACAATCAAGGTTACGTTACTGCGCTGTTTAGTCTTTATCCACTCATTCACAAAATTTACGCAAATATTTTTACAACATGTGAAAGGGAAACCAAACCAGCCAACCAGTTCTTTATCGAGAAAAGAGTTTCAAGCGAAAAAGGTTTTAGATAATATTATTATGTAATGATGAGACAAATACGGTGTAAAACACATTTGGTCACACTTATTGCGTAAGGCGAGGATCGCGTGACGAGTGACCACCATAAGCCATGGTGTATGGACGTAACCACACCGATGTAACTGTATACCAACTGTCATTATCCATTGAGCGGAAGTGGGCGGTTTAGTGCGAGGGACACATGACACAGGCCTGATGCCACTAAATGTATCTATCAGTAATGTACCGATATCCCACCAGAGCATCTGAGTATCGTCTTACTAAGTAATAGGTTTTATTATTCTAACTAGCTGCGCCCCGCGGTTTCACCCGCATAAGTGTCGATCTCGTGGGAATATCGGGATAAAAAGTATCCAGGATGTCAGCTAGGGCAGCGGGATTGTCCGAAAGGGTTACCGCTGCCCCGGGACATAAAGGGCTACGGAAGGAACACGGGTGGGTTTTAGTCAGTAAGAGCCTCCCTTCTGCTCCACCCAGAGCGGGGTTTTTGAGGATGGGAAATCATCAAATGACCCCTTCATTTGATGATTTCCCATCCTCAAAAAAAAAAGGGTGTCAGCTACCTCCATATAAAATTTTATCAAAATTGGTCCAGCTGTTTGAGCGTGAAGAAATAACAAACATATAAATACACACTCTTATACTTTCGCCTAGTGTGCTAAGTAGTGTGATTTGAAAATTACACACTACCAGCTTTTGCCCGCGGTTTCGCCCACGTGGAGGTTAGAAATTATATCAAGGGAACTCACTACCGCGATAAAAGGTATATTATATTCAAACCCAAGTCATGGTCTTAATTTCATCATCTATAATAATATTAGTATAGATTTGTACTGGCCTATAACAGCACTCTAATTGCGTACCTAACACACTATGAATCTCAATCTGAATAATTGCTAATCCATTGTTTCATAAGTTCCTGTGTCGTCCGTCAGTCAATGATTATTAACGTATTAAAGTTAGCATGGACAACGTTAATGATTTTCATTTCAATGTAATTAAAGGTGGCAAGGAGATCTTATTGAATAATGTTTATAAAGACGACACAAGTTACTACAGCCGGTTTTTGAGGTCATTGTTTATTTTTATTCGAAAACGACGGAAGACTTTGAATTTAGCTAGTGCATTTTAGTTTTTTATTTTTGGAGTTTTTATCTCATAAACTCTGGTTACTGGGTAGAAAATTCCAAAAATGTAATTAAATGTCCGCGACTTCAAATAAAAATAAGAATAATGCGAACAGACAATTACTAAATGAAAACAAATTAACAGTTAACTATACAAATGTCCCACAGCTAGGTCAAGTTGAACAATTTGCCTCGACTTACTTAAACACCACTTATTCCTTCGAAAGCCATTCAACATTGTTTTTCCCTCACTCCTTTGTTGATAAAGCAGGATAGCAACAATGGGTTCATAATCTCATGGTAAATCATTGGAAACGTACGCCATGCGTGTGCGCACAGCTCACAATGGGTGATAAGAACTGAGTCACATTGAGAGAGTTACTTTTACAGGTATTTAGTGCGCGTGTGCCAGTTGTGATGACATTTCTAGACTGCGAGAAAGCTTTATTTGGAAAGCACATAATGAACGGGATCGATTGTTCTGTTATTTAACACTAGTTACCCGCCCCTGCTTTGCACGGGTTTCGACTTGATGAAAAATCGAGGTTTTTCTTATAATATTTTATTTTAATTTGTTTAGTAGCCTATATTGTGCCACTAGGCAAAGGAATTTTTGTTTTTTATTCGGCGAAGAGAATGCCTAACGCAAAACCACGCCATCCGGGTAGCTGGCAGCCACTAAAAACTCCGCCTGTGCACCTACTTACGCCTTGATGGGTGGGCCGCGAGAACTGCTTCGTATGAATTTCGCGACCCATCCAGCATGGCCCACTTCTGGGCTCCCCCTTCTTGGCTCGCCGTGCAAAGTCCTCTAAGTTCTTCAAAGAACTCTTTTCCCGCGCCACCTCGAACCAACCCTCGCGGTGGGCTGCGGTAAATATATGTATACAAGGTGAAACTTTTACTATGGGACCAAACATGAAATCGTGAAAAAAATCAGCTGTTCCCTGCATTTTGACGAGTTATGCGAACATAAATGTGGGGGAACAGCTGATTTTTTTTTACAATTTCAGATTTGGTCCCATAGTAAAAGTTATTCATAATGATGAGTACAATGACCACTTAAGAGGAAAACGGTGATTAAAATTTCACCCTGAATAAGCCTTATATGTATAAAAATCTTCCGGAATATATTCCCTAAATAATGGTGAAAACCGCATCAAAATCCGTTGCGTAATTTAGAAGAACAACGCGATCACACAGACAGACACGAAACGCGACTTTAATAATAATTGATAATAAGTAGATACTTAAATGATACCAATTGTTCGAGAAAAATATAGAAAAAGATAATACTTTTACGTCTGCTGAATGTTGGCGAGAATTTTCTTTTTTTACAGTTTAATAGTTTATTGTTCGCATATCGGTCTTGAATTGCATGCAATTGAATTCGAATTATGTATTTCTATAGCATAGAAAAGTTTAATTCGTCAGCGACCACAGACAAGCTAACTCTACATCGAACAGAGAAAGCGGGTCATGGAAAATCTCAGCAGATTTATAAAGGAATTTTATACGAGGCTCTGCAAGTATTGTTTCTTTGATTACTGGCTCTACAATTTTATTATTTCATTTGATTGTTCTTGGGTAGGTATGTCTACGGCAATATTGCTCTTTAAGTAAAATCGGGGCCAATTAGTCGTTTCGCACGAATTTACTCGCACGAAATGGGTGAATCGTCGTTACTGAAATCGATTCAGTAGTCAATTATGAACAAATTACTTTCAGGACTTCTGTTACACCTTGTATGCAATGAAGTTAGGAAAAAGTACCCTACACGTTTTATAATACAAACTGTTATTACTTCTCTGCGTTGTTCTTTTTTCTATACTTTATTGCATAAAATTTAAAATGTGCCGATCCGTACGAGTCGGTACAAAATATAATATTATTTAAAAGTGACAATTCGCACTTTTCGGACGAGTAAATTCGTGCGAATCGACTTATAAAATCCGTTATTAGCAATGGGAAAATGGCGTATATTATTTCTCAGGAAATTTAAGATTAATTACCTAATTGTTGGCTTACGCTTACTAACAATCATTTTTTTTTTAAAAAAGCTGGAAGCGTAATAAACATGAATGTAAAACAGCTCGCTTTTGATCGTTAAAGGGTTCATTTATAAACGATTTTTTTATTGCTGATTGGGCCTGCTCTTGATCTCAATCACGCCTGATGGAAAGCGATGGACGAGGTCTATGATGGAACGAGCGTGCCCAGAAGATGCCTAAGTTACTGGAACTCCAACGCATCAACGAAACACAGCAGGCTGCTTGACGCCGGACTCCGGTGGGAGAGTGGTCGCAAACCAGGAGGGCGTTAGCCCTACCACCGCAAGGGAAGAATTGGCCGGTCAAAAAAGGTGTTGGGTGTGATGTCCAGGATGCGCCGAGCGCTCGGTTCAGTTGAGTAACTGGCGGAACAAACTGCGCTACACGAGGAAGCTTCTTTATGCATCCCAAAAAATGAAGATGATTGATAACGTTTTAAGGTCAAAAATGTATGGTTAAACAGTCGCTAATCATTACATAACTTTAATTAACGTATATGAATAAAGGGGTTAAAGTTTAAGTCAAAAAGAAACTTTTATTTCGATGTTTTTTTGTTTTATGACTTTGACAAATTAAATAAAGTCTCATGAGACAATTATTCTGTTGTTTGAAATCGGTGTAGGTAGGTGTATAAATTGAAGGAAAGAAAGAAAGAAAATACGTTTATTTAGCGCAGACTAAAAGGCACGCAACACAACATTATTATAATACAAGTAAAAAAGAAATATTAAACAGAAAACAAATTGCCAACCTTTTCACCGAAAAAAACATAAATTATCTACTAATCAAAACTGATCAAATTTCATGCTGTGCCAGTTCTGCGAAGTAAACTTAATGATAATGTACTTTGTTAATTGAGTTAATTAATTATTATGACTTTCTAGTTAAAACTGAAAGTATTGAACATTATGTTATTGGTAAAACCTTATTAATTAAGGATAGGATCAGAAATATGAATTATTATATCATCATCATCTGCCTTGCCTTTTCCCAACTATGTTGGGGTCGGCTTCGAGTCTAACCGGACGCAGCTAAATACCAGTATTTTACATAGAGCGACTGCCTATCTGACCTCCACAACCCAGTTACTTGGGTAATACGATACCCACGATACGGTAAGACTGGTTGTGAGACTTTTGGGCTTCTGACTATCCGTAACGACTGTCAAAGATCCACAAATGACAGCCAAGCAACGGCTTAACGTGCTTTCCGAGGCGCGGAGGGCGAGACCCCTCCGTCGAATCTGAAATCGGGAAAAAAAAATCAGCTGTTCCCTAGATTTATGTTCGCATTTAAACTCGTCAAAATGCGGGGAACAGCTAATTTTTTTTTACGTTTTCAAGTTTTGTCCCATAGTAAAAGTTGTTGTTCATAATTATGAGTACAATGTCCCCTTAAGACTGTGCCGACCGTACAGTGGCGCCCTCATCGTTTGTTTGGTTATTTCATACAATTTAGAATGAAAATGCAGAAAATAAGCACGTTAAGTTGTGCTTCACAAGATTATACGTTAATATTATTAGAAACGGTAGTTTTATATTGTTTAGTTTTATTATAATCCTTAAAACGGATAACAGTGGCCACTATATTCCATTTTAAGGATTATAATAAAACTAAACAATATAAAACTACCGCTTCTAATAATATTAACGTATAATCTTGTGGAGCATAACTTAACGTGCTTATTTTCTGCATTTTCTTTCTAAATTGTATGAAATAACCAAACAAACGATGAGGGCGCCACTGTGCGGTCGGCACAGCCTTAAGAGGATAACGGTGATTAAAATTTCAAATTATTATATTGGAGCAGCGGTGGCCTAGTGGTATCAGCTACAACTTACGAGTTGTAGGTCGTAGGTTTGAACTTAGACAAGCGCTTTAGTTTGTGTAAATTATTCATCACTACTGCTCTTAAAACGGTGAAGAAAAACATCGCGAGGCAACCGGCATCTCCTAGAATCAAAAATTCGACGACATGAATTCTACCAACCCGGACTTGGCCCGCGTGGTAGATTACGGCCCACTCCCCTCTAACAGAGAAGAGGGCTTTGTCCCAGCAGTAGAAACGTTATAGGCTGACTATGCTACTTATGTAATAAATTAAGTGTTGCAATCACTACCAATGAAGTATGGCATAATGTGAATTTAAAAAAACTGTATAAAAATAAATGAATGCATTTTCAGATTTTGTTTCCTTATTTTTACAAGCTTTAAATATGAACTTGATTTTTTCGTATGTTATTTTAATACCAAAGTGCAAGTGGTTGGATCGAGATAGCTCTAGAAAAGTAGGCTAAATTAAAAAAACAAAACCGATCATGTGCGAGTCTGAGTCGCGCACCGAGGGTTCCGTACTTTGCAGCCATGTAACTAAAAATTTAAGGTTTTCGGATTTTTGCCTTTATTTGTGCTACATGACATTGCTTCTTGCCAAATTTCATGATTCTAGATCAACGGAAAGTACCCTATAGATTTTGATTCCCTTGCGAGTGTCAAAATATGCGGCGTAAACGAAACATAAACGCCCGTATATTTTAAGTTTTACTGCTTCAAGGGGTTGCAGCCCTGAATATTTAATATTAATTTCAACTTGATAACTCTACGCGTTCCTGAAAAAAAGGGTCTTGACAGACTGACAACGAAGACAAGTGGTCTTATAAGGGTTCCGTTTTTTCTTTTGTGATACGGAACCCTAAAAAGTGCAAAATAGAGAAGAGTGGCTAAATTAGTCTTGATGAATTTCGGTTTTCACTGTGCAGAACTACGAGTGTCTTAAAAACTGACCTCGTTTCTTATAGTAGTTTGCCACTGATATATTGAGTAGTTCTCTGATATTGTACTTATCTCACCTATACAAATCTATACATCTATAAAAATAAATAAAATTTAAGTGTCTCTTTGTAATGTCAAAATAACAGCTTTTTACTAAATGCACTTGGAACATATAAAAAAAAAATGTCTTTCTATTTGTTCCGAGTAATCTCCGAAACGGCTGGACCGATTTTTGAAGAAAAAGAATTAGGGACTGCGCAAAAAAAATTATAACCCCATGCGAGCGCGTGCAGAAGCCATAACAAATAAACTTTACTGCAAGGCAGGTTGCTTCTCTATTTAGAAAGTATTCAACACAATACACTTATTGAAAAATACAATACCGTACCAACATACTAACTTTATAATCTCTTTCCTACACATGTGAAAAACAAACGTAATGATGTTAATTAGGAATAATTCTTGCGTTATGTATAATGGCTGGAAACTAGATAACTACAAGTTTCTTCTTCTATAGTTACATAACGTATAGCACTGCACATCTTTGAAGACAACAAAAGTAAGATTACACCATGACGTGCCAGAACGCGGGGCTCAAAGAATTACAAACACAGGATAAGAACAGTAATAAAATTACTCAATTACATCGCACAGCATTTTCAAATAAGCATATCCTTTTTTTATAATAAATTCACCCGGTGCCCGTTCCGCGACACTTCCTCCAACTCCTGAGCTGAGGAGTGAAGAGTTTTTGTGCGGCTTCCTTTGCTAGCCGCCGTGGGAAATACTCGGGGTAACCTTCCCTGACCTTTCTTCATTGGAATTCCGTTAACGCTAATAATAGGTGAGGCAAGACAAAAGCGATTTACGACTTGGGAGTTAGGACGACCCTTTTGTGGGCCCTTGTCTGGTGGGTAAGTAGTTATTTTATTGGTGATCGATTTCAGTAAATGATTCGGGTGGGTTTGATTCGTGATTTAATGTTATTGTTGTTTGTGTGAAGGAGTGGATATTGGGTGAATGTTGGTCTTTGTGGCTCGATGCCATGTTTTGGTAAATGTCAATTTATGTAGCGATTGATAGTTATGTCCATATTTGGAAACGCCGACCTCATCTAGCTTAATTTTTTTTTATAATATGACGTGTAAAAGTGATTCCGATATCCTATTTACAGAATAAACAATTTCATTTCGGTTGATTGCTACTTAATATTTCTTTACTGACATTTTTTATTTTATGTCTGCTATTAAGTACTTTGTGTATAACTGTGGAAGCAGCTATATCCAAGCATCGTTGAATTGGTACCTACTTAGAAGTAAATCAACTGAAAATCTCAATAAAACAAATCCGTTGCACCGTCAAAAGATGCGTTTTCTTGACGGCTAGATCAACCCCTTCAATATCTTTGATCAATCTGTCAAAATAAAAACAATCCTGTTTAACTAAACGCGATAGCTTAATTAGGCTACACAATACTTCCTTTTCGACTTAGGAATCCGATACCATACACAGGTAAAACAAAGTTCCGGTTCAGCTTACATGCTGTCTAGCAAGCCAACACTTGTCCATTGCACAAATTGTCAATTCACACTTATCTTGGTAGCCAGACCGTAGTCCGTTACCCAACAAAAACTAGTTTAAGGTTAAATATTAAGCAAAGTAAGTAAAAGCTTGGCTATCGGAATAGCTGGTACAAATCTGTGTTTAACTGGGCCGCACTTTCACCGGTGTGTTTGTGGGCTATGGCGCTGTATGATTTAATTCGCTTCGATGGCGCCCGGCGACACCATGACTGAACGCAGCGTCATAAAATATGACATCTAGAAATGTCTAGTTGGATAACGTGGTCGAGAGACTGCTTATACCGAAACTTGTGACCCGCCCCTGCTTCGCACGCTTTTTACGACTTGAAAAAATATCGAGATTTCTTTTAGTATGTGAGTTTAATAATAATGTTTTGTAGTACACATAACCTTCCGGAATAAATTGTCTAAAAGATGGAGAATGCGCGCAGGCGCGAGTTTGACACTCGCCAGTTAGTAATTGACGAACAAGTCAAACATCCAAATCTGTTGCGTCATTTTGAAGAACAACTTGGTCACAGACAGGCACGTAAAGAGACTAATTAATAATATTTATGTATAGATGAGTCGAGCTGATTATACTGACATAACATAAAATATTTTATTGTTTATATTATTGGCCCATTTGTCTAAAACTGGCGAACATATAAACGGAAACTTGTTGAAACTTTGCCAAACAACGCCATAGTAAGCTGGTATTTTATTGTGTCAATATGTTTTTAATTAAAAAAAACCTAAACCGAATACGAATGGATGGGTATTTAATCTGCTAAATCATCGCATTCATTCAAAATCAGAACCGAATCATTTCGTAATTTGACCCAAATGATGCACACTGGTACAAATGATGAATTTCTTGGAAAAAATGTCGAGTATCAATGTGAAATTACTATTGTTCTACAGGCACGTGGCTGGTCACAGTGCTCGGAATGCGTGTGGGACTACTAGTTCAAAGTTTACAAACTGAAACAATAGTTTGTAAACATACGCCTATTCTAAACTGAGATGTGTTCGTGTTTTTCAATAATTAAGAATCGCGACTATGTTGTTTATGTTGTGAATGAGGTATTTAATTTACTATTGGAAAGGTAGTTGTAAAAAACTGAAGTGGTAATATAATTTGACCTGCGATTAATTCACGCTAGATTTGCATTTTGCTGTACCTAACTACCAATTGATTTTGGCAAATGCTTCGTTTATTTTAGGGCGAGCAGTTCCTGCAAATCTGATTCCCATAAGTAGGTATAAACTATGACGGTTTACATTCACGAGTTTGTTTTGATATTGTTTAACCACCCACCTACCTAGTTTCTTCTCCGATATTCGTCAGTGGATTATCCCCTACTAAATCTTCGTCTGCTTCAAGAACAATGTTGTATTGTAAAGTTAGGCCTCCGGGGATTGATTATCACCGTTACTTCCGGGATGTAAGACTCTAGTCTTCATCGCTTTAAGAACATCATTGTTTATTCACTAATCTGCACCAAGTTTGCACAGCTTTTTGCTACGTTCAATTCAACAAAGAATTGCTAATAAAATGAATAAATAAATAAAAAAAAGTAAATAAAATATATATAATAAAATATATCGTAAATCTCTTTCTAAAAGATTCAGTGCACATTTCGGCAAAAATGAAGTATAAAAATAAAGAAGAAACTTTGCTTTTTTTTTTGTTTAGTTTCATCTTGCATAACAGATACCGCTGAGTTGAACATGTTACGTCAAAAAAAGTTCTGTGAATCCAACTGATGACGTTTAGGTACTCTCCACGACGAGAAACGAATTCTGATTGAAACTCAATCGACTTTTTTGTGGTTTTTATGCCTCTCAAAAAGCCATAGGTGGATAAGACTACGGTTCGTTTCGGTCAATTGAATGATTACTGAAATGGGAAAAGGATTGGATTTAAGACATTAACTGCTTAACCATGGTTTTATAGTTTCGTGTTCTGTAAGATACATGGAGGTCACGTCGAATAAAATTAACTGTAAATTTATTAGATTGGTACTTATTTCAATTTCAATGAAAGGCTGGCGACCTCGTCTCGGAATTGACAGTATTTCTGAATGGAATGAAATGTCTGCTATAACAATAAAATATGATATCATTTTACGTGTAGCAATTACCTAAACCATTTCGTGCATATGTTTGATTTGAACAACTAGCACGTGTGTTATTTGTAATATCAGATAAGTAGTGGTTGGCGTGATGTTTCGCACTTTCGCATATCTTTTAACTTCGTAACTGTTTCTCGTGTTTACTTCACGTATAGAAGTTATGTCGTTTTTAACAATAAATGTGTTAGAAACTTGTAGATGCTGTTCGTGCATCATATAGGTATCTATCTTGAAAATATAATTATTACTACTTCATTAAAAACTTGTTTATATTCATACCAAGCTTTCATGAATAAAACAATTTACCGACAAAGATCGTGAGCAATATTTTTTTATTCTCGTGAGATCACAATCAGTGGAGTCTTGGAGTTATTTTTTTTTGTCAAAACTGACAAAGGCAGTAAAGCACTTGGTTTATTTAGTTTTAGTACCTAACGAGGTACCTGGAGGCAATGACATCACGGTGACGTGCCATCGAGGTGAGTCACGAGCAGAGAGATGCATTGACGGAATGCCGGTCGAGCGGTTATGGACGCTAGTTTTACAAAAAAACTTTATTTATAATGGATGACAACTTTTCAATGACGACAAAAAATAGGTAACTATAACTTGCTAAAAACTACAATGTGGTCAGTGGATCACCCAAAATCCAGTTGAAGTAAAAACACTTAAAAGTTTTGATCCACAAAATCTATGACAGAGAGATCATGACATAGAGCAAAATGTATAAGAAAGAAAGCACCTTTTATGATTACAATATGAATCATAGGTTGACATGTCAGGTTAAGTTGTGTCGGAGCAGGTAAACACAGATAACGTTCCCCATTCTAACACATTACACTTGAGTGCTCTTTACAAATAAAGCACCTGACGACAGACCCCAAATTAACAAGTGGATGAAACAATTTTTTGTTGTATTTGACAGATTGTGGGTAGTTCAAAAATTACCACAGTAAGTAATAGAATGTTTTCTTGACAAGCATAAACAAAGCGACTTGTCTCTACCAAATAAATTTGCGTTATAGAGACGACAAAGTAATTTGAAAGTGCATAATTATGTAGTTAAAACAGTTTTATTTTTGTGAAATGAAATGTATCTAAAAAGTCACACTTGTTCAGTGACGTGGAACTAATCAGAAACTTTTATATTTGAAGGGGGACATTTTTTTATGTTATTAAAAGGCTGAAATGCATACCTTGACCACGAATAGCCCGCCAAAGGAACAAACAGCGGGACAAGCCTCGTAGACGATGCTAAAGCCTCCGACTCAAGGACTGAACTCACAACACAAGAAAAACTTGTTGTCACTGTTTCGAAACGCACCACTTGGACACAAATTGGAGAAAACAATGTTAAATTATGAACACAGCTGCAGTTATTTTAAGTGACTTCCTTTTTTTCACTCATATATCCTCACAAAATCAGCACTATTTGTTATAACAGGTTTTATTTACGATCGTCTAACATCACGCACCGACCAACACACCTGTGAAATACGCCGGAGTTCCGCGCTGACTGAATACGCTGCCAGACAGAGATAGCGAGATGTTGTCAGAAAGAGATACACAGTGACGTGGGAGGGAGGACGACCGCTAAGCTTCAAGAACGCACGGTGTTCCACTTTCGAGACAAATGTTTCGAATTATTAATATGATTCGTTTCGTGACTTAGCACAAATTTTTAACCCGAATATACATAGATAATGCATGAATTTTTCAGCATAAATATCTTTCCTTCCACTAAGTAATCGCAAAGATTTCTGGTTGTACACCCACTTGCCGCGCCGGAAAGAAATTATACAGCGACTTTGATTGCTCCCATGGATTTAATAATATTTATGACAGGTGAGTAAAGCATTAAGTTTTAGTAGGTTATTTGTTATGATTAATCCATGTACCTAATTTTGGATTCCACAACCATAATGAAAAAAAACATGCTAATTACAAGGTGAATGTGTTTCTGGTATTCTAAAATAATTGGAGAGTACATTAGCCAAAACAAGTCATCTTAATTTCCACAAAAAACAACGTTTGCAAAAAAAAAAACAGCATGTTTTTAGAATAAATATTTTTGTCCACAGATTTCGCGCATCAGCCCACTATGCCACCGTACCTCCTGTTACCTGGTACGGGCGACCACGGCGCTCCCCACTCCGGCGCACGCCTTACGAATACGATTCAATTTTTTAAATCCACGAGCCGGTACTACTCTACCGTCTACGGCTCTACAGTTTCAAAAACATTGCATCAAGTAACTTTTCTTAATCACTGCACTTTATGCTTCAGATCAGACGAAACTGTCAATTACTTGGCAAATTTGAAGAATTTCGTAAACTTTGTAGAGTCGCGCAGATTTCCGAATGCAATGCAACAGGTTGCATCGGTATGTTGATGTTGAAGATGGCGGAAAGGCTCCAAATAAAGAAGGACAATAAAAATATACAGGTTGAAATTAAATTAACTAGCGAAACTCCCGTCCCGCCTGCTTCCAACTTTAAGTGTGCAATTACAGTGGCAGCGGGGAGGGCAGCGGAATCCGCTGGCGGGTAATGCAAACACATAGTTTTTGACTAAGGTGCACCAAGTGCGGTGCGGGCGGAACGGGTGAGCGGGAATCGCAGCGGGACAAGCGGGTGTTGACCCGCCACCCGCTCCCGCTGCCCGCTCCCGCGCCACTGTAATCACACACTATGTGTTTGCGTTACCCGCCAGCGGATTCCGCTGCCCACCCCGTTGCCACTGTAATTTCACTCGGAGCGCGAAAGTGGCGGCTTACGATTTTCGAACGTAAGTTGGTGCGATTTTTGGCACGCGAAGTAGTTGCTCTTGCGTTATCTAGCAGCAGCGAAGGGTGAATTTATGACAAATGTAAGCCGGAGCAAAAAAAAGTCAATAAACGTTTCATTATATTTCAATGATGAATTGACTATCGAGTGGTTGTGTTCTGAATTTTCGAAGGGAAGCCGGCGGGAATCGAGTTGTATGGTACCTTTGCCACTTTTATCTAGGTGTATCTACATCTGTGCTTGCTGCCCTCTCCCAGCGACGCCCGAAGCCGAGGTCCTAACCTACGGAGGCACCCTTAGCGTGTAGTCGCTTTAAGTTTTTTTAAGCTCTGGCTGGATGCCTTAATTTATTGTGTTCGCTTCGGCCTCTCTCTTATTCCTAAGACTTTTTGCATAAATAAGTCAACAAAGCAACTCCTATTTCCGTACGAATACGAATGTTCAAAAAGAAACCTGATCGAATATTCGGAGTTAAGTTGTAAAATATTTCGATTTTAGAGCTTTTGTCGCTCAGTCTCGCATCCTTGCTGGCTTTTCTTGAATAGCATAATGAAGAGATGAATATGCAGCTCCCTGCTTGTAAAGCCCATGATGTAGGGTATAATTATTACGCCCGTTATACTTTATTTTTTTAGGCAATATGTATTCATTTTTTGCAAAATGTTACTAGAAATACAACAACCCACATAAATTGAGAAGACCGGGGGGCTCATTTTGTTTTACCGCCCCGGACCCCCGACAGGCTCAGTCCGCCACTGCACTTATCCTATTATTCCATAAGAACTTACTGCTGTTATACGAGGATCAGGACACTTATGTCTAAAATCAAAATTAAATGTAAAAATATGGTGACAAAATGATGTTCCTGCTTCGACTCTAGAAATGTTTTCCTGTCCTTTGTTCTCAACAAGACTGCTACAGGAAAGACTATATTTAGATAAAAAGTTATTTGTAGACGAATTAACTCGTTAATGCGTCTTTTATGAGGCGTTATCTTTTATCAGCACAATCATTGTATAGTTGTTGGTTTTGTAATTCAGACGCGCTTTCATATAATGTATCGCGATCACAAAATGTGGCATAATTGCTTTCGTACATTCGTAGCCTGAAAACGACTAAAGAGAAAAATAGTTTTCACCGTTTCGAAAATAGGCTTCGGTAAGTTATCCTTTTGTGGTTTTATATCTGAAACAAGATTTAAGAATATGTTAAGTAATTCAACTTTTGTTTATTACAGCATAGCTATTCACAACCACGATCGACGTATCGAACATCAATCAATGTTATCGGAGGAATCCTCTAAACGCTGTTCACAAGTCCAAAACCCGAAAAATTTCTCAGTTTAATTCAAATAGACGACCGCGTTTCTTCCGACAGCTGTTTGCTGTCGTGGGTAAGGTAAATCAGCAGCCTAATTGCGTAACACACTAGCAATCACAATCTGAATCATTTTGAAGGATATTGCTATTTTGGTAATCCTAATCCATTGCTTCATATTATGTTCGAAAAATTTGCCTGCTCAACAACGTTAATAACGCAATGAATGTTGTTGAACTGTCAAAATGAAACCCATTGCTACTGATAGTGTGTTACGCAATAACCCCGCAGGTCTTCAAAATGTGTCATTTTAGATGCGATAACCTGTCGGACGGTTGTGAATAAGACGTCCGATCTTAATGTCGAATTCAGAGTTCGATTCTCAGTTATTTTAACTCAGATTTTCTGTAATGTAATTCCGGATAACTTGCAGTTAAAATTGTTAATTCCCTGAATTGTATGGAGAGCAATAAGAGGCGCTGTGTTTACTCATATTTTCCAGTTTAGAACTTTAGAAGCAGGCGTTCTAAGGGTACCATTTTAGGACAACCACAACACAGCTCAGCCAAGAAAACTGTCTTGCACAATGGCATATTGTAAAAGATGATAACCTCTTTTAAGAACGTTTTCAGTCTTTAATAATTTATGGGTATGCAAGTACTGCAAGTATGATATTTTCAAGAATATCTCAGTTCACTGAATCAACAAGTCTCACTTACAATAGGTATATTTTGCTATGTATGAAAGAAATAAATCAACTAATATCCGAAAAATAATAAGTTACCTAAACAGAACCAGTGCTATTCTGTAAAAATCTCATCGTGAAAACTAAGGTGAAGTGAGCTGTCATTTCACCTGAGGGGCAATTCCCGTAATTTTTAAGAACGTTCACAGTCTGATCTCAGTCTCAATCTGTCAAAAATACTTCAAATTTCCCTACATTTTGACAAGTTTTTGACATTTGTTTGTCGCCGAGATGAGACTGCGACTAGATTTTGAACGTTTAAATTAGCAGAATTGGCCTACTGATATTA
The DNA here is from genome assembly GCA_949316385.1 of Globia sparganii. Classification (NCBI taxonomy): domain Eukaryota; kingdom Metazoa; phylum Arthropoda; class Insecta; order Lepidoptera; family Noctuidae; genus Globia; species Globia sparganii. The sequence goes on along the minus strand of OX438663.1, from coordinate 16,810,306 downwards.
GGGATTGCCTCCATTGATAGTTCACTTCACCTATGTTATCACGGTGAGATTTTTACAGAATTGATAGGCTGAGTAGACAGATACATTTGAACAAAAACGACTTAAAAAACTACATCATTAGATATATCAGTTGTTCGTTCCGGTTTGGTTAAATGAAAGCATAGCATAAATAAAATAAATAAATATCATTATTATGATTACTAGTGACCCGCCCCGGCTTCGGACGGGTGCAATGCTGATACTAAATACACTACATATAAACCTTCCTCTTCAATCACTCTATCTATAAAAAAAAACCGCACCAAAATCCGTTGCGCAGTTTTAAAGATTTAAGCATTCAAAGGGACAGAGAAAGCGACTTTGTTTTATACTATGTAGTGAAGGACTAGTCTGAAATTGTTAGAAGATACATCATAAACCTCTTATATTATTACTTTCATTTCTCATTTCTATTTCACATGTCGAACTAAAAAGTCCTAGTTTAATGATTTTGCAGATTGCTGCCCTACCCCCGGACCGTACTAATGCTGACGCTACACTAACTGGGCTTTGGTGAATTTTCGTGTTTCCGAACAGCCCCAAAATTAGACTGTATCTGCGGGGCAATTGCGTAACACATTATCAATCGGAATCGGTTTCAGTTTGACAGTTCAACAACATTCATTGCGTTATTTACGTGTTGAGCAGACAAATTTTTCGAACTTATGAAGCAATGGATTAGCAATTGGCTTCAAAATGATTCAGATTCCGATTGATAGTGTGTTACGCAATTAGGGTGCTGTTTTTCGGTAAATTCGCTATGAAGCCATGTAAATCATCATCGTCTCCCAATTAGTATGTTGGGGTCGGCTTCCAGTCTGACCGGATGCAGCTGGGTGGGAGGATGGGTGACCTTCTTTTTTTTACATACCGAGACTCCTGCCTCGGAAAGCACGTCAAGCCGTTGGTCCCGGCTGTCATTCGTGGATCTTTGACAGTCGTTACGGGAAGTCAGAAGCTCGAAAGTCTGACAACCAGTCTTACCCAGTAACTGGGTTGTTGAGATCAGATAGGCAGTCGCTCCATGTAAATTACTGGTATTCAGCTGGACCCGGCTAAACTGGAAGCCGAACCCAACATAGTTGGGAAATGGCTAGGCAGATGATGGCAGATGAGTGTGATATGCAATTACCCCACTGGCCAAGGTCTTATTATCAGGTATTAATAACATTTTGATACTAGGCAATCATCAACTCATCATCCTCCTGCCCTCCTCTCAATTTATTTTAGGTCTTGGTAGCTTAGTACATTTAATTTTACACCATTATTCAATCTCTTTCTAGCTAGATCATCTTCCACACAATCCGTTTATCGTTTCTTTGACTACTCTTCCTTTAAGTAAGTAAATGACCGGAAACTATTCATATTCCGGCTGTCGAGAAAACAGCACCCTAATTGCGTAACACATGATCAATCACAATCTGTTTCATTTTGACAGTTCAACAACATTCATTGCGTTATTTACGTTGCTGAGCAGACACATTTTCCGAACCAATGAAGCAATGGATTAGGAATCTGTTTCAAAATGATTCAGATTATGATTGATCGTGCGTTACGCAATTAGGGTGCAGGAATGTTCGACAAAGCCTCTAGGTGTGACCCCAGCATTATCCGCTATACAGATGTACCTCTACCTGCGCAGTGAACCAGATTCCGTTGCGCGCGCAAATGCTCTGGACAGCTGACTGCTGAGAGTTCCCGTCATTCTCCAGACTGTCTCAAAACTAAGTGTAGGTTTGCAGTACAATTTTTTGCGTAATCGTAGAAAAGTTTTGATACGGAACTTGACAGTTCGCCGATATATCTTAATAGTTTGTGGTAACTTTATTCGCCATCAAATGGACGTAAGTACGTCTGTCAAACGAAAGTTTCATTCATTAATATAGTGGATATAGGATGAGCGGCGGCAAAGCAATTTCCACACGAGGTGAGATGAAAACTTTCTCATTAATAAGTATGCTAGCATGATCGGAAATAGATGTATGTATGTTTCATGTAGTGATTATGTCATAAATAAATAACATATCGTTGGGTGTCCAATTTGGGAACGAAAAACAACAGTCTATATTTTAGTTTATTTTTATGACCCCTCTACAGCACTATGAAATAATAATTTCGATGGAAAATGCGGTAACGCTACAATACGTACCATCCATACTATTTCGGCTGCCTTTTTTTTTTGTGGATGGGAAATCATCGAATGACCCCTCCCGCTCTGGGTGGAGCAGAAGGGAGTGTCAGACTCTTACTGACTAAAACCCACCCGTGTTCCTTCCTTAGCCCTTTGTGTTCCGGGGCAGCGGTAACCCTTTCGGACAATCCCGCTGTGCCTCAGTTACAGACGTTAGACTCAATGTAAGCTCAGATTTGTATTGTTATAAAAGGAGTGAATGTTCAATGAACACGACGCTCCTCATTTAATTATTCCTCCATTGAAGTCAATTGTCAACTGCGATGTAGGGGACAGTTCGGTTTGAATAACAGCTGATACAAGTCGCCTGCGCACGATAATACTACGTAAAGTGTTTATCTGTATATATTCGAATACTTTGGGTTTACTGATAGTGGAATACAATACGTGTTTATTATAGTTAAGCGGTATACGAGTATATCAAGGATATATTTGGTAGCTGTAACCCCAGGAAGTTGACTGTAAGTGATAGTGTTTCCTTAGACATATAAGATAATGGAGAATTGAGATGATGTTATTTGCATAGTAAAATTAATGTTGTTTTACCGGTTGTTGAGGATAATCCTCTAGTATCTATTCGAAGTCATATATTGTAGTAACTTCAATCATACATTTAATATGACTTTGAGTCTATATATTATTAGGTAGTACCTAATAATATATACAACTCCCTGTTTGAATATGTTCTTCATCACACGTAACTAATAGTGTACCCTTACTGAATGTTTCTCCCTTGTTCCAATTATGGCCCATATGTTTTTTTTTTACTACATTATTACTTCCAACTTGCATTATGTTCAATGCTATCGATAAGAACAAAGTTTAATTTCCTCTGTAAATAATGTTTCTTCTCGGTTGACAGCATTTAAGTATACGAGACTCCGATAACTCGAATTGATAAGGTGAGCGAGTGTGGCAGAATGTTAAAATTATAGGTATTGCTTTAAAAGGTATTTAGCACAAGCAAGAGGTAGCCAGTTTACCTTTGAAATTAAATAGTATAAACTCCTTAAAAATACGACAGTCTTCCTGGCTACTATTCTGGAAAGATGATCACGTGCGTTTCTCAATTTTACCTGGATCTGAGTGGACATCCGTACGAATCAAGATTCATTCTTTTATTCATAGACAGTATGGAAACCACATAAAAATGCAATAAATTATACCACATACTTGTTATCGCCTTTTCTGAAGATATACAAATAATTAATGAAATCGGTCGCGAAAAAAAATCTGATGTTCCCTACATTTTATATGTTCGCATAGCTCGTCAAAATGTAGGGAACAGCTGATATATTTTCGCGATCGATTTCCTAATTTTTTTTTTGTATATCTTCAGAAAAGGCGATAACAAGTAGGTATGTGGTATAATTTATTGCATATATGTGGTTGCCATTCTGTATATCATTGTTGTATTTTCTGCGTTCTGTTGGCATTGGATACAAGGTTCTTGAAATCTTATCTCGTCAATTTAACACTTGAACGTTTCATAGTCTTATTTTGAGATAACAATAACTGTGGCAAACGCCAGGTGGAAAGGTAACATGACATAATATCACGCCTTGTTTCTCCGAAGGGATTGGGCAGAGTTGTACTTATACTACTATCTAATCCACATTCGCGATTTATTTGCCAAAAATGTAAACAAATATGAGTTTATGGTAAAATAACTTGTAACTCCTACGTAATAAAGTTCAGTTTACGCTACAACTTCAAACATTTTTATAACTTTTCAATAGTGCTAGTCACTCTGAAATCAAATTGAAATAAAGTTGTAATTTGTTTAACTTAAAATAGGTAATATTAATTAAGTTTGAATAGACTTTATTACTGTGTACACCCACATTTCGCCGGTTATATGAGTCCCATGTACTTAATAGGGGGCGAGCCACAACAATTTAGATATACCTAGATAACGCAAGTGTCACGATCTGTATGAAAACCAAGCGTGCCATTTTTTTGACTACCTAAAATGACGTCACAAGCGCTCTTTCTCACTCCGCTCACCCAGCCAGCAGTCACAGGACTGAGCGCAAAAGTGGCGGCTTACGATTTTTGAACGTAAGTTGGTGCGATTTTTGGCACGCGAAGAAGTTAGTTGCTCTTGCGTTATCTAGGTGTATCTATATCTGTGGAGCGAGCCTATTGCCGCCAACCGAGCACAAGTTCAGACTCCGTGGTGCAATTCAGAAATTACAGATAGAGAAATCCAATAACATTTTGTTCGACCTGGGAATCGAACCCAGGACCTCATGCTCACTGCGACCACTAGACCAATGAGGCAGTCGAGATGGATAAGTAGTACTTATGTCAATATGTTGATATTAGCCTTGTTACGTAGGCCAAATTTCACCAAACTTTTATACCTAGAATAACTCTCAGCCTAAGAAAAAAAAGTTGAATTTTTGACAGTTTTTCCATATTAAAATTGTCTGACGTCAATTTTATTCCACGGATAAAAGATATATGACTTATTAGATAAATGGTTAACTGTTGGATTCAAATTAAAGGTAGGTACAGTCGAGTTCATTAATATATTGGCAGTGACAACATTTCAAAACATTATAAAGTGTTAAATGATGATCATTATAACGCTTATAATATTTTGAAACTTTAAATGTATGTTAACGTTTTATTTATGTCTAAGTTTGTATAGCATTGTAAGAACATTTTAACGCTTATAATATTTTAAAATTTTGTGACTGCCAATATATGAATGAACTCGACTGTACCTATTTAATGATAAGTAGTATCACTAATACACAATGCACCCGCTATGCTAATTAGTTCAGGTTGAAATGGTAATGATTCAGAGGTCACAGATGATAATTTTACCTACGCATTACGTTAACATTTGGGTTTGTAGAAATTTAACATAATTTAAACACAGGGACAGGTAAGAGTCTTCATGAAATTAAGTTTATTATGTAAAAATGCGGGCTAAGCTAAATCTAAATCTCGCAGTTTTGCGCGATGCTCACGTGACGTTAAAGTCACACTTTTCAAAAACTATTGCCAAACGTTATAACACGTGCAACCAGTGCTGTGGAGCAATTACACTAAAAAAGCCTGCAATGCTCTGCGTGAACGTGGTCTCGGATAAAGCGTATAGCACCAACACACTTCTGAGCGTGGCGTCCGACAGAGTAGACCAAATTCTGAGGTATTAGTCGCTCATGCATGTCCAAAATAATAATTATTTTAAATTTTAGTAACATAGGTATAAGTATCTACCTTCTAACATAATATATGGACTTGTATCAGTTACTGTGTGCTTGGTCTGAAATAAATATTTTCAATTTCAATTTAAAGCAAAAACTCTTATTATAAAGCCTTTTCATTTCCAATAGTTTCCTTTATTTGTGCTGTGAGACCTTGCTTCTTGCCAAATTTCATGATTTTAAGATCATGGGAAGTAGTGCCCTATGGGTTTTGGATCAACTTAATGTTACATAAATAGCCGTATTTTTATTTATTTCGGTGACTTAGAAGCCTGTTTTTTTCAGAACTCCGGACCGTAGACCTACGTTTTTGATATTTTTAACTTGCTCCTTCCACACGTTCCTGAGAAAAAGGGTCTTGACAGTCAGACAGACGAACGTATGGACAACAAAGTGATCCTAGAAGGATTCCTTTTTCTTTTTTAGAGGTACGGAACCCTAAAAATTTGACAAGTGTCTTCATTTCCACCAGGTCATACGTCGCGTCACCTCGGAGGTAAACCTAAAGATGCTGAGCACATTGAGGCGCACGTTCCAGCAGTCGCTAAAGAAGCGGCCCCTGATCACCAACTTGACGGTATACGCCACCTTCTATTCAGCTGCAGAGTTCACGCAGCAGACCTTCAACAAGATGTACTTGGTAAGTGAGGGCTAACGACCAATACTAATAATAGCGAGTATTCAATGGCAAAGAGAGTAGGGAGGCCTTTGCCCAGCTGTGGGACATTAAAAGGTAATAAAAAATCATTTAAAAAACACCGGGAAAATTTTGCGTAAAGTTTGGGCAACATGTTTTCGTGTTGCGGAAAATGTTGCTGGCAACATGCTATGTTCTGTATTGTTCCCAAAGTTTGGAAAACATGTTTTTAATACAGTTGCTCAAAAAGTGGCGTATTGCAGGGACGTATAGCGTTCGGGATGTGGGGTATTACATACTCGTGCTTTTTTTTTACCTTTCCCGAACTCGTGCGTTCTCTTTCCCAACTGTCAAAATAATGTCTATTAAAAAGAAAAGCCAACCATAAAGTTTTTACTAAAAAAATTCATAGAAGTTTTTATGATTCATGCAAATACGTATATTTCTAAAAAGAAGCTACTAATTTGTTTCAATATCCGATTTAATGATTTGATTGAATAAGTTAGGTTAGGTTTCATTTCATTTCATCTCATTAAATTTCATTTTCATTTTATATCAATAAAAAAATTCTAATGAAGACTTGGCTGTATGGGCATAGTTCCCTTTGCCTACCAGAATGGGTGAAGAAAAAAAATATCTCTGCTTATATTCTACGGTTGGCGCCATTTTTCAGAAATTTTCTTTGCGAGTTTTAGTTGTTTGTTGCACAAAATGAGTAAGTTCGACCCTAGTTTTTTTGAATTAACACCACCTTATTTTATTAAATTGCTTCATTTTTTCGCAACTGTATTAAAAATAGTCGTTCAGTACACGTGCGAAACCGTCATTGCAACTTGTTCCGACTGTCAACCCTCGCCTTCGGCTGCACCTCGGCTCGGGTAGACATTTGTCGGAACTCTTTGCAATGACAACCTTTCCGCACTTGTAATGAAATATACTATTTCGTGTTGCGGAAAATGTTGCTGGCAACGTGCTACGTTCTGTTGTGCTATTTATTCTGTGGTTCTGTATTGATGGTAATTATAAGATCATCGCGCTACAACAAATTTTGGGCATTGAATTCACGTACGAGTATATCGATAGGTACTATTAAGTAAAGCTAAAGAGTTTGTTTATTCGTTTTATCGCGCAATCTCTGGAATTGCCAGAAATTATTTTTGCATTTGATAGCCCAATTCTTAAGGAAGGTTATAGGCTATTCAACACCACGCTAACTCTCTTAGGAGCCGAGCAAAAAGAAAAAAAGTAAGTAAGCGAAATCGAAGTAATAGCGAGTGCAGGCGATGCGCCGGGGTAGGTCGGGAGGACGAGAAATTTCACACGGACGAAGTCGCGGGCCGAAGCTAATACCTATCTAGATATTTATGACTTTAACATAGCTCGGATAAAAGTGCTGATATTTCCCACCTCTATTACAACCGTGATGTGAAAAATAAATAATACGTATGCTTCATATTTTATAGCACATAGTAAACTGAGAGAATCAAGAAATAATGTTCTTTGATACGCTTTTTATAGACGGAATTACGAGTAATAATAGAACCCCTTCCTGGGGAATTATAACATTCTTCCATCTTATCAAAATATTTAATAATAGGTAAAAATCATCTATTATCAGTAGCGAATTTAACGACTGCATAATATGTTGTGTTACCGTGTTACCAATACAGGGTCAAATTAAATTAGCTAGCGAAACTCTGCAGACGTGATGGGTATCGATATCTTAACATGATAAATTGATAAAATATAAATGATTTTTTGTTATTTTTTTGGGGTCATCGACCGCTGGTAGTGGTTGTTACTTGAAATATGAACTAAGAAAACATGTTTTATTGTGTTTAATATTGATACAAACCACGTCTGTGAAGCTTTAACAAAAAAAAAAAATCAAGAAGTAGTAGTAGGGCCCCTGATATTTTAAGCGACTAAGGACATACTGACGCGGGTGGTGACCCCACAAAAAAAAATCAACAAATTAATTTCGATTTCAGATATCGATAACCTATACCCATCATGTCTGCGGAGTTTCGCTAGCTAATTTAATTTGACCCTGAATTTGATAATTAATTAATTATGTATATAACAGCACTATAAAAATAATAATACTAGAAAAACATCTTCATAATTTGATGATTAAAATGTCTAAAAGGATTGGAAGATAGTCGACACGAAACAATTTCAATTTCGGCATCATAATAAATCCAGTAATAAATTTTATTTAAAAATGGTAAAGTAAATTGACAAAAACGACAAAAAGATTTTGGCAGCGGTGGGATTCGAACCCACGCCTCCGAAGAGACTGGTGCCTTAAACCAGCGCCTTAGACCGCTCGGCCACGCTACCATTGAAGCGAGAGCGCGTATTTGTCGGTTACTATCTCTGTATGATGACGTCATAGCACACAATGTTATATCGGTGCTATGGCTAACCGTACACACAATAATAATAATGCTAGAGCTAGATTGAGAAAAATTATTGATCAATATCGCCATTTTATACATAATTATATTGAACAATACTGAAATACGGGCAGCAAATACACATAAGTAGTATTAATAAATGTATTTGAATGACTTTATCATCATTGCGCATGTGCGGCTGGCCTATAGATTACAAGAAATATTAAGGTACTTATAACTGTCAATGACATTATAAGTACTGTACTACTTACTATATATCAATAAGTATCTTTATAACTTATACATTTATGTTTAGCTCTACATAGTGTTATTAATAGCGCAATGAAGTGTTTAATGATTAATAATCTTTTTAAGGCGTTGCCCATACGTAGGGCTCCTTATATCTACCGCTTAGTTTTTTGTCGCTCAGTTAGGCGTAGGTATTGGTAAATATTACAAGCCAGAAAAAAAATAGTGTACTTATCAAATTGTCAAATATTTAAAGAAAAAACTTAGTTAAAAATAAAATGGTATCTTGATAACACAATCGTAAAACACAGCTCAAAAAATTTTTTTCGTCGCTTAATTCTAAAAATGTTGAGTGTAAACTATCATATTTTATTGATATTATAGGGAATTCAAACAATTAGGTAAAGAAATATTTAAAAATTATCTAAATATTTTTTAAAATTTAATTGAAACTGCAAAATTACTTTTATTTTGGTAATCATTGGATTTAACTAACATCAAACGCATCGCTGTTTTGAACCTTATTTGTTGCCGCGATGGGCTATTGTCAATTACTTACCTAAAAATTGGCTCCTTACCGCGTCATAACAGATGATTTATTTGTCCTTGGTGCTTGTTGACCGACCTATTTTGGAAACATTGTAAAAGCTAATCATTTTTTAAAGTATAGCAAAGTAACAGTTGGAGCACAGATAGAAAAAAGAAAAAAAAAAGAAAGTGATAAATAGATAATAATAATAATATAATAGATAGGTACTCCAACTCACGGAAAGTGAGTTGGAGTATGCGCCGGCTCTCCTCCATAGGAAACAACCAATTGGAATCGAACATCTAGCTTCTGACGTTTCCTATGTGCCCAAGGTTTATGTGAAATAAAATATTTTGATTTTGTTACCCGACCTTGCACTGGACTTGCGCGGTGAATTAGCCCACTTCTTTTCACAGAGAGGGGCGTGTGAGTCCCAGCGGTGGGAACATTATTGGCTGATAATGTATTATTATGGCTGATTAGATGTATGTTTTGTTTTGTTTCAGCCCGATAAGCCAGACTACAAACCCGTATCGGGAGCGCGTATTGTCGCGGTAGGCAGCACTCTTTACGCGCCCACTTTATATTATTGGTAGGTGATCTGAGAATTTCCAAGTAACAAAATCCAATAAACACTTTACCAAAGCCGGAAATCAAACTCAGGACCTCGGGTCGGGATTTTCCGAAAGGGTTATCGCCACCCCGGAACATAAAGGGCTAAGTAAGGAACACGGGTGGGTTTTAGTCAGTAAGAGTCTGACATTCCCTTCTGCTCCACCCAGAGTGGATGGGGTCATTTGATGACATGAAAAAAAGGACCCCACGATCGCAATTGCGCTTGCGACTACACCATTACACTTATATGCTAAGCCTGGAGCCAGCCAGAGAGTCATTAACGACGTTTTTTTTATTGTTTATTTTGAGGTATTAGGTAACACATAGCAATATTACGATGATATTAACTTTATGAACTTGTAGTTTGTCTTAGTCCCGTTTACACCACTAAAGCTACGGTGTCCTAGAAAAGCAGTGACGCCCACATAGCGTCCGTAATATACCGGTAAATGTCGTCACTGAAACGTTATTTATGAAAGTAAATTGGTGTATTTTCATAAAGAGCGGTTTGATATCGTAAAGTCAAATCTGCTGCCCAAGGATTTAAATCGCTAGATTTGCCCTCACCGTACTTAGTTACGCGAAAAATTGTCTATACCTACTGAGAAAAGTGAGCTCACGCATTATTATTAATTAAGTACTTATATCAATCAAGTTACTGCGTTTTTGTGTCTCAGTCGTGTCAAAACTAAACAGAAAGGCGACTAAGTATCTTTTGACGCGGAATCTAATCATTTATATCTTTGTCGCTGTCATTACTTTCAACAACCGTCACTGCGACCGTTACGTGCGGTCATCGCTTTTCTAAAAATCCTAAATTAATGATTAAATGGTTTAGCGTTGAACATATTTAAAACATAATTATTGTCTTCGTTAACTTCAAGTGATTGACAGAAACGATGACAGACGATGTTTTAAATTCGATTAGCGCTAAACGTACTTATTAAGGTGAATGATTTTAGGTAGCCCGCGAAATTGTAATATTCTTACGTCTTTTGCAATTTGTAAGTAAGTTAGGTTGTATGTTGATCAAATTTGATTTGCGGGCGTAACAAGTATGCTTACAGAATTATAATCATTAGAGTCATCAATACAACTCTATAAGACCAGGTAATCCTAACTAAGTACGACAATTCCATGATGTTAGGATTACTTGGTCAGAGTTGTATTAATGACTTTAATGATTATAATTCTGTAAATACATGTTTGTTACAGCCGCGAATCAAATTACAATCACCATACCTAATAGTGACTTGCAAATTGCAAAAAACATTTTTGAAAATTTGGATTTCGCGGGCTACCTGGAGCATCCACCAGTTATTTGTAGTATGTACTCGTACAAGCAGATCTTAGTGTACCTTTTATTCCAAAAAAAAAAAATTCACAGGTACAAATTCTTGGATAAGAAATTCGTCGGGACGTCTGTCAAAACGGTGCTGACGAAAGTAGCGTGTGACCAGTTTTTAATGACCCCTACGTTGTTGGCGTTGTTTTTTATAAGTAAGTCTTTCTTTTTATACTTTGGACCATCTGAATTACAACGTCAAGTGTCCCTAATGCCCAGGGCAGCGGGATTGTCCGAAAGGGTTACCACTGCCCCGGAAAAGAAAGGACTAAGGAAGGAACACGGGTGGGTTTTAGTCAGTAAGAGTCTGACACTCCCTTCTGCTCCACTCAGAGCGGGAGGGGTCATTAATTGATTGATGATTTCCCATCGATAAAAAAAAAGTGTCCCTAATGCCAACATCTGGGCTGGCTGAAATGGGCAACGAAACATTTTAATGTTGAAACAATTGCAGTTAGTCAGCATTTGAACAAAACGCTGAGATGGTTGGCTGAAATAATACTGAAAGTAGGCCATTACTAATTATTTAATATCTTGCTATTACGATACGAAACGGATGAAAGCAGAAATAAGAGAAATACTGTTGCATAATCTACATAAAAAATACTATCAAATCATTCCTCATTCTACTATGTTAAGTAAATATTCATAAGATATGTACTACTTATGTGTGAGAATGTAGGTGTAACGTAATGCGGGCATTTATGTTAGGTAACTAGCCGCGCCCCACGGTTTTTCCCGCATAAGTCTCGATCCCATGGGAATATCGGGAAACAAAGTAGTCTATGTCCAGCACCCTAATTGCGTAACACACTATCAATCGGAATCTGAATCATTTTGAAGCAAATTGCTAATCGATTGCTTCATAAGTTCAAAAAATTTGTTTGCTCAACACGTAAATAACGCAATGAATGTTGTTGAACTGTCAAAATGAAACCGATTCCCATTGATAATGTGTTACGCAATTGCCTCGCTGGTCATGGTCTATGTATAGATATGAGGAATTTCTATAGAAAACTTATTTTTCTCATAACTCGTCTATAAATCAGTGTCCATTCAAAATATATATTTGGGAACCTAGAAATTCTGTAATCCAATCGGAATAAATACACACTAAGTACCCTAAGAATAATTATGTTTGCTTTACAAATAATTATTTTGGTAAATTACGTTTTTATGAACTACGCATGCTCCACCGGCCTCTTAAAGTATTAAATGAATAAATACCTACACGGTCAAAATGTATGGGACAGCAATTTTTTTTCAATAACCCACGAAAGGATCATTCTCACTAGTTCTACCAGCAATTAGTTCCATGGAACTAGTGAGACTTTTTTTTCTCAGTAGTTCCATGTACTTTGATAATGGAACAAATGAAACAAAACTTAATCGAATTCGTCTCCCTAGTTCCACCGTAGTTATTCCATGGAACTAGTGAGATTAATGGGGTATGGCATGGGGTTTAGAATCACGTACAGAATCCATGATAGTTGCACGTGGATGTCCGGGCCACCTTATAGGTATAGAGTTACAATAGAAAGCCTACAATATCTTCGTCAGATTTGCCTATCTAGGACGTTTTGCAGCATGCATGTATTCCCCGTGGTCCCTGCCGTTGTCCCTGTAAGGGACCACGAGGATTTTTTTTCCTCGTGGTCCCTGCGAGAAATATAATACTGCAGAATTAAAATGGTAGTATTGTTTTTACCCGTGGTCCCTCCGACAAATACAATGCTGCCGAATTAAAATTGTACCTAATTCAAGTAGTAGAAGTATGCAGTAAAATGCATTATTCATTGTTAAACAAATATAAATAAAGAATCACAGGATGAAATAATCATTGGGAATTGGGAGCAAACATCCTAAGATAACAATGAATAAACAATTTTCATTCGGCAGCATTGTATGATATTTGTCCGAGGGACCACGGGTAAAAACAATACCTACCCGTAGTACCTTCCAGGGACTACGGGAGGAACTACCATTTTAATTTGGCAACATTATATTTCTCGCAGGGACCATGAGGAAAAAAAATCTCGTGGTCCCTTTCAGGGACTACGGCAGGGACCACGGGGAATATACGGTTTTGAGTGAGGCCCCGTGCGATGAGATGAAAATTAAGAGGAAACGCACGTGGTCTTGTCTCCATAGAAACGCTCTCGCCTGTTTTCTCTCTAGTTAATGCCCATAAAGCAATGATTTTTTTACAGAATAATAAATATTAACTACTTTCATGTCCCTATGTTTTCCTTTTTGATGATACATTATTTTTATAAGCATTAGAACCCTCAAAAAATGCCAATTTAAACCGCTGTCAAGAGGCCTAGTGTACAAATTTGACTATATTAATGAAAAAATAAAAACATAGGGACACAGTATATTATATCTTTCTTATTCAGTTTATGAAATTTCTTTTAAATTGGTCCAATATTGGAGGAGGAAATAGGCGAGAGCCAAACCTCGAATTAGGCTTTTTCAAAAGTCTCTCGGACCGCATTTCCTCTTAATAATTATGCTTGCTGACCCTCTGTGCTCCCCTACTATTTTAATGCCCTGAGTCCTTGACGTAGGTACTGTAACTAAAGTTTTTTTAAATCACTATCTTTACTTATCTTAAAGCTGATTTGTTTGTTTTTTTGATCGCGCTAATCTCTGGAACTACCAGTCGGATTTGAAAAAATATTTTTGCATTTGATAGCTCAATTCTTGAGGAAGGCCTATAGAGGCTAATTAATAATAAGTTTATTCATCAAAAAGTAAAATACAATGTGACGGATTCGGTGAGCCACAAACTAAGCATCGCTTGTATCTTGTGTAATTAACATGACGTTAGGATCCTAAGGAGCTGAGTAAAAAAAAATTAAGTCATAGCGCGGGCAGACGATGCGATGCGACGGAATGGGTCGTGGCACAAAAAATTGCACGCAGAAGAAGTCGCGGGCAGAAGCTAGTACATATATAGGCTAACTTGTTTATCCTAATCAAAATATTAACAGCAATTTTTATTTTACAGTTCTAAGTGGCCTGGAAGGAAAGCCAGACATCTTCGAAGAGCTCCGACAGAAGTATAAAACGGCTTTTTTAGCAAATCAAACATTTTGGATCCCGGTACAGACTGTGAACTTCTTCTTCATTCCTTCTCACCTGCGGGTCACATACGTGGCCTCAGCGTCCTTCCTCTGGATCAACGTGTTGTGCTACATCAAACGGCAGCAGCTTGCCAGTGGTGAAAAAGACTAAAAAGCTTTAAAGTAGAATAAGTAGTATAGATTTAAGTGTAGACCTCGTAATAGCTTTATCACTCTAAGGATCAATTTCATTAACACGCCATAAACGACAAGGTTTATTTCTATGTGACAGATAATGGTTAAATAATAACACCGCACGGTTCGATCGAGGGTTAAACTGTTCTTTCCACGGCCGGTTCATGGATGGGTGACCATCCATTAGGTATTGAGACCCCTCCGTGCTTCGGAAAGCACGTTAAGCCGTTGGTCCCGGTTGTCATTCTTTGACAGTCGTTACGGGTCAGAAGCCCAAATGTCGAGCTCGACAACCAGTCTTAGTTTTCGAGGCCAGATATAATAGGCAGTCGCTCCATCTATACTAATATTATAAAGAAGTAAAGTATGTAAGTTTATATGTAATCTCTGGAACTCCCAGTCGGATTTGAAAAAAAAATTGCATTTGATAGCCCAATTCTTGAGGAAGGCTATAGGCTATTTAACATCACGGTATGATCCATAGGAGCCGAGTAAAAAGAAAAAAAATCAGAAAGCACGCTAAGCGAAAACGGTAGCGCGGGCAGTCGACACGGTGCGACGGGGTGGGTCGGGGGAACAAGTTTCACGCGGACGAAGTCGTGGGCAGAAGCTAGTTTAAAATACTGCATTCAGCTGCATCTGGTTAGACTGGAAGCTGAACTCAACATTTTTTTTATTTTGTGTTAAAAGTTGCTAAGCTATATTTACGAGGTCGACCATACCATGGTTGTTGTAATAAACCTAGGTAAGGTTCACGTCTAAGAATAATACTTAGTCTAAAATGAGATGAGACGCTATACAGAGTGGAGTTTTGAGATGGGGTAGTAAGAACAGCACCCTAATTGCGAAACACACTATCAATCTCAATGTGAATAATTTTGAAGGATATTGCTAATACATTGCTTCACATGTTCGAAAAATTTGTCTGCTCAACAACGTAAATAACGCAATTAATTTTGTTGTCGTCGTTGAACTGTCAAAACAAAAGCCATTATCACTGATGGTGTGTTACGCAACTACCCGGCAGGTCTTACCTTAACCGTTGTCGAGTTATTCCGTTTATCCATCCCAAAAAATCCACCCTAAGGTGGATACGCGGAAACGCGTGTCCGAGAATCCACCATAGGCCTAGTTGGATAAACGGAATTTAAAGGCTTAGGGTATATTCTCGGGCGGAGAGTAATGGGTGACTCTCCGTCCGATCAGGACCAGGCCCGTGCCGGACGGCGCGTACGTGTTCCACGAGCGCCTCAAAGAGATGTCAGCATTAAGGAAGGGGCCCGTAAGGGCCGAAGCCTGCCGGGGCAGCGGGATTGTCCGAAAGGGTTACCGCTGCCCCGGAACATACAGGGCTAAGGAAGGAACACGAGTGGGTTTTAGTCAGTAAGAGTCTGACACTCCCTTCTGCTCCACCCAGAGCGGGAGGGGTCATTTGATGACTTCCATACTCAAAAAAAAAAAAAAGAAAGGTATATTCTCGGACATGCGTTTCCGCGTATCTACTGCACTGCATTTACTGGGGTGGATAAACGGAATAGCCGTCGTTGTCGCTACAAGAAAACTGTCTCAGGACCCTTGTTCGTTAATTTTTTGAGACATTTTAATCTGCGGTCGCAGAATTTGAAAAAAAAAAAATACAGCCGATCGATTCTGTAAAAATCTCACCGTGATAACTTAGGTGAAGTGAGCGTGAAGTGAGCTATCAATAGGGGTAATCCCTAACATCAGATGGAATGACAGCTCACTTCACCTTAGTTTTCACGGTGAGATTTTTACAGAATAGCACTGCAGTATACAAGAAAATGGCCCCGATTCTGTTATTCACAATCTAAACTAAATTTAAGTTCAGTGCATCTTTTTCTTTCTATTTCATTAAAAAAAGGACAGAAGATAAATATAGAAAGAAAGAAAGAAAGAAAGAAAGAAAATACATTTATTTAGCACAGACCAAAAGACACACAGTAGGTACTTACACCCACGCACGACATACATCAGATACATAAAATAGAAAAAAAATATAAAAAATAAAAAAATAAAAAAAACATAAAAGAGTGTATAGTCCGATGTAAGAAAATAGCAGGAGAGTGTGCCTCACGGCTGCGCCAAAAAGGTCCAGTTCAGCAAAAATGCCAGACAACTAGTGCCTGACGCTGGTTTTCAACTGGACCTGATGGGTGAGGTGACGGATGTAAATCAGTTTTATACTGCAACGTGACGTGTGTATGCATACTTAAATAAATAAAATACATTTGTGTCAGATAAGGACAGTAATGAAAATGTGTAAATAGTGTGATATTGAGAAACATTGCAAAACAAAAAAATAAATAAAAAAAAAAAAAACTGATAAATAAATAAATGAGATGGCCGCATGATAGACCTTCGTTAGTATGTAAACAAAGAAATTCTTAGAAACGAGTCAAAACAAAAAACTTGTTTTAAACGATGCCTAACGTCCAACACAACAAAAGACATTGTCATAATATTAGCTTAGTCCTGTTAAATTAGTCAGCACCTGACGTAAATTGACGTATTTTTTGTAGCCAATTTTTTAATCACGTCTCTAGTCTTGTCTATGGATTATCTAATTTGACAGGACTAAACTAATATTAATCTTCTGTCCTTTTCATAATGAAATAGAAAGAAAAAGATGCACTGAACTTAAATTTAGTGTAGTTTGTGAACAACAGAATCGGGGCCAATATCTTTGGAAACATTTCGGAAGAAATGAGACCCCAACTTAGTTTTTACGGTGGATAGACTGGGTTTCGTCCAGTCTAGAGAGCGGGAGGCCCTTACTGCCCCGTCTCAAAAATCAACCCTGTATAAGTACCTGTGCCTACCTATTGTACCAAGTATATTCTTCCAGGCATCTGTTATCAGTAATCGCTTTATTTAGAGTAATATAATGCGACGGTACAGAGTGCCCTCCTGAGCTTAAAATTTTAATAAATATTTGCCAAAAAATGTGGGTATTTAATCTTTCTAAAAGATTTAGGTAGGCTAAGTAAGTTTATATAACATCTGATACTATTTTTTACAGTTAGGTATAAAGTAATTTTATGTGTCTTCTTTCGAAACGGTTACAATTTAAGAACAAAATCGAATAAGTTTCGAGGCGAATTACTTTTTTAATGAATAAGTTTCTAATTGTTTATTTACTTGTTTTGTTTAAACGTTACAAATAAAACTATTATTTAATACAATAAGTTCGTTTAATATTTATCTAAATAAGTAATTATAAGTCAGAGCTTAAATATATAAAACGGATCATGGTTTCCATTCGACACGGCCCGGAATTAACTCTTCAATAAGGGCCTTCAGTTGCATGTTTTCGAGAAATAGGAGGTTGCATTTACGTATCTGAAACATTATTCGTAATAAGTACTATACACAATCCCCCTTACTAATAAACGTATTATATCTGATGAATAGTTAGAACACATCGATTTCTCTCTTTCAGTCGTATGTAATTTGACTTTCGAAAAAAGAAGACAAAGCGTTATGTAACTATACAGACGCTATACAACCTTTATTACTATTATGAAATACAATAACATAGTTTATGGCAAAGTAATAACAGCCGCACAGGTCGATCGATCAGGTTAAGCTACGCTTGCCGCGGTTGGTCCGTGGATGGGTGACCATCTTCACATACCGAGATCCCTCCGTGCCTCGGAAAGCACGTTAAGCCGTTGGTCCCGGCTGTTATTCGAGGATCTTTGACTGTCGTTACGGGTCGTCAGTAGCCCGAAAGTCTGACAACCAGTCTTAGCAAGGGGTATCGTATTACCCAGTAACTGGGTTGTGGAGGTCAGATAGGCAGTCGCTCCATGTAAAATATTGGTATCCAGCTGCATCCGGTTAGACTGAAAAAGGCTAGGCAGATGATGATAAGTTTATTTATAATCATCATCATCATTTCAGCTGAAAGACTGTTGGAAATTGGCAGGCCTCCCCCCATCGCCACTGTGATCGATTCTGTGCAGCAGATTCTTGCGGTCTTTATAAGGTGATCGGTCCACCTTGTGGCAGGCCTTTCAACGCTACATCTTCCGGTATGCGGTCGCCACTTTAGAACCTTTCGGGCCCCATCGGCTCTCTGTTTTTTGGTCATTCTTCGGGCTATGTCGGTTACCGTTGTTCTTCTACGGATATATAGGGTGACTGGTAATTAGTGACAGATACCTAAACACGTGATTGTACTCATGATAACAAACAACTTTTACTATGGGACCAAACCCGAATTCGCGAAAAATCTGCTGTTCAGTACCTACATTTTGACCAGTTAGGCGAACATAAATGACTGAACAGCAGATTTTTTTTCACAATTTCAGGTTTGGTCCCATAGTAAAAGTAGTTTGTTATCATGAGTACAAGCACGTGTTTAAGTATCGGTCACTAATTATCAGTCACCGTATATTCATTTCTAATATCACGTGGATTATAATATAATAACATAATGTAAGTACCTATAGAAAAATTAAATTAAATACAATGACATAAATTATTGATAATTATCAATTTTCAAAGCTGGCGCAGGAATGGTAGGAAATACAGAACGCTACGTGCTACGTGCTACGGCTGCATGCTACAGCTACGAGTGCTACGATCCTAGTGCTACGCCAAGTGCTACACCGTAGACGGCCTTAGATTTAGGCCAAGCTCTGGAATTGGATTTTGTTTGGGGCCAATATAAAATAAATTTAAATAATGAAAATAAGATCTACCTCGGTAGGTATCTCCGAGCATGACAATATGTTACTAACTTACCCATATAACATCCCAAAACAATAAAATTATACGTGTGTAAAGACAGATCAATCAAGGAAAATATTTTTAAGCGAATTGACTCCCTACGTCAATTTGCCGTGTTATAGCCATTTCATACAACTGCCGAAGAATGGCAGTTGCGACTCGAATATACGTACAATTTAAGTTGATAGTCAATTTGCTTGACAATTAATTTTGTCGTGGCTTATTCGCACTGAAAGGATGAAAATGGACCAACTTACTTCTTGAAGTAGGAGAGCAGCATCAGAGTCACATTCTTTAGCCATGCACGACTCGAGCCTTGCATCGAATGTCATTCGCGCACGAGTTGCGACATCTATCACGTCGTGCAGAGTCTGTCTCATGCCCACTAACTGGTCTTCGTACCATTTCTTCTGATTTAAATACGTGTATCGGTAAGTATCTAAAGTAGGTACTGGAGCGTGAATATAGAACTCCGACTTTTAGGCTAAAGCGGAGATGGGCGGAGATGTGCGAAGCGGAGAGGAGATGCTTATTAAACAGCTAGGGTGCATTCACAGAAGCTGTGCGTAGATGCGTACTGGTTAGACCGGAGCAGAATATATGTAGGTACTGGCTACAGCGGAGGTGAGTTGCGTGCGGCGGGCGGCTGTGCAATTTCAAAACCTAACAACTGACATTAAAAAATAAAATCAGTGTTTTTGTGCCAGATATCTAGCAAGTCAAATATAAAAAAAACACCCGACTTTTTTTTAAATGTCAGGTGCTAGATTTCGAAATTGAGCAGCCGCGGAGGTTGGATGTGGCGCGGACGCGGCGGGCGGGTTGTGCGATGCGAGGAACTACCCGTTATCTGCCTGGGCCTCCAGTGCTCTTTGTACCTTTTGTACTTATCTACATTTATTTCAGATGTTATTTAGTTTAAACTACACATAGTACTGGGGAGTTCACTACGCTACTTCTCTTTCCCATCTCAAACACTAGGATAAGTGGTGAAAGGTGAACGTTTTAGAGGCTGTTTATTATAACTTTGACGATCAAAAGGTGATGTCAGCCTAAGAAAATTATTTGAATTTTCTTAAATGTTGCTGACAATAAAGTACAGACGCCAGCACATCAAGCTACCCGAAACTGAAAAATTTCCCAATCAACTTTGAACCTTATACTTTAGATAAAGTTGAAAATCTATTAAATAAATTTGACAGATTGTAGTAGCTTGATGTGCTGGCGTCTGTACCTATGAATAAATAGATATAGGGAAGCAAAAAATCAGCTGTTCCCTACATTTTGACGAGTTACACGAACATAACTCGTCAAAATGTAGGGAATGCTGCTGATTTTTTTTTCGCGGTTTCAGGTTTGATCCCATAGTAAAAGTTGTTCATAATGATGAGTACAATGACCTCTTAAGAGGTTGCTAGTGTTTTAAAAATAACCCTGTATGTATTTAGTCAGGCCTGTTGGTCTAGTGGTTAGTGACCCTGACTGCTATGCCGGAGGTCGTGGGTTCGATTCCCACCCAGGACAAATGTTTGTGTAATGAGCACAATCATTTGTTCTGTGTCTGGGTGTAATTTATCTATAATATTTATGTATTTAGAAATATATAAGTATGTTTATCAGTTGTCTAGTACCCATAACACAAGCTCTGCTTAGCTTGGGACTAGATGGCGTTGTGTGATAGTTGTGGAATATTATTATTATATTATTATTATATGTTATCATCCAATAGGTACATACTTGCACCTTCCTCTTATTCTTGAGCACTAGATACTTTTCTCCAACAGAGAGTACTGCTTTGTGCGCATGCGTGAGGTGCGCGTGAGACGAGTCCACGCGTTTTCGCCACTGCTGCAGGCGCTTGTCGCGCATGTCGACCGCGTTACGTTGCTCGTCATACGCTTGTATTAGAGCTCTGTACCGCTTCGCTAGCTCTTCGTATCTGGAATAAAGTTTCTTGATATTTCATTTCAAACTCTTATTCATAGTCTGTTCCAAAAGTATGATTAAAGTGTAAATTAAAAAAAAATATCAGAAAATGCAGGTACAGAGATGTGGATGTAAATTTTTAGTGCAACTTACTTATTGAGAGTTTGATCAACATTATTTGAATACTTAAGCCCCAAATTCTAATTTTAAATCACCTTAAAAATGTTGTTCATTTGACAATTATTGACGTTAGTTTTTCAATCTCAATTATTTTCGTTGATATTTTTTAATTACTATTTAATAAATTATTTAAACAATTTAAGAGATGTCAGCTTTAGGGAAGGGGCCCGTAAGGGTCGAAGCCTGCCGGAGGAGCGGGATTGTCCGAAAGGGTTACCGCTACGCCGGAACATAAAGGGCTAAGGAAGGAACACGGGTGGGTTTTAGTCAGTAAGAGTCTGACAATCCCTTCTGCTCCACCCAGAGCGGGAAGGGTCATTTGATGATTTCCCATCCATAAAAAAAAGCCCGTCTTCCTTCAAAGCAAGAGTGAAGTAGGCATCTTCTGGGATTGTTCCTTCCATCTTAAACCTCATTCATCGTTTTCCATCAGGCGTAATCGAAGTCAAGAACATTTTTTTTATTCTAGAATGGGGACCCCATTAAGCAATAACCTAAATACAGATGAATGTTTTGATAATTCCCTTTAGTGAGTTTTTGAGTAAGAATATTACTTGAATACGGTTTGTTTACCTACACTTTCACCAGACGCTTTTGAAACAAACCAATCCTCCTAATTATTATTTTTGGTAGATATTCTCAATCTCAACTTACTGGTATTGTAGACAAACAATACTCATGGAGGACCAAGTGTTTGTGAAATCATCTAGACTTTTTGACGACTTGCTATTACTTGTGCCTGTTAACATAAGAACGAAATTACTACAGCATTGGCCCCGATTCTGTTGTTCACAAACTAAACTAAATTTAAGTTCAGTGCATCTTTTTCTTTCTATTTCATTATGAAAAGGACAGAAGATAAATATTAATATAGTCCTGTCAAATTAGTCTGCGCCTGACGTAAATTGACATATTTTTAGTAGTCAGTTTTCTAATCTCGTCTAAACTTGTCTATGGATTATCTAATTTGACAGGACTAAACTAATATTTATCTTCTGTCCTTTCATAATGAATTAGAAAGAAAAAGATGCACTGAGCTTAAATTTAGTTTAGTTTGTGAACAACAGAATCGGGGCCACTCCCTTCTGCTCCACCCTGAGCGGTCCATTTGATGATTTCCCATCCACAAAAAAAACCGTATAGCGTTCTGCGGGGTATTTGCGTAACACACTAACAGTACCAATGGCTTTCATTTTGACAATAATTCAACCACATTCATTGCGTTATTTACGTTATTGAGCAGACAAATGTTTCATGTTATGCAATCAGAGGGGCAATTCTCGTAATTTTTAAGAACATTCACAGTCTGAACTGTCTCAATCTGTCAAAAACACCTCAAATTTCCCTACATTTTGACAAGTTTTTGACATTTGTTTGTCGCTGAAATGAGACTGTGACTAGATTTTGAATGTTTTAAATTACGAGAATTGACCTACAGGACACTGCTGGGACATGCCTTCCCTCTGTGAGAGGAAGCTATCTTTAATTAAAACTTACTGTTGGTATTAGAGCACTTGAAACTTTTCTCCTCTGAATGTTCACTGTCCCACCAGTCGTTGACGCCATGAGAGTGTCTGTGGGAGCCCTTACAGCGCAGTAGCTTCTGTTCATACTTGTTAGACTTGTTGATACTGCGCTCCAAGCATCCGAGCGTGTTGCGAATGTTTTGAACACTGTTGATGAAGTTCTTTTGGTGGCTGTTCGGCTGTGGAGGGATAGACAGGAACTTGATAGGAATTGTTGTTTTAAATGATAAAATAAAGCAAATCTAGCCTAACCCTAGATAAATATAGTAATCAGTTGTAACGATGGAGATAGCCAAGTTTTCTTATGTATCTGTTTATTTTATTTCATTCTATTCGGGAAACTTACAGCTAATATAAGCATTGTTCTTAAACAATGGCCCCGATTCTGTTGTTCACAAACTAAACTGAATTTAAGTTCAGTGCATCTTTTTCTTTCTATTTCGTTATGAAAAGGACAAAAGATAAATGAAGGGGTAAGTGGACAAAGGTGTTATCTGACAAAACTGAAAAAATCGAGTTTCTTGCATGAACATAGGTTTTAAGTGACGATAAATTGTCTGGTGGGCTCAAAACATCTAATTTTAATTGAAGGGGTAAGTGGACAAAGGTGTTAACTAACAAAAAATTCAAATTTGAGATATGAGCGTTAGAAAATAATTTTCTAACGCTCATATCTCAATTTGAATTTTTTACCAAATACTACCCCTTCAAATATTAGTTTAGTCCTATCAAATTAGATAATCCATAGACAAGTTTAGACGTGATTAAAAAATTGGCTACTAAAAATACGTCAGGCGCTGGCTAATTTGACAGGACTAAACTAATACTTATCTTCTGTCCTTTTCCTAATGAAATAGAAAGAAAAAGATGCACTGAACTTAAATTAAGTTTAGTTTGTGAACGACAGAATCGGGGCCAATATGCGTTTGAAGGCCATAACAAGTCTCCACTGTTAAACACTGGAAACAAAAAGACAACAAAAAAAGTGGGTTCAAAATACCCTATACCTAACATAAATTAGGAAACAAAATGACACGATCGATTAATACAAACTAAAAGGCATTCAGACGCAAACAAATACCTACTTTTCCGTAAAAAAGCTTTTCACTTTTCTTTTTGCTAGCAGTATTTATGAACCCGGATTGAAAGTAGGTAGGTATTCTATCTACTTTATGATGACGACTAAGGTTTGTTCCCACTAGTTCTACTCAGTTCTACGGTAGAACTAATGGGAATTTTTTTTCCCACTAGTACTACGATATTTGGTATAACAAAATAGTAGAACTAGTGGGATTCTCTATTCCCACTAGTTCTACTGAACATTTCTACGGTAGAACTAATGGGAATTTTTGTTCTCACTAGTAGGTACTACGATATTAGGTATAACAAAATAGTAGAACTAGTGGGATTCTCTATTCCCACTTGTTCTACTGAACAGTTCCACGGAAGAACTAATGAGAGTTTTTGCAACTAGTAGGAGTCTCTATTTCCCACTTGTTCTACCTGTTCCATCGGTAGAACTAATAGGATATTTTGTAATGTCTAAGTGTCTTTTAAACCTAATATTGAGATACGACTAGCATATTTGGTACTTTAGTTCCATTTCTAGAACCTATCAAAATGTAGTACTAGTGAGTTTCTTTCTTTCTTACTAGTGAGAACAAAATATCCCATTAGTTCTACCGATGGAATATGTAGAACAAGTGGGAAATAGAGACTCCTACTAGTTGCAAAAACTCCCATTAGTTCTACCGTGGAACTGTTCAGTAGAACAAGTGGGAATAGAGAATCCCACTAGTTCTACTATTTTGTTATACCTAATATCGTAGTACTAGTGGGAAAAAAAATCCCATTAGTTCTACCGTAGAACTGTTCAGTAGAACTAGTGGGAACAAACGACGACTAATTGAGAAATATGGAAGAAAAATACATGTTGCGGCGACCCCAAATAAATTGGGATAGGGCCAGAAGAATGTTGTTTATATCTACTAACCTATCGAGCCTCGACTAATCAACTAATCAGGTACCTACAGCGCTTGTTTGTGTCGCCCTGAGGAGTCGGCGAATCTCAAGGTTCACCCACAATATGGTCTATTTGTGCGTCTTTCATCCAAATCAGTTCAGCCGTGAAAACCAAAATAATAGTAAAATACACCATGTGTGTAAACTGCATTAGCATAGTGAAGAAAAAACATAACAGCATAGCTATTCACAACCACTCGATACGCTTCCGTACCGTAGGATCGACACCAATCAATGTTATCGTAGGAGTCCTCTAAACCCTCTTCACAAGTCCAAAACTCAAAAATTTTGTCAGTTTAAAATCAAATAGAAGACCACTATTCTTCCGGCAACTGTTTGCTGTCGGGGGCAGGGCAAATCAGGATATTGACATGTGTCATTTTCGATACGATAGCTTGTCGTATGGTTGTGAATTAGGGTGCAGATGTGTTTTCCAAGATTCTTTGAGTGAAACAAGCCTAACGCGTAGACCCGTGGCGCCGTGCGGGTCTGACTCGGGACTCAACTACATTTTATACCAGTGTCTTTGCTTTGTAATTACCAAATGTTTAGCATAGATTTCAACCGAAAGGTAGTCAATGAGGGATGCCTTGTTTGCACTTGTTAGGGTCGGTTAAATTCGGCACAGCCTGGCGGCAAAATAATCGTATTACCTATATTCAATTTTATACATCAATGGGGTAAGAATTTATCAACTTACTGTAAAATTGTTGACTGTGAAACATTTTACGTTGCTAGGAGAAAACAGATTGTTGCGTATTGTTACTCCTTGCATGTTTCACTTCTTGTTTCCGATATAAAACCCTGTAAAATACCTAGAAACCAGTGCAAAGATTGACGTTGATAAACCTGACATTTGGTAACGTCAAGTATCAAAAAAGTATTACTGTGAAAAGTTTTTTACAAACCTGGCAACCTGCGCACTGCCCGATTCAAACTTTATGGCGGCTCTGAAGTACGCTACTTGCTGCGCAGTACCTCACCCCTCAACCCCGCTGACTGATAAATTTGTTACTGCGCAGCCACTCGTCTCATGTTCCGACCCGTCATAACGTTTGAATCGGGCTGTACTTTAAGTCTGCTATTATTTTCTAGTTACAAAAGAGTAATAAATAAAACTATTTGTAATTTATCAGATGGTTTATTCAACTACAACAAAAAGCATAACGTTTAATAACTAAATCAGTCTAAAAATATTCTCCTGCGTTACAACTACAACGACTCAAATATTTCATCTAAAAGGTTAAAAATTATACTACGATTCGTGCATTTATTGCTTATTTGCATAAATTAACATCGGCTTTATGCGTTAACTCGTTTTTATACCTACTTAATTACGCGATTGCGGTTTTAATCATTTATTCTTTTCACAACAGCAAATATAAATAGTTCATTTTTGATAACTGTTGAAGTAATGTAAATATTTACCTTTGTGGTAAAACTTTCAATCCAAATTATTGCACTAAGAAATAAAAAACAAGTGAAGTATTATTACTGGCGTCAGTTACTGAATGTATACGACAAATAAACAATCTTGTAAATTTTCTTATGTACAAAGGAAATAAAACCAATATTCCAAAGATTTGTACACGACGAATAACATGATTAAATTGATGTAAAGTACCTAGTCTGGTCATAATATATTCTGTTACAAACTAATAAATAAGTCTTTCCTTTTTTTTCTACTGTTTCGTATTAATATTAGTACATGTAAATAAGTGTAAAGCGAAGTATCAGCGATAAATAAAAAAATATCCTTTGGCTTTACACAGTCCTTGAATTTCTATTGTAACACTGTTAATAATGGACTATATACATATTGGTTACTTTATACTTATTTTTTAATTGTAAAGATATTTACGACCAGACAAGGTTTTCTAATTGTTCTGGAAGACATTGTTCAGCCTCTAGCTGGAGAAGCTTTGCATAACACAAATAAACATTGAAAACAAGTATTTAACATTATACCACAATAACAGTAACATTTTTTAGTAGAAAGCTATTTTCACAAGAATTTAGAATACTTATAATATATGTTCACAGGAACTTTGGGTAAGTAAGTAATGTTAACATAATGTTTTAAACTTGAAACAACGAAATGTTGTGATGAAAAGAGTTGTGATTGAAGTTGACATTTTGATGAGATAAGATGATACATGAGACAGCTGTACAACTTCACAAATATACTGTTAGGTCTAACATGGCAAGTGCATAGAAAATTATAAAGGTGCTTTTAGCAATGCGCTATTAACTTGTGTCTGTACTGTACATACTTACAAAACAAATTCAATAAACTAACCCATATCCAATGGACCCCTTGAATTACCTAATTCTTGTTTTAAGAAGTAAAAGCATGTCGAGTAAACATTGAATATGTATGACAATAATACTCACATGATTTGGTTATTAAGTTACATGAGGACCTTTACATAATATTTACAATTTTAACAATATTTCCACAGTTGCATAACAATTTATAATACTGTTTATACTATTGCTGTATTTAGGCACTTTAAAGTATGGTTGCAATATAATTATTGCAAAAAGGCATTATTTAAGATAAATATAATGTAAAGTAGCTGCAAAACAGTAATGTTACATATTATTATATAACTTGTAACTAAAATTGTGATGGTAACATTCATTCAATAATATAAAGACGGTAGGACAATGCTACTCACTATAAAGTAATATTGTATAAACTTCAATAAAAAATTTGGCTCATATAGATTTGGCAAAAAATGGTGTCAAACTTCCTACAATATGTCTTAACATGGTCACATAATAACATTCTTTGGTATATAGTTGCTCCGAATTCGAAATATATCATTTTCATCAACAAAACTATAACATTCACACAAAACAACAATCTTAAAGAATATTGGTTCACAGAATCAATGCAAAGAAATTGAGCTTTTAGAAAAATTTACTTATGATATGACATAACTACTGAGATCCACAATCAACTGTAGATTACTTAACTTTTTTTTAGAATTTTTTTATATCCTCTTAAGAATAGTCATCCTTAAAAATCGATGTATAAAATTATTATTAAGTATGTGCTGATGAGGTTTAAGGTCTATGATTTTTTAGTCAAGAACCTCAACAATCAATCACATGAAGAGGCTCTCAATTTGCTGGGTCAAGGACTTGATGCAGAAAGTAGTACTTTTGGACATGGCTCATAAGTTAGAGATTCCTCTGCAGAGCTCTGACCGCTGGCAGCTATGGCCCTTTTTCCAACTATTCTATACCAGATACTTCGAATGAGTACTATTTACAGATAAAAATGAATGTTACAATCTTGACATTGACCTTGGTTTATTAAAGCTATCAGTAAGAATCAGAAGTAGCAGGATAGGCAAAGATTCATCTCATTCGTCATCTCAAAACTAGTACCTAATTCAGTTTAATGGACGAAACATCTGCTTCCTGTTTACATTCAAGAACAATTTGGTGTGAGGAGACAGTTTAAATAAAAATTTAGTAAACTACAGATGATTGTGACTTACGCTACCGCCAACTTTTATGTTTCCACATCTTTTTATTAAATTCTGCTAACTCAAAGGGAGTTGGTGATGTTTTGGAACAATCTCTTGCCCCACCATGTCTCCAGGTCGAATGGCTTGAAGTCACGCAGTACTGGGCTGGGGGCATCATCCTGGTAGTACAGATTTGATAGCGGGGGAGATGAGCTGCCAGATTCTGGAAATATATTACCTTATTATTAATTATATTTTATTTTTATGTGTTTTTATGTAAGTTTCTTAGGTTGTTATATTTTTATGGTTAAAGTTAAAATCAACTTTCTTTATCGCAAAGTATAACAGCAACTCGAAAGTAATTTATGAAACTGTTATGATACCATGTTTTCACAAACATCCTGCAAAATCTTGGTTTTTCAATGAGAACTTATTAATGCGTAATAGTATCAATTGATGAGGTAGTTAAAGGGAACATTAAAGTGCTACTCAAAGCCTTGCACTATGAATGACCTTAATTGATTCAAATAGCAACATGCACTCATAGATAAGTATGTCACCATAAATCAACATAGACAGTTCAATGTTGATTCAATATATTATTAAAAGTGACAGAATATTCTATTTATTGAAGATTTATCTCAATTGCAAGAGTTCATCATTTATGTGAAGGTATTGCACTGCACTGGGCATGGTAGATTATGACCCACTCCCTCTCGAAGTGAGGAGGCCTATGTCCTAGCAGTGGGAACATTATAAGCTGATTATTGCAATGAAGTGAGTCTTATTTAGAGAAATATTCTTTGGCAAGAAATCAGAGGGGCAATTCTCGTAATTTTTAAGAATGTTCACAGTCTGATCTCAGTCTCAATCTGTCAAAAATACTTCATATTTCCCTACATTTTGACAAGTTTTTGACATTTGTTTGTCGCCGAGATGAGACTGCGACTAGATTTTGAACGTTTTAAATTACGAGAATTGGCCTACTGATAGGACATACTAATGTCATCTACACGAGCCACTAAACTGCTTATTAAAATTAAAAAATGATGGTTATGTTTCCCAGGGCAACACAGAAAGGACATAATTTTGTATAATATTTTAATAAATCTTCTAGCATTAAATGACAAGATTAGAGGTACTTTCATCAGTCAGTCAACAGTCAAGGTTAATAATAAAATATTAACTTACCATACAGAATGTAATTATTTATGAGATAAGTACTTACCATTTGTACTTGTTGGTGTTGAGGGCTCACTCTCTCCATAGGCTGACTGTGTCCACGCTTAAATCAAACATTTTTATGATATTACTTAATATACTGCCTGATTAATTTAAAACTATAAAAAATTATGATGGAGTTATAATAGCATTACCACTTACTTTCACTGATAAATCTGATAATTTCCTCATGTTGTGGTGTGATCACATGGTGTTGTATTCTTTGGTGTACTGTCTTTTTACCATTGGAATGAAATATAGGCTTAGGCATGCTGAAATAGGAACAAACAAATAATTCAATAAGATTCTTATAGTAATCATATTAATTGAGATAGGTGGAAGGGACTGTGTTGATTATTGTAATTGCCTTTCAATACCACACATTGTTCTCACCCAGCAATTCGTAAAACTGCATAACAAGTACAAATCTTTGGCCGAAGAGGTTATGTAAAAACAGTGATGAAATCTCTATGTAATGTACGCTTTCATAATAATGCTAACTTACTTGATGATTTCTCCATTATCAGACTCTGAAGACTTTCTATTGTGATCTTTACGGCTGTCCAATCGTTCCAAGTTTTGTGAAAGGCCTGTAATTGAAAATAAGAAAACGATAGGCATTTTCATTTCATCTCACATGATCACTGACAAGTTCGAACTTAGTTTCAAAACAAAGTAGGTAAAACATAATATCTACCTCTTCGAGTTTTGGCTACAATTTTGCTGGGTCCCTTAGAAACAGTATACATTTTAAAATTTCACTCAGAAATTAAAAAAATAAACGTAAAAATCTACACGAATATTTCGAGACCAACTTTGAACAGTGAACATCGAGTTGCCATCTCATAAAAGCAGAAAATGTACGATACAGTAGAATTTTCTTGCTATCATGTCCATTCGCTAAATCTATTTTCTTCTAATCTTTTGATATTTATGTATTTTTATAATTTTGTTGTTGTCCAGAATAATCAAAAGTATGTTTGGCAGAAAGTTTTATTTATAAAATAATAAAGATTTAGATAAAAGTGCGTGGTGTGTGTGGCTATAAATATCGCTTATAGCAACACTGTCAGTTCTGTCTTCGGGATGTGTTGCAGTTTCAAAATAGCGACACGAGATGGCGTTAAAAATAATTTATCATCTTAACACACGCGTAAAAGACAGAAAATTAAAACAAAAATAATTGGTAATAACTACCTAACTAAATTACAAATAAATTGTAGTATTATGATTTCATTGTTGATTTAATTTGCATGCTGAATGTAGTAAGCGAAATATATGGAACCATCAGACCTTAGGTACTCTATCTAGGTATAGCGGTAGTTAAGTACCTACCGCAATTCATGTAAATAAAGAAAAAAAAAGAAGTAAATAAATAAATAAATAAATGAATACATTAGGTATTATTATTAAAACTAAGTATAAAAACTAAGTATAACCTATTCTGTAGTAAGCACGTAGGTTCCCGTCGACAGTGCCAGGAGTCAAGCATCAAATTCACGACCTTTCGCTTGCTTGTCCGATCTCATAGCTACTGAACAAATGTGAATGCATGGTAGTACCTATGCATGATACTATTAAACGCCAGCGATTCCGGACCTTTCAATTGAACAATACCGACACGATTATGTAGTCATTCGGCTGTTAGCAACATACCGTGGAATATTTCCCCCAGGAAGTGGCGCCCTTACGTAAGATCATATATCATGGAGGAAGCAACAGTGCAAATCAATCGCGAGTGAAGGAAGTGAAGAGTAACGACATGCACGTATAGATTTAAAAAGTAGGTTGAAATTCTAGGTACCTATCGGCCGCTGTGCTTCAGAAAGTGCTTCATTCATTACGTATCTACCGACTAACAAGGGTGGAAATGGTCGTTATAATTTCCTTCTTCGATTTTTATCCACTGGCAACTCAGGAACACACTAACAGCTTTATCGCTGGTGTTTAGATTCTCTTTGCTAACAGCAAATATAATTTAGGGCAACAATGGCTTTAATTTTGACAGTTTAAGCCGGTTTAAGATGATTGCGCAGTGGTAGACCGCGAAATTCAAATTTTCTTAAGTTTTTTGCAATTGCAGGTCAGTGTCAGGTTGTATCTTGATCAAAATATAATTCGCGACTATAACAGGTACTTGTTTACAGAATTATAGTCATTACAATCATTAATACATCTTCTTAAGTTAGATTTGTACCACAAGAAGAAATCTCTTAAAAAAAAGTGCTTATGGTACAAATCTCACTTAGAAATTAAAATTTTCTAACGAATATACTTAGGCCTCGCCGATGGATGGTTCGGAACCCTCGGTGCGCGAGTGCAACTCGCTTTTGATCGTTTTTTTTTTCTTTTTGCTCGGATCCTAAGTGTTCTAGCGTGATGTTAAATAGCTTAGAGGTTTCCTTAAAAAATGAGCTATCAATCAAAAAATAATTTTTCAAATCCGACTGGATCCAAGAATTAGCGGGTTCAAACAAACAAACACTATTAGTATACATACATAGATAGGTACGCACGGCTACACATCAAGCTCTACAAAACCAGTATAAGCTGACTTCTGATTGTACGAAAAACATATACAATGCGAGGTCAGCTAAAACTGGAAATGCTATGCTGGCTTGATGTGTAGCCGTGTGTACCGAAAGCATCTACCTACAGTATCTGTGTGTAAATGAGTGTCTGTTAAATGAATACAGTGAGGTAGTCGCGGCTCCGTGATGTGAATAACACACGTTATTGGGCTGTTTGTATGTCGTGTATCTAGACTTTCACTACAACTTTCACTTTGTAACTAACCAATATTCCCTTTTGCTTTAAGTTACATTTTCGGTTGATAAGTACCTATTTGGCAGCGTAAGATGGCTAGCGGTCCTTAACCTTTTAACCGCCCGGCTTCATAACAGTCGTCGTGCCCCCAGCGCCCGGCACAGTGATTAGATTTTTTTTTTCGAATAACCTGATAGAGTACAGCGTAATTAATAAAAAAAAAAACACAGCAAACGAGCTGTGGTTCGTAAATATACGAGTCTGGCGAAATGGACACGAAAATATAAATGGAGGCTTAAATAAATAAACATTGACCTATTTTTGGAATTTTAAAGACTAGATATTATTATTTTTTTATAGATATTATTTGTCAACTAGCTTCTGCCCGCGACTTCGTCCACGTGAAATTGCACCTATACATTCACCATCTTAGGGTGGAATTTCGAAAAACCCTTTCTTAGTGGATACCTAATCTTCACAAAGAACACACCCTCCAAATTTCATTTCTCTACAGTGGTTTAGGCTGTGCGATGAATATAGGTAGGAGTATATACTATCAGTCAGTCAGGACTTTTAATTTTATTTATATACCTACTGGCACTTTTAAGCACCATTTTCCTCATGGGTCATTGTACTCATCATTATGAACAACTTTTACTATGGGACCAAATATGAAATCACGAAAAAAAATCCCTGCATTTTGACGAGTTACCTATGCAAACACAAATGTAGGGAACAGCTGATCTTTTTGTCACGAATTCAGTTTTGGTCCCATAGTAAAAGTTGTTCATAAAGATGAGTACAATGACCCCTTAGAAGGAAAACGGTGATTAAAATTTCACCCCTGTAGACAAAGCATTGAAAATAATTTTTAAAAACATTCTTGATGGTGCATATGAAAGTATAAATCTATAAAATGAAAGCTGATTTGATTTATTCCGATAGCAATGGCACTCAAGCTATTTGTTCAAAAGGCTGATTATTTTGTCATGAAAATCCAATCCAATATAGCTAATCTGTGATCACCTAGGTAAATACAGACAGTAGTACAGACACAGACACACAAGTAAAACTGGATGGCTTAGTAAGAGTTTAACATTCTAACTTAGTTCTAAATTGTATGCATGCATATCTAGCAGTTGCATGCTCTTATCGATATCGCACACGTTCTGCTCTAGATGCATTAAATGAGTCTGTTAACAGGTGCCCGCTGTTAACAATGTCGTTAAATCTGGCACATGCGTGGCCAGATTTAACGACATTTTAATATGGCCGCACTATGGAGTAGGTAATGGGTAGTATTACCATTTCGAAATATTAATAATCCTGACAAAAAAATGGACATTTAAAATAAAGTCCGGGCGGGCATTTTAGTTCTTTCTTTTTTCAGTACCTAGATAGATATTTCACTTTTTTTGTTTGTTATTTGCTCTTATAACGATGAAGAAAAACATCGTGAGGAAACCGGCATGTCCTAGAACCAAAAATTCGAAGACTTGTGCCATCCAACCTGCACTTGGCCCGCATGGTGGTTTACGGCCCACTCTAAAAAAGGAGATCTGTGTCCCAGCAGTTGGAACATTGATTTTCTAGAAAAATTCCCTTAGTTAAGTTCAAAAGTCCGGAAAAATCACAAGGCCGGCAAGAATCCGGACGGAAGGCAAAAAAACTGGACATGTCCGGACAAACCCAGACGGTTGGTAACCGCTGGTGGTACATACTAGCTAGTACTATGCGTACGAGCACGATCTGAATAACATTACCGTGATCTGGATCTGGGTTGCACATTTGCCTCAATGTCTTAATGTAAACTCCTTTGTTGCACATTAGCCAGTATCAGGAGTTTACTAATGCATTCATAGTCACTGACACACTTTTCTACTTTAAATAGTTGTTAATAGGTGCGGATCTAGGTTTTCGCTCAAATTGAGGGGGCAAAGTGATTGTGGCCCCTTTTCGAGGATCACTACGACTTATCTATCTCATCATCATCTGCCTAGCCTTTTCCCAAATGTCTCCCCTGAGTTGGGGTCGGCTTCCAGTCTAATGGGATGCAGCTGAATACCAGTATTTTACATAGAGCGGCTGCCTATCTGACCTGTCTATCTATCTATATCTTAGCAATATACTGTATGCAAAGTAAAAATACAGATAATAAAACTATGCTTATG
Source organism: Globia sparganii (assembly GCA_949316385.1). Lineage (NCBI taxonomy): Eukaryota > Metazoa > Arthropoda > Insecta > Lepidoptera > Noctuidae > Globia > Globia sparganii. The sequence goes on along the minus strand of OX438663.1, from coordinate 16,775,769 downwards.
TCTAATTTTGAGTTTTAGACTCAGTTTGGTCGAAGTCCAGGGAGGGGCAACTGCATCCCTTGCCCCCCCGTATCCAAGCCTGAGTAGGTAAGTATTGGATTCTACGGAGTCTGGTTGCACGAAATCAGGTATGTAGGTACAGGATGTTATCAGTATTCACCTGTGACTTTAGTATTGTACCAAGTATTTGTAAGTACGTTTGTGAAAGGTAATCCCTGGAAATACGGATCCGCTTACGATAAGTATTTTACTAATAGAAATCTACACTATTCGCGTAGTACAGGATACTTTTTATATAAGAACAATGCACGGTTCCTGTTGGATTTTGAGGTGCAGCTGTTATACCACTGCTCTGGGCCACAGGGCTCCTGTCTGTGAGAGGGAGTGGGCCATAAACCACCACGCGGGCCCAGTGCAGGTTGGTGGATGTCAAATGTCTTCAAATTTTTAGTTCTAGGACATGCCGGTGTCCTCACGATGTTTTCCTTCACCATTTTGAAAGCAGTAATGATGAAATTATTTACACGTGGAGCGCCTGTCGGTGTTCGAACCTACGACCTACAACTCGTAAGTTGCAGTCGTTACCATTGAGCCACCATTGCGCTCAATCTCTACTGATCCAGCTAGAGTCAAATAAAATTCCATTACTGGAAAGAGAAAATTCTAGGATATTCAAACAAAGCTAAAAGATGAAGCATCATTCTATGTATTTGCACTTAAAGGTTAACGCTCGCACGATCCTCTAGGCAAATGTTGGCTAAGTTCAAAACAATTGAGTTAATAAGCAGCGGCTGCATAGTTTGATGATTGAGCATTATGAGTACCAATGATAGGAGGGTCAATAGGGACATCCATGTTATGAGTTCTGCGAAGTTCACAAAGATATGAATAAAATAAAACAAACGGGTTTTATTTTTCATCACAAATAAGTACATATATTGTAGGATGCCTAATACTTCGCCAAGGCTGTACCTACATGGAACTTGGAGATATTGTTCATCTACTATTCAACTGAAAAATAAAATGTTGACGGCCAACGTGGTGGTAGAGGGTACCTCACCTATCAGCCTATTCCATTTACACCCCAGAGATATCGCAGATACGTTGCCATTTCAGAGATAAAGCTGAAATATATCATGTGCCTCAATTTTTTATTGTGCCTTTATAGGCACAATAAAAAATCCCACTTTTAATGTCTCTTGTGCCTGTAATGTGTCATGAATCTGTAATGATTCGTGTACCTGTAATATCTCGTGTGTATATATTGTTGCATGTGCCTGTAATGTGTCATGCATCTGACTCACCTGCCTGTAATGATTCGTGTACCTATAATGTCTCGTGAGCATGTAATGTCGCATGTGCGTGTAATATGTCATGCTCTATAATTACTCATGTGCCTGTAATGTCTCGTGTACCTGTAATGTCTCTTGCATCTGTAGTTAGTGACTCATGTGCCTGTAATGTCTCGTACGCATGTAATGTCGCATGTGCCTGTAATATGTCATGCGTCTGTAATGACTCATGTGCCTGTTTCGTGTAACTGTAATGTCTCTTACATCTGTAGTGACTCATGTACCTACTTGTTATGTCTCATGTACCTGTAGCGTTGCATGTGCCTGTAATGTCTCATGTGCCTGTAATATCTCTTGCGCAGTTATGCCCGTAATTTTATTGTCATTCATATACTCTCTTACCTTTCAAACCGAAACATAAACGCTACTGTTCGTTCAGTGCTATACATTGATATGATTGAAATGTTTTAATGGAAGAGAGGAGCTCTTTAGCTGATTAACATAAGATTGATTTTCTATATTACACTACGTAATATGTATATCTTCCCTGCGATTAGGCACTCTTTGCTGTTCTCTTCATCGCTGTCACTGTGGCGAAGATATCAATAGTCTCGGACACCATGACCTGTTCGGTTCGCTTAGCGCGGCACGCGAACATTAATGACATCATCCGACGAGCTCTTGTCATTATCGGCCTTCCAGCTGTATTAGAACGATGATGCTTGGCACGCGACGATGGCAAGAGACCGGACGGTAGGTATGTGTTTATTTCCATGGAAGGTGGGTTAGTGGGTAGGCCTTTAGTGTGGGACGCAAAGTGTGCCGATACTCTTGCACCATCCCATCGTCCTGGCTCAGCATGCTGTGCTGGCGCTGTTGCTGCGGCTGCGGAAAACCTCAAGTGGCGGAAATTATATTTTAGAGCCGTTTGGGGTCCGAGTGCTCATGGTCTTTCGAAACGGCTGGTTGACACTTCCCGTGACCCAAGCGCTGGCTTTTACCTTGGCCAGAGGCTAAGCATTGCCATACAACTGCAACGTGGTAATGCTGGCAGTCCCTTGGGTACAATACCAGTCGACAGCGATGCGGATGAAGTTTTCGACGCTATATTTTAATTTGTGTGTATTTAATTTTGATATTTTTAGTAGTTTTTTGGTATATATATTAACTTTGATAGGACCACCAAATTGCAGAATGGCCAACCGTTACACAGCCAGACGGCCGGCGGCGGCAGGGAACTTGTTTTGCACTCGGAACCAGTTTTTTGAGGATATGAATATATAATTTCAAGACAGCTATAGGTCAGAGTTCTAAGAACTATTTATATATGTTTTATTATTTGTTCTCGGTTATATTTACAAGAACGTGTTCATCGGTTCGATTAGGCACAGTCAACCGCACAGTTAGTGGTTGACTGTACTTGGGGCTTCTCAGATGGTTGCGATCTTCAGTGGATATGTGACGTCTCTCCACAGACCATGGCCCACCTTTCATCTTGCGCCGCCCTCTCACCAGTTACACACATGAGGACCTAATCTTTGCGTCGGCGAATAAAGTTAGCGTTGTTGAGTACTGCGGGGTAATTGCGTAATACACTATCAGTAGAAATGGCTTTCATTTTGTCAGTTCAACAATATTCATTGCATTATTATTTATTTTTTAAACTGGATGAATCGGCGATTCTTAGCTGACTGCTCTGAGTAGAAAGAGCGAAATAAACTCAGAGGTCTCTTTTAAAAAGTCCAAACATCTTTTGAGGAAAGAACCACACATATTGACTAAAATCTACACTACTTACCGATATTTTTTAATTACCTACATGCACGTCAGCAAAATTAGGCTTTTGTGTGTTGATTTCCCTGAAATAAAATCATTTTTTTTAACTGTGCCAAAAGACTATTATAACATTATATATTTAGCAATAATGATCTTTTTTGTATTGTTATTTGTAACTGCAAACATAAAGGAGATAAAATCGTTGCTTTTGTATGTATTGCGAGTGCAGTGTCGAACAATGGTGTTTCGCACCACACCATAGCGACACGAGCTAACGGGACCAGATAATGGGGTCAGATCAGTCGCCGCAGTTCAACGGGACTTGGGGCTTAAATCCCAACCGAAGGCAAGTTAACTTTTCCTGACAATATAGGTACTCGTACGTCGAAAGGAAATATCGAAATTACTTACTAAATAAAAAATTGATCAATACCCCGTGTGCAGGTATCATTTTCACTGTTCTTTATTTTTGCATTTAATAGAAACCAATGTACATATTTACAATTTAAATATGTGTTGTGTAAGAACTGGCGATAAACGTCTGATTCCTTGCATTCATTAGATTACTATTTTAACACTATAAATTACGAAATACCGACCGTTTCAACAAAATTGATGATCATCCCACATTTTCATGATTTATCTAGAACAAGACAGTTTTTTCTCAAAACTAGTTCAACAATAAGGAGTATTTAATTTTAAAATTAAATAATATTTTTAAACTAACAAGACACCATTTTAGAGAGTGGGTGACATAGCGGCGGTGGCCCATTTGTGTAATCTGTAGGAGCGAGTTTGGCTGCGCTCATCGCGTTTGACGTCACGGGAAGAAGGGCTATTCGTGTATTCATATAACTATTAATAAGATCGAACTCTTAGGTACCTGCACCTGTTTGATCCAGTTTCTAATTCTTGTTATTAACCCGTAAAGTTCAAAGCGGGCGTGGTACGTAAAAGTTTGCCAGTCACGTAAACACACGTCGAGTGATGAACTCGGCTATATTTCAACGGTTTATTAGTCGATTCGCACGATTCGGGCGTCACTTTTCAATGTTTTTTTTTCTATAGGTGACTCGTACATACGAAGTGAATTTATTTGTGGGCGCATTGACAACTTCAGAAATATGTATTAGGCATTAGGCCCATTTTACAAATAAATTACCTGCGTGGGAGTCGCGACAACAAAAGTATACAGGATGGTATGGCATGATTCTGAACTTGGAAACGTCGGTAATAAAAAAAGTTTAAAAACTAAGACCCGACTACTGAAAAGGATGAAACAAGAAAGTACCTTCAGAAAAAATAATATTATTTTAAAGTGACGATTCGCACTTTTAGGGCGAGTAGGTACATTAAGAGTAAACTAGTCGTGAGCTAGAACTCACCGGTGGTCATGGCCAAAAAGCACACTGTCTCGCCTGGCTTTTGAAATTTGTATAGAAAAAATATCGAAAAGTGGCACCTTAATGCGAATCGACTAATAAGCCATTTCAACGTGCTGTAACTTCTGACGCTACTCGCCACGTCTAATTGCTCTAAGATCAATTATTTTAATGACTTGGTCTCTCATAAATATTTGTCACGTTTATTACGTTTTATGTACCGTGAACTGTGCGTGAAGAGATCATTGTCACTTGACGGATGTTTCTTTGAGCTATATAAGAATGATGATTATGTAAGTACCTAGGTACTAAGTAGAATAGACTAGATCTAGTAGGTACCTAGCTATCAACTACTAATTAAAAAAGCGAAGAAATATTATTTACAGGTAGGTAACCTGTAAATAATATTTCTTCGCTTTCCTCAGTGACACAGCTTTAATACTTTTATTAACCGACTTCAAAAAAGGAGGTTCTCAATTTGGATGTTTATATTTCTTTTTTTTTTTTAAAGAGCAGATTACATAGGTGTCTACTTACATACAATACAACAATAAAAACAATCAATCCCTTATGTAAGTACCTACCTACTTTTGTTTTGTTTAGCGTATACTGTCCCACTGCTGGGCAAAGTACCTACTTAGAGTAAGTAAGTATAATAGGTACCAACTTTTCTTACAATTACTAAATGACGATCTGTTCGAAGTGATTTTTATTACAACTAGCTGACCCGACGAACTTCGTACCGCCATCGAAATCAGACAATCCGTTCTCGAGATATCGTCAAAAAAACCGTTCCATACAAAAGGTATGAAAAAATGAATTCTCTTCATTATTTTTTTTTTCGTGAATTTTTACCCTGTTTTAATAATTATTCCGCTATTCGGTGCGGAGACAAATCCAAAAACTCAAAGATAAATGGTGTAACTAACCCGACTTTGTTTTATATAAATAGATAGATATATAGATACTATTATTTACAGAATATGAAGTATCACCAGTTATATCTATACCCTTATCTTAGAAACGATACTTCATCTAATCTATACATATAATAAATCTGTAGAAAAGTCATTTTTGTACATTGAAGAAATTGAAACAAAAAATAGCCAGCGTGTGAAAAGATAAGTAACAGAACCCATTTCCATCATTTTTGAAATTTTTGTCTGTTTGTCTGTTTGTCTGTTTGTCTGTTTGTTTGTGCGCACATCACGTAAAATCTACGAATTCAATGCTGACAATGTTTATATACAAAAATTATACGCAACTTGAGGTTTAACTTAGTTTTTGTTTCATCGAAATCGGTTCACTCTATCAAAAGATATGATTAATTTAGTGAGTTCAAGAAGTAAAATATTACGTTACGCAATTAAGTATAGTACTTGCAACGACATCTTAAGACTAAAAATAGAACTAATGTTGATAGTTGAAATCTAAATCCGATAGATGGCGTTGTGCAAATGACGTCATTTTCTGAATCGCGGTGTTAAGATTTTCCGCGCGAGGATGACGTCCACCGTGTTTACTAGGCAAATTGGGTTTCGTTAGGTGTCTTAAAAGTTCTTGCGTGTGTCGTAAAAGTTCTTTGGTTGCTTGGTTTATCGATTTTCTAAATTGGTCGAAAAAAAAGTATTTGCTTATCTTATTGGTTTCGTTTGGTCAACTTTGGTCATTGGTTTGAAGTACGAAGTAAAGATTGTATTTGATTTACTTCGTAGTTTGAATCCAATAGTGCCAATCGTTATACAGTAAGTTAGTGTTGCCAATTCGTTGAGTCACGACCACGAACAGACGATACGTTGTCACACTAGACTGTTCGACGCACCGTTCTTTTAAGTTTGTAGGCTATTCAGTCATAAGTGTTGTTAGTTTTGTTTATTGCTTTAATTTTCCTTGAAAGAAAGAAAAAAAACTAACCTTTCGCTGCGTAGCCGAAATGCGAAAAGGATGAGACTTTGTAGGTCTCAGGAATCGGAAGAAGATCGTGAAGCACGGTTATCTGCTAACCGAGAGCACATCGCTCTTTCACGTGAATCGGAAACGTTCACCGAAAGGGAGTCACGTTTAAGTTCACAAAGAACACGGACCGCGACTTTGCGGTCTCAAGAGAGTATCCAGGAACGCGAAGACCGGCTGTCTGCTGATCGGGAGCGCCACTCTCTCTCACGTGAGTCAGAGACATTCACAGAAAGGGAGTCGCGCTTAAGTTCGCAAAGAACTCGGACCGCGACTTTGCGTTCTCAAGAGAATATCCAGGAACGCGAAGTTCGGCTGTCTGCTGATCGGGAGCGCCAGTCTCTCTCACGCGAGTCAGAGACTTTCACAGAAAGGGAGTCGCGCTTAAGTTCGCAAAGAACTCGGACCGCGACTTTGCGTTCTCAAGAGAATATCCAGGAACGCGAAGTTCGGCTGTCTGCTGATCGGGAGCGCCAGTCTCTCTCACGCGAGTCAGAGACTTTCACAGAAAGGGAGTCGCGCTTAAGTTCGCAAAGAACTCGGACCGCGACTTTGCGTTCTCAAGAGAGTATCGAGGAACGCCAAGCACGTCTGTCATCTGACCGAGAGCGACACGCTCTCTCGCGCGAGTCTGAATCTCTCTCCCAAAGAGAAGAACGATTACAAATAGCTAGACATAACTATGTAGGTGTACAAAGAAACAATGAAAGTTATCTTGCATCTGAAAGGGAAAGAATAGATGAACTAAGACGAGCAGAAACAGCAGAACAACGTCAATCTCGCCTAGAAATAGAACGAGCTCGATACCATATGAATAGAGAAACAAATAGCGGAGCTGATGAGTCCATGGAAAATGACGATGCAAATATTTTATTACCTTGGGACAATAGGGAAAAATCAGGGTTCACATATTCGTCTAGAATTAATTATGCTGGCTTTACTTTCGTGGGTGACATGAGAGAAATTTGTAATTTTTGTCATGCTTTGAAATGGAGGAAAGAGACAGATGGAATGTGCTGCTCAAATGGAAAAATTGTTCTTCCAAATTTCCAAGATCCACCACACTTACTTAAAAGTCTCCTGAATGGCGATCATCCCCAGTCGAACCGTTTTTTGGATAATATTCGTTTATATAACAGTGCTTTCCAAATGACTTCCTTTGGGGCAAAACAAATAACGGAAGGACCGTTCATGCCAACCTTCAAAGCACAAGGTCAAGTTTATCACCTTATTGGATCTTTGCTGCCAGAAAATGAACCCAAATTTCTCCAAATTTATTTTGTATCCGATTACACGCAACAGCTCAATGTTAGAAATCACAATTTTCCCCAGCTCAATGCTGAGCTTTTGGGTCAACTTCAAGAATTGCTGCATCACGTTAACCAGTACGTTCGTGAATTCAAAGCTGCATTGGAGTCAATTCCACAAGGCAGTAATGATTTCAAAATTGTTATAAGTGCCGATAGACGTCCTGTGGGTGAACACCGTGGAAGACACAATGCACCCGTCGCAGATGAAGTTGCAGTTGTTTTAGTCGACCAGGAGTGTGAGAGACGTGATATCGTGTTGCGTACACGCGACGATCGCCTTCAACGCATTTTGGAAACCCACCGAGCTTACGACGCCCTGCAATATCCACTAATTTATTGTCATGGTGAAGATGGGTACAATTTTGGGCTGTACCAAGTGAACCCTACTACGAGAGTCACTAATTATCAAAAAAAAATATCTGCTCAACAATACTATTCCTACCTTTTACAAATAAGGCAAAACAGTTTCGTATATTTGCAACGATTTCGTGGTTTGTTCAGCCAATTTATTGTGGACATGTACGCAAAAATAGAAACTGAACGTTTAGTGTATATTCGCACTAACCAGCGACGGTTACGCGCTGAAGAATACGTGCACTTGCGGGACGCCATGCAATCAGATAATAACGTCGAAAACTTGGGTCGATTGGTTATTTTGCCATCCAGTTTCACAGGCGGTCCGCGGTATATGCACGAACGAACGCAAGATGCTTTTTGTTACGTCCGTAAATACGGCCGGCCGGACCTTTTTATAACATTTACAACAAATCCAAAGTGGACGGAGATTTGCCAGGCACTTCTCACAGGACAGGCGTCATACGACAGATATGACATTATTGCTAGGATTTTTCATTTAAAACTCAAAGTCTTGATTAATCTACTTACAAAGGAGAAAGTTTTCGGTTCAACTCTTTGTTTTATGTATAGCGTCGAGTGGCAAAAGCGTGGTTTACCCCTTTACCCCACGCGCACATTCTTCTGTGGCTGGAAGAAAAAATTCGTCCCGATGCTATAGACAGTGTCATAAGTGCAGAATTTCCGGACTATAATGCAGATCCGATTTTGCATGACATAGTAAAAACACATATGGTTCACGGGCCATGTGGCCTCTTAAACAGGGAATCACCGTGCATGAAAGATGGTCAATGCTCAAAAAAATACCCCAGAGCACTGAAAGAACTAACTATGGCTGGGGAAAATGGGTATCCGCAATACCGGCGAAGATCACCGTCACAAGGTGGTTTCACAGCTACTGTCAGATTCCGTGGACAAGAAATAATTCTAAATAATAGTTGGGTGGTACCGTATTCTCCAGTTTTGTCAAACGCTTTTCAAGCACACATTAATGTTGAAATTTGTAATAGCGTCGAATCTATAAAATATATATGTAAATCCTACTAATATTATAAATGCGAAAGTTTGTATGTATGGATGTATGGATGTTTGTTACTCTTTCACGCGAAAACTACTGAACGGATTTTGATGAAACTTTACAGTAATATAGCTTATACATCAGAATAACACATAGGATACTTTTTATCCCGATATTCCCACGGGATCAAAACTTACGCGGGTGAAACCGCGGGGCGCAGCTAGTATGTTAATAAAGGTAGTGATCAAACCATGATAGCACTAAGAAATAACAACCAATTTGATGAAGTGACAAGGTATCAATCTGGCCGATACATAAGCTCTTCGGAGGCAGTTTGGCGCATTTTGAGTTTCCCTATTCATGAAAGGTATCCGCCAGTCATCCATCTTGACGTGCACCTGGAAGGCGGGCAGCGAGTTTACTTTCAGCCAGAAAATGTGGCAGAAAGAATGAACAACCCAAGACAAACCACCTTGCTCGCATTCTTTCGCCTTTGCGAAAGAGACAATTTCGCTAAGTCTCTGTTGTACAATGAAGTGCCACATTATTATACTTATAACAAGCAGCAAGGTGTTTTTAATCGCAGGAGACGTGGAACTGCTGTAGAAGGCGAGTCCGGCATTTTTAAAGAACACGTGATTGGAAGAGTATACACGGTGCACCCAAATAATGCAGAGTGTTATTATTTACGCCTTCTTCTTCACACAGTGCGAGGACCTACTTCTTTTGCTGAGCTCCGCAAAGTGGACGATATAGAATATCCCACATTTCAAGCTGCTTGCCGCGCACGGCATTTATTAGATGGCGATCAGCATTGGGATGATGCTTTAGCCGAAGCATGCGTCAGTGATAGTCCACATCGTTTGCGCCATTTATTTGCCATTTTGTTGACATTTTGTGGCCTATCGGACGCTGGGCAGTTGTGGCAAAAATATAAAGACGCGTTTGCCGAAGATTTTTTGAGACAGCAAAATATAAATAGTGAAACTTCTGACCAAGTACGTGAAAGCTGCCATAATAGGGCTTTGCTGGCTATACAAGATATAGTTACAAGTATAGGAGGGAACCCCCTCAGTCAATACGGCTTGCCGACACCGACAGTTGGTGGGGAACGAATTAATAGGGAGTATACATCTGAAATAAATTACAACCCCGAAGAGTTAGCAGAAATATTGCGAAATGGCTGTTCAAATTTGACGTCAGAACAACGTCAAATCTTTGATAGAGTATGCTGTAGTGTAGAACATTCATTAGGAGAAATGCTGTTTTTAGATGCACCTGGTGGAACAGGTAAAACTTTCCTCACTAAAGTTATCTTGGCTCAAATAAGGAGCCAAAACAAAATTGCCCTTGCCGTCGCTTCCTCAGGAATAGCTGCAACTTTATTACCAGGAGGAAAAACTGCACATACAACATTTAAAATACCAATCGACTTGGACCGCACAGAAAACCCTGTTTGCAACGTGTCTCGCAATAGTGATAAAGCAAGGGTTTTACGCGATTGCGCCCTTATCGTTTGGGACGAGTGTACGATGGCAAATCGTAAAGCTGTGGAAGCTGTAGATAGAACGTTGCGAGATATAAGACAAAATGACCGACCGATGGGAGGCTTAACGGTGCTATTCTGTGGAGACTTCAGGCAGACACTCCCTATAATACCCAGAGGAACGAGGGCCGATGAAATAGGTGCCTGTTTAAAGAGCTCTATTTTATGGCGTAGTGTCATATTAACTAATTTGAGCTTTAATATGCGAGCATATTTGGGAGGTGACGCAAACGCGCAGGTTTTCTCAAATTTACTACTTCAAATTGGTAACGGCACATACCCGACTCAAGAAGGAGGTAAAGTAACTTTAGTCGAAAGCCTGTGTTCTTCTGTTGCCTCACAGCAGGAACTCATTTCCTCTGTATACGGAGATCCATCAGAGATCTCGAACCATGACGCTGCTTGGCTATGCCAACGAGCTATTTTGGCACCTCGCAACGACCAAGCAGCAGCAATAAATTCTCAAATATTGGTACATGTTTCTGGAGAAAGTAGGGAATATTTATCTATTAACACGGTTTTAGAAGAAGGAGATGCCACCCACTATCCAGTAGAGTTTTTAGACTCTCTAAATACACCAGGTCTTCCAGCACACAAAATTTATTTAAAAGTCGGAGTACCAATCATTCTACTCAGAAATTTAAGCCCACCAAAACTATGCAATGGAACTCGGTTGAGAGTAACAAATCTCCAACGAAATGTCATCGAAGCCGAAATCTTAACAGGTTGCGGCTCCGGTGATGTTGTTTTCATTCCCAGGATACCCATTATCCCCAATAATTTTCCGTTTACTTTCAAACGTGTGCAATTTCCTGTAAGCCTCTGTTACGCTATGACTATTAATAAAGCCCAAGGCCAGACGTTATCCGTTGCGGGTGTAGACCTTACTTTTGATTGTTTTTCACACGGCCAACTCTATGTTTCTCTATCACGTGTTAGCAACCCAAACAACCTTTTTGTATATGCTCCGGGTAATTCCACCGCTAACATAGTATATAGAGAAGCATTAACGTAATCAACTATACCAAAGTCAGGACTCTTATCTAAATCATCAAAAAGGTGATATACTCTTATCTAAACGACGTTGTTTTGTTCTCGACAACCACGCGAACGAAGTCGCGGGCACAGCTAGTCTATATATATAAAAAGAGAAGTCCTGACTGACTGACTGACTGACTGACTGACTGATTGACTGACTCATCAACGCCCAGCCTAAACCCTTGGACCTAGAAAGCTGAAATTTTGCACAGAGGTTTCCTTTATAATGTAGACGAGGAATAAGGAAGGAATTTTCGAAATTCAACCCCTAAGGGAGTTAAATAGGGGATGAAAATTTGTTTGAAAAATCTTATTCCTTGGGTTAATAAACTTGAAACTTGGCACGAATACTTATCCAATTAAATTATAAAAATTGGCATGTTTTGTTTTACTAAACTACCCCCTAACAGGGGATTGGGGGGTGTCAAAATTTGTATGGAAGAATTTTAACGCGCGGTCTGATCAACTCAAAACTCAGTATTTATACTAATTACCAAAAATAAAGAATTACGTGTATCAGGGTTTTTCGAAAATCTACCCCTAACGGGGAGAAAAGCGGTAGTTTATTTTACAGGGCTGGATTTTACTGCCTGGCTTAATTAACTCGAAAATTGGTATAAATAATCTGTGAGTCAAGTAATGAACACATTCCAAACGATTTTTCAAAATTCCACCCCTGTGGGGGTGAAAAGTGGGGATACAGCTTATATAAAAAATCTTATTCATTTGGTTAATAAACTTGAAACTTGGCATGAATACTTATCTAAGTAAATTATGAAGTTTGGTATTTTTTGCTTTTCTAAACTACCCTCTTAAGGGTGATTAGGACATTTGTATGGAAAAATTTTAACGTGCGGTCCGATTAAGTCGAAACTCAGAATTTATACTTGAGACCAAAAATAAAGAATAACATGTATCAGGGTTTTGCGAAAATCTACCCCTGTCGGGGTGAAAAAGGGGTAGTTAATTTTCCATTTCACTGCGTGGCTTGATTAACTCGAAATCTGTTGGACATAATCTTTGAGTCAAGTTATGAACACATCCCAAACGTTTTTTCAAAATTCCTCCTGTGCGGGGTTGAAAAGTGGGGAAAAACTTTATATAAAAAATCTGATTCATTTGGTTAATAAACTCGAAACTTGGAAGGAATATTTGCCTAAGTAAGTAATAAGACCTTTCGAAAGTAGACCCCTGAAGGGTTATAAGTGGTAATTCGATATTAAGGCCGGTATTATAGCGCGTAGCTTGATTTACTACAAAAAAATAGCATGAATAAATTTAAGCTTAAAACTTGGCACAAATACTTTCGAAAGTAGACCCCTGACGGGTTATAAGTGGTAATTCGATTTTTAAGGCCGGTATTATAGTGCGTAGCTTGATTTACTCCAAAAAAATTGTATGAATAAATTTAAGCTTAAAACTTGGCACAAATACTTATCTAAGTAAATTATAGTTTGTCATTTTATGTTTTTCTGCTCTAAAGGAAGATTGAGAGTGTCAGTTTGTATGGAAGAATTTTATCGCGCGGTCCAATAATATAAACTCGAAACTCAGTATGTATACTTAAGACCAAAATAAATAATAAAGTGTAACTGGGTTTTTCGAAAATCTAACCCTAACGGGGTGAACGGGGGTTGTCCATTTCACAGAGGAGTATTTTAGTGCGTGGCTTGATTCAATGGGAAATTGGTATAAATAATCTTTGAGTCAAGTCATATGGAAACGTCCCAAACGTGTTTTCAATATTTCGCCCCTATGGGGATAAAAACTGTGAAGGTGAAAAGGCGGTCTTATTCCTTTGGTTAAGAAACTTGAAAATTTTCAACATTTGCCTCAATAAATAATAAAGATTGTCACTTTTAGGGTTTTACTACTTACTTACTTAAAATAAAAAAAGTATGAGTTTTAGGGTTTTACTTATTCGACTCCTACCGGGTTGGAAAAGGGTAATAAAGTTTAAGGAGTAGAAACTCCAACTTCCATTAACACGAAAATGGGTTTAGATAATCTTTATGTCATAAAAATGGAAACGTACCAAATGCTTTTTTAATAAAAACAAGCCCTGTCGTGATGAAAAGGGAGGATAGTTTATTTGAAACATCTTAGGTAGTTTAACTAAAGTATTGGCTCGAATACTTATTTCTTTAAATAAAGTCTATAGATCGTAATCAATATTTTTCGAAATATCTACCTTTCAAGGGGAGGTGGAGAGGGTATTAAATGTATTTGAGGAAACTACGAAACCCACGCGGACGAAGTCGCGGGCAAAAGCTAGTCTAATATATATAAAATTCTCGTGTCACAGTGTTAGTTACCATACTCCTCCGAAACGGCTTGACCGATTTGTATGAAATTTTGTGTGCATATTCAGTAGGTCTGAGAATCGGCTACTATCTATTTTTTTTTTTGCAAAACGACGTTTGCGGGGTCAGCTAGTTTAAATATATTAATATAGGCTATATACGATTCACATCTCTCCACAAAGACGTTACATATCGTAGTTGTATTTAAGTGAGTAAATAAAAGTTCAAGGCAGTAAAAAGGTAACGTTTACATCATTACGCAGCCTTTAGTCGGCTGAAAGCGGATCTCCCGCCAAAATGCTCAGTGCGCGCGTACTGCCCGCTCAGGCCAGTCCGCCAATCAGAGCGGCTCGCGCCTTAAGCCCGCACGCGCGCGTTTATCAAAATGCGAATGGCTCCAAAGCGGCGGCGGCATTAATTAAACTATAACAAAATAACTTATAGCCGGCCGTAATCGAGCACGGAGTCAAAGCACAAGCGACCTTCGCACCGCGAACACATCCTGCGTGCATACAGCACAAAAACAAAACAAATAAAAAGTAAACAATAAATAAAACGTGGCGGTCCGGTTTACTTCTCTCGGGTTGCCGAGTGTTTATAGCGAAAAAGTAAAAACAAAGTCGTGGGCTTGTAAACAGCCTGCAATGAATTTCAGTTACGTTTAAAATGTTGCGATGAACACCGTGTTGTGATATTAATAACAATAAAAGGAAAAAATATATAAAAAAAAACTAGATCCATAAATTAATTATATAAGAATATTTTTTAAATTACATGTCAATTAGTCATATCAGGAAGTGTTAGTGTTGTGGGTTAACTTATGAAGTGGTCTTATCGATAAGTGTTAGCTGGTTATCATTCAGAACGGACCATAAAAATAATATTTTGCAACTTTCGTTCGGAGCGAGCGTCTTCTTGATTACCATACGAGTGAGTTACTTTGCATATCTATTTATTTTATATTATCCTATGCGCCCACGCAGTTTATGGGTCAATACACTTCTTCGCAAATTAAAAGGAATAAATTAAGTAGGTAAGGCAAACGTGTGAATCGTTTTATTCAATAGATAAATTATTCAGTTTTATTTGTCTAAGTACATACCTAATAAAAATGTAACACAAATTATTTACACCGTTTTTGAGGAAATGTTAAACTGGACTAAACTAACAAACTTATACTGCACTCTTTGTCCGTTAAAAATACAAAAACCCAAAGAAAAATGAATAAACGTAGACACACACTTTTTAGCCGTGAACATGATTGTATTGCATATTTGCATTAAATTGTATCACATAACAGTTTTCGTAACAGGCTTCGTAAAAAAACAAAGAAATTATCTTTGAACTTTTTTAATTAGTCCTCAAAAAAAAAAAAATGTGCGTCGACTCTATAACCACCTTTTTTATCATCGGTTAAAAAAGAAGTCATTCCTTAAATAGTTTGTAAAGCCGGAAACAAAAAAAAGCAGATAATCTTTTTAAAGGAAAACGTTTTAACTGATAAGTACATTAGTACACCCGGCTGCAAAGAACGCGGGTCCGTAACAAAAACCTCAATTAGGTACTTACTTCCAAAATATTGAAGCTAGCTTGAAGTAAAGATTGTATTATAGAAAATTTAGTAGTGCTTATATTAATGTCATAAAAGTTCTACATTGGCCCCGATTCTGTTGTTCACAAACTAAACTAAATTTAAGTTTAGTGCATCTTTTTCTTTCTATTTCAATAAGAAAAGGACAGAAGATAGATATTAGTTTAGTCCTGTCCAATTAGTCAGCGCCTGTCGTAAATTGACGTATTTTTAGTAGCCAATTTTTTAATCACGTCTAAACTTGTCTATGGTTTATCTAATTTGACAGAACTAAACTAATATTTATCTTCTGTCCTTTTCTTAGTGAAAAAGAAAGAAAAATATGCACTGAACTTAAATTTAATTTAGTTTGTGAACAACAGAATAGGGGCCATTATAAAGTTTATTTTGAATAAAAGAAAGTTAAGTAAAAATGACCATTTTCACTAGATTTCGAAAAATGTGCTACGGTATCAAATATGAAATTTTGACACATTTTAGTATTTTATATTGGCACCATGAGCTGCTAATACAGCTGTTATACGGTTTGGCATGCTTTCAACCAGACTTGTGAGCCGATGCTGAGGAATATTGTCTCATTCCTCTATCAGTGCTTCTTTCAGTTCACGAAGCCGTGATTGAAAGGAGGAATTTCGCTGGCGTACACGTCGTCCCAGGTCGTCCCAGGCATGCTCGATGGGGTTCAAGTCTGGGCTGCGTGCTGGCCACTTCCAACAGTTCTCGCTGTATAACGCTGATTGCGCCCGTCTTGAACCATTGTCAGAATTCTGGTCTTCAAGGATTAGTGGCATGTTTTTAATTGAATTTGATTAGAATAATGAATTTCTGCACAAGACATGCCATATTAATAAAAGTAAAACAAATGGTTCCAAAGCTGTTCAAATTTAAAAATCGTCTCTATTTTTTATTCATAGTTTTTAATACAATCATCAAAAAGAAATAAAAAGGTTTTACTCCTTCATCTAATTGTAATAAAATAAACTTTAATTATTTTTTTTATTTTAAAAGGATTGTTCAAATATTTTAAAAGTTATCGCATTTTTTTATAACCGTCCTGCTTTCTTTGCAGCCCAGTGTATTTATCTTATCCGAGGACTCAGACTAACACGATGTCCTAATTGTTAAGTATTGTAGATGATATCGACAACTTATTTATTACTTACCCAACTATTTACTTTATCTTTTTGTTTTGAAATAAAAAGATAGGTGAGGTATCGTATGCCTTTAGTCGTTGTGTAGCTCTGTTTTTAACTAGAAGCCCATCTCGTGTCCTAGAGTGTTGAAATCGTATTTCATGGTAAGTATATTAACTACAATTTTATTTTTTTTATTTACACAACTTATTCGCCTATTAGATATTTCTATGCATACTTGTCGGTGAAGCAATCCATTGTACTGTATCAAATGCTAGTTATTTTAACTGTTTATTGTAAGCTGCTAAAAATAGCATTTTAAAGAAAATAGTACCTATCTCGGTGGAAACTGACAAAATAAGAAAATGCGTGTGTGTGTCTTTAATCGTCACCGTCCGTCATCATGAGCAGCCTTGTTCCACTGTTGAGTATAGGCCTCCTCTCTTTCCCCGGCACGCTTCCCTAGTCCGTGCGAGTCTTCTCCAGGTCTTCTTCTGTAGGTCATCCAACCGCCTGGCCTTTGGTCTGCTAACGCTCCTTCTAACGTTTCTCAGCAACCATTCCTTGAGGACTCTGCTCCATCTGCCATCACCACGTCTAGCCAAGTCCTGCCCACCTCCATTTCAGAGCCCCTACCTTTAGTTCTACGTCAAATCTCTGAGTCACGGACTCGGTCTTTCAGTGATAGGCCTAACCACAGTCTCCTTAGTGAGCGTTCATGTTTTGGCCCCATATGTCATGGTAGGCAAGACACATTGTTCATACAATCGGGTTTTCAGACATTGGTCCCGATTCTGTTGTTCACAAACTAAATTAAATTTAAGTTCAGTACATCTTTTTCTTTCTATTTCATTAAGAAAAGGACAGAAGATGAATATTAGTTTAGTCCAGTCAAATTCAGATACTCCATAGATAAGTTTAGACGTGATTAAAAAATTGGTTACTAAAAATGCGTCAATTTACGTCAGGCGCTGACTAATTTTTCGTCTATAATTACGAGTATGCTTCAATCACTTTTCTTTTTAACAGTAACTTATTTATACTCTATACATAATTATAATAAAATAGTAATATGTGTTATTATGGCTAATTAGTTTCTATCTTAATTACTGGGTAGTTTTATTACGGACTTATAATCTGAGATACATAACAAGGTCAATAACTTCCAGTCAGTAACATCTGGCCGTAGTTGGAATTTGTTCAGTTTTTTAGTGCGAAAACCTTTTTCAAATGCAAAAAAAAATCTCAATTTTCTTTTTTTATTTAGAATAGTCATACAAATGAGAATTTGAAACGAATAATATAAAAGTATCCTATATGCTATTCTAATGTATATGCTATATTACTGTAAAATTTCATCAAAATCCGTTTAGTGACATCCAGTCTACAATATATTAAGGGGTATCGTATTACCATTAATTATTATTATGAAGTGGGTTGTGGAGGTCAGATAAAGTTGTTCAAAATAAAAGTGTCTCTACAACATATCTAGGGTGTATAAAAAAAATCCAGTATCTACCAGATTCCACGAACCAGTTCATGCGACCATCCCACATGGAGCATATTGGTGTTGTTTGGGTACACCTTTGTATTTGCTCCGTGGGGTACACCGACAAAATAAATAAAAATAATATTTTACACGGATAGGATAAACAGAAAACTTCGAACCAAAAATTCGAAGACATATTATGATATAGTACCAACCCGTACTGAGCTTGCTTGGTAGATTCATTTATTAGCTGAGTGGCTCTCGAAGGGAGTAGGCCTATGTCCCAGCAGAAGGAACATTATAGGCTGATTTTGTTGTAAGGAGCCTAAGACCGTGACCTCAGTCACATTCGTTTGATGTGTGTCACAAGCGACCGTTGCACGAATATGTACCTAAGTATGCGCTCGTCTTAAGCTCTGGTGTTGCCTCTTAAGAAGGTTTTACGATATTTTCGCCTTCACTAACTTTAGCTACACTAAATAATAATAACAAGTTGATGTTACCATGCAATGTCCATTAGAGTTAAAGTGAACATAACAAATAGAATTTTGAGTAGTTTATTATGACCTTCTATGAATAAAAAAACTGATTTAACACGCGCGCAAAATTATTTATATACATATGAGTCACAAACCGCTCAGCAGTTCCTTAGTCTAGACCTGTTTTAATTATATACCTAATAGTAATGGCTTAGTTAATAACGATAACCAGTAATTAAGAATAGTCCAAAGTGAAGTAAAGGTTAATGATAGTAGAGGTAGAATAATGGCAGTCAAATAGAACTGGCAAGATGATGTCATAGCACGTGGAAACTAGCAAGACAAAGTTGAGACCATTCAGTGAAACATGGCGCATTGAGTGTCCAGCGAAGAGAAGTCGTGGGGAAATTGTTCGTCTTGATATGGATGGATAGGTGATGTGGAATTAAAGAGAAATGTCGTTAGGAAAGTTTTGGGTATCAATGTGCAATAAGATTTGGAGAAGATCAAAGAAACGTTGTTGATGGACTTGGGACAAAGATAATAAAACTAGAAAGGAGTAAATACTTTAGGTATATTATGACGGCTGATAGAAAGATATATGAAATAAGAAGGCAGAAACTACATATTTCACTGATCTAAAATACTTTGGGATCAAGGTACGAAGTTAGGACAGAAACCCTCGGGGCACCCAGATCTTACACAGATGTTCTTAGCAGACCAGGAGATGTAATCAACTTCTGGAGGGAGGTGGGCTGGTAGATTCCTACCAGCCCACCTCCACTAACGGCCACCATGGCTTACGCACAATGGTCCACCTGAAGAACTAAGCGAGGAAACTAAACCCTCTAACATAGAACATAGAAGGGATAGAGACTATGGTGATCTTTAGCAAAATAAAGATTAGTAAGAGTACCTAAGTGCTAAGTGAGCAGTGGTGGCCCAGTGGGAACAGCCTTACGAGTTGTATGTCGTGGGTTTGAGCTCAGGCAAGCGCTTTACTTTGAGTACTTAAATAATTTCATCACCACTGCTCTCAAAATGGCGAACGAAAATAAAAAATTTGAAGACTTAAGACATTTACCAACCTGCACTGGGCCCGCCTAGTAGATTACAGCCCAATCAGTCAAAGCATTTATTTCAAATAGGCACATAGAAGGCTGTTTTGAACGTCAAAAATTACAATAAATAAAATAGAATTGATTCTAATCGCACCTTCCAAAAGGTAGTTTGTTGGAAATAGGTACTTGTTAGATAAAGCATAATCAGCCTATTCATGCTTATGCTAACAATACCTATTCATAAATCTGCCGAAACGAAAATCTGTCTATATGGAAACAACCCATATTTTCAATGCTGTCTGCAAGACAGTACCTAATAGTTTTTTTAATGTTGTTTTGCAACAAATTAATGTACGAGTTGGTAACTGAACTGAACATACAAACATTGGATCGCGTGTTCGGAAGTGCCCCACTGATGCATAATATAGTTCCGACAGAATCCATACTTGTGTCTGAGTGTGTTCCGTTAGCCAGCACGCTATATGTGCCGCTAATATGCACAATGAGACGACCGCGTCAATATTAATGGAATGATGTACATTTGTATAAAGTATGATATGTATATTTATACGGAATACTCGTAGTCGCCATATTGAAGCGCTAAATTACAGTTGGATTCGAACTTCCGTCATAATTATGGAGATAACATCTAAACGAGTATTGTCACGAAGTAAAATCGATGTTTTTTCTTCAATTTATTGAACACGTGTGTTTGTATTTTTACACACTGTTTTCTTTTTAGGAAATGATGATAGAGCTTGCTTGCAGTCTTACTAAGTGGTATCGTATTATCCAATAATAACTGGGTTGTGGTTTATGGAGGTCAGATAGGCAGTCGCTCCATGTAAAATACTGGTATTCAGCTACATCCTGTTAGACTGGAAGCCGACCCCAACATAGTTGGTAAAAGGCAGGCAGATGCATAGAGCTTCGGTACCAAAACAGGATTTGGCACATGTGGTGTTAAAGGACCTTTGATATTCCTCCGTTTGAAATTAAACTCCTTAATTATTTAAGAAATTATGTAACGTACTAGATTTGCTACTTTTGGTTATTTTTACCTACAGCAAAAATTGTATACACTGAATACTTACTTACATAAATGTAAAAGGTAAAACCAGCTACTTAGTTTTAAACAACCGAGTTAAATTTAAATAGGTAGGCCTAACATACCTACAACATAATAGTCATACATAACAGGATAGGACACAACACAAATCAAGGAAAAAATCGAGCAACATTGACAGCAAACTTTTTTTTTCGCACCGTTTGCGTAAATTCCGGGAAAAAATAATAATACAGGGTTAATCCTCTTTGAAAGTCTTCTTGAAAGGCAACAATAGAAAGTGTTACCTTCTTTTAGTAATTGATTTATTGTTTGTGTGACAGGCAACTATGGCGGGGCTGTGTTCGTGGGTCCTGCTAGCTATCGCGACCGCTCAACTTGTGGGGTGTTCAGAGAGCGTGGTGGAAGAAGTAGTGGCACATACTTATGAGTAAGTTCCTAATTACTGCATGCAGCATATTAAAATGTTATGTTAAGAGCTATGGGACAATTTTGTTTATTTAACAACAACGTTTGCATTCCAATCTGATTATCTAATATATAAAATTCTCGTGTCACAATGTTAGTGTTATGTTTTAATGTTAGTTACCATACTTATTCCTCCGAAACGGGTTGACCGATTTTTATGAAATTTTATATGCATATTCAGTATGTCTGACAATCGGCCAACATCTATTTTTTTTTTGCAAAACGACGTTTGCGGTGTCAGCTAGTTATTGTATAGGTACCTATATTTATAGATAAGTATATATTTTGTGTATGAATGCATTTATAAATGGGACACTATAGACTACCTGCAGTATGTCTTTTCTCTCTATATCCATCCAATGGTTGTCTTTAAAAGGTCGCTTTTAGCGATAAGATCGCACATTGTGAAAAAAAACCGCTCATTGTGTAAAATTTGGACACTTATATCTGTAATATGTATGGTGTACATAATAAAGAATATTCTATCTATACTAATCCGTCTAATTCACCCACATTTTTGACAAGTTTTTGACATTAACTGTCGCAGGAACGAGAGTCCCTAGATTTTGAACGTTTTCAATTAGGAAAATTATCCTTCATATGTGATTAGATAGCTGTCTTTTTATCAAGTTTTCAGCTTTGAAATAAAGTTTAATTCGAAAATGTAATTGGGCTTTTTTTTTCATTCTTCATGTTTATTTTAAATGTAGGTACCTACCTATTTTGAGCATGTATATCTAGGTACTTACTTGAAATAATTTAAATAAATGGTCTAACAATTAAAAAGATACAATGTTATAAATACGTTCCGCAAACGTAATCCAAATGAGGGTGTAGTTAATCGTTAAATTGTATGAATTATGGTAACTTAATCCATTTACCAGTAGCGAAGGGTAAATTTATGACAGAGGTAAGCAGGAGCAAAAAAAAGTCAATAAAACGTTTCATTATATTTCAATGATGAATTGACTATAGAGTGGTTGTGTTCTGAATTTTCGAAGGGAAGCCGGCGGGAATCGAGTTGTATGGTACCTTCGCCACTGTCATTTACCTACTCAGACAATTCGCTATGCCTCCTTTAGGTATTGTGGGTGTTCATTTGCCACCAGTTGGGTGAGAACGTCAGTTTGGTTGCCATCCAATGACATTAAAAAAATACCTTCCGCAGACCAGCATGGCGGTACAGATGCGTGCCCGACGAGGGTTGCGAGCGTACGACGCACCCGCAGCCTTCCAGCATCAGCAACTCCAGCGGCCAGATGTTTGGCAGTCTCGACGTCTGCAGAACTGTCTGCGGCAGGTTCGGGGGCCTTTGGCCACGACCCATCACCGCAGCTATAGGCATGCAGACGGTCAAGATACATCCTAACTATCTCAGGTATGTAAGCTTTTATTCACGGCTTCGCTTCCGTGATTATTTTGCTGCTCCCACAGGAATCTTCGTCTGATAAACTATGCATAAAATCGCGTCGATCGGTCGCTCCATGGCTGTGTGATTTAAGGCCAAATCAACACACACTCCAATAGGATATCGAGTTCATTGTTCACAGCGATCTATAACATTTATTAGAATCTATTAGAAAAAAACTTAGCTGCTATTCTACCTACTAACTAGATGCTATGCTTCCTAGTTTTTTGTCTTGGTTTATACATTCGGAGTCTAGTTTTCAAGAGCGCAAGAGCGAATTCTGAAGGACATTGCAATATTTTGAACGTTTTAATTTCCTACACATACAAAAGTTGTCTACTATTGGATTGATATTAAATTAACCATATTGTGTCATTAATTTACATGAACGACAATAGAGCCAGACAGAATTTTTCCTGTTTCAAAATAAGGAAAATTAATTAATTTGACAGGCGACAATACGGAAATTTGACAATTTTACAAGACGTTTCTTTCATACATTTTCTGGTCTTTTGTAAACAGCACCTATCAAGAAAATGTGTCAGTTTTGTCTTATTTTGACAATTTTTTATTTTTTTATTTATTGTTGGTCTTTAGTTTTGGACATTAACTGAAAAAGGAACATTTATGTGAAAACCTTCAGTGATCAGAATGTATTATTGACAGCTCGCCTCGTAGCATAGCTTGGTAAACAATACCCATTCTTTCTTCGAATAAAGTGAGGCCTTGTCAGAGAGGTAAAAAGTTAATCGTTATCGAGTATGTTTCGCTAATTTCGACGCAATCGATTATTGTTTGATTTACCAATCAATAAACATGGTAACACAATAGGCGGTGAATATTATTACTGACATAATTAGTAACCGAGTGTTGAACTCAGTCCTTACAGGGGACGCGTCATTGATTGGGCTATGGTCATCGTTAAGGTTAAAGATTACCGTTATGTCAATATTGATTAAGGATAGCAAACTCCGTAGACTAATGAATGATTCATGTAAGAAATATTTTAATTATTTAAATAAATCGTATTTAAATATTATGCTCTCCTGTTTAGGTAGGACATGGTTTAAAAAACTTTATTCAAGCAAATATATAATATTATGATTTTATTTTTTTGGTTTGAGAGTTGAGATTATGTTGGTATCTAATTTACCGAACTAGGAGTAGTTAAAAAATATATAAGCTCATTTGACCGTGAGGTCATTCTGGGTTCGATCCCCAAGTCGGGCGAAGTGTTTTAGGGTTTCCCCATTACAATTTTCTTCGTAATGGCAAAACGTTTGCCATATTAGACTAATATTATCGTATTTCCTAGCCAGGACTTGAACATAAGTGGTGAAATGTACTATAATACACTTCCGTCAGATCTGACCTGACTTTTCTACCAAAGTTAAACTAGCGTTGTAGGTAGTAAGTAAACACCTTTTACCCACTTGTAATGAAAAACTGGACAATGCTCTGGGAAAATAGAGCTAGTATTTAATTAGACGTAGGTAACATCCAAGTCAACTTGTGAAGAAATCGTGTGTTTCACGTCCTTTGGGTCGTGATTAGTTGTGTGTGACGGATTACAAGTATCGCTACCGACGCGACGGCCATTGTTACAATATATTGTGCACCTAATAGAAGTAGGTTAAAAAAAAATTGGTAAATCTGTTTTTTTTCATAGGTAGAGATAGTTGTTTATCTATACTTCTATACTAATATTATAAAGAGGAAAGACTTGTATGTATGTTTGTAACGAATTGGCTCAAAAAGTACTGGACCGATTTTAAAAATTCTTTCACCATTTGAATGCTACATTATAAACTGATTAATATAGGCTATTTTAATTGCAAGAAAAAAATAAAATGTTTAAAAATAAATGTCCACCCGTGCAAAGCCGGGACAGGCCGCTACTTTTTAAAATGAGGAGGCATGATTTAGAAATAACATTGGAAAATATTTAGAATAGAATAGAATACTCCTTATTATGTACACCATTATAAATTACAGACATAAATATAGAACTTTTGCAAAGGGTGACACAATGGGCGGTCTTATCGCTAAAAGCGATCTTTTAAAGACAACCTTTGGATGGTTTAAATAGGGAATGGATTATTAGATTAACGCAGTCTACACCGAGAGCAGCGTTGGCTCAGAGGTAACAGCCGCGAGGAGGCCTCTGTCCCAGCAGTGGGAACAATAAAGGCTGATTATGCTTCAGTTAAAATGTATTTCTTTATTTAAACTTTTCGCACAAAGCGGTACGCACGGCTACACATCAAGCTATACATAACCAGTACAAGCTGACTTCTAATTGTACGAAAAACCTATACAATACGAGGTCAGCTAAAACTGGAATTGTGCCTTAGGCATTCTCTACCAGTCAACCAAGGGTAGTGTGGTGAAGAGATTAATTAGATGGCAGGTGCTTTGGTTGAGAGGAAAAATGATAAAAAAAAACTGTTGAAACTAGATACACAAATACATAAATAGGTTATATACACATACATGCTATTTACTATCACACTAATATTATAAAGGCGAAAGCTTGTGAGTGTGTGTGTGTTTATATGTTTGTTACTTCTTCACGCTCAAACGGCTGGACCAATTTTGATAAAATTTTGTATGGAAGTAGCTAACCCCCTGGATTAACATATAGACTAATTTTTATCCCGATATTCCCACGGGATCGACACTTATGCGGGTGAAACTGCGGGGCGCAGCCCGTTTGAATTATATACGTAAATATAACTGACCAAATTGATTATTAACGAGTTTCCACAACTATTTCCTGCCGAGATAAGAACTGCCAATAATATAATAATGAACACATGAGCGATACAGAATGTTATAATATTTTTTAACAACTATATCTACTTACAGGATAATGGCTGGTGATGTTGATAAACATTTTTACAAAAAAAATTCTAAATAAAAATACATAATAGCAATATAGTATTAACCATAATGCTATTCTGTACTTTTATTTAGGTAGGTACTCCTACCTACTTAATGTCGTGATGGCCCAGTCTCATGCACGACGTTGTGGGTTCAGATTCAGATCCTGGCAAGTTTTAGAAAGAAAGACAAAATAAAGAAAATACGTTTTTGTTTTTCTTCTCTGTACAAGAAAAGGCCTGCCCTGCAGTGGGACTTTAATAGGCTAGAATAATGAATACTATTTAAATACTATAATATTATTTAAGTAGGTACCGGCTGCCAGCTGTTTTAGAACCTTGGCACGCGACGATGGGATGAAACCAGACTGAATGACCGTAATGTCTTGGAAGTTAGGTCGTTCTTTGGTGTGGGATGTAACGTGTCGACAGTCGACACCCTTGCGCCATCCTATCTTCCGGCTTACGGCTGTGCTGCGGCGGCAGCTGCAGGTGCGGAAAACCTCAAACCGCCCAAATATTCCAATTTTATTTTTAACTTTTAAGTTCGAGCCGTTAAAATACTAGGGCCATGGGTTCCCAGTGCCCACATAGTTTTTTGAGACATAGCCAACGAAAATTATATGTGTTGAGTGCACCAAATAAACATAAATCATATCAGTAGTATCACACTACCCACGCTTATACTGGCATTGCCCATCTGCAGCGTAGTTTAATTTATATTGCAAGAAGTTTTTTTTTCTAGTGACAAAGCAGCTGTGCTAAACATTTAAGAACACATTTAAATAATAAGTGGCCAGCTATAAACTTTTGATATTCTATTAGCCATAGATTATAGCTGTTAGCCATGCTTCGCTGGCATCATATTTTACGACACACTAACTTTTGGGATGTAGGTACGACTGTGTGAATCCGTCACAAACGCGTCATTTTAGAGCGGTATTACGTACAGTTAGTATTTAGTAGTCATAGTTGTTCACTTTTGTCTTTGTCGGATTCCTGTATTTTATCGATGGATATGGGCCCACTTGATGGCCTCGTTTCACACAGGTATAATGCATTTGTATATGGCGAAGTGAGTTCTTAATGGGTTAGTTAATGAGTAAATCCACATCCTGCTCCACAACCACAACTAATTGATTAACACTTGAAAATACTGTTGGAGCTGCTGAAGATTGTAAGACTATCTTTGCATTGTATAAACTCAATTTCCTTTGTATTGTATAACTGCATAGCACAGATGTGAGTTCTATGTACTATTGAGCTACCATTTACCGGGTAATATGTTTTTCATTGACTAGAATGTGCCCTGGCGGCTGATAGTATGTCATGCTCGCTCAAGTGTCTCGCTGACGGTGGCGTGTGTGTTGGATCATTCGGTTCCCTACAAAATGGTTGAGCTGGATGGTGCTGATCCATGCGTCATGTTCGTGAACGGGCGCCATCAGTTGGGGCTGGTCATCTTTTAGCTGCCACGGCTTATTTTTAATTATTTTATTTTTGGATTGTTATTTTGTTGCTATTTGCTGTACTCTGGACACTTTTAACGCGTACTTGATTTTTATTTATTTATTACATCGTTCTCACATATAATTTATAAATTCAACATATGATGTAACTAATAATTTTGTAAAAATATAATTTAAAAAGAGTGCCCATGGAGTTTCTTGCGCCTTTTTCTCCATAGGTACCTAATACGCTTTGGAATGGGCAACTAGCTTCATTTTTCCCTGACTGACCGACTTCTTGACAATTCAAAAGTGCCTGTAAATGGTTTAATTGAAATAAATGCTTTGAGTTTGAGTTTGAGAATCTAACATTATGTTACCTGGAAGTCAGACTCCGGACTCAGGTTGGTCAAAGCAAGGAAAACCTGTTTAGATGGAAATTCATAGACGACTCCGCCTGGAGTGCAATGCGGTGCTCCTCCACGAACGATGGGACACTTAAGTGTGTCCTACGTATCCTGTTAGCTGCACATTGCACACATAATTCTGCTACAAACACGTAGCAGAATTCTGGGCCCACTCCATTTAGATTGCCATCTACACGCTAACAAGAAATTAACAGACGGGGAGATAGGTTGGTTTTTACAATCAAGGTTAGGGTAAAGTATTTCAGTTAGGTTCCATGGGTAGCCACAACGACTTAATTGATCATCAGCAATCAGATAAAAACAGATATTTATAAGATTTTGTATGCTATAAAAAAAGTAATAAAAAAAAAATCTACTTCAAAAGAAATTTACTCAAAATTATGAAATAACTTTCATTTCGGAAGTCGGTGTCTAGGAATCTGTATTTTAGTTTTTTGCCACCGACTTCCGAAATCAAAGTTATTTCATAATTTTGAGTTAATTTCTTTTTGAAGTCGATTTTTTTAATATTTTTTTATTTATAAGTAAAAACTGGAATATTTGTTTGTAGTAAATAGGTAATAATTTTGTAGTAAATATTGCACTAGAATGTGACCAAGGTTTTGACACCACACCAGTAGCTCGTATCAATAAGCCAGGCACTTACAAGTATTAGTCCATAATTATCTTGAAAACTACTTAGCCGATTTTGATGAAACTTGTACTGTTCCCTAAGTTGAAGTAAACGTAAGCCAATAAAAAAGTGGCCACAATCCTATTAATAGTTGCGGAGACAGGCGTGGACAAACATACATACATACCTACATAAATAGGTACATACCATACATCTATATTTTTTTCTATATTTGTTTGGAAGCCCTAATAGATTGTCATATGTGAATATATTGCAGTTCCAATAATATTACATACATACATACGTGTCGAAATGATAACCTCCTTTTTTTTTGAAGTCGGTGTAAATACGTATAGACCTGGTTTCCGTTTGGCGGGAACTGGAAAGAAAGTGGTGGATTCTTGGCTATCCGTTGAACCCAAAAAAAAAACTCGTAGAAAAAGAAAATTTCGTAGTCCATTTATTTCCATTTTGATGAAGAAGAAAAACAACTAAACGGCTGTCCGGACACATCACGTGAATTGCGAAGGAAAAGCGTCACATAATAATGAGACTGAAATCGACTATTACTATTCTTTATTTTTCATGACTTCCTGAATTATTGAGAATAATGTTCGTTGTCTTACAAAATTATATCGGATTATAACGAACAATCTATTATTTTAAAGAGGAAAAATTTGTATGTATGTTTGTAACGAATTGGCTCAAAAAGTACTGGACTGATTTTGAAAATTCTTTCACTATTTGAATGCTACATTATCACTGATTAATATACGCTTTTTTGATTGCAAGAAAAAAAATAAAATGTTTAAAAAATAAATGTCCACCCGTGCGAAGCCGGGACAGGCAGGCCGCTAGTGTGTTATAATGCGCTGGGGATTTACTGGGATTATTTGAAATACTTAATCCCCGTAAATCTCGCAGCCCATTGTTAGCTTGTATTAATATAATTTTGACGCTTTTTTTATAGCCACTCCAGCGTCAATATGTTATGTCTTTATTTAACTCCCATGAAATGGTTATTTGAGTTTACAACGGACAGATTTTAAAACCTTTTAGACATTTAAAAATTATATCTTTCGAGTGATATAGGTATTACTTATTAATAAAGTGTAAGAAATATTACAAATTCTTCAGACAAGAAATGTCCGTTTTTAAGAGCCAAGCACTCTAGCTAAACTATGACTCCACTTCTTCGTGACACGTAGATTGCCACCACTCTAGTGACAATCCGCAGGTGTCTCGCGTGCGTCTATCTCGCGATCTATTCCGGGCACTCTCGCGCCGATGACACTCATGTTGCGTCACTCCGGCGGTCCGTCACAACACTGACATATTACCTGCGACAGTTATGAGAGCATCGAGTGTAGTCTGCGGCTAAGAATAGCTGGACCGTCTCCCGTAGTGTCGTAATCGTAATAAGATAGTCTTATCAGGTGCATGGGTAACACCAGCCAAATATCATTTACCTATGTATACCTAGGTATACGTAATCATTGATAATTTGATTCAGTGTGGTAGGTCATCATCATCTGTTGGGGTCGCCTTCTAGTCTAATCGAGCGCTGGAAACCTAGGCACTTATACAGTCACTACACGTAAAATACTGTGCGATTCTGTAACCATCTCACCGTGAAAACTTAGGTGAAGTGAGCGTGTGTCAGTGTCATCCTGATGCTAGGGATTGATACTCTTGACAGCTCACTCCACGCTCACTTCACCTAACTTTTCACCGTGAGATTTTTACAGAATCGATCGGCTGGTGTATTTTACGTGTAGTGACTGCCTAAGCGCCTATATCAGACCTTGTCGCAACCCGAACCTAGTTACTGGGTTTTACGATACTAATAACGTACCTAATCATTAAAATTCAAAGAAAGATTAATTTTATAAAATTTGTCCACTAAAATCCAAGGATTTCGGGAAGGAGGTTCTAAATGTGGTTTGACGCCAGAATATATCCCAGTTTCATCCCGCTTCTACTGGTAGCTTATTGCCCAGTTACAGTACAAAGTAGGTGGGTAATGGATCATTCCTCAGTTGGAACAATTTTGCCATATAAATCTCCAGTAGTAAAATGAAGGATTTTATAGCTTGCCAACCCACGTTTTCCGTTTTATTCAAGTCAGTGCATTATAGCGGATTAATAGACTCTATCTAAGATACATTGTGCAATAATAAAACGAGCAATTTTTATCACTGAATCGTAATTGGTTTGGTAATCATCAAAATTGCTACTGACTTCCATAAAATAATATCATAAAATACTATGTTGATAGTCAAATATCTACGTTTGTAAAAAAACGTTCTTTACAATTTATTCCAACAACGACCATGAAAACCTCTATTCTTCAGCAAGACCTCTAAAAATCTATAAAGCATCAATGCTACATTACAATAGGATGTCAAGTTCTCACGTTCGTAGCCACATAATAATATAATGACAAATATAATTATGTAGGAGGCAAGTTTAATGAAGGTTAACACTAAGGTGTTAACCTTTGTGATTGTGAACGTCTTAGCCTGCAACCTGCAAGTGATTGATGCAGGTGGCATGAAAAATGAATACGCGAGTGCATTATCCGTTCCATAGTTATTTGCTGCCTTAAAAGAAGTTTATTTATTTATTTATTTATTTATACAAGATGTCCCTGGAAGTATGGATCAAATCAAATAGGGGCGTGGGCAAGGCCATTTCCAAACTTTTTGGTCCTGAGAATGATTGAGAATTATTTTACGGTTCAAAAGTTGTAACCAAATTTTTTCAATCGTTTCGCATAGTGCTCAAAGAACAAAAAATCATTAAAAAAAACTAACAGGGCTGTCTAAAAAACTTAAATTGACAGTTCTTAGTAGTTTTTTTTTTTAATAATTTTGTTCTTTGAGCACTATGCAAAGTGATTGAAAATAACAAATTTGGTCATAACTTTTGAACCGTAAAAAAATTCACCAACATTCTCAGGATCAAAAAGGTTGGAAATGACTTTGCCCACGCCCCTATTTGATTT
This sequence comes from Globia sparganii, assembly GCA_949316385.1. Lineage (NCBI taxonomy): Eukaryota > Metazoa > Arthropoda > Insecta > Lepidoptera > Noctuidae > Globia > Globia sparganii. The sequence continues at coordinate 16,744,724 of OX438663.1, read as the reverse complement.
GATCCATACTTCCAGGGACATCTTGTATACTACGCACGTAAGTACATTTTCATTACGGTAACATTAATGTATGTACTGCCCTGTATATACTTTATTGTACACCAGAAAATACATAACAAAAAAAAAAATTTGATGACAGAATGGTTGTTGGCTTCAAACTTCAAAAAATAAATTGATAAACTTCAACCCCTAATTTCTTCTTGATTACTTCAACCTGTGGTGCTATGGGATATTTGTCTGCTTTGAAATTTGAAACACAATTCAAATTTGTAAAATGGTTCATGATTCTCGTTTTATAATGGCGTTTAAATAATTTTTGCACGAATAACCTGGCCTTAAAGAACAATAAGTTCTTAACCTACAAAACTAAAAATTCTAAACTAAGCGTTTGAAACAAATATGAATTGATATCCGTCCACTATTCCAGTATGTATTAATATCGTAAATAGGAAGGGCCAACCAGAATAAATCTTTTCATGTGCTGGGTGCCATCCAAGAGTTTGACAGACTGCGATCTAAAAATATCCGGGGACCACTTCTAGATATAACCATTACTATGTACCTAAAAAACAATATAATACATGAGAGTATAATAAAATAATACTGTCTTACTTGTTAAAATGTTATTTATTTATAACGTCACTTTAGTATCTGGGATCCGGCGATTGACATGTCAGGGTTATCTGATTGTGTTTTGTTTTTATCATGATTTGATCATATCGATGGTTCCATACCCTTCATGTCTTCGAGAATATGACGGGTACCTGTGAAGTTATCCTAGTTATTTATTTATTTGACCCTGTACAATATCAAAATATCACAAAGGACGAGAATGCTTACTTCAGAAAAATGTTGAGCGCTGTATCATCTCCAATCTAAGAAATTAATAATTAATTGTTACAAAATACAACGTATCTAAAAACGAATATTATTCACTGCAGAGTATTTTAATTACTGTCTTGGTGGTAAAAATATTATTTATTTATAATAGTTACCTTGTTATCCGGGATCTGGTGACTGAAATTAGGCTTATCTGATTGTCCTTTGTTTTTATCATGATTTGATCATAACGATAGTTCGATACCCTGGTACCCTGTACTTATAATATTAGCAGGACCTACACTGTACACACGGCTACACATCAAGCTTTTATTATCCAGTTTTAGCTGATCTCGCATTGTATACTTAGGTTTTTCGTACAATCAAAAGAAGTCAGGTTATACTGGTTATGTAAAGTTTGATGTGTAGCTGTGCGTACTTTCTCTTATCTAAGAAAGTAATAATTAATTGTAACAATGTAATATCACATTGTTTGCACAGTTTGCTCCATTTAAAAACACTTCAAATGACGTAATTGTTTGTGACTTTGACATCAAACTGTATCACATGTAATCGTTTGATTGGAGGCCAAGATATCATAATCTACTTATAAATATATTATACATTGATGTTATTTAGCGATCGATATATCTTTCTAACAAGTTCATGTAAGGTCGCCGACCAGAGGTCAATGGCCTTGGGTACCATTGACATGGTGTTAATATTTATCTTGCAAGTACTTAGGTAGGTACTAAGTTCGTTAACAGTCTTTCCGTTAGCCCACCTTAAGTAAAGTTTTAGCCTTTTATGTCTTTGCTGAGATTTTACGCTAGAAATATGGGCGAAGGATGACCATTAATTGATGTGCTTATCAAATACACATGAGAAAGAAACCGAGGTATCTTCATTCGGAATCACAACGCTACCCAGATCACCTCCGTTTGTAGGAGATCCTTGGTTTGGGTTCTAGTCCCCAGGTCGTTCAAAGTGTTTGAATTTTTCCTTTATACGATTTATGTGCCCGGTTAATGGCTATAGAAACTCGCAAACATGATACTGAAACATACCTGGCGTAAAACGTGGATGTACCTACCAGCTAGTCGATACAGATAGACTTCTGCTTAATAGTACAGACGTCAGCACATCAAGCTACCCGAAACTGACAAATTTTCCCAATCAACTTTGAACCTTATGCTTTAGGAAAATCTATTAAAGCAATTTGACAGATTGAGTAGCTTGATGTGCTGGCGTCTGTTTAACGATCGAAGTAGACTTCTCAAAATGTGTCACCTCATACATTATAATATGTCTCAAAATATGACACACACAGGTCGTCGATCGACCACGGTCTGGTTGCCCCTGAAAGTCCCCCCTTTGGGAAATATGATATAATTGCTTTTGCTCGCGGCTTCACCCACGTGGAGGTACTAACGGGATAAACAGTATCATATGTACTAATTTACCTTCATGCCAAAGTTTATCGAAATTCATTGAACCGTTAAGGCGTGAAAAGGTAGCTAAACAGACATAGTTATTTTCGCATTTATACTATTTATATTATAAAGTATGGATGGATATAAGGCGTGATGTTGTGGCGTGTTATTGTTATGTATAAGATTTATATCATTTAGGATAGGTAGTATGTTATAAAAGTTCCTTATTAGGTTAATTTAATATTGTAAGCATATAAATACCACACCATCGCATTAGGTTAATCCTGTTATGATAGTTGTAAAGGTAATATAAATAAATAAACGTTATGCTAAGCATTTGTGTTAAAGATTACTCGGCTGTCTATCTGAGGCAGCCCTAACTCCATTGAAGCGATTTGTCGGAGCTCGTCAGGGGTGAACAACCTATCTTAAACAGTTGAACATTAGCGGTTCCTCGACCTACGACCTAAAACATCGTTTATTTGACAGTCGTGATCGCAAAATTCGCTACATGAAACACGCCCATTTGCGCTGTTTTATTACGCGAGTAATATTTAATAGCCCATAAAGTTTGTTGAAGTACTTTTAGAATAGTGTAGTTTAAAATACCTACTTGTGAGATTAAAATCTTTTATTGTAGCTTCAGTTGTTAGTTCACTAATTAAACAAAATTGCGTAACACATTAACAATAGCAATGACTTTAATTTTGACAGTTCAACAACATTCATTGCGTTATTTACGTTGTTGAGCAAACTAATTTTTCGAACATACGAAAAAATGGACTCATTAGCAATATCCTTCAAAATTATTGAGATTGATAGTGTTACTTAATTAGGTAATTGTTTGGTATGAAAATTACCTTAGTCTACAGTCAGTACACAAAACATTGGTGAAATGTGGGTGTACTATAGGTTCACAATATGTTATGATAGGCCTACAGCCAGGACCTTCTCTGACCGTTTCTGTTAACGGTTTTTGGTCCTCTATGCTCTTTGAAGTTGAATTGCCAAAGTACGTAAACATAATGATGATCTGCAACATATTTTTGATCCAAGGCTTTACAAATGTTAAATTACAGTATACTTTATTTTGTCGGTGTTGACGAATTGATTAGGATGCGGCAAACATATCGGAAATGATAAAGCAGTGGTTTTTTTTTTACAAAAACTTAATTCTATTGTTACGAGTGTGAGTAGTAATCTGTTCTACCATTTCCGCTGCACGACAAACATTGATTTTGTGTCTAAAGTGGTATGACAGAGTGGGACATCGTCATTACCTTTATGCAAATCGTTAACGTTAGACACTGGCTCCTTTATTCATAAATATTGCTTAAAATTAAGTAGTGATTAGCGACTGTTTAACCATACCTACATGTCACTTATCTAAATTTAATCATCGTTTATAAATAATCTCCTGATTGTGTTCTACGGAGAATAACCTAATGAAAAAACCAATGGGTAGGTAACACTAAACTCGACCTGAGAAGGATCTCACGCTCAGTAGCCAAAGCGGCAGAGCAATACCTACAATAACATTTGAAACTAAAAATTGTCTCTATTAAATCAATTAATCTGTCGTGCCTTTGTCCGACAATTTTGGAATTCAGTCTAACCGGATGCAGCTAAATATTAGGATTTTACATTGAGTGATTGCCTATCGGACCGCCACAACCCAGTCACGGGTAATACGATAACCCTTGGTAAGTATAGTAGTCAGAATTTCGGTCTTCTGACTACCCTTAACGATCTTCACGGAGCGCAAACATGGTCTCTTACAAATCGCCAAAAGTCCGCACTTGGAGTGTGCCAACGGGCTATGCAACGAAGAATTTTATGTGTCTATACTTCGTTCCAAAACACAAATAGCGGACGCTGGCCGCACAGCTGCTGGACTAAAGTGGAACTGGGCTGGCCATATCTGTCGCATATCGGAGCAGCAATATGCAAAAGCCACCACTCAGTGGATCCCCAATGGCAGGAATCGACTGCGTGGCAGGTCCAGAAAGATATGAGGGGATGAGCTGGACTCCTTCCTAAAGGATTGGCCCACAATCACAGTAAATCGGGAAAAGTGGAAAGAGGGAAGGGAGGCCTTTGCTCTGCAGTGAGACAATACAGGCTTATACAAAAAAAAGATCTACAAATGACAGCCAGGACCAACGGCTTGACGTGCTTTCCGAGACTTGGAGGAGTCTCGATACTGTTATAGTTGGTCACTCATCTACGAAGCGACCGCGCCAAGTATGGCTTAACCTTCGATCGACCCGTGCGGCTGTTTTTGTTTAACCACAAGCTCTGTCTGCATTATCATTCAATAATTCAACACACGTCTTAACCCTTCGGCGATTACAGGTGTCATGTTATTTATGATGGTAATTCAATACAACCTTACCCTCAGGTTCGATCTACAAAACGTGCCAGCAGAAGCTCTTTCACTGATGGTGGAGATGACGAAGCTAGTGGGTCCCAACCTGCTAGCAGAGTGCGATGGCGTGGTCACAGACATGGTGGAGACGCCCGTCGTGGTGTACCTGTTCGTGAAGACCGCAGACATCACTTTGTCGTGGAACACTGATGAGGAATACATGCTCGATGTTCAGACTAAAGGTTTGTTACCTTTGTTATTGGTAGTTGGAACTTTGACCTTCAATATTTTCGTAACAAAAAGGGTCCCAAGGTGCATACAATGTACCCGGGTGTACATTGTATGCACCTTCAAGAACAAATTTCCGCACGCACAATGTCTCGTAATTTATAATAAGACAGAGAGTGAGAGAAAGTCGTATGGAGCGATAAGCGATGAATAGTGCTTTTTCCTTATTTGACGATTTCTACCAGTCATCTTCTACCGCAGAACTTTAATCCAAAAATATCACAATGATGGAAAGAACAGTAACTTTTGGCTTTGGTGACTTTCGGCTTTGCTAAGCGTCTTTTTACACCCGCTATATCTAGTCATATCTATACTTACCTAGCCTTGATTTTTCCATTTACCACTGTAGTACGAGTACTTATAGGCTTCTTCTCTACATATTTCTAATTACAAAAGGCGGGCCTTTCATTTGCCGACCAAAAAACTAATAGATGGTCTAACACAGATGCTTTTTTTCTTTTTCAGAGGACCAGATATCAGTTCAAGTGCATGCAAAAACAGTATATGGAGCTCGCCATGCTTTGGAGACGTTCACTCAGCTTGTAGCATCAGACAGACCTGACTACTCCGATCAGCACACTTGCAGCCTCCTACTGGTCTCCGGGGCTAAGATCCGTGACCGTCCTACCTACGAACATAGAGGTCTTCTTCTTGACAGCAGCAGACATTTTATCCCCATGGAAGATGTCATGAGGACCATCGATGGCATGGCCGCCAATAAAATGAATGTATTCCACTGGCATGTTACCGACACACATAGTTTTCCTCTGGAATCAACAAGAGTACCGCAATTTACTAGGTTTGCAATTTTTTTTTCTGTTTTTGTGAATGCGAACTAAATTTTTCCAGGATAATTCAACTACAGTTTTCCTGCTTGGAGCCTCTGGCTTACTATATGATTGGTTGATAGATGCATGTCATTAATTTATAATGTACCTAGTAGGTTCGTCAAAGTGGCAAGGCAATTAATATGCCAAGATGACGAATTTGAAAACTATAAAACTTTAAAAATTTAGATAAGAGAGAAGACCAAAGAAACGATGGATGGACTTTGTGAACGATGATGTGGCTTGAAAGGGGCTGACTATCGAGATGACGACTAATAGAGAAGTATGGAAGAAAAAGACATTGCACCAACACCAAATAAATAGGGATACGGCCAAGAGAATGATGATTGATACCTATTTCTAATTTCCTGTAGATATGGTGCCTATTCCGCGAAAGAAATCTACTCAGCAGAAGAAGTGAGGAAGCTGATAACATACGCGCAAGTGCGAGGTGTGCGAGTCGTGATCGAGATTGATTCGCCCGCGCACGCAGGCAATGGCTGGCAGTGGGGACCGGTGAGTTTACTCCTGAAATACTACCAATAATAATCTTCTTCTTGGCGTCTCGATGGCAATATAAATGGAGTCCGCTCAAAATTCGACTACGAGTTTGGCGCTATCAGTAACGTCCATCAGTTCTTGTAATTGTAAAGTGCAGACAGCAAGTCTGTAATAATACTGTTATGCTTGAAATCACTACAAATAATTAACCATTCTTCAACCCCTGGGTGTTGTAAAAGACCGGGGAATTGGGTACATAGATAATAGAGTACTTGGTTGTAGAGCTCTATGGGATGAACCTATTCTTGCCAATATCGATTCCCTTAATTTCTCCCTGATTGAAGTACTCGGAAATATCGGAATATTTCAACCAGGGAGAAATTAAGCTCAGGTACCTATGTAGTTATATTTAAACTAATTGATTGCCGATCACAACTTCAGTAGGTAGGTATTATTCCTGTGTAAAATTATTATTGTTGTAACACCAATCCTTCTATTGGGCATGGTTCCAATCCAGAGCTAGTCCTAAGAATCGACTCAGACCGTTAATACATGTTGATGAACTTTTGATGCTACTATTCCTGGACTGAATCGCTAGGTATTAAGTAGATAGGTTTTCAAGTATGTTGACCTAACTTTATAATTCTAGCTTCTTGCTAGCGTGTCTCATACTTACTAACATACTTAATTTAAAAAGAATATGTAGCATAAGTTTTGAAATTTTATTTAAAGGCACACAGGTTGGGAAAGCCTGTATTAAAATAGAATACCTACTTTTTATCCGGCTACATGAAGAAGTTCCGCTATTAGGATTTAGGACAAAAGAAATCGTGGGCTACAGTGGCGAGGGGTGAAATTATGACAGAGGTAAGCCGGAGGAAAAAAAATGTCAATAAACCGTTTCATTATAATAGGCCGGGGCAAAAATATTTTCGTATTTTGAATCTATTGTTAGTAATCAAACCTCTTTGGCAGTAGTGAATGTAACTGGCTGGTTTTAATACTATTAAATGTTGACATTTTATAGATGCAATAAATTAAAAAAAAAAACTAGTTCCCGCCATTTCTCAATTGTTTTTCAAGCAAGCAACATGAACGTATGTGACGAAGAAATTCGGTACATTTTAAAATTTTATTACAAAAAAAGTAAAAATGCGACGAACGCCGCGCATAAAATTTGTGCGGTTTACGGACTTAATGCGGTATCAATACGAGTAGCACAAATGTGGTTCAAGCGTTTCAAGTCAGGAAATTTTAGTGTGAAGGATGAAGCTCGCTCTGGACGCCCTGTCACGGATAAAATCAGTGCCATTTTTGAAAAAGTGGAGCAAGATCGACATATTAGTAGTTATGATATTGCCGAAGAACTGGATGTTGATCACAAAACAGTTTTACGGCATTTACAAAAGTCTGGGTACAAGAAAAAACTTGATATTTGGGTACCACATGATCTCACTGAGAGAAACTTAATGCAACGTGTTTCCATTTGCGATTTTTTGTTGAAACGTAATAATTCCGACCCATTTCTTAAACGGTTGATTACGGGTGATGAAAAATGGATCACTTACGATAAGAATGTCCGAAAAAGATCGTGGTCGAAGCATGGGCAAGCCCCACAGACCGTGGCAAAGCCCGGCCTGACTCGGAACAAAGTGATGCTGTGTGTTTGGTGGGATTGGAAATGAATCGTCCACTATGAGCTTTTGCCGCCGGGTAAAACTATCGATTCTGACCTCTACTGTCAACAACTGATGAGGTTAAAAGAAGCTATTGAGAAAAACCGACCGGAGCTGGTGAATAGGAAGGGCGTGGTGTTTCGTCACGACAACGCCAGACCGCACTCATCTATAGCCACTCAGCAAAAATTGAGAGAGCTTGGCTGGGATGTGTTGATGCATCCTCCGTATAGCCCTGATCTTGCTCCATCAGATTTTCACCTGTTTCGGTCACTTCAGAACTCTTTAGGAAGCATAAAGTTAACCTCAAAAGAACACTGTGAAAATTACCTGTCAGATTTTTTTGATAAAAAATCTCAAAACTTCTACAGCAATGGGATCATGGCATTGCCCACAAGATGGCAACAAGTCATCGATCAAAACGGCACATACATATTATAAATAAATAAAAAATTAAACCTAAAACAATTTTTTTTTTGTATGAAAAATACGAAAATACTTTTGCCCTGACCTAAATTGACAATTTTCATTTTAATGATGAATTGACTATAGTGGTTGTGTTCTGAATTTTCGAAGGGAAGCCGGCGGGAATCGAGTTATATGGTACCTTCGCCACTGGTGGGCTAAGTCCATTATAACAACTAGATTATTTAAATATTAATAATTGTACAAGTTTCTATAATTAAAAATATTGTTTTATCCGAAATATACATGTTTGGGCCATTCTAATGATATTTAACACCATTTTTAAATTATCAAGCGGTTACTTGAGCAGTATGAAAATAAACACGTATTTTGTAACTCCCCCTACCATCTTACCAGTTTTTCAAAAACTCAATGCATTTTCCAGGAGTATGGTCTCGGCAACCTCGCAGTTTGTGTGAACCAGTGGCCGTGGCGCAACATGTGCGTGCAGCCGCCGTGCGGTCAGCTGAACCCCGCCAACCCCGCCGTGTACCGCGTGCTGGGCGACCTGTACCGGGACATCGTGGACGCGGTGCCCGCGCCCGCGCTGCTGCACATGGGAGGGGACGAGGTGAGGCATGCCTAGGACTCAGTACCACCCAACTGTCTGCCAACCATGTATACTGTACAAAGCGATTTCTCACGCGTGGTCAAAATCGGAACTAGCGTCGCCATCTTGTTTTAATTGTAAAACAAGATGGCGACGTTAGTTCCGATTTAAAATTGGATTATTTAAAATTGTTTTGTCAAATGTATTGACATTTGACAAAACAATTTTGCATAAATGTTTACCAACTGCGCCCCCCTGTTGTTTTTTTTAATACATTTCATAAAACGATTGTACTAATGTTAATTAACAACAGACTCTCACACAGGTTAGAGTGACAACCTCTACTAAGCTAAACTATAACTAAAATTCGATGCGCTAACACATCTATTTACCATCTTACGGCACACTACCTTAGGAAAAACTTAGGCACATGGGACAATTTGTTGACCCTCTAATAAATTTAGCACAGTTTCTGGTGACTCAAAGTTGTATTTTGATTTCGACCCTTACGGTTTGTCACAGCTTCTAAAAAAGTTAGCCCACCATACCAAAAATTCGGAGACAAAAACTTGTTCTAGTCTTCAAGCGAATCATTGCAGGTATTCGTGGAATGCTGGAACACAACGGAGGAGATCACAGAATACATGAAACAGCAGAACTACGACACCAGCACGATGGAAGGTTTCATCAAGCTGTGGGCGGAGTTCCATGATAAGTCACTGAAGGCCTGGGACGAGGCTGTCGAGGCAGCCGGCACACCCAAACAGCCTGTCATGCTGTGGTCCTCTGAACTCACTCAGGCGGAAAGGATCAGCCAACACCTTAACAAAGAAAGGTACCAGACATCATTTTTCCCCGCAATCATTTGATTTATTTTAATGTCGGAGATGCGGTTACAGACGCAGATCTCGCTTGGTGAAGGCGAAGAATTTGTAGAGTCCATGATTTCCAAGGGGTACTTATCGTGTTACCCAGTAACTGGGTTGTGGAGTAGGCGGTCGCTTCATATAAAATACTGCTGCATCTGGTTAGATTGGAAGCCGACCCCAACATAGTTGGGGAAAAGGCTAGGCAGATTGATGACTTCAAATTTTATGGAGGAAATTGAACACTTCATAGCAGCACCACCCGAAGAGTATGTAAACACTAGGAACCACCTAGCGAAATGCATTGAAAGGGAAACAAAAGAATCCATCGAACATCAACCCAACCAAACATCCATTTTACTTGATCATTCAGAACAACATAGCACACGTGTAGTACGAATAGCTGATGGTCCGAGGCCTACACATATAAAACCGACCCCGTTTGCTCTTTACACACTTTTTTCATTTTCCAGATACGTCATTGAAGTTTGGGAGCCTGTGAGCAGCCCACTGTTACACCAGCTCATAAAGCTGGGCTACAAGACTGTCTCCATCCCCAAAGACGTTTGGTACCTGGACCGTGGATTCTGGGGCATCACCAAGTATAATAACTGGAGGAAGATGTACGCACACACGCTGCCGAGAGATGAGAACTTCTTGGGAGGCGAGGTCGCCATGTGGACCGAGTATATCGACGAACAGGGTCTAGGTAAGCTAATTGAGGTCTCTTTTTATATTCACGTAACTTCTCAATAACAGCCTCCTGTTTGAATTTGATTAATGGCAATTCATTCGCTCCTTGATAAATGAGTCTTAAAAATATATGGCGTTGGTTCGGGGAATACAGGCATGGCAGAGGGCTGTAAAGGCTCGCGTCCACTAGGTTCGCCGATACGAGTCGAATCGAATCGCAGAATGTCTCCTTCTATATATGTACTATGAAACTGCGTACATTAGCGACGAGCCGCGGCGCGCCGAATCGAATAGACCGCGCGAATTGCTAGACAAGAAAATTTCTTCGCCGATGCGATTCGATTCGACTCGGCGCGGCTCAGTCGACACGGGGAAGAGGATGCGCGCCAACATATTTTTTATGTAGGTTTCGTTCAAAAACTCATAAAACTCTTTGTTTGAAATGAATAAACAAATGAATAAATGAAATTATTGATATCACTGGTCCAACATTAAACAGCAGTGCTATTCTGTAAAAATCTCACTGTGAAAACTAAGGTGAAGTGAACTGTCATTCCACCTGATCTTAGTGATTGCCTCCATTGATAGCTCACTGCGTGAAGTGAGCACATCACCTATGCTATCACGGTGAGATTTTTACAGAATCGATAGGCTGAATTGTATAATCATAAAGATTTTTTTATACTCTCCTCTTCTTCATGAAAAAGTATTTGAAATAAAAATATTTTTCTTCATCTGAGCTGTCCATGATGCAAAAACGACCTACTTTGATGAAGAGTTGCGATGAATGAACAATTCGATTCGATTCGTCTGAGATGGACGCACAAGGAATAAATGCGGCTTGACTCGATTCGCTTCGAATCGACGCGTTTCTGCTGTAGTCGACGCCAGGTTTAATAATGAACATGTACTCAAATGTGTGTGTATCTCCTTCCAGACACTCGCATCTGGCCACGTGCTGCTGCAGTAGCCGAGAGGCTTTGGTCCGACCCCACGGCCAGCGTGTACGCAGCCGAGCCACGCATGCAGCGCCAGCGTGGCCGCCTCATCAAGCGAGGACTCCGCGCAGACGCCATCTCGCCTGCCTGGTGCTCGCAACACGACTCAAAGTGCTTTTAAATCAATAAAAACTGCCATGACATGCTCTTACCATCAACATCTACACACCTATAAGTCAATAAGTTCAACTGTAGCTTTACAAAGCTAGACCATGACAGATCCAGCTTCATGGAAGAGAAGATCTACGTTTCGCTATTGACAGGGCGTCGGCGTCGGTGGTAAGGTGCTAAGTAACGATCTCGGTGCCGGGGGCCCTCGAAATCTTTTTTAGTGTTATTTGTGTGAAAGTCAGAAAGAAAGAAAAATGGACACCCAGTAATTCAGAGCGAATAATATTTTTTTTTCTGATTTTCTAAACGAGTCCTTAAAACTACCAGTCATAAATTAACGAGGGCTCCGAATACTTAGCTTATTAATCCGAATACTATTATAATGGAACTATAAATTATTTTACATGTACTTATAATTATAAAAAAAATGTGCGTGAAGGGCATTATAGACGAAACAATAATTTATAATGTAAAGAACAATAATTTATTTTGATGAAAAAACACGTCTGCTCACGTCTGCGCACAGAGCAATAAAGAAAATTAGTTGTAATTTATCCATAGGTACGTAAAACTTATATCTACTTATAATTTCAGTCATTTAAAAGTTTACGTGTTTACTTAACTATAATGCCCAACGTGTATAAATATTTAATAATCGCCATTTAAATTATTTAAAATTTACTATTGTACTCTTGTAACTGATGTGATTAAATAATGGTGCTACCAAAATTTTTAAATGTATATACCACAGATATAGATACACGTAGATAACGCAAGAGCAACTACTTCGCGTGCTAAAAAAACGCACCAACTTACGTTGAAAAATCGAAAGCCTTTTTTAAAAACTTTCGCGCTCAGTCCTGCAGTGCGATTCTGTAACCATCTCACCGTGAAAACTTAGGTGAAGTGAGCGTGGAGTGAGCTGTCCAGAGTCTTCCTGATGCTAGGGATTGATACTCTTGACAGCTCACTTCACCTAACTTTTCACGGTGAGATTTTTACAGAATCGATCGGCTGTGTACAGCTGGGTGAGCGTGAGTGAGAAAGAGCGCTTGTGACGTCATAGTAGGTAGTCAAAAAAATGGCACTCTTGGTTTTCATATAGATCGTGATACTTGCGTTATCTAGGTCTATCTATATCTGTGGTACCTATATACATACTTTAGTAAAATAGCTATATTGCGGGCCGGATTAGGTATGGTCCAGGATAACATTTGAAAAACATATCAGCCGATCTTAAAATAGAGCTTGTGGTGAGCTGTTACTCCGTCTGATGCTAAGGATTGACATTATTGACAGCTAAGCGATTCACCTATTCGTAAGTTTTCCTTGGGAGATTTTGACTGTATAGCTATTACTACTGCTTTACTACATTATACCTACGACTGTCAGTAATTTTCTTTACAAATCTCTTCGTAGGTAAATAGTAAACAATGTAACAAGCATAATTTGAAATAGCAATACAATTTAATGCAAGTGACTAATTAGATGTAAAGAAGCTAATAATAATAGGTTTTTGCATAATATTTTGTACATTTTCACAGATAAATGATTTATTAAAGTTTTTCTTTTTTTTTTTTGTAACTGATCGTAAGAACAAAATAGGGTACTTATCTGATTATTAATTTTGATGGTAAAAATTATACGTATCCTATGCCACTTGAATTTGTAATCAGAACTTTTTATATATTTTTATGATAAATACGACCTTTTTCAGGACCTAATGAAATCAGGGTTCTGACATGATGTAAATATTTCTGCTGCTAGTAATAAATGTACGCGAGAAATTCTGAAATATACCGAATTTATTGTGATATATAATAATTTAGATTTATACTTAGTAATACTGATCTATGACAAATATTATATACCTAATAAAAATTGCTACTATTGTATACAGATTTCTCTTATTGTTTAATAACACACAAAAAAGAGGGTTAAATTTTTGTCGGGTAATCCAAAGAGCGGAACGTAAAAATATAGTATACTCTCTTTATTTTAAACCGTCTTTTTCAAAAAAAGGAGAAGGTTCTCAATTCCTCTGTATTTTTTTCGTCTGTGTTTCTCGGTCGGTATACCTATTATTTTCAGTTCCGTCATATTAAACAAAATATTAAACAGAGATGATCAATATTTCATTTCTTAGTTAGGTACTGCCATATAACGGAAGTGCTTCCCAGGTTTTGGTCGTTTTAATATTTAAAATTAATTTTTGGGATGATAAGCAGGCAAGAAGTTTCTAAAAACTAATCGTATACAGTTCGGTAACAAATATTTAGATCTAATGTACAGTTCTTGACTTATAACTATCTAATACACATTTAAATTGGTTTTACAAAGTACTGCAAGAACTGGGTATTCATATATAACCTACACGAATTCTAGTTTACATATTGTCCACAAAAACATAGCTTACTATTTGTTACAGTAAGACTGACTAGAACATAATCACAATATGAAACTTATCACCGTTCTGGGTTCTAGAACTAAAATTATGAATAACATTTAAAAGTAAAAACATTTTTAGGAAATACAAACATCTACGCAAAATTCAAAAACGCCTACTTACTTTTACAAAATTAAATATTTAATACATAATCTACATTCTTCTATTTTATAGAAAACAAGAAAATTAAAGGCTACATTTCAATCTTCAGAAAAGGTTTATCTGATGAATAAAAATAGTTACGATTAATTAATTAATTCTATACAAAAGCTGTCAAACCGCAATATGACGACAGCATTTGTATAGAAAACATCGCCATATTTATTCTTCAGATAAAATTTATGTGAGAATTTAAAAAAACAGCCCTAAAAAGAATAATGTAATCTAGTGTTTATTTTCTGAAGACAGTCTGTCCAATTAGATTGAGACATTATTCCTAACTCTATCATTACCATTCTTTGCTCCTAAACTGAGATCATTCGGCATCATATCATGAAGCACTGTGTCACTTCTGAAGATGCTGGTTGCGATCCTGCTGGCCAGTCTCTCTGATTCTCTAATGTCATCGTCTTTGGAATGCGACGTCAGATCTATCTCTGTGTCAGTATCACTGTCACTGGTCTCTTTTTCGCGTCTCTGTGGCCGATACGCCAGGTTCTGTGGCTCGTCCATATCTTGAACAGAAGTACCGCAAGGACATGGGTTAGGTTTTGAAATCACCCTCAAGTCTGTTGGCACTATTTCTGAATCCATTTGCTGGCTCATCATTAATGGTGGGAATGAGAAAGGCTGCTGCATCATCCTTCCATCATCATTGTACCCCATTGGAGGTAGTTCGTGAACATTCGGATTAACAGTTGGTATTGGTTCCATGTTTGTGTTGTGGAGGTAAGGGTCTTGGCGAGGAGACTTTAGTTCGCGATTCTCCATGACACCTGGAGGCTCCGGGGAATCTTTGTCGTTGGGTGACTCTGGCGTTTCTGGTGAAGAATCTGGTTTGCCGTGACCTGAAAATTAAACAATACAATCTAGATAAATAAAATGTAACTGAGAAAGAACCTCGTAAACTGCAGTGGTGATCAACAAATAAATGCTCATAAACGAAATTATGTGAGTCCAACTTAGAAATATTTAAAGAAATATTTAAAAAAACACTACAAAGCTCAAAACATGCTCACTTTTCAAGCAGTCCGATGCAGTTTAACGTGTGGAACGCAAATAAATGAATATGAATATGAAAATCCTGCATGACAAGCATGATTGGTAACCGTGAACAGAAGACAATTTAATCTTAGAAATTCCAAAATAATTTTTTCAACCCAATCTATCGGATACAAGTCGGTGTGCAGAAATCTTTCTTTTTTCGGTGTCCAAGAGTGAATCGGGAAACTAAAAGAGATTTTAACATTGAAATAATATAGTTTGTTGCCGAAAAGGACTCTAATGTACAAACTATATTATTTCAACGTTAAAACCCATTTTGGTATTGGCATTGGTAAAAGTTTCGCCCCGATTCACCCCTGCATGATTGCATCCCTATTCACCCCGTTTGTAGGTCCCTAGTATTGCATTCTCTACATATAGCATACTTGTATGTTGGTAATCTGTTTTAGAAAAGCTTATTAAACTTTTAAACAAATAAAATATAAGCCGCTTTTACGAAGATACGATCATTGACTGTTCAATTTAAACGTTTCTTCTCACCTGACATCGGCAGCGGCGGGGAGCCCAGTCCGAGGCACCTCATCCGCCAAGCGTCCTGCAGGAGTTGTAGCCGCGCCTGCTTGCGCCACTTAGCACGACGGTTTTGGAACCACACCTGAAAATTAAGGCTGTTTAAACTTTTGGTGTAGATGCGAATGAAAAAAAGAAAGGAAATGCTTTCTTTTTTACCGACTTCAAAAAGGAGGAGGTTATCAATTCGGTTGTATTTTTTTTTTTTTAAGTTTGTTACCTCAGTACGCCGTCATTTATGAACCGATTTGGATTTTTTTTTTTATTTGAAAGTATATGTTTCCAGATTGGTCCCATTTTTGTCAAAACCCAGTTCTGATGATGGGATCCATGAGGAATTGAGGAAATTCTTCAAATATTATAGGCATATATATAGAAATTTTGGTATTTTCATCAACATGTCAAGCATTTGCATTCAAAAAGTATAATTTGGTGAAGTGGAACTGATGAAGGAGACCACAGATAGCCACAGGAACTCTTCAATGATAATAAGTATTTCACGGGTGGCGATAAGATATCTCGATTAAGATAGTTAAGCGACTATGACGAAGCAAATTTAAATAAATGGTTCTGACGAAAATGGTACCATCAAACCGATCTGATGATGAAGCTGGAAGGTAGGTACCGGAACTTCGTAATAAAACCATGTATTCTAGCCGTGTTTGGGCTTATTGGAATTGTCATGAGATGCACTCTGACTATAAAAAGTAAAAAATAAAAACTTTTTAACAAAAAAAAAAACAACCGACTTCAAAAAAAAAAAACACTACAAAGTGTAAAATAACTTTAATTTTAATTTTGGAAGTCGGTGGCAAAAACGTAAATACAAATCCAAAGACACCGACTTCCGAAATTAAAATTAAAGTTATTTTACACTTTGTAGTGTTTTTTTTTGAAGTCGGTTGTTTTTTTTTGTTAAAAAGTTTTTTTAGGCACAGTATACTTAAAGATACACAATATGGACACAGAACAATCAGAAGGAAAACTTAATCCTAAAAAATTAGAATAGGTCCAGCAGTTCCAATCACAATCCATTGCTTCATAGGTTTGAAAAGTTCGTCTACTCAACAACGTAAATAACGCAATGTACAAGAGTACGAGCTGTCAAAATAAAACGCATTGCGATCAATTGTCATTATATGTGTGTTACGTAATTAGGTACCCCGCTGTTCCGCAAAAAAGCCAGGCAACTAGTGCCTGACGTCGGTTTTCAACTAATTTAAGAAGAAGATGAATTAAGAGATTTCAATGAAAGCTACGAACTACTCGTATTGGGTACCGTACCGCGTCTGCATCTCATTATTCTTTTTCTCTTGTATCGTCAAGAACTAAGTACCGATATTTGAATGTATAAGAATAGCTTCTGGCAATCAGTGGTTCGTAATATAAATAAAGTCCTCCAGACCGTATTTCGGCCACGGCGGCCAATCTCAACGGAGACTAGCCTTCGGCGCGGGAGATATTATAGTGCACAAGTGTGCGCACAGACATAGGTTGTGCACTCCCTCTTTCTTCACTCTCATAATCCGATGGGGCGGCAATCCGACACGACCGGAGAGAGATCAGGCGCAGAAGGATCAGGTCTGTGATGTGGCAGTATATTAAAACTCAAGAAGCGCCTGGCTAAGTTCATTTTTGTGAAGGCTCCTAATTTCAAACATGTAAAAGTTATTCATCATCATCTGCCTAGACTTTTCCCAACTATGTTGGGGTCGGCTTCCAGTCTAACCGGATGCAGCTGAATACCAGTATTCTACATGGAGCGACTGACTATCTAAGTCAATACGACCGCTTAGGGTTTTACAGGCAATCATGAGCTGATCCAAGCCCCTTCTTACCTCCAACAAATTGAAGCCCAACACCCCTAGAAGATAATTCGTTGGGTACATGAATGGAAAGTAATGGTACAGCCTTTGATACATAAATCTCAGGAAGGTTTTCCGAACTTTCTCAAGCATCAGTGTCTGAGACGCAATATGTGGATGCCAGACACAGGCGCTGACTCAAGTTTATTCCAAACTAAAGTGGTGTATAGAAGTTTAATAATACTGGGATTGCGAAAGTCACGAGCGTTCCTCAAGACAAATCCCAGACGCCTGAAGGATTCCTTTGCAAGGGCAGACACGTGGTCTATAACGTGGTAACATAATACAGCTGTATGCGAGGTGTAGAACGTAAGCCAAATGATTGCTTCACGAGTAAAGGTTTCTTCTTTTTCCAGAAGGAAAAATGTCCTGTTAATTCTTCCGACACTAAATTTCCTTAAAGCAAAATGTTCTGAATCACTTACACATATTTCCTAACTTTTACCTATTACAAAGTGGATTGTTATGAATTTCATTTATAGTAAAAAAATGTCTTAATACACAATTAGAGGTCGACGACCGACGAACGGACCGGGACGGAAATTGAATACGGGATCACTGTCTGAATTGAAACATAATAACAAATTCTTGCTATATAATTGCTTATACTATTATATAATTGCTTGCAAATGATGAAGAAATAGAAAGAAAACTTTTTTTACAAAAAATACAACCAACTTCCAAAAAAACACTACAAAGTGAAAAATAACTTAAATTTCGCAAGTCGGTGTCGTTGGCTCCGCATTTTTTTTATTGACACCGACTTCCGAAATTTAAATTATTTTTCACTTTGTAGTGTTTTTATGGAAGTCGGATTGTATTTTTTGTAAAAAAGTTTTTTATTTTTCACTTTTAAGTGGGCCAGTTTGTAACTTATCTAAGTTATAATAGCCTAATGTCAACGGCTCATCACCTTTTACAAAATATTGCTTTTCCCGATGCAGGGACGTTAATTGTTGAGAAGTTCTCCTTGTAAAAACCAGGAGAACTGGAGCTGATTGAGAAGTCATCAGCTCCACTTCACGATACGCATTGTGCTTAGCAACCACATTAAAGTACCTAATCGAATCGCAAACCGTGAAATATTTATTATTGAGTAGTTCCGATGGCTATCTGTGGTCTTAATCATCAGTTCCACTTCACCGAATGGTGCTTTCTGAGAGCAAATGCACGAGTTACTATAAAAAATACCCAAATCGCTATAGGAGTGCCTACAAAATTTGAGGGTTGCCCTCGTTTTCTCCAGGATCCAATCATCAGATCCTGACTTGGTGACTATGGGACCACTTCAGAAGTATCTCCTTTCGAACAAAAAAGAATTTTGAAAATCAGTCCATAATTGGCGGAGTAATCGCGTAACAAACACACAAAAAAAAACATATCGTCGAATTGATAACCTCCTCCTTTTTTGAAGTCGGTTAAAATACTTTTATTTGCGGAAAACATGGCGCATAAAAACAAACAAACACAAAAAAAAAATAACAGACTGGGGGAAACATACGTCACATCCACGCAAAACGGCTATCGCTCAGCATAATGCTAAGACCCTATACGCAACATAATTATAATTGAGTATTGTATGTACCTAAAAGTATAATGTAATTAATGTTGAATCTGAAAAGGCGTTTTTGTGCACGCTCCCTAAACGTTAGCGTTAAAGGAAATCTATTTCTTACTAGCTTCTGACCGTGACTTCGTCCGCGTAAAATTTCCTATTCACCAGATCCACTACATCGCATCGCATCGCCCATCCACGCTATGCCTTCGTCTCGCTTAGCGTTCTTTCCGACTATAATCTTCCTCAAGAATGAGACTATCAAATACAACAAAAAAAAATCTTATCCGACAGGTAGTTCCGGAGAGCGTTCAAACAAACAAACACTTCAGCTTTATTATATTACTAGCGACCCGCCCCGGCTTCGCACGGGTGCAATACTGATACTAAGTACAGGTATTTCAAAAATGCCAGCACGCGCCGGCTGGTACCGCAGCAACCGCTATGTCCCTGCATTTTAAATCTGTAATATCTTCGAAAATATTCATTTAAATTACATGCTGTAAAGGGCCATATTTATCTATATTAAATGCACAATATATTTAAGGTACTTAATTGGATAAGGATTAATGCTGTATTGCTTAAAATCGCTTCGTAAATAAGCCATTATTTCTCGTAAAAAGTAAAGGATAAAAAATGATTATTGTGGGTTATCCCTAAGAGATAGACATATACCATCGCGGACTTTTTTATAGACCTTTTTAAGAAGTACAATACTGTAGTACATTATTTTGACCTATCTTGTAGGGTTCAGCCAGCGTTTGAAAAGTAAGCGCAAAAAAATGTGTTTATTTACGACATCACATACATGCATGTATTATATATATAAACCTTCCTCTTGAATCACTCTATCTATTAAAAAACACCGCATCAAAATCCGTTGCGTAGTTTTAAAGATCTAAGCGTTCATAGGGCCAGAGAAAGCGACTTTGTTTTATACTATGTAGTGATATTATATACAGGATGTCCCGGGAAATATGGATCAAATCAAAAAGGGGCATGGGCAAAGTCATTTCCAAACTTTTTGATCCTGAGAATGTGGGTGAATTTTTTACGTTTCAAAAGTTATGACCAACTTTTCTTATTTTCAATCACTTTGCATAGTTTCAAAGAACAAATCATTTAAAAAAAAAACTACCAGGAACTGTCAATTTAAGTTTTTTAGACAGCCCTGATAGTTTTTTTAAATTATTTTTTTTTGCGAAACGATTGATAAAAATTGGTCACAAATTTTGAACCGTAAAATAATTCTCAATCATTAATCATTCTGAGGATCAAAAAGTTTGGAAACGACCTTGCCCACGCCTCTATTCTATTTGATCCATACTTCCAGGGACATTCTGTATAATATAATAAATTATATATATGATATTATAAATTATGTATAATATTATTAGGTATATTATAGATGCCTAGATGAGTCCGGTGTTATGTCTGTAGGTATCTGACAACGTCTGAGAGAAAACAAAAAAAAAAACTGCGTCAATGGTATAAAAACATACCACGTCGAAAATTAAAGTAATTCCGAATTTACGACAGTGTGTCCATTTTCATAAAGTTTTGGAAGCTTCCTTGTAATAATTTCCGAATAATAAACATTTTAAATTATTAGTAATTTATTTAATGTAAATAGCTATTTATTTTTATATCTATTGTCTAAAATCATTAGTTAAATTTAAACAAAATGCACTTAAAAATGTTTAAAGTTTTCTTTTGAAGACTGAACAATAAAAGGCGAACCCCAGCCGGTTCGTACTTTTATCAATTTTGATTTAAAATCTTTTCATCCCCTTATGTAAGGGTTGTAATCGGTCAATGAGTCTGTATTGGAGAAAAATATTGAATTGGATTATTTTTCTTCAATTCGTTGCCGATGTAATTTTATTGAACGATTTTATTTCTGATTGTTAAATTTAAATAAGATTTGTTCTGAGCAAAACTACACTGCATCATTAGCTTTTCATTGTTATATTTATTCATTTTAATTTTCTTTGCATAATTAACGCATTTTAAAAGTTATTTTTACATTTATTTACAATCATGTTAGGATTATTTTTGCAAAATCGCGCTTTAGGTCGAATTTCGCCAAACTATTATACCTACCTAGGATAATTCTTATCCTGAGAATAAATTTCGAATTTTAGGCAGTTTATCCATACTAGAACTGTCTAACATCAATTTTATTCCACGGATAAAAGACATCTTTGGGTTTGGTAAAATCAGCCCTTAATTGAATTTTGAAATTTTTGCGTTTTACATACGGTGTAGTGTTGGCGGTTTTAAGTATGTAGGTATGTTAAAAGCAAGTGGTTTTTGTCAATTTTCTGTTAGGTAATTTTTAGGAACACTCTCTAGAACCCATAACTTCAAATATAGCTGAATGTACTGAAATTGTCGCAAACTCAGGAGGCATATCGATTTCTTTAACAGGATTGATCCAATATACCTACTTATCCAAGGTATATTTTATTAACTAGCTGACCCAGCGAACTTCATAGCACCTTAGAATCAGTAAAAACCGTACCATACAAAAAATATGGGAAAATGAACTAAGTATCTTGAATTTTTTTTTTCGTGAATTTTCCCATTTTAATAGCTATTCTGCTATTCGGGGCGGAGACAAATCCAAGGAATCAAAGATCATAAAATAGGTCCAGCCGTTCTTGAGTGGTGTAACTAACCCGACCTAGTTTTATTTATATAGATATTAAAACTGTAAGTATTTATTGTACTTAACATTATATCAATTAGCCTGAGTCTGCTTGTCGTTAATATGGTGATGTAGATGACCCATTACTTCCAGTAACAAACTTCTATTTGTAAATAGAAGTAGAACTTTTTCGGTCAGTCCTTAGAAGGCGTCAAATAATTGGTGGTAAGTTTCCAAATTATCCGTATAATGAAGGCTGAGTATTAGTGCACCTAAGTAATTAAAATTAAGTAGGTACCTACCTCATGAAAAACTAAAACAATAGAGGCTAGTTTACTCCAACAACTCTTTTAGAAATTGTATGATTGCCAGCATAGCATAACATAGCATAATCAGCCTGTAATATTCCCACTGTTGGAAAACAGGCCTCCTCTCTGTGAGAGGGAGTGGGCCGTAATCCACCACGTGTGCCCTGTGGGTGTTGGTACCTAGATGTCATATGTTTTCGAATTTATGGGTTTATGACATGCCGGTTTCCTCACGATGTTTTCCTTCACCGTTTTGAGAGCAGTGGTGATGAAATCATTTTGTCAAGTTTTGTAAAATTCTGCACCGATTGACTTACTGAAAACAGGTCTTAATGACTTTACCACCTCCAAACAAATCGTAACTTACACCTAGATGCAACTACCACAGGATCAGAACGATCATATGCTAAAGAGGAGCTGGAGATCCATAATCAACCATTGAATAATGCAGTCTGAATATAAACGAATCAACAAAAAAAAAAAAGAAACTGCAAAACAAAATAAAACCTACTTGAACTCTAGCCTCCGACAGACTGATCCTCAGGGCCACCTCCTCTCTCAGGAACACGTCAGGGTAATGTGTCTTCTGGAACAGCGACTCCAGCTCGCTGAGCTGCTGCGGAGTGAAGGTCGTGCGGTTCCGGCGCTGCCGACGTCGCCCGAACATGTACTCCGTGAGGAGGTCTCCAGGTAAAGGAGATAGGTAAGGACCCGCCATGACGACTTTTCTGTCCGTCTCCCTGTCTTTGGCCTTAAGTTACGATTATTTTTTGACAAAATTGTTTTTTGATAGTAATTGGTAAGTCGCGCTGGTGATTCTTGTTTGATTGATACAATAACAGATGGTTTATGAACATTATTAGTCTTATTCGATGATTTAGGAGCTAAAAGCTAGTCTGGTCATTGTTCTTCTGAAGCAAGCGCTGGATTTTTTTCACCACGGCAATTTCTTTTATTTTTAATTGTTCAATAATTTATCGATAATTAATTTGGTTCTTCATTCTAATGACTTTATTTTTTCATTCAGTGTATTTTCGTATATTAATATTGATTTAAATTTAAAAATTAACACTAACATAAAGTTACTAAAACTTCTCGTCTGCGACAATCGCACTGAATTCTACATTACTCAAAGAAGTCTCATCCGAGATGATCCAAACAGTACTGTTTGATCTCGCGAAAATCTCGTCATGAAAACCACCCTGACTCCACCCCCTCAGTACCGAAAGCTCGGCTGCGATTGGTGGATTGACACAGGGGTTGAA
This sequence comes from Globia sparganii, assembly GCA_949316385.1. Classification (NCBI taxonomy): domain Eukaryota; kingdom Metazoa; phylum Arthropoda; class Insecta; order Lepidoptera; family Noctuidae; genus Globia; species Globia sparganii. The sequence goes on along the minus strand of OX438663.1, from coordinate 16,721,306 downwards.
AATCCCAGCCAATGAGAGGGCGCAATGGGGGTTGTATTTAATAGGTGTAGATTAAGTTATAGCATATCTGCAAATATAAATGGTGTATAAGTGCTATCAACTTTGGTGTGGAGCTGTTAATGAAATATTTAATACGGTGAACGACGGCTTTTTAAAGTACTAATTAGTTGGCTGATTAATATAGCGGATAAAAAGTTTATTAAGTAAAAAAAAACTAGACACCTAAATTTATATATAGGTAACCATGATAGTAATATTTTATATACAATGTGGAGACAACATTATGGCAATAAACAAAAACACTGGCAATACTCATTCATAGGATTATTTTGGAACTATCATAATTATTATACCTATCAACGAAATAACAAAAGTGATATTTTCAAACAAACTAATTAGTGATGGGCCGATTGTGGGTTTTGCCAATCTTTGAATAGCTATAGTCACTAAACTATTGGATATATTTGATTGAATTTTGTATGCAGACTGGGAACGTCCTTAGATATATAGGCATTTTAATTTATTGTGGAATTGTCGTCTCCACCTTGTATGATAATATGATCATTGGCCAACCAATGATGGTATCAATTATAGAGCAGAGTGCTAAAATGTTTAGATAATACATTCAGATGTGAAAAAGCACAACTCTATCGGACATTTTTAGCACAACATAACATGGTAACATTTAGAAACGGTAAGAAAGGGGTAACTACCGAGATGACGATTAATACAGAAGTATAGAAGAAAAAGAAATGTGTCGCCGACCACTAATAAACCGGGATAAGAGCAGGAGAATGAATGATGATGATGGTAACATTATAGTTAATGGTCCCGATTCTGTGGTTCACAAACTAAACTAAATTTAAGTTCAGTGCATCTTTTTCTTTCTATTTCATTAAGAAAAGGACAAAAGATAAATATTAGTTTAGTCCTGTCAAATTAGTCAGCGCCTGACGTAAATTGACGTATTTTTAGAAGCCATATTTTTAATCACGTCTAAACTTGTCTATGGATTAGCTAATTTGACAGGACCAAACTAATATTTATCTCCTGTCCTTTTCATATTGAAATAGAAAGAAAAAGATGCACTGAACTTAAACTTAATTTAGTTTGTGAACAACAGAATCGGGGCCAATATCGATATTTAATTTTGCGGTAAAGTTAACGTGAAACTAACAAATGAAATAAATATTCTTAATTAGTAAAATAAAAAAAAAACTGTCTACCATATTTTCAAGAGATTAAAAAGAAGAATGTTACTACGACATCAACGAAAAACATTATAGATAACTTTCGTTATTTTTAATTTTGGATAGAGATTAAGTATGACAGAAAAAGACATGTTTCACTGAGCCCAAGTAAATTGGGATAAGGACAGGAGATTGATGAATGATGATGACTTGAATTAGATTGAAGTTTATAAAAAATAGGAAAAAATCGTAACTAATGCTGCGTTTTAAATATGATATTTTAAAATCTACCCCTTTATTTATAAACATTGCTTAAAGTTAATAATAAACATTAAGTCCGCCTCTGTACATATATGTGCTTGAAAAATTAAATAAATACACGTCTCATAACTTTAATCATCTTTTAGAAATAAACCCCTGAATGTCCTTAAAGTATTTTTTACATATATTCAAAAATATCTAGTGTATTCTTCGTAAATAGGGACTAAAATAGCTATTTAATCCCTAGGGACTAAAAGTGGAATGAAAAAAAAAATAAAACATACATGGTCATCGCATAAGTTGTATGTATCGACTTTAAAAAGAGACCTATCTGAGTTCTTCTGAGAGCCGGAGTTTGTTTCAGTGTTGATTCTCAGAGTAGTCGACTAGGAAACACAGACCTTATCTAGTTTTAAAAACAATGATTAATAACGTATAAAACTGTTATTTTTAACCAGTTTACAGAATAAATATCATCAGGATAAATGTGTGTTAATTATCCAATAACAAATCAAGGAAACGATTCATCACACAGTATAATCTATACTATACTTTTTTTTAAACTTGTCAGTTATAGAAAACAGTAAACTCTACAGTTACAAGACTCAAAAAACAAATACATTGCAAATGACGCTGCGGTAAAAAGCCCTACGTAACTACGGGTTTACATGGCTAAGGGTCTCTACTTATCTACCCGCCTACAGATCTACGACCAGTTTACGAATGGCTAAGGTTTACGTGGTTACTGGCCTAGATAGCTACGTGCTTACGTGGCTACGGATCTACATGGCTATGGATCTACGTAGCTACGGCACCTGTAGCCATACCTGGCACCACCAGCCACATAGCGTCCGCAATTTACAGTCGAACGACGTCACTGAAACGTTATAAATTATGAAAGTAGGTTGGTGCGTTGCCCTAGAGGGCATTTTTTGACACCAAATATGAGTATACGGTGTCAATATATAATGCAGATTCTTGTTTTGTAAATGTGAGGACTTTCTAGGCCTTGTAGATTTTAGATCTGTAGACCATTTTTTTATTTTATCAAGTAACTGGTACTTGTTGACAGGCCTACGCTGTCCTCCCATACCTACTGTAATTTGAAAATATTGTAAAAGTCAATTATTTTTAAAAGAGTAACCATGGAGTTTCTTGCCGGTTCTTCTCCATAGGATACGACCAATTGGAACCGTCCACGTAGCTTCTGACGTTGCATAAGTGTAGGTTTAAGTGAAATAAAATATTTTTATTTTGATTTTGAAAAAACACACCAACTTACTAACCAGCGTGGTAATTGCGTCACACTATCAGTAGCAATGGGTTTCATTTTGAAAGTTCAACAACACTCATTGCGTTATTTACGTTGTTGAGCAGACACATTTGTCAAACATATGAAGCAATGGATTAGCAATATCCTTCAAAATGATTCAGATTGAGATTGATAGTGTGTTACGGAATTAGGGTGCTGGGTGCCATTATTTTCATGACAGGCGTCACTAAGGCCGATAGATGGCGGCCACGGCTGTCGTAAGAAGTTTATAATACTAATTGTGTGATTTTAACTTTTTTGGAACCATCACAGAGTTTGTACGAGTCGTGAGTGATAAATAAAGCATGGAATACACATGCCTGCAACTTGCACGAAAGTATGCAAGTAGCATGCCGTTTGCCATAAAATCTTTAATTGCATAATTTTGTGACATGTGTATTCCGTCATTAGATTCAGAAGTTGGTGTTTTTAATATGGTACTTATATATTTTTTTAACATACCACTTCCAAGACTGAGTATCATCATCATCATCTGCCTAGCCTTTTCCCAACTATGTTGGGGTCGGCTTCCATTCTAACCGGCTGCAGCTGAATACCAGTGTTTTACATGGAGCGACTGCCTATCTGACCTCCACAACCCAGTTACTGGGTAATACAATACCCCTTGGTAAGACTGGTTGTCAGACTTTCGGGCTTCTGACTATCCGTAATGACTGTCAAAGATCCAAGAATGAAAGCCGGGACCAACGGCTTAACGTGCTTTCCGAGGCACGGAGGGATCTCGGTATGTAAAGATATTACTTTGACATCCACAGACCAACCGCGGCAAGCGCAGCTTAACCTGATCGATCGACCTGTGCGGCTGTTATTATTTAGCCACGGGCATGTTAGTATATTTGAGGGAATATTCTGGATGAAAAAATTCCCATGAATTTTTGTTTAATGCTGAATGCTGTATAATGTTTAGTTAAGACTGAATGATATTAAAATATTTTATATCTCTCATTAGGTTAAAGAATAAAATGACTAGGTATACTTTATTACAAAGCACTAAGTAGGTACATGATGTATCAAGACATGATGTATTTTATTCTCCAACATACGTAGTACATACTAAGTTGTTTGTGTAGCTAAATTAAGTCTGCTAAGTGGGTTGTAGATAGCGGAAGCAGCGATTACGAGGAGTAAATGAACGTTCCCGCCCGGCGCACCCGCTGCCGACAGGGCTGTCCCAAACTCATTAACGAAACATTATGGAAGTGAGTACCTACCTACGTATGGGTAAAAATGATAGACGATAATGTTCAATTAATAAATTATTATTCAATTAATTATTTGGTATAATATGATGACCAAGTCTACATACATAAAGCAACATATAAAATTTAGAAAGGAAGTTGAAAGTCTATACAAGGAATATTCATGCGATATAATTATTTCAGGAAACATAATATATTTTCCATTGACATGAAAAAATCAACTGACATTTTTTTGACATAACAGGTGACCACAGAGCACCAACGCTGCACTATCATTCAAATTTCGATTCCTATTCGTAAGTGAAGATCAGAAAAAGCGCGGGAAACGTTGAACTAGGTGGACGCGTCTTTTTTGATAATTTTTTTAAAACATTGTTTTATACGATCAGTAGTAGTAGTTTTAGGTCCGTATTACAGAACATTCCTCAAGTCTAGTTTGATCGTCAATCAGTTGATCATTGTTTAAGTATAGAATCAGTACTTGAGCATTGTTCTTATTCCAGAACGGTAATCAAACTATAATCAGCTGAAGCGAGAATCAAATCGAGCCTCAAGCAGAGATGTGTATTGTCTATGCATCAGCCTGTTTTCGTTTACTATTTATTTTATTTACCAACTATGTTCTGATATTCACAGGATTAGAAATATTAAAATGTACCTTATGAACCCAAATATTTAGGAAGTGAGCGTTATTTTGTTAGCTGCGAATAGTACAAATACAGATTTATTGAAGTTAAACTGTTTGGAGTCATTTTGTACTATTTCATTCCACAAATTTTTGTATCTGTGGTGACTAAAGTGCTCTGTGGTCGTGTTTTGACAATCGTCAATTTCATTAAAAAAATTTAATTTGATAATAATTTTTAATATGTCTATTTCTTTGAGTTTGCGATGAAAATAATAAACTCCAATAATTGGAGTAAACAAGAAAAAGTATTTATCTCTGAATGTATATATACTTACTAATAAAAACTGACCAAATTAATGTTGAAAGCAGTAGCCGCTAATAGGTATGTATTTTTATTGAATTTTCAGTTTTAAAAATTTATGTAGGTACTTGTGTCTATATTATATTACTTCCTATTGATTTTGTAACGGGTTTCAGTGTTTTTAATAACAATAAATTATAATACTTGTTTACAGGTGCATTTTTGAATACTGCTATGAAAGCCACTATCACCTAGCACCAATAGATACTATTCAACGGCACCCACGTCTGGAGGAAGAATATTGGAAAACAAAAATAAAGAATTTATAACAAAAATGATGAAATTACGTATCAAAATAAATTGTTTCTACAAAATGTCTCTTGTTATTTGTATGTGAATGCCACAACGTGGCTCTTTCGTTCTGGGCCTTAGAACTGTTGTCATAAGAAACTACATTGAATAATCACTATATGTTATGAGCACTTAGGTCCGTATTACAGAACATTCCTCAAGTCTAGTTTGATCGTCAATCAGTTGATCATTGTTTAAGTATAGAATCAGTACTTGAGCATTGTTCTTATTCCAGAACGGTAATCAAACTATAATCAGCTGAAGCGAGAATCAAATCGAGCCTCAAGCAGAGATGTGTATTGTCTATGCATCAGCCTGTTTTCGTTTACTATTTATTTTATTTACCAACTATGTTCTGATATTCACAGGCTTAGAAATATTAAAATGTACCTTAGGAACCCAGATATTTAGGAAGTGAGCGTTATTTTGTTAGCTGCGAATAGTACAAACACAGATTTATTGAAGTTAAACTGTTTGGAGTCATTTTGTACTATTTCATTCCACAAATTTTTGTATCTGTGGTGACTAAAGAGCTCTGTGGTCGTGTTTTGACAATCGTATGTAAGTCAACAATTTCATTATAAAAATTTAATTTGAATAAAATAATTTTTAATATGTCTATTTCTTTGTGTTTGCGATTATAGCAATGAAAATAATAAACTCCAATAATTGGAGTAAACAAGAAAAACTATTTATCTCTGAATGTATTTAAACTTACTAATAAAAACTGACCAAATGAATGTTGAAAGCAGTAGCCGCTAATAGGTATGTATTTTTATTGAATTTTCACTTCTATAAATTTATGTAGGTACTTGTGTCTTTAATATATTACTTCCTATTGATTTTGTAACGGATTTCAGTGTTTTTAATAACAATAAATTATAATACTTGTTTACAGGTGCATTTTTGAATACTGCTATGAAAGCCACTATCACCTAGCACCAATAGATACTATTCAACCTCGCAAAGACGGGGAGTATGGCGACGGAGGAGATCATGCTACGTGTAAAACATGAGGAATGATAGTGGCATGAGAAAATAATAAGGCACCCACGTCTGGAGGAAGAATATTGGAAAACAAAAATAAAGAATTTATAACAAAAATGATGAAATTACGTATCAAAATAAATTGTTTCTACAAAATGTCTCTTGTTATTTGTATGTGAATGCCACAACGTGGCTCTTTCGTTCTGGGCCTTAAAACTGTTGTCATAAGAAACTACATTGAATAATCACTTATGTTATGAGCTCCGTCATGAACTTATTCTCTTTAAACCTCCTGAGCACCTACTGAGCTTTCCCTATAAATCCTTTCATCATGTGTACCTACTCCGAATGACGAATATGCAATAGTCCGTCACTTCCCGCTGAGATTTTTTTTTTATTCTTCTTCAATGTTCTGAAATCCCTAGAAGGTTGTCGAAATCCATATCTACTAAGGCACAATTCGATATTAGGAACATTAGCTCGAAGCACGCAATCATATTGAATCGATCAGCTAATTCCAGATTGTCACTATAAATGCAAGACGAAAAAAATATATCAGTCTATTGGAAGAAAAGCTGTTATGTAATATAAATTCTATGAATCATTAGGATTAAACCTAATAATAATCTACTTCTCCAGATATAAGTATCAATTTTTGATAGTAATCTTCAATTCCACAATAATTATAAACTCGAAAACGCAAATAAACTTAAAAAAGAACAAAATTTCCCATGACAATCTATGCTCAAGCGCGGTCTCGACCACACTTGGGTGATTACAGATCTAATCACTGCTTGGGTTCGATTCACGAACTGAGTAACGATCTAGAATAAAGTCAAACTCGGCTGAACTATGATCAATGAATCTATGCTTGAGGATCGTTCTAAAATTAAAACTTGACTCAAAACTAGTTTTAAACAGAGATCAATGCTTGAGTTTCCTTCTGTAATACGGACCTTATTCTCTTCAAACCTCCTGAGCACCTACTGAGCTTTCCCTATAAATCCTTTCATCATGTGTACCTACTCCGAATGACGAATATGCAATAGTCCGTCACTTCCCGCTGAGGTTTTTTTTTTATTCTTCTTCAATGTTCTGAAATCCCTAGAAGGTTGTCGAAATCCATATCTACTAAGGCACAATTCGATATTAGGAACATTAGCTCGAAGCACGCAATCATATTGAATCGATCAGCTAATTCCAGATTGTCACTATAAATGCAAGACGAAAAAAATATATCAGTCTATTGGGAGAAAAGCTGTTATGTAATATAAATTCTATGAATCATTAGGATTAAACCTAATAATAATCTACTTCTCCAGATATAAGTCTCTGAGGGTAATACATTGCAATTTGTGTGGATTTCCCGCCCATGCTGGAATCCATGGGAATGAAATGGCGGATTCACTTGCCGGTGATGCGGTGCAATCTGGGGACTTAGTTCCATATATAAACTTTTGCTATGACCTCGCGACGTTACCAAAAACATATCTTCGGGACACCTGGAAGGTAGCTTGGGATATCGGAAGCAAATCGAAGGGTCGCTATTTTTCTCTTATTCAACCCGACGTTCCGGAAAAACCGTGGTTTGGCAGGGCAAAGTTTGGTAAGATGGAGACCTCCGTTATAATACGGATGAGACTGGGTCATGTCTGCTCTCCAGCCCATCTTGCCAAGCTTCATATCATCGATGACCCTATTTGCTTGTGTGGCACAGACGTAGGCGATTTAAACCACATTTTTTTCTCCTGTCCCTTATATGATCGTTCATCCTTTCTTAGTAACCTCTTGTCCCTCAGTACTCCTTTTCCTACCTCAATACTTTCTTTACTTTGTACAAATAGCTTTTCTGTATATAAATGTATAGTCTCATTCATTACTCTAAATAATATTAAGTTATAATGTTTCGTCATTGTATTTAGCTCATTATTCTATCCCTTATAAATACTGATCCTATAGATTTATCCCTATACCCCGTTATAATTTGAATAATAATATTTTCGTTTCCTTACCTTTGCTTCCTTTGTAATAACTAATAAAACATGACATTGGCTGAATGCACACACCGTGCGAAGCCAAACAGAAAAAAAAAAAAAAAAAGTGAAGATCAAATACGTCACACAGTTTTAAGTTGCTGACCGCGTTTTACCATAGATTGAGCTAGAACGTCCAGTTCTTTTTTCTCTTGCCGCGATATCACGCTCATGTAGGTACTGACTGTTGATTGAAACTTGTTTTGAGAAAATCAGTGTTTTGTGACATGAAATGCATAGTACGATGGTGCGTCTTCTTATAAGAAAATGCTTATTACTGGGAGGAAGACAAATATACTAGTTACAAGAATGGCTACACAAGAATCAAAACAAAATATTTACTACTTAAATCTAATCATTGCATTAGCCAACCCTGTACACGAGGCGGGCGGGTGGCGCGGCCGCCCGCCGCAACGGCGCTAAACGAGTTTCCGCAAACATTTTAATGAATAACACCTCCCGCGCCCTCACCCCCCCTCTACCCTCACTTCATCCCCTCATTCCACTCCCCCTCTCATCCCCGTAGAGCCTGCAATGCGCTAATTAAACATTCGAGCCATATTGTCTCCCTTACCATGTTGTGGGTATTTCGTACTCAGTAATTCACAATGCCTGAAAGATACGTGTTTATAATTATTTTTTTTTTAAATAAGTTCGTTTTTGATACACAAAGGAGTTGTGTCATTTGTGTCAGCTAAGTGTCTAAAGGAACTGAAACGGATAAAAACAATGTTATGAAAAGTTTCTGCGGTTAGAAAATGTTGTCTAGGAAGCCAAACTAGTAATTACAGGAAATCACTGATACAACAACTAACTTTGGTTTTTAGTTTAATTATAATTCTCAACTTGATCTTGGTCTGATGACCAAGATACCAATAGCACTTTTACTTAAGTATGTTGTTAGGATTTTCAATAGACATTAAGTTCAGAACTTTCTTATTTCATTAAAGAGTTCAAAGTATTGCAAGGCTCATTGTCATTCAGTCATAAAAGTCATCAAACAAATCATTCAAAAAGAAAAACTATGAAACTGTTAAAATTATTTTTCAGTAAGTAACTACTTAGTTCCCTGAATTTTAAAAATGGTTTTTAAAACATTCATACGTTCCGCTGTCATATCAAGCAATCATCCTAATTAGTCGTATGAAAAAGCTTAAAAAAGAGCACGGGGGGCGGTCCGACGGCTCAATTAGTTAATTAATCTTTTTTTCCGCGTTAAAATAGCATTTATAAACGAGGCGCAAACCGGTGGGAACGACTCCCTTCCCTCGCGACGTAGGGCTGGTGACTCTGTGAGGAAACTTCTGCTCAATTAGATGGAATACAAACTAGAATATTAAGTGCTCTTAATAAAAAATAGTCCTCAAATGAACTACACAGTCAAGGAATTTCCTTCAAACGGACTTAAAATATCAGTGTAAAACAGCCATTCTTTTGACTTTATTTTAATTTCTTCTGTTACTAATGTTATGATTAGAAAGAGGGTGACTACGAGATGACAAAGTTACTTTCGCATTTTATAATATAAAGTCTAGATTATAAAGTTGCTTCTACCGGGTAGACCTCTTCTGGTACAGTTACCAGAAGAGGTCTACCCGCTCTTCTGGTAACTGTACCAGAAGAGGTCTACCCGGTAGAAGCAACTTTGCATACTGCATACTTATCTCATTTGCTGACTGCAGCAAATGAGATAAGTATGCAGGGTCGTCGAATATAGTTGAAGTTTAATAAGAAACCGATTGATGTTTTCGAATGAAAATTAATTGTTTGTTTTCTATTAATTAAATTAAATTTTATTCGAAAACATCAATCGGTTTCTTACTAAACTTCAACTATATTCGACGACCTTATCTCATTTGCTGACTGTACATGCAAGGACCGACCGACCGAGCATTTGTATCCGCGCCACGCTTGCGTTGTCGGTTTTAGACCATTAATAACGTTTCATTACGATGAAATAGAGAAGTATGGAAGAAAAAATACATGTTACATCGACCACAAATAAATTGGGGCTAAGGCAGGAGAATGATAACTGTCAGTTCAGAAAAGCAATGAGCGAACAAGTCGAATCAATAGCACTATTGATACGTAAACTCCGACTGAGAATAGGTACCTCTGAAACTGGCAGGCATGAGATCGTTATCTATAAATAGCAGAATATATAACTAATTTAAGAGTATGTATGTTTTCTTCGGCAGTAGATTTGAATGAAGTTAGTAAGTCTTTAGAGTACTAAAAAGGACCTTATTTATAAAAAAGCTATATGAACGGCACGTAACTTTTTAGTTTCCTGAATAGTCGAACAGCAACCAGTTACCAGAGGCTCTTTTTAATTCTTGAAACAGCTCTACGATTCGAAACTCAGGATTCCAGAGTCAGGCTAAAGAATATTTTTTAAAGTATTTTGGTAGTACCACACTTTTTAGTTTCTGACAATATGTTCGAAAAAAAATTCGGCTCGCCACGTAAATAACACAACAAATGTTGTTGAACTTTCAAAACAAAAACCATTGATAATGTTAGTGTGTTACTCAATTGCCTCGCTGGTTTAAAACGACTGAACTTAGCCATCAAATTCGGCTGGTGCTGTTTAAACCATATTAGACTAGCAGAATTCTAGTTCACAGAGTTATAAAAAAAAATCAAAAAGCGATCAAAAATCTAAACAAAACCCACTTGCCAGCCCTACCAGCAACGTTAACAGCGTTTACTTATTTGCAGCTAGCTGCGGGACAATACAGTCGTCCGTGCAACGTGCACACTGGTCTAATTAATACGCTTTCAAGCCAGCCTTGATTAACTAGATAGGTAATTAGATGACGACTGCGGTGGCTGCAATACCGGTGGACCGTGCGTGTGTGCGTGGCATTATGTTTGTGTGTTATGATGTGTGCGTGTGCGTAGGATCGATTGTTTGTCTGATGTCTGATATGTGATGGGTGGTTTCTGTTGTGTTACCTATGTATCTAGTAGGTATGTTTGTACAGTAGGCTAGTTTTTACCATCAATAAATAAGTTGAAAATCTATTTAGTCCGTCAGTTAGAGTATTGGAAAATAATGGACACTTATTTTTTGTTTTTGTAAATCAATGAATTTTGACAAAGATAAAACGCATCAAAACTCGGGAGTGGGGGCTCGTGACGTCAGAACGCACTAAAAATTGAAGGTGTGATGTATTGAGAATTTTAAAAGCGTCGTATCTTCGTCGGTTTTGGTTTACGTAACAAAAGAAAAAATACGGGTCAAATATAATTGATAATCTAACTGACGAACTCATTAGATTTTTTCAGTTGAAAAGCCTGTTATGTAGTTACCTATATGATTTTCATTATGTATTAAAGACTACTCCGAATGTCTGGCTGTGAAGCGTACGGACTTCGACGTCACTGAGGGCCCGTGGCTAAATAATAACAGCCGCACAGGCTAATCGATCAGGTTAAGCTATGATTGCCGCGGTTGGTCTATGGATGGGTAACCATCTTTACATAACGAGACTCCTCCGTGCCTCGGACAGCACGTTAAGCCGTTAGTCCCGGCTATCATTCGTGGATCTTTGACAGTCGTTACGGGTAGTCAATAGCCGGAAAGTCTGACAACCAGTCTTACCAAGGGGTGTTGTATTACCCAGTTACTGGGTTGTGGAAGTCAGATAGGCAGTCGGTCCATGTAAAAGACTGGTATTCAGCTGCATCCGGTTAGACTGGAAGCCGACCCCAACATAGTTGAGAAACGGCTAGGCAGATAATGACTTAAGAATTGCCACTTTCCTTTTCAAGGTTCGAATCAATCTGTAATGGCCGATTCCAATAATTTACGGACAGTTATTGATTAAAATTATAACTCTTGTATCTTTATCAATAATGAAGCAAATACCTCATAGTTTCGCTGCGTAGACCCTGCCTTATGGAAGTAGCTATCACAGATAAAATTAGCTTACGAATCTATCTAATTACTTATACGTAGATCTAAATGCTATTTTTGGTATGCAAAACGATTCGTTTTTTTTATAGGAACCGAGCATCAGATTCAAACTGGTCTTATAGACTACAGATTAAAAATGTTATACTCTACCGTTAGCTGTGAAGCAACCTTATGTAAACTAATATTATAAAGAGAAAAGACTTGATTTTTTGTATGTTTGTTTGCTACGCTTTCACGCTAAAACGGTTGATCGGATTTGGATGAAATTTGGCACATGGGTAAAGCGTGACTTGGATTAGGACCTAGAATTGACAAACTTTTTATCCCAATATCCCCACGGAATCAAGACTTATGCGGGTGAAACCGCGGTCACAGCTACTATAAAAAAAACCTACGTGCCCACTAACTTATGTGGTTTGAACTGGTGTTTATACCTAAATAGATAAGTAGGATATTTCGAAAACAAACTGCACTCCCAAACAAGTTTAGAATGACTATTTTCGGCTAAAAATCACCGTTTTACAAAGATACAGCATAATCTAAAAAAATAACTGTCTTTAATACTATAATTTTGATATATATTTACGGGGTAACTTCGCACGTAACAAGACATTTATTCATATACCTACTGCATGTATACACACACCATTAAACTAAACATCAAAAAATCTAAAACAAACATCGTTCCCCTAAAACAATAGCCAGAAAGGGTGCGAGCACACACAGAGTATGTATGAGTATGTATGTCACAAAAACATTCATTAATCAAAATATGTTAGGTATCCTATTGCTTACAAGCGATATCAAAAGAGAAGAGAGTCGCTTCCTGTCTTTGTCCGAGCTCATCCGTTTTGTCTTAACACCCCTTTTAACTTTCATACACTCACATGCCTCCTTCGTCGCCCTTAGGCTGGTTCAGACAGGCGGATAAATATTATTTGTGTATTTCAAGAAAGAAAGAAAATACATTTATGTAGCGCAAACGAAAAGACACATTATATTGATACATCAGACAAAAACAAATCATCATCATCATCTGCTTAGTCTTTTCCCAACTATGCTGGAGTCGGTTTCCAGTCTAACCGGATGCAGCTGAATACCAGTATTTTACATGGAGCGACTGCCTATCTGACCTCCACAACCCAGTTACTGGGTAATACGATACCCCTTGGTAAGACTGGTTGTGAAATTTTCGGGCTTCTGACTACCCGTAACAAAACAAATAAGAATCAAAAATAAAAGGAGTGAAAAGTCCGATGTAATAAATTAGCAGGAAATTGTGCCTCACAAGTTCTATTTCAGGAGTTTGTAAAGGACTCACTATAAAGGAAATAAAGCGTTATTGAAATGTGGTAGGTATATTGCAAGCTACTAGAAACTGTCAAATTTCTTTAAAAGCTTTTCAACTTTATCGTTAAAGCATAAGGTTCAAAGTTGATTGGGAAAATTTGACAGTTTCGGATAGCTTGATGTGCTGGCGTCTGTTCCTTTTGAGAGCTGAATGATTGAGTTACGACTAAATCTGCTAGTGAAAGTTTGTTACTATGTTGATACTGTATTATATGGGCAGACACTTTCCAATGACTGCTGTCATTTAATTTGAAAGTGTCTGCCTCATGATGAAAAAAATCTAACGAGACTACGTCGCGTCGGCGCTGGAATCGAATTATTTTCTTTTTATTTTTACATAAGAAACTATTTATTACTAACTGCAACTTGCAAGTGAATTTATCAATAAAATAGTTAAAATAAAATGTCTTTTTATTTGAGGAAAAAAATCAACCAACGCAGTTTCAGAATTTTCAACATACTTAGCTGAAGAACCCAAGCCATCTAAAAAACAAGACATAAAACAAAATAATATCGGTTTAAATTTTCGTATAAACGGAGTCACACGTAACTAACTGTACGTTTTATGCTATAATTAAATTACATGACATATTCATTACTCTTTACATACCGAGACCCCTCCGTGCCTCGGAAAGCACGTTAACCGTTGGTCCCGGCTGTCATTCGCGGATCTTTGACAGTCGTTACGGGTAGTCAGAAGCCCAAAAGTCTGACAACCAGTCTTACCAAGGGGTATCGTATTACCCAGTAACTGGGTTGTGGAGGTCAGATAGGTAGTCGCTCCATGTAAAACACTGGTATTCAGCTGCATCCGGTTAGATTGGAAGCCGACCCCAGCACAGTTGGGAAAAGGCTAGGCAGATGATGATGATTCATTAATCTTTTGACTTTGACGTAGTTGGGTAAAAATAGGTATATTACACCACTATAATAATAGCGATTTATTCCGGTCTCAGCCTGTAACGTTCAAACGTAACGATATTTTTGTAACGTTCGTTTTTTTTTTGTTTAACGTTATTATTAACGTTTGCTGGGACACAGGCCTCCTCTCAGTGAGAGCGAGTAGGCCGTAATATACGACACCGGTCCAAGTGCGGGTTGGTAGATGTCACATGTCTTTGAATTTTCGGTTCTAGGACATGCTGGTTTGAGAGCTGAGCGCCTAATGCGTCTGTCTGGGTTCGAACCCACGACCACTCAGTCGTTACCACTGGGTCACCTGCACTGAAAAATACACAAAGTGTTAAAAAATTTACCCGCAAAACTTTAAGATGTGCTTTAGACCATTGAAATGAACAACTTTCACTATAAAACTAACTCTGAAATCACGAAAAAAAAATCAATTCGATGGTCTAAAGCACCTCTTACCTAAAGTTTGTCGGGTTAATTTTTTAACACCTTATATAACACAATTAAATAATAATAACTCCGTAAGATGTGTCCAAGCCTAACCGCGTCTCAGTTGATATATTTATGATTAAGCTTCGCGTCCAAAGCGCGGCATTGTCTTTGCGAGCCCTTCTGTGGCACCCCATCCGTCTTGCTTTCACGCCACTACCCCCTTTCTTTGCAGGCACGAGATTTTTTTAATTATGACGTTCAGCCTTTTTGTCTTTAGTAAAACATGAGTCGCTACAACTTCATGGGTAACACCTGGACGGATGTTAGTGGTTCGATTCTGGTTGAAAAGAAAGATGAAACAGCCAAAAAAATTTGAAAGAATGAATAGATGGGTCTATTCATTAATCCAAACTATTTTTAGAATAAAATTAATTATACTATGGCTGTAATAATTAGTCAGACTATCTATAAAACAGTCACATCACTTAATAATTGTATTGATTGATTGTGTAACCAGTGTAACCCTCTAATACGATGGGCAGCGGGATTGTCCGAAAGGGTTACCGCTGCCCCGGAACTTATAGGGCTAAGGAAGGAACACGGGTGGGTTTTTCAGTAAGAGTCGTTAGTCAGTAAGAGTCTGACACTCCCTTTTGCTTCACCCAGAGCGGGAGGGGTCATATGATGATTTCCCATCCTCAAAAAAAAAAACCTCTAATACGATGACTATAAAAAATAAAAATGAAAGATGTGTAGTGTGTATTTATTTTTTTTATTTTTTATAATGATGTGTAGACTTTAAAACATTTGATGCCTTACCGTGTGCCTAACTTGAAATCAATATTCTGATCAGGTATCGATGAGTTTTTGGTGTTGCACACCTGCGTGGTATATAAGGATACAATCAAAATAGGTCTACATTGTTTCTATTTTTGCGAAACTGTTGGTTAAGTTATAAGCTTACTTCGAAAAATTAAAATTGAATTGAAAAATTCAGCGTGCAGCGTGTTTTATGATGCAATGTGCCGCTTTATGGAGTGTTTACCAAAAACTTATGCTATGCCGAAAATCAAAAAATAAAAGCCAAACTCTATAATGTTTTTCCACATCTCATAAAAGCTAAATTACTTTCCAATACAAGTGTAGGTACAGCCAGCATCAATATTTTCAATAATATTTGCGGAGTGAAGCTACGCCGAGCGCGGGCGGCGGCGCGGGCGGCGCGAGCGGCGCTCGGAAGTCCTGATTATGTAGAGGAATTAATTTTCAGACGCGACGAAACTGTTCTGTAGTGCAGCTAGTGGGGGTGAGAGGGGGTGGAAGGGGGTGAAACAAAACTACCTCGTCAGCCGCACCTGTACAACGTACTCGCGCACTCGTAAATCAGTTTGCTAGTTGTTTGTACGGCTTTCAGTTGACGAGTCGCTGATTAATTTTAGTATGAACTTTATTGGTTGTTTGTCGCGTTTTCGTTAAAGATTATGTAAATCAACTATTAGGTTTGTTTGGTTAAATCCTACCTAACCAGGTAGGTATCGTATCTAGAGCAAATCTCTTAGGGCAATTTCACCAGTAAAACGCGGTTTAGATATACTGATCGAGTTCGGTTTTCATTGGTGAAATTCGTCCTCTAAAGCTACCACTTTGTAACTAAAATTTCAGCGGTGCAAAACAGTTTTACTCATAAAATTACAATATCTCCGCAATAACCCCGTAACTCGATTTTAAATAAACGTTGCATAAATCATCCAACAAGACACTTGCGTAAAAGTTGGCGAGTGATTAAATGGTCATAAACAACATGTTTAGCCAAGGGTTGGCCCATTGTTGGTACACCTCCCGACATGCTATTAATATGAAAACAATTCGTCCCTTGCCGGTCGCGTGGGTACACTTGGGGACAGACATTAAGGGGATAAAGTTAACATAACAAAGTTTTGAAGGTGCCTCAATATAAGATTTTAATTAACGATTTTATTTGTTGTTAAGTTACATGTAAATAGTTTTAAAATTCTATTTTATTGTAATGTAAAAATTTACGGATTTCGGATTTTTTCATTTACTTGTGCTACGTGACATTGTTTCTTACCAAGTTTCATGGTTCTAGGTCAACGGGAATAAATAAAATATACCTAAATAAATAAATCAATCCCTATAGGTTTTGATTTCCGAACATAAACGCCCGTATCGTTTGATTGCGTTGACTTAGAAGTTTGATTTTTTCACTGCTTCAAAGGATTGCAAACCTTGACTGTTTGATACTAATTTCAACTAGATAACTCCACGCGTTCCTGAGAAAAGGGGTCTTGACTGACGGACAACGAAGTGATCGTATAAGGGTTCCGTTTTTCCCTTTGAGGTACGGAACCCTATAAAAGGCAGAAGCCGTCATAGAATATTATGGCAGCATGGAGTTTGGATTTATGCCTGGTTGATGGTAATTGACACCCCTATTATATGGGAGATTTGAACATAACTGGTGAAGTGTAGGTTCTTGTACTTTGGTACACCTTTGCCTGCATCCTTCGAAGGAAAAGGCGTGATGTTATGTGGAGTTAAATGTTAAATATTAAAAATACAATAAAGGCTAACAATTACCTAAACGACACCTTCACGCATCAAACATCCAAACCAGCACCCTAATTGCGTTGTTAAGAAATTAGGGTGCTGGTTTGGATGTTGATCACATTATCAATCACAATCTGAATAATTTTGATGGATATTACCTACTAATCCATTGCTTCATATGTTCGAAAAATGATTTTGCTCAACAACGTTAATAACGTAATGAATGTTGTTGAACTGTCAAAATTAAACCCATTGCTACTGATAGTGTGTTATGCAATTACCCCCCAGAATATCCGTGTGGAGAATTGAAAAAAATAAAACTGAAAATGAAATCCAAACTATCAACATCGAAACCCTATTTTATGCGCACACAAAAAGGTAGCAGTGAGTACATAAGTCGCTCCCGCAGTGTACGCTAAGCGATCCCCAAAGACTATGCATATGCGCGCTGGCAGCAATCAGCGATTGCCGGCATTGTGCCGCAGATTAAAATTTTAGGGTTCACCCGTTAATGTGATTGCACTCTTTCTCACTATAGTGCTGCGGAACCCGCGAGTATGTAATCGGGCTATTATAGGGGCGGTGTGTTATTTTTAATCACATTTCTGATTTCATCTCAGTGTTCGCTTTTTATGAGTTGTTGAGCGTAATCTGATTGATTGAGTTGTTAATTGAGATTACTGAGCTTTGTAGTGTAATGTGTTGGACTGTATTAAGGTAATCAGAAAGAAATCATTGCGAGAAGTAATTTGAGTGTTTGAGATGAACGTAGATATTGTCTTATAAGACATAAACGGGATAATTTATAAATGATGAGGGATAATTTATAAATGATGATTTTAAAGTTAAGTGACGTTTAAGCGTCAAAAATGTATGTTTAAACAGTCTCTAATCACTATTTAACTTTAAGTAACATTTATGAATATAGGGCATTGTTAGGTGTACCTTTGATTCAGATATACAATTCAGATACTTTTTCATTACGGTAACGATCCAATTATAGTAAGTATTTCATAGCGTTTACATAAAAGTTTGTAATTAAAAACTTTTATGTAAACGCTATGTAATACTTAGCCACTTTATTTTAAAAATAATAAAGAATGAAATCAAATAATTTAAACCCATTTAATCATAAAATTACTTACCTAAAAAAATTAAAATGAACTAGGTTAACAACACAACAACAAATTGCCGCTTTCGCGGACAAGTGCCACCAGAACGCACAAAGACTTAGTGCAACTAAGTGATACTAGCATAGTTATTAAGTTTTATTTACTAACAAAGTTGTAACTATATTATTATAGTATACTTAGGTTAAGGTATGTATCTATGGGTCTTTGTTACCTGAAAATAAATGGTTTATTATTATATTATTATTATAAAACATTTACCTACAATATTTAAAACAAACCAAAAAACAGCGCCATATTTCGATAAAGACATTCTCAATTAAGGTTTTCATATTTCAATCAAGTGGAGAGAAAGAGAGAGAGAGATGATTGAATACACAAATTGATTGCTCCGCGCATTGTTGGCGCTATCGCCGATTGTACCTACTACGTACACTCGTCGACAAAGTTGATTACTGATCGTGCACAGATGCAGATACAATGAAATCAGTAGATGGATGCTGCGATAACGTGTGATTATTCTGTCAAATATGACTTTGATTGTGATAGTTGGGGCTAGTAATTTGGCAGATTTGGATAATTAATCACGTTTATACATATAAGGATATATGGAGATACACGGTTGGCGCAGTGGTTAAGCGATTGACTGCTGCACTGCGAGTTGCGGGTTCGATTCCCGCACGGAACAAAATTTGTATAGTAGTTGTTCCGGGTCAGGCTGTTTGTGTTGTGGTCAAATGTTTGTAAATGCACCCACAATACAGGAGAAATTCATAGTGTGGGGAAAATTAAAAAAAAAAATTGGGTAGCGGTAATTTATTGACGAAATTAATTTAAGTAAGTATGATATAATAATAATAATAATAATAATGGTTTATTCACAAAAATACAGAAACACAATTATAATGTACAGACGCCAGCAGGTCAACCTATCCCAATCTGTCAAATTTCTTTGATAGATTTTCAACTTTAATGCAAAGGCATAAGGTTCATACTCAATTGGGAAAATCTGACAGATTGGGGCAGCCCGATGTGCTGGCCTCCGTACACCACATTACAATTCAATTGCAAGTTGTAAAATCTGTACAAAATGTATATAACCCTGTCCCTTAGACTAGGACAGCCTGTATTCTAAGAGACAGTGTTCGGCCAATTAATTATTCAAACGTATCTGAAAGAAACAGGTGACGGCAGTAAAGTTTCAGCATATAAAAACTACTATTTACCTACTTTAGATACAGTATCTAGCTATACTTAAGTTAAATGTCTTGCTGGCCTGGAAGAAAAGACTTCTTTTTCTTCAAGAAGTTCTTCTCTCAAAGAAAAAGAAGATTTTACGGAGTCTTAACGGCCACGACATATGTGTTGTAAATCGTGGGTTCAAACCCAAGCAGCCGCTTTGCTTTGTGTAATTAATTTCAACACCACTGCTGTCAAAACGGTGAAGGAAAACGTCGTGAGGAAACCGGCATGACGTAGAACCAAAAATTCGAAGACATGTGACATCTACCAACCGGCACTGGGCCCGCGTGGTAGACTGCATGTTTTTCCTTTTGTTTTTATATCGCCACCTTGTTTTTTTTTATATTATGCTAGCTGTTAGATAGTAGCCGATTCTTAGATCGTGACACTAGAATCTAATATATAAAATTCTCGTGTCACAGTGTTAGTTACCATACTCCTCCGAAACGGCTGGACCGATTTGTATGAAATTTTGTGTGCATGTCGGGTAGGTCTGAGAATCGGCTACTATCTATTTTTTTTTTTGCAAAACGACGTTTGCGGTGTCAGCTAGTTTTATATATTAGAGATACATTGGCTATCTTGTCACCTAATATTGAACTTTTGTGTGTTGTGCTGACTTTTGTGTGCGCCAAATAAATGGTTTATCTATTTATCTATCTATTATAGCCTCGAAGAGAGGAGTCCGGTGTATCAGCAGTGGTAAAATTATAGGCTGATTTATTGGTATAGCTTCCTCCTCAAAATCATTTACATGTATCTAAGAATTGTATGTATTTCTTGTCAATCAATCAATTTCAAGAAACGGTGCTGTACCTCAATGATCAGGACAGGGAGAGCTAGGGAACGCTACGGTAAACTCACAACTCAGTTGTATTAATTGAATCCTCTGAGGTTCTAGGCAGGTAAGTATAGATTTAATTTATTAAATAAAGAACCACCTTTACCAGCATTATTTCTCTCGGTACTATGCACTGTATGTAACGACGTACTCACATAAGTAGAGTAGGTATTGTAGAGATTATGTATAATTAAAAAGCCTATTTGGTGCTTTCATACTTTCGCGAGTCCGTTATAAATATGGCACAAATACGAGACAAACTTAAGATTTTAGAATATAAAATAATTAGGGGTCTGTCTAGCTGACAAGAAGGAAGACAGAAGATAAAAATATATATAAATGTAAAAAAAGTAATTAAAAAAAATCGACTTCAAAAAGAAATTAACTCAAAATTATGAAATAACTTTAATTTTGGAAGTCGGTGTTTTGGGATCTGTATTTTAGTTTTTTGCCACCGACTTCCGAAATTAAAGTTATTTCTTAATTTTGAGTAAATTTCTTTTTGAAGTCGGATTTTTTTTAAATTACCTATTTTTTTATTTTGTAATTAGAATATTTTTTGTAATAAATAGGTAATATTTGTTATAAATATTGCACTAGAATTTGACCTTTTTCTAGTAAAATTTTATTCATCTCGTAAATAAATTGGTAACTATAGTTTTGTATAATTTAGAAGCATTTTTTTTTTTTTAATTTTGTAAATGTAAGAACCATGGATCCGTTCATTATAATTTTTTTTATATTGACTTGAAAGAGCATGGCAGTTGAGAATGTGTCATGCTCACTTAAATGTCTCACTGATGGTGGCGCGTGTGTTGGATCATTCGGTTCCCTTCAGAATGGTTGAGCTGGATGGTGCTGATCCATGCGTCATGTTCGTGAACGGGCGCTGTCAGTTGAGACTGGTCATCTCTTAGCTGCCAGGGCTTCTTTTTAATCTTATAACTATCTTGAATTGTTTCTTCATAACATTGTTCTCACATATAGAAGCAACAAGAATACTGTACTCAGGATTTTGTAATATCTTAATTTAAAAGAGTGTCCTTGGAGTTTCTTGCCCGTTCTTCTCCAAGATATCTACGTTTTGGAATGGGCAACTAGCTTCAACTTTCTGACTAACTGACCGACTAGTTAATTTTGACAATTCAAAAGTGCCTGGAAATGGTTTAATTGAAATAAATGCTTTGAGTTTGAGTTTGACCAAAGTTTTGATATGTTTTCCCTTTGACACCACACCAGTAGCTCGTATCAATAAGCCAGGCCGTCACACTTACAAGTATTAGTCCATAACTTGAAAACTACCTGATTAATATAAATAAAATAATAAGCCGATTTTGATTAAACTTGCCACAAATTCGATTAATAGTTGCGGAGAAATGCGTGGACAAACATACATACATACATGCTACAAAATTCTGTACATTTGTTTGGAAGCCCTAATAGATTGTCATATGTGAATATATAACAGTTCCAATAATGTTACATACATACGTGTCGAATTAATATCCTCCTTTTGTTGAAGTCGGTAAAAACGGTAATCCATTCCAAGAATAATTATTATCGATGCTATAATTATGACAAACCGTTGTTTGATTTACTCATCCCGGTTATTCGCAAGAGCTCTCACGATTCCGATGAAAAAATGATTACTAACGAATCGAATCCAACAGATAGCAAAACTCGCTATAAGCACCCAACTTTATGAAAAGCAAAGAATGGATTTATTAATAAGCATTAATGTGAAACTCGAACATCACGTTTCAAATAAAATCTCCCGGGATTTTTGCTGATTTCCATTCGGCTCTCGTTTTAGCGGTGTATTCATTGAATATTTTTATATAATGTATTCAATATTCGATATTAATGTATTCAGCGGCGCCGGGCCGCAATTTTCATTTTGTAATTTTTACAGAGTGCGCATTCGGGCCGACAGGGGTGCTCAACGTTTATCTGTGTAGCTAGCAAATAGGTTGGATAAATAAGTTTTATATACAGTTGTACTTTTCCTTTCTATATTGGTGTTGCAAGTTGACAATTTGATGCATCGCAAGGTAGGTATTGCGGCGCAGCTTTGGCCATGATGATGTTCTACAGTACTCTATGTTCTCTCTAATGTTCTACATATGATGTATATGGAGGCGTTCTGAATTCATGTACACTTTGCACGTCGACGTCCCTGTAACCTTATTATATGTTTTAGTAGTCATGGACTTCTAAAATCGACTAATAAGGATGATTTCCACCAAACGGCTCGCATCGCATCGCAATTTGGACGACAGCCGAATTCGATCGGATACGACACGACGACAGCCGAATGGAGCCGATCGCGCGTCGCAGCATACCTACTTTCGGCTACGAAGACGCGGTCAAGCTGCTCTGCGTGGCTTGGCAATATAGACTTTAAAACAATGTGTACATGATTTAATATCGTTTAAAGATTGCAAAATCCGTTCCGATCCGATGCGATGAGAGCCGTGGAAATCATCCTTTATGTTGTAAAGAAAGGCTTGAATAAAATAAATCAAGACAAGTCTAATAAACTTTGAGGAAACGTGTCTGGCGTACAAATTATTTGTTTCCATATAATTTTATAGAAGCCACGGTAGGCGGGGAATCCAATGAAAAGTCCAGTCTTGGCAACACGGTTAAAATACGCCTAGCTCTACATACAAATGAACACAAAAGGTATTCATTTGCTTAATATTTTATTTGATGATTGCGTTTTTTTTTTGGGTTCTCTTTTCGTATTTGTGGATTAACAACGAAGGCAACAATAATTTCATTGATCAGTTTAGTAATGGTTGACATGTAAACTCCTTAAAATTGTTATAATTCGTTACGCGGATCACCCACTGCAACGTTTCACGCGACGGAGCGCGGGAAACGGAGCCAAATTCCCCGCGCGGAAGTGCGTTTTTATTGAATTTGTATGTAACAAAATCACGCGCGGTGGCGCGTTATCTGCGTCCCGCCCGCCGCGTGAAGCGGTGCAGTGGGTGATGCGCCTTAATAACGTTGCTAAATTAAAAAGTACAAGTGTGACGTAGCAACGTAGCATGACGACTGAATAAACTGGTATTACGTTTAGTCGGTTAACCACGTCATGTGGTTTTTTTGTTTACCATTATTTTACTGCAGTATAGTGTAGCATAAGCATAGCATAATCAGCCTATAATGTTCCCTCTGCTGGGACACAGGCATCTCGGTGAGGAGTGGTCCGTAATTCACCACGCGGGCCCAGTACGGGTTGGTAGATGTCACATGTCTGCGAATTTTTGGTTCTAGGACATGCCAGTTCCCTCACGATATTTTCCTTCATCGTTTCGAAAGCAGTGCTGATTAAATAATTTATTCGAAGTAAAGCGCCTATTCTGGGTTCGAACCTACGACAGACCTACAATTTGTAAGTCGCAGCACTGGGCCATAGTAATGTCTGGCGTGTAGTGTCATTAGCAGTAAGTATCTGCAGTAATATACACGAATTTCATCGGGCAATAATAAAGTAAAAAAGGTTTTAATCTACTAGGTACTTTTACCATGGATTGACATGTTATAATAGTGTGGCTGACGCCTTTATGCAGTAGTCGCCTCTTTGGCGTAAGCCTCCGCAATTCCATCTACTGATTGCTGACCTTCACTTTATTCATCCGTCCTGATCCTCTCTTCTGCTTTTGTTTTTTGGCATCTATTCGGTGACGTTTTTGATCCATGAACTGTTTTCCAACCTGCACTGCAGACATGGCCAGCGGGCAGCTCAGTCCCTTTTGAGTCCTAGATCTTTTAACGTCAACTAATTTTTGTTTTTCATTATAAACTAGCTGATCCGGCAAATATTCGTATCGCCTCAGAATCAATAAGAACGAATGTATGAGAAAATGAATAATCTTCATAATTTTTCCCCTGTTTTTATAGTTATTTTGCGGGTTCGATGACATATGTCAAACTCGCTGTCAGTCAACTATTCGGGGCGGAGACAAATCCAACAAATTAGAGATCATAAAAATCGGTCCAGCCGTTCTTGAGTTATAAATGGTGTAACTAACCCGACTTTGTTTTATTTATATAATTATGTAGATTCTTTCTTTCTGTTTTATCCCTAGCATGCTTTGTTCCATTTTTCTTTGGCAGTTGGCTAGTGTGTTTTCGTCTTTATGAAGCTATAGCAGCAGTGCTATTTTGTAAAAATCTCACCGTGAAAACTAAGGTGAAGTGAGCTATCATTCCACCTGATGTTAGGGATTGCCTCCGCAGCGGGATTGTCCGAAAGGGTTACCGCTACCCCGGAACACAAAGGGCTAAGGAAGGAACACGGGTGGGTTTTAGTCAGTAAGAGTCTAACACTCCCGTCTGCTCCACCCAGAGCGGGAGGGGTCATTTGATGATTTCCCATCCACAAAAAAAAAAAGGGATTGCCTCCATTGATAGTTCACTTCACGGTCACTTCACCTATGTTATCACAGTGAGATTTTTACAGAATCGATAGACAGTTCTATGAAGTATTAAGTAAAAGTTCCGTCGCCTTGGATAAGTTCCGGTTATCCACAGTACCCGCATATCTAAGTTTTAATATCCATTTCATCAGTAATCAAACTTGTTGTTAACATGACATTTTGAACCTTAAATGGCAAAATAATCTCCTAAGTTTGGAATTAGTGTATACCTGCGAAATAGCATAATTTCGCCTGCCATACAACCAGGTCTCCTCACATATCATACTCTCCCCTCTTCTTCGTTGTCGTCAGCGTGACTCCGTTAATTAGTAAGGTGCGTGCTGCGAACACGGAGAAGTAATCAGTCTTGCACCTCGGCACCAGGAGTTAGAGTTTTTGGAAATGGTAACAGCATCACTGACTGCATCAGTGATAGATCCTGGTGTGTCAATCTTTTAAAACAAGGTGCTATTTATTGATAGCAAAAAAATGCGCAATGTAGAAATAAAAAAATGCATTAACTACTTTTCGTAGACGCTCTACGCTTCTTGCTACGAAATGTCTACGAAATTCCTCTCAACTTAAGCACCTGCCATCTAATCTCTTCACCACCCTTGGTTGACTGGTAGAGAATGCCTAAGGCATTAAGTCCGCCTTTGTACCTTTTTGTGCGAAAAGTTTAAATAAATAAATAAACTCAATTATGATCAATATTTTCTTATATTTTGTTGGGATTGTTTTCAAAACATTTCGTCTAAATCCTCGTAGGTGTTGCGTATTAGATTACATACCTAATTAGGGAGTGAAATATTTTGTAGACAGGTACTTACATTAATGAGTCAATAGCAAAGATACACACATCAAAAGTGTCTAGGGATCAACATATATTTTTGCAATAACTTTTCTCCTGATTGATATTAATTAAAATTTTCTTTAAGGATTCATCAAATAAAGTGTTTTCGTTTGTCACAGTAACGATAAACCAAGTCACCTTTGCATTAATAAAGAAATTTGCCATTTTCCTAATAAAGGGATTTTTGACATTTGAACCACTAACACAAAAGTTCGAAAAACAGACTGAAATAACAGTTTTCTCTAAAATTTTATTGGGTAACTTAAACAATTAATAATCCGTGTTTCTACCGCGAACACTAACAACACAAGAACATCGGTTTGGCATACTCAAAATGAGTTCATCCAAATCACGCTGTGGAATGGCCGCCCATGTTCGTTGCAACAACAAAAAAAGGTCTTCTTGCGACTGGATACCCTCCATATTCGGCAGAGCTCTTCTCTGTAGCATATCCCATGCATGCTCAATCGGGTTCAAGTCTGGCGACTGAGCAGGCCAGGGCAGGACATTGATGTTAGCTGCGGCGAGAGTCTGTCTTACAACTCTTGCGGTGTGCGGTCGTGCATTATCATGCATTAACTGAAATAAGGGACCGATTTGCACTTGTAGAGGAACGATGACGTCTGATACAATCGTCTTAGCATAAATTTGAGCGTTGAGGTTGCCTCTGATCCAAATCAACTCAGTTCTTCCGCCGATCCAAATACCCGCCCATACCATGATGGTTCCACCACTATAAGGATGGACTTCCTGGCAGGATTTTAATCGCTGTTGGCGTCCAGGGGTTCTCCAGTGTCGTATACGTCTTGTATCCGGTCTCATACCAAAACGAGACTCATCAGAAAAGCACACGAAACGCCATTGTTCTTCTGCCCAATTTCTGTGTTCAAGAGCCCATTGATATCGAATCCTACGATTGTGCATTGCTATAGGTGGTACCCGTAGCGGTCTTCGGGAATGAAGGTTCACTTCATGCAAGCGGTTTCTGACTGTTTGGTCGCTAATTAAGTTCCCTGAAGAGTGATGAAGCCTCACGGCTAACATCATGGCGGTTATTGTTGGAGCTCTTCGAGTTAAGATTTGAATGTATCGGTCTTGTCTCCGTGTGGTGCAGCGATACCGTCCTCCATGGCGCTCAGCCACGGTACCAGTGCTTCGGTAACGTGTCCAAAGTCGACTGATAACACTCTGACTTGTATTCAGAGCTAAAGCCACAGTACGTTGCCGGGAACCAGCTTCTATCATTCCCACGGCTCTGAGCATTTCTTCCCTGCTTAAATGACGTCGCCGCTCCATAATAACGTTGGTTTTAATCAGTAGTAGGGAAACAGTAGCACTAATAATGTCTTCAATGCGTTGTATGTTTTTATAGGGAAAATATTGACAGCTGATTTTCATCTTTTACTCGAATTTGATTCACAGTTCCTGATTCAAATTATGAAATGCACCAAAAAGGATCCATATAAATTTATAAAATCATAAATTTATTACAAAGCCACATCTCAATCTCAAGAAATCCGCATAAAAATGCTTGATCCCTAGACACTTTTGATGTGTGTATTTTATGACGGATGAATGACTTTACCTTAAACCGTCCAGACGGTCTTCACAAAACCAAAATACCAGCGCTGCGAAATTTATATTTAAATATCGCAGCATCATGCTGAGATAGGAGCCTTTTGGCCTCGTATAGGACTTTCTGTTTCATTTTTCTTTTTGTTACTTTTTTTATTTTTTATATAATTTGGTATTATATTTTAGACTGTATTAGATTGTGATCCTCCTGTCCGAGTCGCAATAAATACTTTTTCTTTCTTTCTTTCTTTAAAACAGTCACTTCTAGTAACAATTCCTATCGCTGTGTCGGTATCTTGCGGCCTCACCTGCGACAATCTGTACGTGTAGTGCATTAGTTGATGACGTCACGCACTGCCGCTCAGCCGACACCCTGCACTTCTGCCTGCCACATTGTATCACCAGCCAACACCGCCACAACACGCCTAATTCCTCTAAAAGATTGAAAGTACCATTTAGAAGCGAAAAGGTGAAGAAGTGGAAAACACGCTTTGTTCTGTTGCCATTTTTTTAACCCTACATTTCCCAGGTAGGTAAAGTTATTACTTGTAGTATTTTTTTGTTTAGTGCACCAGTACTTGCTTCATAATTTTACACTGATAACGTTACATTAACTTATTTATCATTATTTCTAATTGGTATCAGCTGTTTTTCTGACCTCGCACGGTCGCAGGTCAGACACAAGCAAGAGATAAATAATAAAGAGATAAAGCAAAACAAAATCCACATAATTGTGTGAATCATAGCTACCGAGAATAATAAAAGATATTACCCAAATGAAAGGTACGTCTACGTAGACGAGATTCGAGAAGAATGGGAAAAAAATTATAATACCTAAAACGAATGAATGTGCAAGCCATTGTTGTTCCAACAAAATATCCCAATTACGTTGCGGTGGGAGGGAATATAATCAAAAGTGATCTCGCTCCTGTAAGGAGGCTGAGGACTCAAGGGAGGGCGCAGAATGAAAAATTTTAATTTCGAATGCAGTTTGTTAAAGAGCGCACAATAACGGGGAATATTCGCTGGGAAGATAACACACAAAAGGGTTCTGCTTTTTGTTTCGTTCATTAATTACTTGTTTCAGTGGGTTCGGTTATGCACTTCGCTTCACGTTGTGGTATTGGAATAGTGCTAGATATAGATAATTATTACGGTTTCTTCTGTTTATGTTGGCATTATTGTGAGTGAAAAGTTTTGTTATATATTGATTTCTTACGTAGGTTTACCTGATAATGCTAACCTTACAATCTGTGATCTGAAGTAATGAATCTGCCTAGCCTATTCCCAACTATGTTGGGGTCGGCTTCCAGTCTAACCGGATACAACTGAATACCAGTTTTTAACATGGAGCGACTGCCTATCTGACCTCCACAACCTAGTTCCTGGGTAATACGATACCCCTTGGTAAGACTGGTTGTCAGACTTTCGGGTTTCTGACTACCCGTAACGACTGTCAAAGATCCAAGAATGACAGCCGGGACCAACGGCTTAACGTGCGTTGCGAGGCACGGAGGTGTCTCGGTATATAAAGATGGTCACCAATCTAATTTATTTCTAGACAGTATTTCTAACTTTTATCTTCTGAATTCAAATAGTATTCTCTAAAACTAAAACCTCGTTAAATAACTATTTAAATACATCTCCATCATTCGCTTAGCCAAAATAAATCTTCGTTAAATATCGACTTTAGATTCATTTGAGGGTCCAAAGCAAAACGTTCGAAAATAGCTGACTTTTGTAATAGCTATACTGACAATGCTAACTTTACCGACCTGTGATCTTAAAGTAATAATGCTTTAATTATTACTTTAAGATCACAGACACCATAAGTATTCTAATCATTGATATATATGTTACACTAGATTAGTAATTACCGCACTAAGGCGTTGCCACTAGACTGATGGCCACAGCCATCAGCGTAGCTAACGTCAGTTCAGTGCTCTGTGTGACGCCAACCGAAGTCAACCGAGTGACATACAACAAAAAAAACGGGAAAGAGTGCGATTCAAGATCACAAAAACATAATAAATTAACCGGAATTACTTTCCACACGTAAATTAATTGTCTCTGTGTTTATATCAACGTAAAAACGCAAAAAAATGTAGAATTTTGTAAATTAGGTTCAGTGTTACCACTAAAAACTTAGTTTTAGTTTCCCACATTTGTGGGAGTTTTTAATTTATGGAATAAGTGATTTTAAATATTTTTTAGTAATAACAACGTAGCAGGGTGCCTGAAGATGCAGCACACTGTGAAAAATGGGTGGAAATAATCCGATTGCTGAGAAAAGAGACTGATTGGCTACCTACTAAATCATTCAATTTCATTAATAATAAAGAAAAAATATTCAAAAAGAAAATGTCTTAGTTATTTTCATTATTTATAAACTTCTATTACACATCCAATAAGAAATACATAATTCAAATATTTAAAAAATAGTTTAACTTAACGTATAACGCTTTTTATGGCTTAAAATGTTGGGTAAAATTTCGCATGGGTAGGCAACCCCATCCCGTCATTGCATGTTTATATTGCGGTCTTTGTCTAATCTAAGCGACGGTATTAATCTTACGACGTGTGTAAGTGAGACAAATATATGTTTACTCTTAAATGTTTAATGGTTTCAAAGCTACGTCGTCGCGTTTATAAAGTGGGTACACTTTTTTGACACATTTTACTGAGGTTTGCTTCTCTAGTTATTTAACTCAATGATTCTAATTAAAAGCTCATTAATTTATTCACAATATTTTTAACTTTTTTCTTCTAAATTCAACTTCTAAAACCTCTTTAGCCAGTAAATACCCCATCATTGACTTATTCAAAATAAATCTACGTGAAATATTCGCTTCATTCATTTGACGGTCCGAAGTAAAAGGTCCGAAAAAAGCTGACGTTTCAGTGGCTCACCTCAGGCTAACCGAATCCGGCTGGACTCCATTTGATCTGGATAATTATACCCCTACGAGTTCGCAGTGGACGCCAGGGTTCACAGGTTAAAAACGAGGGGTTATTTATTTTTTAAGATACACCAACAGGTTCTGTGTATAATATAGGTTATAATAGCCTCGGGCTTACAAAGTCGCCAATTACAGGTGGTTTATTTTTTATGTTTTTCATTTACGATTTTTAATTTTTGCCCGACTACGGCGAAGCAAAAAGGAGGGTACGATTTTGACCGGTATGTAGGTATGTATAACCTATGTATATAATATGTAATGAATGTTCATCTGTTCCCTCATAACTTCTAAACTGCTTTTCATAATTTGATAAATGAGGTATCGTTGGAAGCGTCTTGATCGTGCGCCGTTGCCGCTGTACCACGGAAAGGTACTCTCTGGTTTCATCCTTTTCAAGTGGTCGGGTTTTAGTTTTTAAACTAAATTTTTTTCATACTTTTAAGAGCGTGATTTTTCAGTAGTCAGGTTTTAGTTTTTGAACTTATTTTTTTCACATAATTTCTCTATTACGTATACGTATAGGTGGAGAAAGAAGTGGGTAAACAGTGTGTACAAAAAATATATCAACACTTAATATAATTATATATACATATATGACAGGCGCTTTACTTTGTGTAAATTATTTCATCACCAATGCTCTCAAAGGTGAAAGAAAACATCTGGAGAAAACCGATATGTCCTAGAACGAAAAATTCGAAGATACGTAACATCTACCAACCCGCACTGGGCCCGCGTGGTAACAGCCCACTCCTTCTTGAAGTATGGAGGCCTGTGTCCCAGCAGTGGGAACATTATAGGCTGATGCATGCTTTAGTTGGACCCTTTTATAGTGTGTTGATGGTGTGTATTTTGCCAGTTTTTATAAAACGACTAAGCGATGACCGGTTTATCAAAAAGATGGCTGGCAGTATACTTCTGATCAGTTTACCAATAAAAGTGGCTCACAATGATTCTATCTGCAAAGCGCGAGTGCCATATTGTGAAAAATATTTAAATGAAAACTATTTTTCACCAAACCCGCGGTGGGTAGATACGAGTAGCTTCATGAAAATTGGATTTCCGGGCACATCCATGTTTACCTCAGTCTTTAAATTCGTGACATTTCATCTCGGTGAAATTCGTCAGTGGCAACACTGGCTGTTGCTTTCTGCGCCGGATCGTATCCGTGCCGGCTTCCGGATTCCGGACCGTGTGGAAAAACGGCCAATCCTTTAATTAAAGCTCGCCGTAGCGGTCACCGCCAAAGAGGTACTGTGCCTCTATATTTTGACTGAGTTTGGGATAACTTGTTTTGGACGCATAAAATTACCGCTAAGCTTTGAATTTTAATTTCCATGACATATGTATTTGCAAAACCTGGCTAAATGATAACAGCCACACGGGTCGATGGTAGGTAAGTATCCTTTATAGGTATCCTTTATACCCAGATCATATGGTTGGCAATTTGTCATAGATATAATCTTCATACTTAGACTTTTATCTACACACTTCACTTTGTATAGGTACATTACATAGTTTAGTCAGTATTTCCAAAATCGAGGATATGTTAACAAATTACGCAAAACCACATATTCCAGCTTACTGATTAATTCACTGTGATAATGGCTCTCCATTAATTGAATCACAAATCAATTTCCCAATAAAGTCCTTAATTTCATATTTTAATTTATGCGAGGACCCATTTGATCACATTAATGAGTGTTAAACAATTAACACTATCCTGTAAAAATCTTACGGTGAAAACTTAGGTGAAGAGTAAGAAAATCAGAATCAGAATTTAGTTGATCAGAATCAGAATTTAGTTTTGCTCAAAATGTAGGTACAGTATAAGATTAATAACATTAGTAAATGAGATCAGCTACATTTTACCTTACGGCGTGCATCATTACAGTAATGAAACAAAAAAAAAATTAAAAAATATCTGTAGGTAATGTCAATCCCCTAGCGTCCGGTTTTGAAGGACATTTCGCTACAAGTTCACCTCACTTACGTTTTCATGCTCAGATTTTACCAGCCGGCTGCTCAAGATGAGCAATCCAAACTGTAACGATAGACACTTCATTTCTTTTAATATCTAAATAAAACATGAATACAAGTCCATTTCCTCTCAAAAACTTTGGTCACAGTAACTAAACTAATTTGTCAGACATCGCCTGAAGTAATTACTTTTACACGAGCCACTCTTTGCTAATTTACAGACGTTTGAGCAGACACTTTCACAAAGCTATCTCCACATTCCAATTATCTTATAACATTTATAAATTCATTGGACCTGATATCATTGAGATAAACTCGTTTGGATTTAAGTATATGTTTTATTTTATTAAGTAGGTACTTCTGTTGTTTTCATGAATAAATATTTTCTTTCAGGAATCTTAGGACGTAATTTAGACCACTGTCTATTATACGGATACGGAAAAATAATGATTGCACTGATGCAACTATTATTTTTTTACTAACTTTATCCGTCTGAAATTTTTCGTATGGAAAAGCAGTAAAAAATTCAACGTTTAATCTCAAGTTAAGACTTATTCTAGTTATAAAAGTTTGGTTGAATTCGCAACACAAAAATAACAGACGATAAGCCACCATAAGGACTTTGAAAAGTTGTAGATTTTGTTGAGTTCTAAGTAAGCAATTATAATACAAGTTAGTAAGTTCATAGGTACAGATTAAATTAGTGTATTGACTGTGGTGAGTTTCCTGATCTTATGAAATACAGTAAAATAATACCTTTGTTTAAATCGGGTAGTACATCAGACCCTACTAATTATAGACCAATTTCAGTGCTACCTACCTTTAGCAAAATTTTTGAAAAACCTTATTTAAATCAAATGCAAAGATTTTTTAATAAACATAAATTACTACATAACAAACAGTTCGGTTTCACAAGGGGTCGTTCGACTACTGATGCCGGTGTTGAACTTTTAGAACATGTTTATAATGCATGGGAGGATAAATGTGATGCTTTGGGCATCTTTTGCGACTTGTCCAAGGCATTCGATTGCGTTTTTCATGAAACATTAATCAGGAAACTGCACCACTACGGAGTCCGGAATGCCGCTTTAGATCTTCTTACTTCATACTTAGGTAATAG
The DNA here is from genome assembly GCA_949316385.1 of Globia sparganii. Lineage (NCBI taxonomy): Eukaryota > Metazoa > Arthropoda > Insecta > Lepidoptera > Noctuidae > Globia > Globia sparganii. The sequence goes on along the minus strand of OX438663.1, from coordinate 16,687,714 downwards.
GATTCAGAGAGTTGATGTTAACGGGAAAAGATCACCCGGATCAATTGTAACAATGGGGGTCCCCCAGGGGTCAATTCTTGGTCCTTTTTTGTTTCTTATTTATACTAACGACTTGCCTTACCTTATAAAGGATAATCATGATATAGTGTTGTTTGCAGATGACACTTCACTTTTATTTAAACTCAAACGTCAGCAGCTACTGACAATATAAATAGCGCCCTCGATAAAGTAGTTAACTGGTTTAATGTTAATAACCTACTTCTTAACGAGAAAAAAACTAAATGTATTAAGTTTACCATACCTCACGTTAGACAAGTAAAAACTAGTGTGCTTATAAAGGATGAAGTGTTGAATCCCGAAGATACCACCGTATTCTTGGGCATAACTTTAGATGCCAAGCTTCAATGGGGCCCCCATATAGATAAATTATCAAAAAAGCTTAGCTCCGCAGCATACGCCGTTAGAAAAATTCGTGACTTAACTGATTTAGAGACAGCTCGTTTAGTATACTTTAGTTATTTTCATAGTGTGATGTCGTACGGTATTCTGTTGTGGGGAAATGCCGCCGATATTCAGATAATATTTGTCTTACAAAAAAGGGCAGTTCGTTCAATTTATAAATTAAGTCCCAGACACTCCCTCAGAGACAAATTTAAAGAGATTAATATAATGACTGTGCCTTCTCAGTATATTTATGAAAATCTTTTGTACGCACATAAAAATATTAATCTGTTTAAAAAATACAGTGATATCCATAATATAAATACTAGGAACAAACACAAATTCGTTGTTCCTACAACCAGGCTTTAGAAAATAAGTGGCTCGTTTAGATGCCAATGTATACGTTTTTATAATAAACTTCCTAGCCACATTCAAGATCTAAGCCTTAATAAATTCAAATCTTCTATAAAGCGGAAACTATGCCAGAAAGCCTTTTATTCTGTTAAAGACTATATTGAGGATAAACATGCTTGGGATTGAGCTGCTCCAATTTTACACAGTGAATCTTGTTTGTTTTTTTTTTTTTGCTTATTATTTATTTTATTTTCTCTCTTTATAGACGTGAATATTTACTTTGTAAAGTATAATATTATTTTAATTGTCGTGAAAGTGAGGACTATGTGGGTCTTTTCTATCTTTTTTTATGTTTTCCTTCTTAGTTAGTTTTATTCATGATCTGGCAGTTTGAGTAATTTACGCGGCCTACCTAAATGTCCATTCTTTGGTATTGTTTGTCGAATCGTTGAGCTCCTCAAGTTCTGAGTTGAGCTGCACATTTTTTTGACAAATGGGAGCACTGACTGGACAGGTCCGCTCAATCTGTGTGGTTCTTTCCTCAAAAGACCATTTCAGACACCAATCTACATGGTCCTCAAAATGATCTGACCAAGACTATTTCTGGATTTTTATATACACATTGACATTGATAAATTTTACATATACAGTGACATGAATATTTACTTTGTAAAGTATTATGTTATTTTTAATGACTGTGAATGTGAAGACTATGTGGGTTAATTTTAGTTTGCCTTTGTTTTTTTCTCAGATAGTTTTAGTCATGGTCTGGCAGTTTGAGTAATTTATGCGACCTACCCAAATGTCCTTTCTTTGGTATTGTTCGTCGAATCGTTGAGCTCCCTAAGTTTGAGTTGAGCTGCATGATTACTGACAAATGCGTGCACTGACTGGACGGGTCCACTCAATCTGTGTGGTTCTTTCCTCAAAAGACCATTTCAGACACCAATCTACATGGTCTCCACATGATCTCACCAAGATTATGTCTGAACTTTAAAAGAGACTGTGACCTCTGAGTTTGTTTCGGCCTTTCTTCTCAGAGTAGTCAGATAGGAAACGCCGACCTCATCTCGTTTTAAAAAAATATGATTGACGTGTAAAAGTGTTTGTACAAACCTACTTACAGAAATAAAATCATTTATCATTTAAACTTACGTCGTTCCCCCTTACTAATAAACGTTGTATAGCGTCTGTATGGTTACACAACGCTTTGTTTTCTTCTTTCGAAAGTCAAATTACTGACGACTGAAAGTGAGAAATCGGTGTTTAACTATTTATCTGTAAGATTAATATTTTTATTAGTAAGAGGGTTTGTGTATAAACTAGATAAATACTGGTTGGTGGTTATCAAAAAAAATCTGCTGTTTCATAAAAAATTAAATATCTAAACGATTGAAATTTATGGAACATCTAATTTAGTTTATAATAACCGTATATAAAATTCAACGCAGGGGGTTTCCAAATCATGTACTAAATCCATTGTAACAAGCTGCGCGTCGATGTCCACGCTGTCACCCTGCATAATATGATTTCGAAAAACACGACCCTTTAAAAACCTGGACCTCTTACAACGCTAAAATCACTTTAAATAAAACACCAACCAATATATCCTAATGATTCTGTGAAAACCGGTGTTGCGTGAAAATCGGATAGCGTTCACAATCCGGTAATGAATTACCGTCCGGCGCGACCGCAAATCCACTAATCTAGCAGGTGATACGTACCTTTTAATTGTTTAACGCTCATTAATGTGATCAAATTGGTCCTCACTAAATTAAAATATTCAATTAAGGACTTGGTTGGCAAATTGATATGTGATTTAATTAATTGGGAACCACTATGCATAATGAATCAGCAAATGAGGAGGAAATGTTTTGCGTAATTTATTTAAGTCTCGATTTCGGAAACACTGACTAAACTACATATTTATGTGATACTAATGTACAATTTGTACATTTCGTTGATTTTTTTGTTTCAGAATTTTGAACTTGCTTATACCTACTTAATTACTGTTATCCTACATCATCCCACTGCCCTTGTAATGAGGGTTTTGCCCACAAAGGCCCATGACTTCCAGCTCTTTCGATCCAGGGCTGTAGACCACTGGTCGTTTGTTTTGTCCAGCTCGTCCCGCCATCTGCTACGGGGTCTGCCGCGACGTCTTCTACTTGTGTTAGGGTTCCACGTCGTGGTTCTTTTGGCCCACAGCTTATTGGGCATACGGTAGACGTGGCCAGCCCAATCCCACTTAAGCTTACCGGCTTTTTGAGCAACGTCAGTAATCTGTGTTTTGGAGCGCAGCGTGTTGCGAATATGGTCTGTCAATTTGACGTCTAGAATACTGTGCTCCATTGCACGTTGGCAAATGTAGAGTTTGGACTTTTGTATATTTGTTAAAGAACAAGTCTGGGATCTATAGGTCAGAATGGGAAGGAAAACTTGTATCACTACATAGTATAAAACAAAGTCGCTTTCTCTGTCCCTTTGAATGCTTAAATCTTTAAAACTACGCAACGGATTTTGATGCGGTTTTTTTTATAGATAGAGTGATTGAAGAGAAAGGTTTATATGTATAATGTAGTGTATTTAGTATCAGCATTGCACCCGTGCGAAGCCGGGGCGGGTCGCTAGTTATATATAATACCTTGACTCTAACCTAAGTTGTGTAAAGTAACATGTGCTATCTAAGAGAGCCTGGTGATCTGTAACTCAGGATCCTCCTATCTCAGACACTTTTCTCTATTTAAGATTGTGCATTCTATTAATCAGTGCCTGTAATATGAAGTTGAAATAAATAAAGATTTGCAATTTGGCATAGACAAAATCAATCTATGCGGTATACTTGACATTCACTTACACACTTCATTTCTTCTATCTTTATCTATGCTTGTACAACGTAGAAGGTCGGGTGACCATAGACTGAGCTGGACTCCCATTTGGTACAACCTTGAGATGCACACCGCACCTTGTAATACGTTATTTGATTTGAAGTAAGTATGTCTTAGTAACACTGATTTTTCCATCGCCAGATAACTTTTAAACGAGGAATAAAATTAACATTTGACAGTTTTTGTATAAAATAACTGTCAATATTTCAAAATTATTCCTCGAATAAAGTTATCAGATGATTGAAAAATCAGCCCTAAGCATGTTTTTCTTTTTACCGACTTCACACAAAGGAGGAGGTACTATGTTCGGATGTTTGTATGTTTTTTTTTGTATGTTTGTTCATCGAATACTCCGCCAATTGTCGACGGATTTTCAAAATTCTTTTTTTATTTGAAAGGGTATGCTTCCGAGGTGGTCCCATTGTCACCAAATCGGAATCTGATGAGGGAATCCCATGGAAATTTGTAGGCACACCTATAGCGATTTGGGTATTTTTCATAGTAACTCGTGCATTTGCTATCAGAAAGCACCATCCGGTGAAGTGGAACTGATGATGAAGACCAGAGATAGCCATCGGAACTACTCAATAATAAATATTTCACGGGTTGCAATTCGATTAGGTACTTTAATTTGGTTGCTAAGCACAATGCGTATCGTGAAGTGGAGCTGATGGTGACTTCTCAATCAGATCTAGTTCTCCTGGTTTTTACAAGGAGAACTCCTAAACAATTAACGTCCCTACATCGGCAAAATCAATGTTTTGTAAAAGGTAATGAACAGTTGAGATTAGGCTATTGTAACTTAGATAAGTTACAATTTGGCCCACTAAAAAGTGAAAAATAAAAAACTTTTTCCAAAAAAAATAAACGACTTCCAAAAAATACTACAAAGTCAAAAATAACTTTAATTTCGGAAGTCGGTGTCAATAAAAGAAAATGCGGAACCAACGACACCGACTTCCAAAATTAAAGTTATTTTTCACTTTGTAGTGTTTTTTTGGAAGTCGGTTGTTTTTTTTTTTGTAAAAAGTTTTTCACCTTGTTTTTATTATAGGTAGTCGTGTATTTTGTAATCATTTAATTGTGATTTTGTGTATAAGTTGTCTTTTCTGTGCACTGAATAAATGTTTTATTTATCTATCTATCTACATAGATAGTTACAGCCACAGAACAGATCAGTGGTTATATAGCACATGGTTTATTTAGGTAAGAATAAATTGTTATTAAGTATTTTCCTTGTTTCTCACATTAATCTCTCATGGCTTTTCTGATACAGAACCTCCTAGTACAAGAACCAGGGCTACACTGATATTTGTGTCTTAAAGTGAAAAATAAATAACTAATAATTATTATAAAAAAAATATGTAAAATACTGGTATTCAGCTGCATCCTGTTAGACTGGAAGCCGACCCCAACATAGTTCGGAAAAGGCTAGACAGATGATGATGATATTATAAATAAATTACCTATTTAATAGGTAATTTATTTTATTTATCCTTCAACTCTAAAAATCTAGACGTTCTAAATATCTAAATTGATTGTTGCGGGATTGTTCGATAGAAAAGGGGTGCGGGGTGCGGGGTGCGGGGCGGCAATTATTGAGCAAATGTAATAGCGGCATTGTGATAGAGAGCGAGGCACAGACGTAGAGCCGCGTTGATTAGTGCGCTACAGCGACGTAGAGACGACATTCTCACTACAAACATTTATTACAATTATTTCTCAAATGTAGTAGCGGCATTGTGATAGAGACCGCCGCACGAACTATTCCTAATTAAAACCTTAATGACTTGAAAGAAAAAGATGTACTAAAATACTAGCCCTATTTGAATCAAAATATTAATTACTAGCTTCCGTCCACGGCTTTTTTATGTCAATAAAAGGCCTATGTCTTTCCCCAGGCTTTAAAGTACCTAACCCTGTACTATGTTTCATCAAAATTCGTCCAGCCATTTCGGAGATTAGCTGCAACAAACAGACGGACATACAAAAATTTATATATATTTTTTTAAATTGTGTGGTATTTTCGTATGCATTAAGTAAAATACTGTGATTTTGACATAAACAGACACTTAACTGTAGGTAGGGCTTCTGAGGTAGCTGCGCGGTGCAGGAGGGATAATTGTGTATGTTTAAAATACGTATGAATGTAGAATACGGTCGTGGTTTCAACTAATATGATAACTTAATCATCAAACTGAAAGTACAAATTATCAGCAAATAAATAGTGACAATGGCGCCTCCAAAGTTCTGCCAGTCCTTGATTATATTTGCGCGGAGCCACGGCCCCGCCCCCTTCCATCCCTATTATATTCGCGCTCAATGCCGTTACGCCCTAACTCAATTAATTATACAAACCATTATCTATTCTATCTCTCAACAAATAAAGACCATTTCAATATAACAGTAAGTATATTATGTAAGCACATAATCCCGTTCTGTTTCGATTTGTCTATAAAATAATACACTTTGAGCTTTGTCTGAGATTCATTGAAAAGCAAGTGATGTTTTAGCGTTGAATGAATTTAATTAATTAAAATCTGCTCTTTGTTGATTGAAAAAATACATTATTGGATGGATTAAATAATTTTACTTATTTATTTATTAAAATACACCAACAGCTATGTATACCTAATATATCTTAAATACTATAAGATCACGATAGCCTCGGACTTACACAGTCGCCAATTATAGGTTTACCAGCAATCTCAAAAGTTTGTGATTGTTATCACTTTCTGAAATAATGAAACTAAAGGCTAGATTTTAAAAATTATGGCAAAATATTTATAAAACTTATGACTTATTAACTTACTTACCTAACACCACTTAAATCTGTTGACTAGGTAGGTACCTACTTTTCAAGAAAAAAAAAAACACGAGGTGAATTTTCCATTGGTAGAATAGAATCTTACTTACACTTAGCACTTTATAAATTACAGATATAAATGTAGAAATTTTACAAAGTGTCACGTTGGTCATTTGTTTTCTATAACTCCAGTAGGCCAATTCTGCTAATTTAAAACGTTCAAAATCTAGTCGCAGTCTCATCTCGGCGACAAACAAATGTCAAAAACTTGTCAAAATGTAAGGAAATTTGAAGTATTTTTGACAGATTGAGACTGAGATCAGACTGTGAATGTTCATAAAAATTACGAGAATAGCCCCTCTTATTATAACTTGTATATTTTTTAAATAAATCACGATTTTCCAGCCAATGCAAAGTCCTAAGTCAGTACAACTCAAAACCCATACCTATCATATAAAACTTTTGTGCTAGTTTTAAAAAAAACACCCACAAAATAAAAAACACTTCATATAAACCTGCTGAAGCCCCATTTTAGACATGAACATAACCTCCCAACAAAAGCTTAGACAAACAGCGGCCGCGAACAAAACATTTCGTCCAAATGATGCTGTTCAAAAACAGTTTCGTCATGTTTTTGAGTGAAAACAATATCTCGATTTTTTATTGTCCGTGCATGCAGGCACAAACTTACGGACAGTCAGCCAGCATTTGTGTGCAGGGAACAATGCGAGGCGCGTTACTTGTATTGCTAAGAGGTTCTATTGTTTAATGGCACAATTAGCCACGAATTCTGCCCAGATGAAAGAAACTGACCAAGTCGCCGACGACTGTGTACAGGGACAAAAAGGTTTTGATCGTTAGGAATAGGTACTAGGGGGCGATTCTACTAATTTGCAACGTTACACGTTCAATTGTGTTTTAATAACAGTTCGATTTCGATCGCCGTTCGATAGTTACTTATAAAGTCATTCTACTATTTCTTATGCAAACTGGAAACTAAACTTATGCTGAATCGCAACTGAATGGTAGCGGGAACGTAACAGCGGGTAACCTGTGTTACCAACATGCCAAATAGTATGTTTAATAATACAGAAAAAAAAGTTGAACGAATGTTACATAGATGTCACCGAAAGTATTTTCGAATACAAAATTATATTTAGACCATTCGATTTTAACAAGTGTCAAAATGACAGTAGAATGTGACTAAACGTCACGCTCATGTTTTATTTTGTTAGCAGAATATATTTTGAAATTATTTCGATCGATCGTTGGCTTAAACTAAAACGTAACCGCAGTTGAATCGTTGTTCATTAGTAGAATATGAAAACTCTTAACAGCCGTGATTCAGCTGTGGTTCCATTGCGATTTTTGAACAATTTTATTAGTAGAATCGGCCCCCTGATATTTGCGAAAAGTTATATAAGGTGGAGACGACAATAAATTAAACTGCGATAGCTAATGACGTTCCCAGTCTACTTAGTCTGTATGAAAAAATCACTTTTTATTATTTTGTTTTTAGAATTCATTTGATAGTTTCAAAATACTCTTATGCATTAGTATGGCCAGTGTTTTCATTTATTGTCATATTATATTTTGAATAAGTTGGTCAGTTGGGGAAGACAATCTTTTTAAATGCTTAAAAAATTATGAGACTTTCATAATGTTCAGTAAAACAGAGAAACGCTTTAATCTAGGTATTTTATAAATGAACTTGGGATTTGTAAATAAAACAATAGATTTTCTTTTAATATTGTGAGTATAATCTTAATTAAATTAATCAAAATTCCAAATAACGACCATCAGTGTCATTCTTATCGGTAGCTTCAATATTAGATATAGTAGTATCGTCAGGCGTCACATCAGTATCATTAGACTTTTTAGGGCTTGGGCTGAGGTTGGTATCGCGGCCAGCTTGTATATCTTGCAGTTGCTTAAGGTAATGGTTAGTATCAACATTAGTGTTCACGATCATTTCGAAGATCTTGAGTTGTTCTAAAGCTTGCCATTCGTCTCTGTGCTTAATGGCCAGGTTAAATAACTCTTTTATAACTTTTCTCGACTTTTTCACCATGCTTAGAATAAAACCGGGTTTGTAAGATTGATCTGCTGTATATTGTGTCTTCATAGCATCCATCTCTTTCATTTTCTCTTCAGTATCGGTCATTGTCTGCTTTACGAGGGTATTTATTTTATCCTTAAAATTAGCATCTTTCTCGTCTTCATAGACTCGCCTGGACGCTTTTAAGTGTAGCTTGCTGCCTGTTCTATCATTCTCCAGCATGTATCTACGAAGATACGTTTTGATTTCTCTTTTCCTTGAGTACGGCTCATACGTTTCTGGTGCTCTTGATGGTAATTTCTATTTAGCAGTGAAAGCTTCACGGACTTCTGTTAAGTCATTAAGTTGAGACAGTTATAGTGTTGTACAATCACTTGTATCGTATCTAAAATCAATAAAAAAGTTACCCGGTTCAAAGTTAAAGTTCACTGGAAAAATACCTAATTGAAAAAAACTATCACTACTAACTATCACTGGAAAAATACCTAATTGAAAAAAACTTGTTCTTTTTTATCTGAGCTCTGTTACTCAGATTCATTGGACATGCGATGATTTCAACACGTGTAAATCCATTATTACCACGGAGTACAGTACCTACTTAAGGTTCTTATTCGGTTGTTTTGATTATAATACTTACATAATATTGCAGAATAGACTAAGATATACATATATTATTATTGTATATATTTTACCATTCTAGTGAAAATGACTTCATTACCGCAAACTATGAAATTAAATGTTTAACGATCACGATTATATTTATCAGTTTATATGATTAATGTTTTGAACACTTAACATTAAAAAATAATAGAAAAATATTGCCAATTTCGTATCACGTGTGAAAATAAGATATTATTTTCTCCATAACCCCATATGCATCGATGACTAACATTGAGATACTTTCTTACCAACACAATCATGTGTATAAATTAACTCATAGCTGATTATTGTTTTATGTCAGTTTTAATTTGAAATTTAATCAACCACATAATTAATTAAAATTTCCTCTTTCTCACATATGTAGTTTAAATTAATAATAATAATAATAATATTCCACAACTATCACACAACGCCATCTAGTCCCAAGCTAAGCAGAACTTGTGTTATGGGTACTAGACAACTGATAAACATACTTATATATTTCTAAATACATAAATATTATAGATAAATTACACCCAGACACAGAACAAATGATCGTGCTCATTACACAAACATTTGTCCTGGGTGGGAATCGAACCCACGACCTCCGGCATAGCAGTCAGGGTCACTAACCACTAGACCAACAGGCCTGAAATTACTTTAACTTTATTAATTAAACCATCTAGAATTAAAAAAAAATTGTGACATGTAAAAGTGGTGTATCCTATTTACAGAATAAACAATTGCATTTCATTTTAAACATAGTTGGATGTACACTTTTATTAATTCAATTTAAATCAACTAGATAATTCAAATTTTCATCATTTTTCAGCCGTAATACGTCCAGTGTTGGACATAGGCCTCCCAAGCGTCACCACAGACCTATAAAAATAAAGTCTACTCGACTTAAAAAAACAACAGTACTATTTCCAAGATCAAGACTACTTGGTCGTAGTATCTGCCATTTTAGGCGGGCAGTCGCGGATGGGCGCGCACCATGCAGCTCCGTGCATTCGACAAGAAAATGTGAATAGGACAAGGAGTATTAAATATTTTAAATTGATATATATTTTTACCACTCTTATTCAACTCAATATCAATATTGATCATCTATACTATAGATAAAGAGGAAAGATTTGTATGTATGTTTGTAACGAATTGGCTCAAAAAGTACTGGACTGATTTTAAAAATTCTTTCACCATTTGAATGCTACATTATCACTGATTATTATAGGCAATTTTTTTTTCCACGTGTGCGAAGCCGGGACGGACCGCTAGTTATTAATATAGCTGCAGCAGCTGCCGTTTTCATAAGCTTAAAAAATGCAATAGAAAGTAAAAATTAGAGAGATACTTATCTAATATTTAAGGGGCCCGTGGCTAAATAATAACAGCCGCACAGGTCAATCGATCAGGTTAAGCTACGCTTGCCGCGGTTGGTCTGTGGATGGGTGACCATCTTTACATTCCGTGACCCCTCTGTGCCGCGGAAAGCACGTTAAACCGTTGGTCCCGGCTGTCATTCGTGGATCTTTGACAGTCGTTACGGGTGGTCAGAAGCCCCAAAAGTCTGACAACCATTCTTACCAAGGAGTATCGTACATTACCCAGTAACTGGGTTGCGGAGGTCAGATAGGCAGTCGCTCCATGTAAAATACTGGTATACAGCTGCATCCGGTTACACTGGAAGCCGACCCCAACATAGTTGGGAAAAGCTAGACAGAATAGATGATATTTATTATTATGATATTTATTTTATTTCTTTTAATATGACTACGTTCAAGGTAAATTGGGAAAATTTTACATTTTCGGGTAGCTTGATGTGCTGGCGTCTGTACTTAGCCTGCGAGTACTTCAAAATTCTTCAAACTCAGACTTAAACCAAATATTTTTGTAAACTATTTACAGGTAGTACGGTCAGCAACAAAATTCGATTTATGTAAAAGTAGCAACTTTTACATGATATCAACAGACCGTGTTCGTGCTCGTGGTCGCAGTCGTGACCGGTGAGCGTGGATATTATTTAAAAAAAAAATCTGTTTATATATTATCTCTTAGATTTACAAAACTGAAGTGTTACTTAATCAACTTTTGTTTCTGATTGCACCTTCTTAGATATTTCCGGATTGTCAAAGTGACGGTCAGTTAGTCAAAAAATTTAAGCTAGTTGCCCGTTCCAATAAATAGTTTATTTTAAAGAAGAACGGGAATAACCAAAATTCCAGTAAAGAAATATTTTCACCTACAGTTTGGCCGTCGAGAGAATGTTTTCCTGCAGTGCGATTCTGTAATCATCTCACCGTGAAAACTTATGTGAAGTGAGTTGTCATTCCACGTGATGTTAGGGATTGCCTCCATTGATAGCTCACTTCACGCTCACTTCACCTATGTTATCATGGTGACATTTTTACAGAATCGATAAGCTGACACGTCCTGTCAGTGTGACAATTCTAGTAACTAATAAATAATATATATCAAATTCCCAAAACACTTATTCGTTTGTATGAACTAACAGGTGTTAGGGACGCATTCTCTAGACAGCCGGACTGTAAGTATGTTTAAGTAAGTTTTTTTTAAGATCACCTATAACTAATCAACACTCGAAGTAGACTGTGGTCAAGAATACGAACTAAAGTCTATCTGTTCACTTTAATATTTAGTTTTTCTCAAATAATCACATAATTTGCAGCCACCTAACATAAGTAGTGTTTAATCTTGCATATAGGCTTTTAATCAAACGCCAACGTACTACTGACGATAAAAGTGTAAGTAAGTTGTCGAAAAATGAGGATAGTTTTCTTAACGTTGGAGTTTCATAGAATGCAATGTAAGTTATATACAATAATGTCTGTATTTAGGTACATACAGGTTTCGTAGTACACGAAGGACTTACAAAGTACTTATGTATTATTAATTACATGATGTAATACAGGTACAACTAATTTTTGGGTGAATCGCTCTCAGTAATCCGTATTTAAGAGAGACAAAGTCTAAGAGTTTTATAAACCCAAAGTATAGTTATGGTGCTGTACAATTCAGTTGTTCGTGGACAGTCGAGGTTCGATTCCATATATAAAGTCTATAAAGGGGTCATTGTATTCATCATTACGATCAACTTTTACTATGGGAATAACCTGAAATCGCGAAAAAAAAATCTGCTGTTCTCGACATTTAGGCATGTTCGCATAACTCGTCAAAATGTATGGAACAGCTGATTTTTTTTTTGCGATTTCACCTTTTTTCTATAAGTAGTAAAAGTTGTTCATAATGATGAGTACAATGACCCCTTCAAATATTTCGTGTATGAATAGTTATACCATATACAGCGTGGAATTGAAGTCATGGGCATTATTTTAACCTAAGGCACTACTCACGATACTGATTGCATTAGGGCTATTAATACGCAAATCAAAAATATTATTAATGCAATTAAGGAAAACCTTAAAAATCTAGTAAGTCAAATTGCACGAGGCTTATTATTGCAAATAAACACTTAAAGTAATTAAAACAAAATACTTCGTTAACGCCAATAAATGTTGAAGTATCAAAATCTTAAAGCGCAGTACAGCGCAAAGCGAAATGTAAACAAACATCACCTGCGCGCGCGCGGGTTTTTCCTTACAAGTAATAATAACAATGGGCTAAAAGACATGCCGTCCGGCGGGATTCCCTGAACTCTCTCCGTCCCACTCCCTCACTCGCAAAAATACGAATATCACCCCCGCGCGGGGTCTGCTTCCCGCCGCAACATGAACCCGGAACCAGTGTCATAACGACTGCGCAGGTGCATTGACGCGTAATTGATTTATTGATCCCGTGATGTAATCGCCGTACTCGCCACTCGCGTCATACGGTGCTTGGATTGCAGTGTATTAAGTGTTAGTGTAGTATTTGTGTGTTGTGTGTGTGTTTGTGTACACGATGCCTCGATCGCGTAATGTGCAGGCTAGGTACACCAACCAACAATACCCACAAATGGTTGTAATTTACGATCGCACAAGAAATTTAGTATGAACTCGTGAAATGTTCCATCGCCGCAACCCAAACGACCCTATTCCTTCACGGGGTCTCTTTCCACCAGAACCACTAAGAACCTGTTGGATTTTTCGTCTTTTCACGTGCTGGCACATGCACAAGCTCGTGGAAGAGCACCCGTTTACCCTCTGTCACTTTACCGACAAATAAGGTTTTTTCAAAACAATCCACAAGCTAGGTACGTAAATGTTTTTTTTTAATGTATGTTAGTTGACGTAGTTTTGACCGTCCTAAGTCGGCAAAGTACGAAGGGAAAGTTGGAATTTATTATGAATCAATTCATTGGCAACTTACGAATGTCACGTGAGTCGGGCGGGGTCAAAGAATTCACGCCCAATGACGCGTACGGCGTAATGTACCTACGCATTTGCTATCGAGAAGCGCAAAGTGTTTGATACTTTCTATGACTTACTACATTTTAAGGTTTTCCATACTTGCATTAATAATATTTTTGATTTGCGTAATAGTAGCCCTAATGCAATTAGTATCATGAGTAGTGCCTTAGGTTAAAATAATGCCCATGACTTCAATTGCACCCTGTATAGCTGCACTATTCGGGTTAATCCTCTCCAAGCATAGCTAGCTATAGGCAGGGCAGGAGTTCAATCAATTATACATTTTATTTTGATGGATTTAATAGTACAGATCTCCCAAAGTGGTAATATGCATGGAAATCTTCGTCACTGTTCGGCAACGGTCGTATTCCCCGAGCGTCGTAAGACGATATGTTTATAGAGTGGTTAAGTGCATTTTCTTCATGCATAATTTAGTAGAATTATGTGTTTTGTGCTTTGTGTTTCCGGGAATACGACAATTAGCGAAGATCTGCATGCCCATTATTAATTTGGGAATACTGTATCTATAATATAATAATACCTGATAGTTTTCAATGATCCTATATTCAGAACACACAAACTAAATAGGGTTGGCGCTTTTGAGAATATTATGAGCAAAATAATACGGATACTAAACCGACGGCACTGAATAGCTTATCCATTCGATAAATTATAGTTTCAGTCTGTATTCAGGGCCGAACGACAATGTAGTATGGCATCTGTTTTCTGGAAATTCATAAAAGCGTGCAAACGTCACAAACCATCATAACAGTGCCGCGATTGTTGAATAACTGCTTACTTCATGTTCCCGGATAAAATATACCTATTTATGATACATGTTGATCGAGTATGTGACAATATCTAAATCCATTAAGCCTTTATGCAGTCTAGAAACAAACCTTCGAACTGTCGTGATCATCAAACTTTAAAGAGTTGCACAATAAAAACCAAACTACCCTCAACTAACAGCCCTATTATGCAGCCAAAATACATCTATTTCGCGTTTACCTGCACTCCATCGTATAGTTAAGCCAAAAAAGTTTTTAGTTTTCCATTGTGATGCTCTTTTGTTTGATACGATACCTATTTGAAAGCTGCTGTTATATGTGGAGGGTTTTCGTGTGTGGCGGTGGATCTAATCATTAATTGCATGGGCACAAATTAATGTCGCAGAGAGGGTTGTGTAACGTATGTCTTGTTTTTTTTCCACTGTTTCCACAGTGGAAAAAACTTCTCCCGAAGTTTGAACAAAATCTTAAAGGATGCCATAAAAAAGGACGCTGTAAGATCTAGTTGAATTATCGAAAAAAAAATTCAGCCGATCGATTCTGTAAAAATCTCACCGTGATAACTTAGGTGAAGTGAGCTATCAATAGGCGCAATCCCTAACATCAGATGGAATGACAGCTCACTTCACCTTAGTTTTCACTGTGAGACTTTTACAGAATAGCACTGCAGGTGCTGCAGATTTGCAAACTTGGCAAATATGAGTTATACCGAAAATGTGTTACATTTTGACCGTCACGATGTTGCTCTTACATAAGTGTCATTTGCAAAAGCGAAAGGAACTTCATTTCAACAGGGTGTCCCATGAAACCACAATTTAAAAAAAAAACTATGTATTGCTATTTCTCGTCAATAAAAAATGATAATGATGATTATCATACGATTTAAAGCCTGAAACATACAATAACCTGGAATCTACAGAGCAACTAATACCGCCCCTACATTAACATATTATTATTTAACCTTTCCGTGGCGTGTCGTCTGCGTCGAGCCGTGACGTCATCAACTAATGCACTAGCGCCGACCTCATCAAGGCGCAGGTGTGGCGTGGCTGTGGCGTGGCGCCGCCATGCCACCTGAGAAATAATTACCGCGCGGAAAAGATGGGATGCGCCTTCTCATTATTTAAGAAGATGGTACACAATGTGTTTCGAAATACACATCTGTATTGTCTAGTAAATATAGTGCAGCGCATTTTTTGCCTCGAACGCGGCTTGCAATGGCACAAAACACTTTTGAAAGGAGCGAATGGGAATCAACGTGTTTGACGACCGTGTTTTATACCGAAGTCCAAAATGCAGAATTTGAATCTGAATAATGAGGAATAAGGTGTTTGTTTTGGGAAACGTAAGGTAGGACGCCCTCAGACTAGGTGGAGCGACGATCTTCGCAGGGCTGGCAGCAGCTGGATGAGAGTTGGCCAGAATCGAGCTGAATGGCGTGTAATTGTATAGGCCTATGTCCAACAGTGGATTGCAGTAGACTGATGATGATGATGTGTTTGTGTGATTTTGTATCAAATATCGTCGTTATCTTAATTTGCTTATTTCAAGCAGCACCCTAACTGCGTAACAACAATACAATCTGAATTATTTTGAAGGATATTTCTATGCTTTAAGCAATGATATTATATACAAGGAAGAGGTAGATAGGGCACTAGCGCACGCAAATTGTTGCAGTGAAATTCAGACAATTGTTGTAATTTCGTTTAGTCGACATACTTTAAGCGCAATACACTACAGATAGCTATCTCTTTCTATGTCATACGTTCCGTATTATCTGTCGCAGTCGTAGTTGAAAACCACTATTCCAACAACACAAAACGTCGCTCAGTATGAACCACAAAACAGATAAAAGAGGTGAACGTAGCATATCTTTCCTTTATAATATCATTGGCTTTAAGTATATGTTCGAAAAATGTACAGGACTTGCTCAAGTGCTCAACAACGTAAATAACGCAATGAATGTTGTTGAACTGTCAAAATGAAAGCCATTCCTGTTATTAGTGTTTTTTGCTATACATATAAATTGCAATCTCTGTCATCGTCTGTTTTCTAATTACGTAAAGATTGCATTATCCGGCCTAAAATTTTAAATCTTCGGATTTAAAATTTGGACTCTTATTAAGTAGTACGCACGGCTACACATCAAGCTATACGTAACCAGTATAAGCTGACTTCTGATTGTACGAAAAACGTATACAATGCGAGGTCAGCTAAAACTGGAAATGTATAGGTTGATGTGTAGCCGTGTGTCCCTACTTATATCAAAATAATGAAACAAGATATTTTTTGTGGTTATCATTTAATATTGACCTTACATGTCAACGTACAAACAATTTTAAGTTTAAAGTAAAATGATCCTCTTCTCATCCCGCGTAGAGTTCATATGCTTCAAATGTACATCTACAAGCTGTCTCAACAGATTCGTCGTATCAACATTAGTGTGCATGATCAGCTCGAAAACCTTCAAATGCTGGAGAGACTTCCATTGCTCTTTGTGCTTCACCGCCACGTTGAACAGCTCGTCTATCACGTTCTTCGACTTCTTGATCATGCACAGAATAAAGCCAACCTTGTAAGGAGACTCCTCCCTATGACCTTCCTTTATTTCTACAGTTTTTTTCATCTTTTTTTTGAGTGTCGCGCAACGTTTGATCCACGAGATTCGCTATTTTCTGCTTCAGTTTCGTATCTTTCTCATCCTCATAGACCCGCGATATTGTGCCCCTCGTGAACTGGGGGTGCTCATTCAACAACCAATACTTTTTTTTTTTTTTTGTGGATTGGAAATCATCCAATGACCCCTCCCGCTCTGGGTGGAGCAGAAGGGAGTGTCAGATTCTTACTGACTAAAACCCACCCGTCTTCCTTCCTTAGCCATTTGTGTTCCGGGGTAGCGGTAACCCTTTCGGACAATCCCGCTGCCCCGGCAGGCTTCGGCCCTTTCGGGCCTCTTCCTTTTTGCTGACATCTCTTTGAGGCGCGCGTGGAACACGTACGCGCCGTCCGGCACGGGCCTGGTCCTGATCGGACGGAGGGTTACCCATTACTCTCCGCCCGCAGGCCCGCGCAACAACCAATACTTGCGTATAGTCTTTGGTGGCAGGTTTTCCGATCGGTATTCTTCGAACTTGGCCGATTCAGCTCTAGATTTGAATTTGGGCTGATACGCCTCAATGTCTGCTAGATCTATTAAGTCTATACATTTACATAGCTGTACTATAATTTCTATTGTACCTAGAAAAATATGAAATAGTAAATATTTTGTGCCAGCACATCAAACTACTACAATCTGTCAAAGTTCTAGGATAAAGTTCAAAGTTGATTGGGAAATTTTTACAGTTTCAGGTAGCTTGATGTGCTGGCGTCTGTACATAAGGGCTGTAATCAAAATTATCATTACAATAAAGCTACAAGTACTTACATATTGTAGCAAGTTTTATAAAAAATATTTTCATTCTTATCAAGGTGGTCACTACATCACGGAATCTTTGAAACGAGGTACCTGAACTTAAGTTTATCACAGAAGTGGTTACTGTTTATTGGTTTACAGTAATTAAATGATATGAACGCGAAACATTAGTAAGTAATAATTGATCTTTAGAAATATTCAAAGATACTAGATGGGTACTCGTAACATTAGTGAAAAATAAGTGAATTATATATATATCGACGGTGAAAAGGAAAAACACTTGAAGCGACACTTTGGTCGAAAATGAGTTATAAACTTAATATGTTATAACTCATTTCGCCGATTTCAAATATGTTTATAACTAATTTACGACCAAAGTGTCGCTTCAAGTGTTTTCCTTCCACCGTCGATATGTACACACATCAAAAGTGTCTAGGGATCAACATATATTTTTGCAATAACTTTTCTCCTGATTGATAATAATTAAAATTTTCTTTAAGGATTCATCAAATAAAGTGTTTTCGTTTGTCACAGTAACGATAAACCAAGTCACCTTTGCATTAATAAAGAAATTTGCCATTTTCCTAATAAAGGGATTTTTGACATTTGAACCACTAACACAAAAGTTCGAAAAAAAGACTGAAATAACAGTTTTCTCTAAAATTTTATTGGGTAACTTAAACAATTAATAATCCGTGTTTCTACCGCGAACACTAACAACACAAGAACATCGGTTTGGCATACTCAAAATGAGTTCATCCAAATCACGCTGTGGAATGGCCGCCCATGTTCGTTGCAACAACAAAAAAAGGTCTTCTTGCGACTGGATACCCTCCATATTCGGCAGAGCTCTTCTCTGTAGCATATCCCATGCATGCTCAATCGGGTTCAAGTCTGGCGACTGAGCAGGCCAGGGCAGGACGTTGATGTTAGCTGCGGCGAGAGTCTGTCTTACAACTCTTGCGGTGTGCGGTCGTGCATTATCATGCATTAACTGAAATAAGGGACCGATTTGCACTTGTAGAGGAACGATGACGTCTGATACAATCGTCTCAGCATAAATTTGAGCGTTGAGGTTGCCTCTGATCCAAATCAACTCAGTTCTTCCGCCGATCCAAATACCCGCCCATACCATGATGGTTCCACCACTATAAGGATGGACTTCCTGGCAGGATTTTAATCGCTGTTGGCGTCCAGGGGTTCTCCAGTGTCGTATACGTCTTATATCCGGTCTCATACCAAAACGAGACTCATCAGAAAAGCACACGAAACGCCATTGTTCTTCTGCCCAATTTCTGTGTTCAAGAGCCCATTGATATCGAATCCTACGATTGTGCATTGCTATAGGTGGTATCCGTAGCGGTCTTCGGGAATGAAGGTTCACTTCATGCAAGCGGTTTCTGACTGTTTGGTCGCTAATTAAGTTCCCTGAAGAGTGATGAAGCCTCACGGCTAACATCATGGCGGTTATTGTTGGAGCTCTTCGAGTTAAGATTTGAATGTATCGGTCTTGTCTCCGTGTGGAGCAGCGATACCGTCCTCCATGGCGCTCAGCCACGGTACCAGTGCTTCGGTAACGTGTCCAAAGTCGACTGATAACACTCTGACTTGTATTCAGAGCTAAAGCCACAGTACGTTGCCGGGAACCAGCTTCTATCATTCCCACGGCTCTGAGCATTTCTTCCCTGCTTAAATGACGTCGCCGCTCCATAATAACGTTGGTTTTAATCAGTAGTAGGGAAACAGTAGCACTAATAATGTCTTCAATGCGTTGTATGTTTTTATAGGGAAAATATTGACAGCTGATTTTCATCTTTTACTCGAATTTGATTCACAGTTCCTGATTCAAATTATGAAATGCACCAAAAAGGATCCATATAAATTTATAAAATCATAAATTTATTACAAAGCCACATCTCAATCTCAAGAAATCCGCATAAAAATGCTTGATCCCTAGACACTTTTGATGTGTGTATATAAAAACGTTGATCGCAAAAAGATTTAATTTTGTAAGTACTACAGTTTCACGGAGTATTTTCGCTGAGACTCAGAACTGCTCAGAACATATTTCTTGACTACTGGCTATTTGTAATTTAACACTATCTGTCATACGATGAAGTATAGGGTCTGTCATCGGAGCAGCCTCTTTGCGCAATATTTGGAGCCAAATTTTGGAGGTTTCGTATCTACGAATCTGTAAAAATTCTCGTAATGTTTCGTCTAGCGTTAACCAAATTAGGGGCTCCAGCTCTTACGAAAAGCAAAAAAAATGTATTTAAACCACAATTTAGAAAGTGTCACAGTGTGTTCGGTATAATGGTTTTGCTTCAGCAAGAAAAGGTATTGAAAAAAGACCTACATAAACATTCCATGCTAGGATCATTGAAGCGCCTCCTTACCTCATTCACTCGATAACTTTGGGTAATCTAGCATAGATCATAATACTTGAACTAAGAAGTTTTCACAAAGAGGAAGAAGAGTCTAGAAGAGAAACTCTTAGCGAAATTAGCTTATGTCATGGATGAAGCACTTCAAGGAGGCTGTTTCCGTAACCCTTTACTGTACAGTTTAAGGTTTCGCAGTTTCAGGATATTAGTGTTTACTTAAGTACTCATCTGTAGTAGTGATTAGTGGCGATTTAATTGTAATATATGATTTCAGCCAGATCACTTTTCGTTGTCCCAAGTGACGAGCGAACACCACGACATTGCCCTGGACGTGATCAAGCAGTATTACTTGAGCGAACATGTCTTGATTCAGTCACGAAACGTGGACATCACTAACGACTGCGCACTTGACGAATACCTCGTTGGTTTGCTAAAACAAGGTACCATCGACATAATATCATTCCAATGCCAATTCATCGTCATCGTCCTCATTTCAGCCGAACGACCGACGTCATCTGTTTTTAGGATGCATGAAGAAGCCTCCTCGTGTAGCGCAGTTTGTTCCGCCAGTTACTCAACTGAACCGAGCGCTCGGCGCATCCTGGACAGTCACACCCAACACCTTATTTGACTGGCCAATTCTTCCCTTGCGGTGGTAGGGCTAACGCCCACCTGGTTTGCGACCACCCTCCCGCCGGAGTCCGGCGTCAAGCAGCCTGCTGTGTTTCGTGCATGCGTGGGAGTTCCAGTGCCTTAGGGATCTTCTTGGGACGCTCGTTCCATCATAGACCTCATCCGTCGCTTTCCATCTGGCATGATCGAGGTCAAGAGCGCCCAAGCGTCGCCGCATTGAAGAGTCCTGAACTAGTCGCAATTGAGTGGAGACCCACTAGCTTCACCAGGTCATTGACTTACCTTATCAATTATCATAGCCCATTCACTGTCAACTATAAGGACATTTGATGAAAAGTGGCCGGCACTTTATAATAATTATAACGCTTCAAGATTTGCACCAGTGAGCTTTTACTGGCACCTACCCTATTCAAACTAAAACATGTGGAGGAAATAATTGCTAATTACCTAATTAGCAATTTCTCCAGACGTGAGACGAAATTTATTGGTTATTTATAAAACTAGCTATATAAAATATATATCCTATGAAATGTAAATCAACAGTCCTTGACTGGATTTTGGCCAAATATAGTACCTGCTATAAACAGGGCAACAATATCCTTATCTTGTCGTTTGTTATTGACAGGTAACTCGCTGTTTGCAAGAACGGAAGACGGCTCAATAGCTGGACTATGTGTCAGCTTCGCCAGTAGCCCCGTTGACCCTACAAACTTAAGGAACTATGCTTTCTACAGACAGGTAAAGGCAACAACTTTTGAATAGTTATAACTGGAACTATTTTATAAAGCCGTTTTCAGCTATACATATGAAATTGTAGAGCCGGGATATTTAATGATCACAAAACCTCAGGGCCGCACCGCCCCTGTGTGCGAAGTGTGCGGCGCACACAGGCGCCAGGGCAATATGGGCGCCGCACGCCGACGCCATACAATAGGCGCAACATATGCCTTGTAAATAACAAACATATAATGCGCTTATTGTACAAATCTCCTAAGATAATAGTCACGTTTGTGGTTTGATTTTATGCTTTGGGCACAGAATACCTAATAGTACTTCGTACAGAATGGCCACTCCCTACCCCGCGCTGACATCAGATACCGCACCTCACCCCGCACATCGCGGCATACGTCGGCGGCTCATTAGATAAGGGGCGCTCACAAAAAATAGGCGCTACATAGGTTTCGTACACAGGCGCTGTATGGGGTCGGCGCGCCCCTGCAAAACCTAACATACTATCACGCCTGTATTCGCTTTAGGCTTAGGCTGAGTTGTATCTACATACCTATAGTGCAGAATGATCAACTTATAATGTTCCCACTGCTGGGACACAAGCCTCCTCTCTTCGATAGGGAAGTAGGCTGTAATCCACCACGCGGGCCCATCAGTGCGGGTTGGTAGATGTCACAAGTATTTGAATGTTTGGTTCTATATCATGTTTCTTCATGCTTTTTAGGGTTCCGTACCTCAAAAGGAAAAAAACGGAACCCTTATAGGATCACTTAGTTGTCCGTCCGTCCGTCCTTCCGTCTGTCAAGACCGTTTTTCTCAGGAACGCGTGGAGGTTTCAAACTGAAATTTATATCTAATACTCAAGTCTACTGTCCTTTGGAGCTGTGAAAAAATCAAACTTCTAAGCCAAAGCAATCAAAAGATACAGCCGTTTATGCCACAAATTTCCGCAAATTTTCGACACTCGCAAGGGAATCAAAACCTACAGGGTACTTCCCGTGAACTTAGAATCTTGAAATTTAGTACGAAGCAACTTCTTATAGCACAAATAAAGAAAAATTGCGAAAACTGTAAATTTTTAGTTACATCATAATATATAATAAAAATATTTTTATTTAAGTTACTACCCATTTCGTCATGAACGCGTAAAGGTATTAAATTGAAATTCATATCAAATACTCAGGTCTATAATACCTTTAAGCTGTAATCAAACTTCTAAGCCAAAGCAATTAAAAGAAACAGCAATTTAAGCCGCATATTTTCAAACTCGTAACTACTCGCAAGGGAATCAAAACCTAAAAGGTACTTCCCGTTGACTTAGAATCATGAAATTTGGCAAGAAGCAAGGTCATGTAGCACAAGTAAAGGAAAAAATCCGAAAACCGTATCTTTGTCGTTACATACCTACTTTGTACGGAACCCTCAGTGCGCGATTCCGACTCGCACTTGATCGGTTTTTTTTTCTTCACCGTTTTAAGAGCAGTGGTGATGAAATAATTTACACAAAGTAAAGCGCCTGTCTGGGCTCGAACCCACGACCTACACCTCTCTACCTCTCTTCTCGTAGGTCGGGGCTGTTACCTCTGGACCACCACTACCTATGATACGTCCTAAGTATATTTCGCCAGTTATGTTTGTTTTTTATGTAATGATCCCTATTTTTTTTTCAAAAGAACTTATGTAATATCAGTAACTAACTATTTGCTCTGTTGGTTCTCAGGATCCTAACACCAAAGATTTTCTATACTTCACGGCAAAGTTACAGGAGACGCCAAATCTGTGGGACGTGTTCAAACAACAGAAAGTTTATGAGGTAAGTTCAATTTTTTTTAATTTATAACCAGTACCGGTGTAGTAACTGAGGCGCAACTCTCGTAATTTTAAGAACGTTCACATTCTGATCTCAATCTGTCAAAAATATCTCTAAAATCCCTATATTTTTGACATTGATTATTTATCGCTGAGATGAGATTGCTACTAGATTATGAAAGTTTTTAATTACGGGAATTAGCCTTCAGGTATCTGCAGCGCTATTCTGCAAACGTAGGTATGTAAAGTGAGCTCTTAGAGCGGGTACCTACCTAGAATCATTCAGAGATTGACACTATTGCCAGCACACTTCAAGCTCACTGCACCTATATGTTTTAACAGTGACATTTTCGTAGAATAGATCGACAGGTATCAACGGGATATTTGCGTAATAGGCCTGCCACACACTCGACGAGTGGCATGGGAAGTAGCGAGGAAAGGAAGCAGAGACGTAGTGTGGCAACATCACTCGTCATGCCGCACGTCATGCTGCAAATAGCGGCAGCGCGACGAGCAATGCGATGAGCAGCGCGAAGAGCATAGTGTGGCGGCCGCATAACTACAGTAGCAATGGGCTACATTTTGACAGTTCAACAACATACTTTGCGTTATTTACGTTATTGAGCAGACACATTTTTCGAACATATGAAGCAATGGTTTAACAATATCTTTCAAAATTATTCAGATTGAGATTGAATGATAATGCGTTACGTAATTA
Organism: Globia sparganii; assembly: GCA_949316385.1. NCBI lineage: Eukaryota > Metazoa > Arthropoda > Insecta > Lepidoptera > Noctuidae > Globia > Globia sparganii. The sequence continues at coordinate 16,663,681 of OX438663.1, read as the reverse complement.
GGGTGCTGATCTACATGAAACATTCAACTTACCTCATCGATGTGCTCCGCCCTGTAGCGGGCAAAGGGGACTGTAAGACTCTTCCGGACGAAAACCAAGTGCTTTTCTTCTTACTACCTCGGCCAGGGGTTTAAGAGCCTACACTACCTCAGCTAAAATTCACTCTTTAACTCGCTCGCACGATACTGCTCGCGGACTGAGTGAGAGCGAGACAGAGTGCGGTGCTAGGCGGCAGGCAGCGCCAATAGTTTAGGTATTTGCTTTTTACGGTGAAAATAATGGTAATTAAAAAAAAGTAAATAACATAAGACCTGCTTTGTAGTTAGTTCGGTTAGTATACAAAGTTTCATGATCTAATTTGAAGTATTTTTTGAATACCCGGCGGTTTATTGTTCGGTTTAGAGGTAACTTTGGAATTTTTTTCTATCGAGAAAATGTTATGAAATCCTGTTTTCGTCTAACATAAGACCTAACATTAATCCTCAACTTTACCATATATTTATTTCAAAATTAATGCTGCAGTATTTTCGACATAACGGAGGATCATGCTAAGCCATTTGAGGTAGTATAGGCCCTTAAAGCGATACCTCTAGTATTGCATATCCCGGCGAAAGGTGGCGATGAACCCTTAGCATCAAGTGTGTTTGCAGTGTTTGCTTGTTTTGTTACCCAATATACCTAATAAAGCGAAAACATTTTTGCAAATAAATGACCAGTGGTCCACTTTAATCCCGGATCGACCTTTCTACTGCTGGGACACTGGCCTCCTCTCTGTAAGTGGAAGTACGCCACAAGCCACCACGGGGGCCCCGAGCGGGGTGGTAAAATCTCATTTATGCTTGGGTATATATTAATTATCATACTCACATCACACTCATCATCATCATCATCATCTGCCTAGCCTTTTCTCAACTATGTTGGGGTCGGCTTACAGGCTAACCGGATGCAGCTGAATACCGGTATTTTACATGGAGCGACTGCCTATTTGACCTCCACAACCCAGTTACTGGGTAATACGATACCCCTAGGTAAGACTAATCACATCACACTGATATTATAAACGCGAAAGTTTGTGAGTGTGTTTCTTACTTCTTCACGCAAAAACTACAGAACGGATTTGGATGGACTTTTGCATACAGATAGTTTATAGCCAGGATTAACACACAGGATACTTTTTATCCCGATATTTCCACGGGATCGCCATTTATGCGTGTGAAACCGCGGGCCGCTGCTAGTCTAATATAAAACATAATGAATGCTTTTAAATTTCAGATCAAAATGTTAACAGTTCTCCCAGAATTCCGAAGGCAAGGCTTAGCAGCATTCCTGGCAGAAAAAAGCAAAGAGTTAGCACATGATCAGGGATACAACGTAATTCGAATGGACTGCATCAATCAGTTCGAGTAAGTATCGCTTTTGCAAACAAAAAACTACTTAAAGGTCTTGATGAGAACTGGTTTGGATAAAGATCGAAGTAATTAGCGCCCACAGGTAGGTTACAAGCAGCGTCAGAATAGCGGGACGAACTGGCTGATCAAAATTATCAACAAGAAATTAAACTTTAAGCATGTATATTCTTTGGGAACTAAACGCACTTTAAAAATAAAGTTTCACATTTTAAAATGTTTAGCTTGAAAATTAATTGAATGAACTATAAAACTGGTTTCCATTATAAATATTCTTAGCTTTAAAATTAATTGAATGAATTGTAAAAATAAAGGTTTCCACTATAAATATGCTTAGCTTTAAAATTAATTGAATGAACTATAAACATAATGGTTTCTATAAGCGATCTCAGGACTTGGGGCACCCTGACTTAGGTTAGGTTCCAGTAAACCCTGTAGACAGAAACAGGGGGAGTCCCGCGATGCGGGCTCCGTCGACTACGTCAAAATATTATTGCTTGTAAACCAACTTAGACCCGCCTCGTGATCTTCCTCACGGGGCGGGGTCTAATTAGCAAGCTTAGCGAGTCAACTCAGACCCCGCCATCCCCTTCGTGAAAATATTAATGTGCGTTCAGAAACTAACTGGTTTCGGAGTTGGTTTTCGACCACAGTTATAGTGCAAAACATTATTTTTAAAGTACCTAATAATATTATATTAAGATGTATTATTATTTTAAAGTGCTGATGTACAATTTTATAGCTGTTTTCATCAAATTTAAAGTGCTATTAAATACATCCCATATTCTTTTACTTAATAAAGATCTTTTGACAGATAATAGATGATCAAACGAACTTACCTGTGTGAAGTTCGATCATTATTATACGAAGTGCTTCGTTCGAAGATATATGTTACTTTACCATGCAGCTTTCTCGAGTCACTCGGCAACTACGCAATTTTCAGAGCTAAAACTAAACGTAAGTATTAGTGTGCGTTATCTGTGTCCTAGCGCGATCCGTCATTCTTTTTAGATTCTTGAAAGGTTATCTCAATTTTACCGGGGTGGGATGGGTAGGGAACATATATCTTCGAACGAAGCACTTCGTATAATAATGATCGAACTTCACACAGGTAAGTTCGTTTGATCATCTATTATACTGCGTGCTTCGTTCTCGATATATGTTACTTTACCATGCAGATGTTTAGAGAGATGGTAAACTTGAGATAAGCCTGACTCATTGGTCATTATGTCCTTTAAAATATTTTTTATTTTATTTTTTGAAATTAACACTTTCATTTATAGACATCTTAAATTCTTCTCTATAATTAAACATAATTAACAATCAGTAATCATATTAATACTTAATCAATTATACAGCCTTATTCACTACATAGGTAACCATCCCTTATTTAACAACTAATAATGGCACATTAATTTAGATCACAATATACATAAATGTACATAGTATATATTCTATTGACAATAGTGTAAGTACTAAAAACTAAGAATATATTATTCTGCATTAAGCATAAGCACAGCTTAGGCAAACTCCTGAATTGGGAATTGGCCTCCTATAAAATTGTGTAAATGTTAATGAATTATTTGTTCAACCAGCAGTTTGTCTGATTACATTTAATGATATTGTTTAAGACTTAGGCTTGAATGTAAAGGCGTGTCGTGTACTATGACCTGAGCAGACGCGCGTATCAATACCGCAGTCTGTAAGAGTATTTTTAATCCATCTACCAGTAGTAGAAACCGAAATTGGTTTATGGGGTTTTTAAGTGACAAAAACAAGTAGTCATTATGACCTCTTATATCTCTAGTCAATCTCATGTAATCATACAATGTTTTGGCTGGACAAATCTCAGTATTTTCAAAAAAGGATATGAAAATATTAGGTTGGGTTTGTCCCGCAGCCGAAGTTTTTATCAAATCAGTTATGGTAATATAACACAACATTCACTCAGTGTTATATATTAGATATTTTTATTAATGTTAAGGTTTGTGTCCGTTGAGCTGTGCTTAGTGCAAGCAAAAAACCACCAATTTCTTTGAGATATGTTCAAAACTTAATGTCATATTGGGAGTTCAGTTGTGTGGTACACTCAAAACTTTATTTGGATCCCATGTTGTTTGGTATTTTGCTAACGGTGGTTTTTGACTTATAGCATCCTTTAAATTACCTCTTAATACGATCACCCTCCCCAATTTTAGAGCCTATTATCAAAGATAGAGCTGATTTTATGAGAGTTTAGGGTCCCATAGGTGGCTCCAGAGTCGAATAATTTTGTTAAGAAATAATGGAATGGGTTTATACCATGCTCCTGGCAAAAGGTATGTGACATTATATTGTTTTAGTGTATTACGGTTACAAACATGACATCTATTGATATTGGGGGAATAGCCCTTTATTAACCATGCTTGCCTGATAATATTCCTGCAATCAGAGTAAGTTGATAGTGGTTGAAAGAAGAATATAGAAGATATTTTTTGAGGTTTCAAAAAATATTACTTAGCTTTGAGACATGCATAGTCTGCATTAAAGGATACCAAGGTTGTGAAGGCTATTGGGGCATGACCATGATACCTGTTGCCTTCTCATTTTTAATTTTTTGTAAATATTTTAATATTAAATTGAATGGATGAAAAGCATAGAAAAAATATTCTGTCCAGGTCAAAGTAAAAGCATCAATATTTATTGCCTCTGGATCTGGTTTTCAGGACACATAGGTACTTAAATCAATTTCAGGTGCACCGGTCCAGCTCAGATACAATTTTTTGAAATGCCCCAGTGTTTTACTCCGGTGTTTGGATATATTTTTCGGGACTTTTCATCAGCCTCTTTATTTTCACTAGACTTAATGTAGGAGGCAAAGAACCAAATATGTCTCTCTTCACACTGCCTTATGGATCTGGCCAAGTTATTTAATTGTGGGAACTGAATACCACCCATTCTGTTTAAATAAGATATTGCTGTCTTATTATCTACGCAACAGAATATTAAGGTATTGCTTATCCTTTACAAAAAAAACCTTTAAATGCCATAAATATTGCAAGTAATTCTAACTAGTTAATATGGTATGTTTTATCATATTTGCTCCAGAAGCCATAGGCTCTTGTTTTTGTAAGCAGCACCCTATCTACTCATGGAGGCATCCATGAACAATTCAATATCATGTTTATGATAGGCAATACTTTTACATACTGTACTAATATTTATTAGCCCATCATTGTAGATCTAATTTTATATCTTAATGTCAGTCTATTTGAAGGTACTTTCATCATAATTTATAAATAAATATTTATAGGTACTCATGATGTTCTAAAAATTTAGTGTAAAGTCAACCATAAATGTGGAAGCTGGGCAAGTTGCAATTAATATCCCAATTCATTTCTAGATCTAAGTATTTCTGAACTGACATTTTGATATTTGATACTTTGTCTATGGGCAATTGTAATGTCATATGTTTTGTATCAAACACAAAACCTAAAAATTTGCAAGGCTGTGATGGTACTATTACACTTTTATCAAAATTTATAATAAATCCCAGGCACTTTTAAAGGGCTATTGTTTCTGTAACATTCTGCAAACATGATTGATAGCTAGATCCTATACTTAGTAGGTCATCTAAGCATTGAACTGACTTGTACCCTTTTTCTCTTAGACGTGTCACAACTATCTTCATAAGGGAAGGCATGAAATTCGTATAATTTATTTAATTAAATTGAAAAAACAGGTATTTTCAAGCAACTATTATTCTTTCGAATCAATTTTTGCCATGTAATGGCCTGGAGAAAGTAAATCTATTGCTGTTCTCCATTTTTAAAATGGGATATTTTTACATATTAATTCAATGACCAAGTTTAGTATGAATCTCTTTGTACCATATGTTTTGGAATCAAAAATTTTTGTCTTTACAAGGCTTGAAAGGGGATATAGCCCCCAATTTTAATAATTTGATGTTAGCAGTATGCATATCAGCATTTTTCACAGCTGATTTTTCTGAAAGGGGAAGTGGCAGTAAATTCTGATGAGGTTTGTTTACAAAGGTAATTGAGTATCCTTTGATAATAATTAATTATGAATTCATCTTTGCAAATTTTGTTCCAGCACAGTAAAAAATGTGTGAGCCTTCCAGCATGACTTACCTCTATGTGCAAGCAAGAGGTTTCTCCCTGTGAGGCTTTTGGCTTTTTTGGCCGTGGACTGATAATAGTGTCCGTGACGTTCCCGGGCTTGTATCGAGGACTGGGTCTTCTTGTGCCCATACCTTACTGTTGGGCTTGGATTGTAGCGAGGGGGACCTTGTAAGTTTCCCTTATTTACTGTATGCTGATTAAATGTAGGGTTCAAAACTTGTAACTCATCTCGTTCAACATCTATAATAATATTCAAAAACTTTTTATCAATCACAGGGAAGATCAATGTTTTCCTTGGTTTTTGTTTGGACAAAATGTAATTCTGTCAATATCCTTCCAGCACCACTAAGTAGTGAGATCCATTCCAATCAGTCCACTGTATCATTGTTTTTCAACAATGATAAATTGCATTACTTACTTATAGACAACCCAATGCCTAGTTGGTTTTGTTCCAACTCTATCTTTTTGTGTCTGTTGACAATAATGTTGCTCACCGAAGCAGAAATCTATGGGTTGAGCTTTGGTGCCTTTAATAAAGGGCAATTTGAAATCAGTTGTTCTATTAGTTTTTGTTTTTGTCTCTTTTTTAAACTGTTGCTTCAAATATGAGCCAAGTCACTATTTATAAAGGGACTTTATAAAGGGACCTTACACAGGTGTGTCTGGCATAAGATCCCCAGTGCTAAAAGTGCCTCTGAACTTATAGTTGGTGTTGCTGAGGTAGGCTCAGGATCAACCGTTGGAGACGAGGTAGGATTTTTTACTATGAGAGGTTCAGGTTCTTCTGGAACCGGATCTGTCATAGCTTCTAGTGACATACCTCATGGTAATGTTTTAATTATTTTTACTTCGTTCGAAGTGTTATCACTATTGTAATCTGAAAGAAAAAACGATAAACATACCACGGAAAATTTGTACAAGTGATTGTTAAAAACTGCTTATTGAAGCCTCAGACTTCACATAAGACTCTAAAGATCTCGTCCGTATATCTCGTATACGCCCCGAGTCTAAGGATCTCGTCCGTATATCTCGTATACGACCAGAGTCCAATGAGCACGTCGATGTATCTCGTACACCACCCGTCTCAACCGGTACAAAGGTTATGTAAACCTTGTGGCCTTAACTGCTATTAAAGCCAGTAGCCGTACCGGTATAATAGGAATCACAAGACAACGTTTTTGTTACCTGGAATACTAGAAATTGGGTATCACTTTCGTAGTCATTCCGACCACGACAACGACGCTTCATTTTTCATTAAATTTTTCTTATATACTTTTTGTACTATTGTAAATCTTTTTCTTCATGGCGTCTTTTATGGATAGGTAGTTAAATTTAGCAAAATTTCACTTTTAAACACTCAAATTTACTCAGTTATTTCTAAGAACACAGTATCAGTTGCCGCGCAAACGAAAAGAATGACGGATCGCGCTAGGACACAGATAACGCACACTAATACTTACGTTTAGTTTTAGCTCTGAAAATTGCGTAGTTGCCGAGTGACTCGAGAAAGCTGCATGGTAAAGTAACATATATCGAGAACGAAGCACGCAGTATAATGCACAGCCTAAACCACTGGGTTTATAAGTAAGTACTTATTTTTGTCGCTGACTGTAGTTTGTGGAGTGTGGGCGAAGCTTTTAATTTTCCGGTTTGTGGCTGACCTATAAATAACAAAGAATAAATACAAAACTAATATAAAATAAATGTAGGTATATCGGCCCTACGGATACTACTTACTTATAAGTGGTCTGTCTCTGACCTTGCACGATAAATAAATACTTTATTGCACATTGAACGGCATAACTTGTCTCATTTACTATGATACAGTGGATTTATTTTTATGACAGTACCGATAAATATAGGTACGTCTCAATATTAAAATAACAAGACGGGGTGGGATACTGGCGGGATAACCTGAACTTCAATATGAAACCCGTCCCAAATAGAAATGCTGAGGACTGAAAATAAAGTAAGGCCTTTGTCTCGGCTCGCTGTTAGTACGCACGGCTACACATCAAGCTATAATAACCAGTATAAGCTGACTTCTGATTGTATGAAAAACCTATGCAATGCGATGTCAGCTAAAACTAGAAATGTATAGCTTGATGTGTAGCGGTGTGTACATGAGCGGCTATTCGTCAGCGGCTGCCGTCCACGCGTCTACGGCTGCCGGCTGACGATTCGACGGCTGCTGCAATTGCCCCTGTTGTTGGCAAAGTGCTGCTCGTGTATAGGAGCACTTATGCAGAATTCAGCAGTTTTATTAGGCACATAAACAATATATTTTTCTTCTACAGTTACAAAATAGCTGAACGCTGCATGCTACAATGTATTGTGAAGTTCCCACTATACAAGGTACGTGGTGTGAACGCCCCGTTCATTAAGAAGAGTTCTGAATTTAACCGATGCGTACGCGTTTATGTAGATGCACGCTCACAGCCCGACATTGACCGAACGACAGTTCGTAGTAGGCAGCGAGATCTAGAGAGCCTTATAGAATGACATCGATATATAGATATAAATATTATGTTTGGAGTCAAAATAGATTATTAAGAGTGGCTAGTCATGTTGTTTGATTTTATTCTGTGACTGAATCCTCGTTAGGCACTCTAATTGCGTAACTCACTTTCTAATTACAATCTGAAGTATTTTGAAGGATATTGCTAATCCATTGCTTTATACAGGGTTACTTTTCAATGACCAGCCAAATTTAAGGATGTGGCACAGACCATCAAACTAAACAACTTTCTCCATGGGACCAATATCGTAATCGCGAAAAATTTATCAACTGTCCCATAGAAAACTTCAATACCAACTCGACCTAAACGTATGGGACGGCTGAATTTTTATTCGCGATTACGACGTTGGTCCTTATAGCAATGATATTTTACAGGATAATAGATATTAACTACTTGTATGTACCTGTTTTCCATTTTGATGATACATTATTTTTATAAGCACCAGAACCCTCAAAAATGCCGATTTACACCGCTGTCAACAGAGGCCTAGTGTACAAAGTTGACAACTATTAATGAGAAAGAAAAACATAGGGACATAGTATACGTATACCCTCCGTATTCAGTTTATGAAATATCTTTTAAATTGGTCCATAATTGGAGGAGGAAATAGGCGGGAGCCAAACTTCGATTATGACTCTTCAAAAGTCTCTCCGATCGCATTTCCTCTTAACATCATAAAAGACAACAAAGAAATGAAGCCTTACGTAAGAGAACAAATGCTCCAGACGCCCTCGAACATACTCAACGTCTGAAGTGGAAATGGGCAGCCTAGAACGCCTACCTGTCACAAGATGGACCGATAGAACCGCACATGGTCGGGACCAACAGGAAGAAGACCCAGAGGACGTCCTCCGGAACGCTAGGTAGATGAACTTAACAAAAACATAGACAAAGACTGGATGGTCAAAGCCAAAAATCGGGAAACCTGGAGAAAATTGGAGGAGGCCTATGTCCGAAAAGGGGCCATAACCTAAATATGTTTTTTAAATAGATATTTATAAAATGTAATTTTGTAAATAATTTGGGGGCACGGTAATGCAATAGTTCTTGTAGTAACGAAACGGCCAAGCCTCATATCTATATCTATACATATAATAAATCTGTAGAAAAGTCATTTTTGTACATTGAAGAAATTGAAACAAAAAATAGCCAGCGTGTGAAAAGATAAGTAACAGAACCCATTTCCATCATTTTTAAAATTTTTGTCTGTTTGTCTGTTTGTCTGTTTGTTTGTGCGCACATCACGTAAAATCTACGAATTCAATGCTGACAATGTTTATATACAAAAATTATACGCAACTTGAGGTTTAACTTAGTTTTTGTTTCATCGAAATCGGTTCACTCTATCAAAAGATATGATTAATTTAGTGAGTTCAAGAAGTAAAATATTACGTTACGCAATTAAGTATAGTACTTGCAACGACATCTTAAGACTAAAAATAGAACTAATGTTGATAGTTGAAATCTAAATCCGATAGATGGCGTTGTGCAAATGACGTCATTTTCTGAATCGCGGTGTTAAGATTTTCCGCGCGAGGATGACGTCCACCGTGTTTACTAGGCAAATTGGGTTTCGTTAGGTGTCTTAAAAGTTCTTGCGTGTGTCGTAAAAGTTCTTTGGTTGCTTGGTTTATCGATTTTCTAAATTGGTCGAACAAAAAGTATTTGCTTATCTTATTGGTTTCGTTTGGTCAACTTTGGTCATTGGTTTGAAGTACGAAGTAAAGATTGTATTTGATTTACTTCGTAGTTTGAATCCAATAGTGCCAATCGTTATACAGTAAGTTAGTGTTGCCAATTCGTTGAGTCACGACCACGAACAGACGATACGTTGTCACACTAGACTGTTCGACGCACCGTTCTTTTAAGTTTGTAGGCTATTCAGTCATAAGTGTTGTTAGTTTTGTTTATTGCTTTAATTTTCCTTGAAAATGCCTCAAAGAAAAAAAACTAACCTTTCGCTGCGTAGCCGAAATGCGAAAAGGATGAGAATTTGTAGGTCTCAGGAATCGGAAGAAGATCGTGAAGCACGGTTATCTGCTAACCGAGAGCACATCGCTCTTTCACGTGAATCGGAAACGTTCACCGAAAGGGAGTCACGTTTAAGTTCACAAAGAACACGGACCGCGACTTTGCGGTCTCAAGAGAGTATCCAGGAACGCGAAGACCGGCTGTCTGCTGATCGGGAGCGCCACTCTCTCTCACGTGAGTCAGAGACATTCACAGAAAGGGAGTCGCGCTTAAGTTCGCAAAGAACTCGGACCGCGACTTTGCGTTCTCAAGAGAATATCCAGGAACGCGAAGTTCGGCTGTCTGCTGATCGGGAGCGCCAGTCTCTCTCACGCGAGTCAGAGACTTTCACAGAAAGGGAGTCGCGCTTAAGTTCGCAAAGAACTCGGACCGCGACTTTGCGTTCTCAAGAGAATATCCAGGAACGCGAAGTTCGGCTGTCTGCTGATCGGGAGCGCCAGTCTCTCTCACGCGAGTCAGAGACTTTCACAGAAAGGGAGTCGCGCTTAAGTTCGCAAAGAACTCGGACCGCGACTTTGCGTTCTCAAGAGAGTATCGAGGAACGCCAAGCACGTCTGTCATCTGACCGAGAGCGACACGCTCTCTCGCGCGAGTCTGAATCTCTCTCCCAAAGAGAAGAACGATTACAAATAGCTAGACATAACTATGTAGGTGTACAAAGAAACAATGAAAGTTATCTTGCATCTGAAAGGGAAAGAATAGATGAACTAAGACGAGCAGAAACAGCAGAACAACGTCAATCTCGCCTAGAAATAGAACGAGCTCGATACCATATGAATAGAGAAACAAATAGCGGAGCTGATGAGTCCATGGAAAATGACGATGCAAATATTTTATTACCTTGGGACAATAGGGAAAAATCAGGGTTCACATATTCGTCTAGAATTAATTATGCTGGCTTTACTTTCGTGGGTGACATGAGAGAAATTTGTAATTTTTGTCATGCTTTGAAATGGAGGAAAGAGACAGATGGAATGTGCTGCTCAAATGGAAAAATTGTTCTTCCAAATTTCCAAGATCCACCACACTTACTTAAAAGTCTCCTGAATGGCGATCATCCCCAGTCGAACCGTTTTTTGGATAATATTCGTTTATATAACAGTGCTTTCCAAATGACTTCCTTTGGGGCAAAACAAATAACGGAAGGACCGTTCATGCCAACCTTCAAAGTACAAGGTCAAGTTTATCACCTTATTGGATCTTTGCTGCCAGAAAATGAACCCAAATTTCTCCAAATTTATTTTGTATCCGATTACACGCAACAGCTCAATGTTAGAAATCACAATTTTCCCCAGCTCAATGCTGAGCTTTTGGGTCAACTTCAAGAATTGCTGCATCACGTTAACCAGTACGTTCGTGAATTCAAAGCTGCATTGGAGTCAATTCCACAAGGCAGCAATGATTTCAAAATTGTTATAAGTGCCGATAGACGTCCTGTGGGTGAACACCGTGGAAGACACAATGCACCCGTCGCAGATGAAGTTGCAGTTGTTTTAGTCGACCAGGAGTGTGAGAGACGTGATATCGTGTTGCGTACACGCGACGATCGCCTTCAACGCATTTTGGAAACCCACCGAGCTTACGACGCCCTGCAATATCCACTAATTTATTGTCATGGTGAAGATGGGTACAATTTTGGGCTGTACCAAGTGAACCCTACTACGAGAGTCACTAATTATCAAAAAAAAATATCTGCTCAACAATACTATTCCTACCTTTTACAAATAAGGCAAAACAGTTTCGTATATTTGCAACGATTTCGTGGTTTGTTCAGCCAATTTATTGTGGACATGTACGCAAAAATAGAAACTGAACGTTTAGTGTATATTCGCACTAACCAGCGACGGTTACGCGCTGAAGAATACGTGCACTTGCGGGACGCCATGCAATCAGATAATAACGTCGAAAACTTGGGTCGATTGGTTATTTTGCCATCCAGTTTCACAGGCGGTCCGCGGTATATGCACGAACGAACGCAAGATGCTTTTTGTTACGTCCGTAAATACGGCCGGCCGGACCTTTTTATAACATTTACAACAAATCCAAAGTGGACGGAGATTTGCCAGGCACTTCTCACAGGACAGGCGTCATACGACAGACATGACATTATTGCTAGGATTTTTCATTTAAAACTCAAAGTCTTGATTAATCTACTTACAAAGGAGAAAGTTTTCGGTTCAACTATTTGTTTTATGTATAGCGTCGAGTGGCAAAAGCGTGGTTTACCCCACGCGCACATTCTTCTGTGGCTGGAAGAAAAAATTCGTCCCGATGCTATAGACAGTGTCATAAGTGCAGAATTTCCGGACTATAATGCAGATCCGATTTTGCATGACATAGTAAAAACACATATGGTTCACGGGCCATGTGGCCTCTTAAACAGGGAATCACCGTGCATGAAAGATGGTCAATGCTCAAAAAAATACCCCAGAGCACTGAAAGAACTAACTATGGCTGGGGAAAATGGGTATCCGCAATACCGGCGAAGATCACCGTCACAAGGTGGTTTCACAGCTACTGTCAGATTCCGTGGACAAGAAATAATTCTAAATAATAGTTGGGTGGTACCGTATTCTCCAGTTTTGTCAAACGCTTTTCAAGCACACATTAATGTTGAAATTTGTAATAGCGTCGAATCTATAAAATATATATGTAAATATGTTAATAAAGGTAGTGATCAAGCCATGATAGCACTAAGAAATAACAACCAATTTGATGAAGTGACAAGGTATCAATCTGGCCGATACATAAGCTCTTCGGAGGCAGTTTGGCGCATTTTGAATTTCCCTATTCATGAAAGGTATCCGCCAGTCATCCATCTTGACGTGCACCTGGAAGGCGGGCAGCGAGTTTACTTTCAGCCAGAAAATGTGGCAGAAAGAATGAACAACCCAAGACAAACCACCTTGCTCGCATTCTTTCGCCTTTGCGAAAGAGACAATTTCGCTAAGTCTCTGTTGTACAATGAAGTGCCACATTATTATACTTATAACAAGCAGCAAGGTGTTTTTAATCGCAGGAGACGTGGAACTGCTGTAGAAGGCGAGTCCGGCATTTTTAAAGAACACGTGATTGGAAGAGTATACACGGTGCACCCAAATAATGCAGAGTGTTATTATTTACGCCTTCTTCTTCACACAGTGCGAGGACCTACTTCTTTTGCTGAGCTCCGCAAAGTGGACGATATAGAATATCCCACATTTCAAGCTGCTTGCCGCGCACGGCATTTATTAGATGGCGATCAGCATTGGGATGATGCTTTAGCCGAAGCATGCGTCAGTGATAGTCCACATCGTTTGCGCCATTTATTTGCCATTTTGTTGACATTTTGTGGCCTATCGGACGCTGGGCAGTTGTGGCAAAAATATAAAGACGCGTTTGCCGAAGATTTTTTGAGACAGCAAAATATAAATAGTGAAACTTCTGACCAAGTACGTGAAAGCTGCCATAATAGGGCTTTGCTGGCTATACAAGATATAGTTACAAGTATAGGAGGGAACCCCCTCAGTCAATACGGCTTGCCGACACCGACAGTTGGTGGGGAACGAATTAATAGGGAGTATACATCTGAAATAAATTACAACCCCGAAGAGTTAGCAGAAATATTGCGAAATGGCTGTTCAAATTTGACGTCAGAACAACGTCAAATCTTTGATAGAGTATGCTGTAGTGTAGAACATTCATTAGGAGAAATGCTGTTTTTAGATGCACCTGGTGGAACAGGTAAAACTTTCCTCACTAAAGTTATCTTGGCTCAAATAAGGAGCCAAAACAAAATTGCCCTTGCCGTCGCTTCCTCAGGAATAGCTGCCACTTTATTACCAGGAGGAAAAACTGCACATACAACATTTAAAATACCAATCGACTTGGACCGCACAGAAAACCCTGTTTGCAACGTGTCTCGCAATAGTGATAAAGCAAGGGTTTTACGCGATTGCGCCCTTATCGTTTGGGACGAGTGTACGATGGCAAATCGTAAAGCTGTGGAAGCTGTAGATAGAACGTTGCGAGATATAAGACAAAATGACCGACCGATGGGAGGCTTAACGGTGCTATTCTGTGGAGACTTCAGGCAGACACTCCCTATAATACCCAGAGGAACGAGGGCCGATGAAATAGGTGCCTGTTTAAAGAGCTCTATTTTATGGCGTAGTGTCATATTAACTAATTTGAGCTTTAGTATGCGAGCATATTTGGGAGGTGACGCAAACGCGCAGGTTTTCTCAAATTTACTACTTCAAATTGGTAACGGCACATACCCGACTCAAGAAGGAGGTAAAGTAACTTTAGTCGAAAGCCTGTGTTCTTCTGTTGCCTCACAGCAGGAACTCATTTCCTCTGTATACGGAGATCCATCAGAGATCTCGAACCATGACGCTGCTTGGCTATGCCAACGAGCTATTTTGGCACCTCGCAACGACCAAGCAGCAGCAATAAATTCTCAAATATTGGTACATGTTTCTGGAGAAAGTAGGGAATATTTATCTATTAACACGGTTTTAGAAGAAGGAGATGCCACCCACTAACCAGTAGAGTTTTTAGACTCTCTAAATACACCAGGTCTTCCAGCACACAAAATTTATTTAAAAGTCGGAGTACCAATCATTCTACTCAGAAATTTAAGCCCACCAAAACTATGCAATGGAACTCGGTTGAGAGTAACAAATCTCCAACGAAATGTCATCGAAGCCGAAATCTTAACAGGTTGCGGCTCCGGTGATGTTGTTTTCATTCCCAGGATACCCATTATCCCCAATAATTTTCCGTTTACTTTCAAACGTGTGCAATTTCCTGTAAGCCTCTGTTACGCTATGACTATTAATAAAGCCCAAGGCCAGACGTTATCCGTTGCGGGTGTAGACCTTACTTTTGATTGTTTTTCACACGGCCAACTCTATGTTTCTCTATCACGTGTTAGCAACCCAAACAACCTTTTTGTATATGCTCCGGGTAATTCCACCGCTAACATAGTATATAGAGAAGCATTAACGTAATCAACTATACCAAAGTCAGGACTCTTATCTAAATCATCAAAAAGGTGATATACTCTTATCTAAACGACGTTGTTTTGTTCTCGACAACCACGCGAACGAAGTCGCGGGCACAGCTAGTTTTGACTAAGGAGTAAGAGTTCGTGAAGTTATTGCGTGTAGAGATAGAAGCTTGGCTCTACATGAGATCTGATTACTTTTTGACAGTGCGAGCCATATGGTCTTGTCTTGGCAACATTTTACATGAAAATGTTTTTGGTGGGATCCACTGATATAAATCTAATAAATATAAAATTCTCGTGTCACAGTGTTAGTTACCGTACTCCTCCGAAACGGCTGGACCGATTTGTGTGCATATAGGGTAGATCTGAGAATCGGTTACTATCTATTTTTTTTTTGCAAAATGACGTTTGCGGGGTCAGCTAGTTGTATATATATTTTTTGGTTGTGGAAATAAAGGCTATATTATTATTATAGGTTTATCTCTGCCTTACCCTTCAGGGATTACAGCCGTGGTAATATGTTAACTTTGCGCGTTTTAAAAGGAAAACAAAACAGAAAACTTTACTTTTAGAAATGTTTATTTACTTAAACCAAAGTTATTATCACAATATTATTGCATCGAGACTATTATGGCTACTAACAAAAGCGTCCACTTAGTTCATTAGCTTACTCAACGAGTATCATAAAAATTATATCTATGTTTACATGAATGAAGTCGTGATAATATGAAAAAAAAATATATATAAAAACAATAATTATATCAGTACTTTTGGTTGGAGATTCAAACTAGAACACATAATCGCTTTGTTTTAGAAAATAATACACACTCAACTGGCTTTTCAACACTAGTATGTGGGTAGGCACGATAAAATTGGTTCGAATATTTGAACACTTGTTTGAAGTCATTAAATTATCTAGCAAAACTGTGCAAACGTGATGGGTATCAATATCAATCGTGATAAAAATTAATTGGGGTCAACGACTGCTGGCAGTGTTGTTACCTGAAGTATGAGTTGAGAAAATTGTGTATTTTTTGCTTTATCGTGTTGAGATATCGATACCCCCTCACATCACTAAAGTATAACTGGTATTTCAAGTGACGCACTAACTGTGGTTGATGGCCCCAAAAAATCAAATTAATTTATTTTTTATTTTATCATGTTTATAAATATCTGTGCCATCACGTCTGCGGAGTTTCGCTAGCTAATTTAATTTGACCCTGTATAAGATCAAATTTTGAACAGATGCTTGAAATACTTGTGCCACACATATTTAGTTACAAATACAGACTCAAATCAGACTTTATAACAATCAGTAGGTACCCACAAAGTTTAATAAGTCAGAAACGACAGACATCAGTAACAGTAACAAAGTACTACTTAGTTACGGATAAGTCTGTCTTATTACAAGCATCGTAATGAATACATGATTAACAAATACATGCGTACTAACTCTATCACGTGGTAATGAGATTTAATCTCTTATTAGCCTACATTAACCTTTTATCTTAACCCTAGTATCTAATTAAGAAGGTAAGGCTTGATGATAGTCTCGATAAACCATTTGTCTGAGAAACGCAGGTGATCGCCTTCTGTTGATATTAGTACCAACTTGCCTTCTTTTTCCATCTTCTTGAGGCCGAGGCGGTCCTGAAATGGAGTAAAGAAACAAAATCTTAATGCTTATGGAACAACGCATTTTCAGAAAACTGAACACAAAATCCTACAAAGTTATAATGATTTAAAAATACAAAATTATTTTACCATCGACATCTTATCGTATATAATTTTATACTTTACTCCATCAACAGGCTCATGGCTACATAAAAACTTTTTAAGGGTCGAAAAAAATATGCGAGGATAGAAACGATCAGTCTTCAGTGATTATTCTTTCTTATCAGCTTTAACTATCAAATTATAAGATTAACTCTTGCCGTGGTAGCTTCGTGTTTTGGATTGAACGATTGGAATGCTTTTAAAGCACCCTAATCCGTGGATGGGTGACCAAAACTAGAATCATTCAAAGTATTTAAATATTTTGATTTAAAAGCGTTTGTTGCCCAATCTTACTTCTTACTCCATAGGAATCTATTACGTAAGAGCAACTTGTTTCATATTTCTTCACATCGACCCTTTGACAATTCAAAAGTGCCTGTAATTGGTTTCCATTAAAATAAACGCTTTGGGTTCAGTTAAGTTTTGAGAAAACTACAAACCTCCTTATAAACCCTGGTTTCCCGCATCGGAAGCAGCTTCTTCGACTGCCCCGGCTCATAGAACCCGAACCACTCCGTCTCCCTTGGCTGGACGATGGTGTCATTGGCAAACTTGACCAGTACCAAGTGTTGCAGCTTCTGCAGATTCTGTATGTACGTCTTGTTGACGAACACCTCGTTGTTGATGTCGGGGAGGAAGATCGTCTTGTGTATGTAGTTCTCCTCGTCTAAAGGATCGTGCCAGTATGTCGCTTGGACTAGGGCGTGTTGGACCCAGCTGTAAATAAGCTAGGAGTTAGGATATTTTAAATGGAAGAAAGCGTAGTCTCAAAGACGATTCTCAGGGAGTGAGAAGGAGCTTTAGTACATCTAACTGAGATCATTGGTGAATACTGGGTCTACTAAAATTGTTACAAATGGTGATTATTGCAAATGAGCCATAACTGAACACATCTTTAGGATCTACCACACCATATCGATCGTGTCAAACACAAACAAAATATTGAGTTTCCATTCTATCCTATGTCATCTGTAATGCGTGCGCCACAGTAAAATAAAATAAATTGTAGCTAACATCACATCTCGGTGAAAGGAAACGCAGAAATACCATGTTTGTAAGCAATATTTTCTTACGAAGAAAGCGGAACGAAGTTAATAGTATGTATTACGATTGCTGGTAATCTAGATTTCTGTAACACTACTGAGGTACTGTAGGAACTGTTATGGTAACTGGCTTAGTTTATTTAAACATCAGAATCAGAAATCGAGGTTTGTTTCGAAAATTCGAATCCAGGAGACGCCCTGGACGTCACGAGTCGATTGCCGATTCCCGGCCACCGTAGGTGCGGGCGAGCAATAGGCAGCTCACCGTCCGGTAACGACCAGACCCGGGTCGAAGGCGCGTTGTGTTAGAGATTTCAGCACTAACTGTCGGGGTCCACTAGGGCCGATGCCTGCCAAGGTCGCGGGTTGTTCGAAACAGATACCGTGGGCCCTGGCACAGGCAACTGAAGGAACACGGGTGGGTTTTAGTCAGTTTGACACGCCCTCCCGCTCCGCCCAGAGCGGGAGAAATTATTTGATAATTCCCCACCCAAAAAAAAGTTTGTTTCGCAGAAAAACCTAGTTTAAAGGTAAATGCTAAGATAATTCAAGGCTAGCTGATTCAAGAATATAAAGAAAACGGAAAGAACACCACGCTTACATTATATTATAATTCCATTATTATTCTGTGGATAAGTACGTCTATTTTATGTGTTTTGAGTGAGTAGTGGTGGCCCAGTGGTAACGGCGGCCGCGACTTACGAGTTGTAGGTTCGAACCCAAGCAGGCACTTTACTTTGTATAAATGATTTCATCACCACCTCACAAAACGGTGAAGGACAACATCGTAAGGAAGCCGCCATGTCCTTGAACCAAAAATTGGAAGACGTATGACATCTACGAGTACCAACCCGCACTGGCCCCGCGTGGATTGCGACCCACTCCCTCTCACCGAGAGGAGGCGGCTTATAATTTTTATGCTATGTGTTTACTAATTCCACATTTAAAGTTAAACAAATCATTTCGTATCTTACACAATAGTTACTCTGTGCAATATTTGTGTCCTCAATCGCAAGTGTAAAAACAATATTAAGCAAATCACAAGGATACTAGAGCATTAAAAGCGACCTTCACATATTCCGCTCCTTATTTGCTGACCGATGAGTACCGGTACGACGCGCAATGCATACAAAACGATTAATACACCTGCAACCCTGTACTTATTATGTGCAAGTAAAAATACACGTCATTGGCCCCGATTCTGTTGTTCACAAACTAAACTAAATTTAAGTTCAGTGCATCTTTTTCTTTCTCTTTCATTAAGAAGACAGAAGATAAATATTAGTTCAATCCTGTCAAATTATTCAGCGCCTGACGTAAATTGACGTATTTTTAGTAGCCAATTTTTTAATCACGTCTAAACTTGTCTATGGATTATCTAATTTGACGGGACTAAACTAATATTTTATCTTCTGTCCTTTTCATATTGAAATAGAAAGAAAAAGATCCACTGAACTTAAATTTAGTTTAGTTTGTGAACAACAGAATCAGGGCCATTGTCTTGGGCCTTTAGATTAATGATGGACCTTCTACAGTTCTAGACAATGCTTTATTTGGCCAAATAAAGCATTGTCTAGAACTGTATTGATCTCTTGACCTCCAAACGTGATAGGAATCACGTTTGGAGGTCAAGAGATCAATATTCCGTTTAGCAGTCACACACAAATAGGGACTGAAAGTAAACAGCCGATCGATTCTGTAAAAATCTCACCGTGATAACTTTGGTGAAATGAGCGTGAAGTGAGCTATCAATAGGGGCAATCCCTAACATCAGAAGGCCAATTCTCATAATTTAAAACTTTTAAAATCTAGTCGCAGTCTCATCTCGGCGACAAACAAATGTCAAAAACTTGTCAAAATGTAGGGAAATTAGAGGTATTTTTGACAGATTGAGACTGATCTCAGACTGTGAACTTTCTTAAAATTACGAGAATTGCCCCTCAGGTGGAATGACAGCTTACTTCACCTTAGTTTTCACGGTGAGATTTTTACAGAATAGCACTGCAGTAAGTACCTATTACCCACGGCTATTATCCCACGTAGAAACTTAGCAGTTTAAACGCGATGCGCGATACTAATACGCGACGAAGCGCGCGTTGTCGCGAGGACGCGCGTCTTAGAATAGAATTTAATACTGGTTATTATGTACAGAGGCCAGCACATCAAGCTACCCCAATATGTCAGATTTTCCCAATTGAATATGAACCTTATTCCTTTGCGCTAAAGTTGAAAATCTATCAAAGAAATTTGACAGATTGGGGTAGGTTGACCTGCTGGCGTCTGTACCTACACCATATAAATTAGATACAGACATAAATATAGAAATTTTACAAAGGGTGACACAATGGGCGGTCTTATCACTAAGAGCCATTGATATATATGAGTGAACTTTATATCCTGTTCCTCACATGTCTATAAGGTGATTGACTTACTTCTCATAAGCAGCGTAGTTGAGTAGCTGCCTGATATAGTCACAGGTGGGGTGCTGCAGGGCCCCGCAGTGAGGCAGACCATAGACTCCTTGGTGCTGGCCTCCAAGAGATATCAAGTTCTTGATCGGGGGCAGGATGTGGCCGCAACGCTGGACTACGGATCGCCTTTAAATATTAGAAATTTTATCAAAAGTAGGAAAAACAATAGAAAAGAAGGAAAATAATTTCCGGCATATTGCACAAGTACACACAATATTTAAAAAAAATAAAAATAATAATAATAGAGAAGTAGACTGGAGTAGTTTCAATTTTTGTTTTGTAGTAGTACCTACGTACAGACAACCGTAAATCTTTGGTAACTATTTGATAGCACCTTTATGTCGTAGTGGTGAGAGCGATTTTCGTAGTGCAATTATTACCACTGCACTAATGTGTCATTGATGGTACTTATTTCATAAACAAATACACCTTACAAAATTTTAAGATTTTTTATAGATATATTAAAGGAATACAACTAACTAGAGTTTGTAGAGATTTTATTTTTTTTGTTTTATGTAAGTAGGTATGTTATTTGAAGGGATATGGGATAATAAAGCACTTTTGCAGCGATAAAAGTATATTTAAGCTAAGACGATGATTACAACGATGTTAGCGGCGCGAACGCGGAAACGAACTCACAATAATTACGATAGGTGGCACTGCTCATGCACTTCGTATTACTCTAACACCTCCCCTCGAAGTTATGAGCATGTATCCTCGACATTCACATACATTCATCCATCATACCTAAATTACGCAGACATTCATGATGCTTTGTTCCACTTAAGCCTTTGGTCAAAACATCAGCAGGCATTCGATCAGTACATAAATATCTAAGATCAATAACACCTTGTTCGCACATATCTCGAATAAAGTGGTGCCTCACATCGATATGTTTCGTTCGTGGATGATAATTCCTACTTTTAGCAAGTTTAATCGCGCCCTGGTTGTCGTTAAATAGACACACACACTCACACTCAATCGCTATATTACTTAAAACATCACGCAAATACATTGCCTCTTTAGTAGCTTCGGAAATGGCCAAGTATTCAGCTTCGGTGCTTGATAAAGCAATGGTCCGTTGCTTTCTTGCCTCCCAGCTAATCGGAGCACCTGCCAAAACAAATGCGAAACCGGAATAGGATCTACGATCTATCGTATTCCCTCCCCAGTCTGCATCAACCACACCAAAAAGAGGCAAACCTGTTCTTTCGTACACTAATCCGTAATCTGATGTACCTTTCAAATATCTTAGCACACGTTTAGCAGCTTTCCAATGCTCAATATCGTAATTTGTATTGAATTGGCTTAAATAGTTAACAGTATATGTGATGTCTGGTCTCGTTGATACGGCCAGATGCATCAAGGCACCTATCAAACTTTGATATGGGTACTGTTCCATTATATCACATCTGATACACTCAGGTTTCTCTAATTTAACATTTACATCTATAGGTGTGACAGCAGATTTACACTCGCTCATACTAAATCGTTCTAACAGTTTGTCTATATATGATTTTTGACTTAAGTACACTCTATATTCGTCATCACGACTAAATTCAATACCTAAACAAGTTGATATCTTGCCCATATCTTTCATTTCAAAGGCATTAGATAACTGTTTCTTTATATCTTTCATCCATACATAATCATCTGATGATATAATAATATCGTCAACATAAATACCAATTAGCATCATTCGCTCACCCTTCTGTGCAATAAATACACAAGGATCCTGCGGCAACCTTTCAAAACCAATATCACTCAACTTTCTCACTAACTCTTTATGCCACTGCAAGCCTGATTGACGCAAGCCATATAAAGATTTTCTTAACAGACACACACTATCCATACATTCATCAAGAGCCTTATTCCAGCGTTTAGCTGTCTGAAGTATGTTCTTTTCTGTTATTATTTTCTTCTGTGAACCAATCTTTTCTTTTGCGAGTACTCTCTCTAGAACATCGCTTAACTGGTCTGGAATTTCCATAAATACCTCTTCATCGAGTGAACCGTTAAGGTACGCCGTCACCACGTCCATTTGATGGATCTCTAATCCAAATTCAGCCGATAAAGCCGCTATAAGCCTTATTGATGACGATCTCACAACCGGGGATGAGGTCTCGTGAAAATCCTCCCCTGGCCGTTGTGAACATCCTTTTGCGACGAGGCGCACTTTCTTGCCAGTACTTTTCGTACTAAACACAAACCTACTTCCAATAACTTTTCGTTGTTTTGGTCGTGGTACAATTTCCCAGGTTTTATTCTTTATTTGTGACAAATACTCGTCTTCTAGGGCAACTTTCCACAAATTTACGTCGTTTCTCTTCTCTATATCTTTCCACATCATTGGTTCTATCATTGCTATCCCTGCACTTATATTTTCATTCGGTTTATCTGATTCATTTTCACTATCTGTAGTATCCTCTTTTACTGTATTATACTCTTTTCGCGGTCTACCCGCCATACCAGTACGAATTAAACGAGGTCTTCCTCTTCCTCTTTTAGAAGGTTCTATTAAATTTTCCCACGAAACAGTTGAGTTCCTCTTTCTATGTAATTGACCTCTATCTCTATCTTCCTCTAGTTCATGAACTCTTTCATATGATCTTCTTGGTCTACTACCATCTCTTCTGGTTCTCAATATCTTCCGGTTTTCTTCCACTCTTTCATCATTCGCGTTAGACACCTGCAATTCAACTTTTATTTGTTCTTCATTAGTGTCTTCATCTTCATCAAATATCTCTTTATATTCATGTCTAAACGCTGTCTCATTCATAAACTTCACGTCACGACTCACTATTATATTTCTTGTCGTAGGGTCATGTATCCTATAAGCCTTAGATTGCATATCATAACCCAAAAATATTCCTAACTTCGAACGTGACTCAAATTTTCCTTTTGGTTTTCCCTTGTCCTTATAATAAACTTTCGCACCAAACACGTGCATATATATTACAGTGGGTTTCTTCCCTTTCCATAGCGTAAACGGTATTTGACCATTTAATGCTGTAGTTGGGCACCGGTTTCTTATATAATTGGCAGTATTTATTGCTTCTGCCCAGAAAAAAGGAGGGCTGCCTGCTTGGCGCATCATACAACGTGCCATCTCAACTAATGTCCTGTTCTTTCTTTCAGCGATCCCATTCTGTTGGGGTGTATACGGCGCTGTCAATCTTCTTCTGATTCCAGCTTTATTCAATAAATCATCAAACTCATTGTTTATATACTCACGTCCGTTATCAGACTGAAGATACTTTATCTTATTTCCTGTTAAATTCTCTGCATAGGCTTTGTAAGTTTTAAATGCACTTAGGACATCACTTTTATTTGCTATGAAGTAGACTTCACACCATCTGGATTTGTCATCAATGAATGTAACAAAATATTTTTTACCGCCATAAGACTGATGATTCATGGGGCCACAAACATCGCTATGTACTATTTCTAGTAATTCGCTTGTACGATCTTCAGTTTTTCTCGGAAAAGGCGTGCAAGTTTGTTTCTCACTTATACAGATCTCACATTCAGACAACTTTTCGTCATCCTTGAATGTTAGCCCGTGTACTAAACCATTCTTCGCCATAGCTTTCAAGTCGCGTTCGTTGAGATGTCCGAGACGTTGGTGCCACGTGTTTAGTGAATTATTCACAGCTTCAACATTATTGGCACAGTTCTGACTCATCCGAACATGGTATAGGTTACCAACACGGTCTGCCCGCATATGAATTTTATCATCATTGTCAATCACAATCGCATCATTCTTTCTGAAGCGAACCTCGAACCCGCGATCAGTCATCTTGGCCACTGATAGTAAATTCGTACGTAAATCGGATACGTAGAACACTTTTTCTATATCAATTTGGCGTTCTTCACTGCCCGTGTCTACTGAAATCCTTACCTTACCAGCGCCGGTAATTTGGGTTCTGTCGTTATTAGCTAAATTTACTTCGGAGTCCAGCCGCGTAAAATCCTCGATCATTTGCTTCTCGTTACACATATGACCCGTACATCCACTGTCAATGCACCAAATAGGATTTAGTTTCTCACCCAACATAACCTCTTCGGTAGTACTCAATAACATTGTTGTCTTTTGCTCGTTGTCTTTATTGCATTCCAACTTTTGTGCGCTTTGCTTATACTTGTTGATGTTCTTAGTCTTGCACTCTCTTGCTAAATGCCCACGACGACCACAACGATAACATTCAAAATTATTTTTATGGCCTTGATTATCATTATTTTTCTTCAGATTGACGTTTTTGTTTTTATTGATACGTTTGACGAACATAGCCCCTTGGTCTACCGTCTTAGACTTACGAGCTTCGTAATCTTCGATAATCTTGACCTTTAACGTTTCCGTTGTTGGCAAATCATCGCGCGATTCCATTGCCGTTCTAAACATGGCGAACGAATCCGGCAAACTATACAACAATAATATGGCTAGCAGTTCGTCAATAACAATCAAACCGATTTCTTTGAGTTTTTTCACTGCATCAAAAAAATCCGCAATGTGCTTCTTCAAGTCATCATCTTCCTGCATACGAGTGAGCACCAGCTTTTTCAATAACGAGGCTTTTCTGGCAGGGCCGCTCGACTGGTACATAGATTTCAGCTTATCCCATATAGCCTTGGAACTTTCCAAACCATCTAATGCAGCCAACTCACTTGGACTTACCGCCAACAATATGTCTGACTCGGCTTTTCTGTCCGTTTTTATCCAGTCCGCATATTTCGAATCACCTAAATGTGGTTTTGGTAACGCTCCCGATACATATTCCCATAGATCGTTCTTGATCAGAATTGCTCGCATGTGTATCTTCCATGTATCGTAATTATCACCAGTAAGTCGATCAATCTTAATAGATGTAGCCATATCGAAGTTTCTTCAACTCCAAAAACAACAGCAATGCAATATAAAAAAGTCTTCTTAATAACTTAATTACTAGTAGTAAACAAACGGTGAACGTAACTTGCAATTCCACGTTACACTAATCACCTTCACTAAACCTTAACTCGCGTAGACACGTTTATAACTTTGTTTACGACGAACTGTTTTAGTTCAAATCACTGAAATTTTTACAAATCTGTTTTGATTTCACTCACTGGCAGAGTCTGGGCCCATAACCTGAAGGGATATGGGATAATAAAGCACTTTTGCAGCGATAAAAGTATATTTAAGCTAAGACGATGATTACAACGATGTTAGCGGCGCGAACGCGGAAACGAACTCACAATAATTACGATAGGTGGCACTGCTCATGCACTTCGTATTACTCTAACATTATTAATATGGGTAGATACTGGCCCCGATTCTGTTCTTCACAAACTAAACTAAATTTAAGTTCAGTGCATCTTTTTCTTTCTATTTCTTTATGAAAAAAAAGGTCAGAAAATAAATATTAGTTTAGTCCTGTTAAATTAGATAATCCATAGACAAGTTTCGAGGTGATTAAAAAATTGACTATTATAAATACGTCAATTTACGTCAGGCGCTGACTAATTTGACAGGACTAAACTAATATTTATCTTCTGTCCTTTTCATAATGAAATAGAAAGAAAAAGATGCACTGAACTTAAATTTAGTTTAGTTTGTGAACAACAGAATCGGGGCCACTGAATAACTATTATTACATAAAAAATTCAGTATTCTGAATGTCAGATATTATAGTCTCAAAAACCCTTACAGAAACTGGCTTCCTTGAGAGAATCCAATAGCATTGAACCCCTCCTTCAACTCTGGTTTTTCAGCCAGGTACTTGCACACTGACTCCACTTGCTTGTTAGGGTTCAAGAAGTACCCATTCTCAAGGTCCTCTATTGTGGAGTTACCAATTTGCAAAGAGTCCACATATACACCAGGGATGTTTTTTTCCAGAAATATCTTGATTCCTCCTAAACTGAAACTTATGCAGCAAGTGTCACCTGTACACAAAAGAAAGATTTTCATGTAGGTATTTATTTTATTATTTATGTACACACAGTAAAATACATAGGGATACGACATAGGTAATTATAATTTAACTTTTTTTTATTTTACTTTTTTTTTAAATATGTACTTATTTATGATTATTTTTTATTTTTGAGATGATTGCGAATATGAAATAAAATGTGAAGCCACTGGCAAAATATTGAAATCCTACTTAATTATAAAATATGATATATCCCACTACTAGGTAGTGGGACATATCATATTTTACCTTAGCCTGCCACAATCAATAATACTTAAGTACATGTTTGCATTAAAATCTATTTTTATAATGTTATTCCTTCCATACATTTTCCTGTTTGTGCCTAAACTCATTTCATTACCCTTAGGTATTGGGTTATTTTTAAGTAGTTAGGTAGGTACAGGAGAAAGTTTAAAAATCTTTAAAGTAAAATCATAATCTAGATTTAATAATCACTTAAATGCTAGGTACCAGGTTCCAATGATTGAGCTCTAGTCCATAAACTATAATTACGGCATAAACAACCTAATTATACTGTAGGTAATTCAATTATGTGCTAGAGTATATATGTTCTGTGATTATGTGTACCTACAATATTAGGTAGCTAATTAATGTTAATTATTCAAATTATAGAAGACAATAATCATCATTTAAATTATTTGAAAAGACAATTACCAACGTCCATAATAATATAAGTGTTAAGGAATTAACTCTGGTCATTAGCACAGCATGTCAATTGAATTGAATTGTCTAATTAATTCTATAACTCACCCATTCCATGCCACAATACAATAGCTGTTGGTTTTGCAGAAATTAATTTGATAACGAACAGAAAAATAAATAACGTCTTCATTATGGATAAGTAGTTAACACACTAAAAATGGAATTTATTGACAGATTTTGAATAACAAATCGTGAACGAAACACTTTGCGGTAAAACGACCGAAATAACAATGAAAAGTCGTAATGTAAACAAACAAAATGTCAAATAAATGTCAATGAATAGTGAAGTGCAATGCAGTTCACAGAAATGATTATGAATGACATATAACGAGCATTGACCTTAACACAAGCCATGATCATTCATTAAAAAATAGGCTGAAGATTCTAAATTTTAATGAATAGTACAGTTAACTAAAAAGGTAAAATTTATTTATAAATTGCGGTTAGTCGAAGCAAGCTCGTAATATTTGTTTTAATACTAGATGTCACCACTACTATGTTTAACAAGTGTGTAGACACTTGTTTGGTAGTTCTCGCGGAATGCGGCTACGTATCGCATGAATGAAAGCAAAGCTTCCGAACGTTTTCAATAGATGGCGCTAGTAGTAGTATGTCGAGTACCAATGCTCATTTGTTACTAATATTTTGTTTATTTACGTTGTTTTCTGGATATATGTAGCTATTAATTTGTTGGTTTAATTTATTACAATGTTTATGATATCAGATGCTTGTCAACACTGACCGTAATTGCAGGTCCTTAGGTATCTACCTATTCTGGCTAGGTACACCTATATTCCAGCCCCTCTCTATTATCCTATTATCATCAGCTATTTAACTATCAGATTTGATCCATGTATTGGACATTGAAAATTGTACGATGAAAGCTTGAACGATTGCTCGAGTTGAAATAGGGTACCTATCTAACTAAATTTTAAAACGTAGGCCTTAGATTCAAAATTGCAGGATAAGAACCTGCTGTTGATAGGTAGATATTTATTTAAGTAAGCATGTACCTACCTAGGTACCGTACTTACAAAATGTTTATACCCGCTCCAATAGAAATATTCCATCTTACCAACCTGCCTCGGAGAACTTACCTAGTTGGCCACAGCATCAGGTCAGGGTTATATATAGCCTTAACGTGTTATCAAACTATTGTGTCATCAGGATAATACATTACGATTGCTCAACTAATAAGTTATAGCTCCTTATGTCGATACGTCGATATTTAATATATTCTTAGGTCCTATATAGTTATAGAACTTTTCCATAAATCATTCGTATCGTATCGTCTCTTTTATGACGCCAGTCGACCATTATGTTTGTGGTAACAAATTACTACCAACACCTTAGGTTCACCAACCCCCCTCAACCCACCCCGAAATCTAATTACGGATTGAACCTACACCCATAACTTTCCATCTAACTTTTACAGGCACATTTTTCTAGTTCCAGAACCTTTTCAAAAACCCTTTAAAAAAATGGCGAAAAAATCAAACAAAATAATAGTTATAGAATTCCTTTGTTTATTGACATTCATCACGGTTCCATATTATGTAATAAATAACAATATTATAGATATTTTAACTGCTATTTATCACATTCGTAAAATTGCCTACGTCACTTCTCTCTGACATCTCCTATTTACATAATTGCTTACAAAATCCAGTTTTTTATCAATAACTTTTGATCCAGAGATAGCACAATAAGCCGAAATACCTACTCAAAACTTAAATCTACATTTTGTATTGTCAACTTCCCCACTATACGATAATAACAAAAAAAAAAAGAATACTTGCTGCACCAGATATTATTTTGCATGTTTAGACATCTTACTTCAAACTTAAAGATATTTCGCCTCTTTGCTTCAATAACGTGATAAGCCCGACAATTCATTTTTTTTTAATTTAATTGTTGAAACCGCCATGACCGATTTTATTTTTCCAAAAAACGTGGTTTCTTTTGTGGGTGTAATAGCAAATCTATGAGTGAGAAGAAGGTGCTCTCAAATTTCAGCGAAAATGTGACATATTCACGACAATATCACTCTTTCAATTTTCAAGATAACACATTATTGAAGCAAAGAAGCGATTTGTACAAAATAAGAAGAAAATCCTCTCTTGACTTTATAATTATTAATATGTGTGAGATATTGATTAAACATTTACTCAGTAGCTCAATGTGTAAGTAGGTAGTACATATTTAAACATCGGTTTTGTCACAATTTTCCACTGTCATGATGTCAGAACTAAATCAAATAAACGCTTAAAAATAAACGTTACAGTGTTTTCTTTGTAAATAACACTAAACCCTTTCCATTCCATTTTAGCTGTTCGAGAAACACCATTTAGCAATCTTTCATCATCATCTAGGCAAAAATTTTCGTTCATGGCAAACTAGTATGGACTGAAACAATAAGATTGTGTAAAAAGGTCCCCTAGAATAACAAGATAATCCTATCTAGTGCTTCTACAAACTAAGTGTTTCAGCGTTATTCTGTAGATATGGCCACTGACAGAGCTTTGGCCCTCGAATAGGTACCGTCGAGTTCTTTCGCAAGGTAAGAGAAACGTATTTTATTATGAAAAACACACTATTTTATGATATTTTATCGTGATTTCAATCCTTACACATGCAATAAATTTCATTCCGGCGAAAAAGTACTCATGCTGTAAGTATTGTTTTAATTACGAAATTAATGACGAAAAATGTTGGTAATAGAACTTCGACTACGATTTCTACAACCCTTGCGACTCTTTATGATTTTATTAAACATATTTAAAAACTTCTATACATTTTCCATAGAAAAATATTTCACCATAATCACAACTGGACATATTTTACATCAGTGCTCGTCGTTTCGGTACGTCCAATATTCACTGACACAAACTGTCAATGAAAATAAACTTAAAAACTAATAATTACAACTAAATATCATAACCGCTATCCTACTTCATCACAGTCTCATAAAGGAAATCACTATAGTCTGTTACTTCGCTGAATCACGTTGGGATAAACATCTTTGGGGTCGTCAGATTATTCGGCGTACAAGTTCAATTATGCACTATTGTAGCAAAACTATTTTGCTAAAGTCGTTTCAACTTTTCTACTGCATTAACTATGCATATTATTAGTGAGAGTGCCATGTTTATTAATGATCAGTATATTATATAAACATGTCTAATACAAAAACGAACAATCATTTAAATCCAAAGCCTCTTCAGAAGTCGAGGACGTCCCAATTCAAATTGAAATCTGATTTTTCTTTTAATCGACGGAAACCCGACGTGATTCCGATCTAGTCGACAACTAGATTGTACAGCCTCATTTATAATTTAAAATCAGATCTCTAATGACTGTATTACAGTATTCTCATGGAGTCTGTGTGTTTTATGATGTTCTGTCCTAGACTCCTGATCTTCTTTGGTGACTCGAAGTAGTCGCTCGAGTCAGAAGAGTCGAGCTCCACGCGTCTGTTGTGACTTCTGATTCTCCTCGCTCTCGTGTCTGAGTCGTACATGAGGGTGTGAGTGCTGCCTTTCCTCGATCTGAACGGAATTCTGTAAGGCGTGCTGCTCTGGACGTCTGACATCGACCTGATGTGTCTTCTGAGTTTCGACTCCTTTGTGAGAGGCGAAAAAGTGATGACCATGTTCTCTGGTTTCGGCTCTGGAGACCTGGAAAAAGGAAAATGATATCTTTAGTTCACGTGTCACCATTGACTTAGTATCTTATTTATCGGGAAACATTGTTACCAGTAGTAATGAGTAAACTCATTAGATAATAATGTTTACTAGAAGTTTACGTAGAATTGAGAATTGATTCGATAACTCGTGATGCTTGACATAATGCAAGTGTAGTGTAATATTTACAGAGCTATATTTGCGTATTTATTGTTCGTTGGCAATGCCTATAAATAGTGCCTATTATCACTGCGATTGCACAATTTCTCAAATATTATATCAGTTGATGCTATTCAAATTTTGAGTTTGTCTAGCTCTACGTGTGTTTTAATTATTGTACTGTCATTGTTTGAACTCCATTCAAATGAGTGGGATACCTATACGCAGATTCACTAGAATCAAAACAAATTAATTTATTGGCGGCAATTAATATACAACCCGTGGCCGCTTTATCGTTAACACTCCTATAACTATGAATATAATCTATGGTCGTGTTACATAGGACGTATCAAATGGGGTATCCTATCTTCCACATGATAATTGACCGTTCTTTTACGATTTTAACTTGATATGTTTGACCTCTGGCATTTTACGTTTAATGACAACGATTCAAAGTAAATTAGGCTCTAGTTGGAATCGACATTAATCGATAGCTAACGACGTAAGGCAACCAGAACCTAAATACATATTTGAAAACAGTCAATATCCGGAATCCTAAGGCGCTGCCCAAACGTAAAACACCGTAAAACGCTCATACCTAAAAATTTGTTCACGGAGCCGTGTTCTATTAAAAAAAAATTAAAACTGCGAAATTACTTTTATTTTGGTGGTCTTTCGATTCAACTAAAATCTAACGTATCGCTGTTTTAAAACTTATTTGTGGCCGCGATGCACTATTGTCGTCCGTTCGTCTTTTTGCTTCATAAATCTCTTCTTTGCCTTAAATGAAATCGCACGAAATTCGATTACTGGTATGTATACCTACTCAAAAGGTATCGGCCGCACTTAGTACCTCCTTGAGTTTTTCTTATCCAAACAATGTGAAGGTCGAATGAACAAGATGGTGTAATTGAACGAGTATTCCGAGATAACGAGAGGACACCTCGGTTTATGAAGCGATTTGTAAAAGGTTAATTAAATGTTGCAATTGTTTTGATATAGTCATCGTTCTAAAAATAGAGCAGAGAATGCATTGAATGCTAAGCATAGATATTCAATTTCGTTTATTTAGTTATAGGTAGGTAAGTAATTAATATTGTGTTTGAATATAAACTGGAATAATATTCAAGTACTTAGGTGTATTCTGCGAA
Organism: Globia sparganii; assembly: GCA_949316385.1. NCBI lineage: Eukaryota > Metazoa > Arthropoda > Insecta > Lepidoptera > Noctuidae > Globia > Globia sparganii. Next base: position 16,631,654 of record OX438663.1, on the reverse strand, counting down.
TAAATTAGTTTTCGTAATTACTGTTGTAGCGCGTAGGCATATTAAACATCTATAATCTTAGGCAATGTATGACGTAGCTCGTAAGTTAATTCTAAGTCCTCTCAACCTCTGTACACAACACCAGTCGTTCAGTAAACCTTCAACCGAGAACACGCTCTTTCATTTGCCAACCTTCTGATTATACACACATCAAGTACCTTACCGGCAAAGTGGTGACACCCGTACGTGTCCGCGCGCGATCGAGTTCCAAATTATTACAGTAACCGAGAGTCTGCTATAGACTCTTATCGCGCGTAAAAATAAACGACCCGCGTTACCAGGCCGCAGCTCTCCAACAAATCGCAGCCATGTCAACCCCGGAGGAGTCACAACCGCAGCAAATGACGGCAGTTTCCATCACACCGAGGATACCGGACTTTTGGCGAGATCGACCAAGGCTCTGGTTTCATCAATTCAATGCCATCGTGGATCCCCAAAAGGCAAGTGACCTGCACAAAAGTCAACTTCTAATAGCTAGGCTGAAACCTGACGAATTACCTGATATAAGTGACATCCTAGAAAACATGCCTGAAAATAATAAATTTGAAACTCTCAAACATAGATTAATTGCGGTTTACGAAGAGTCGGAAACCAAACAACTAAACCAACTCTTAAAGGAAATCGAACTCGGAGACCAAAAACCTTCACAATTATTACGGCGTATGCGAGATTTAGGAAAAAATAGAGTGCCAGACGACACTCTAAAATTATTGTGGTCAGGTCGTCTTCCACATTCAATTAGGGCCGTAATACCTGCATGCGACACTAGTGAGGTAAAACTTGACAGTTTGGCTAATATCGCCGATAAAATCATAGAAAATACCAGGCCATCAGAAATAGCCCCGGTTACCAAAACAACCCCGAGTGTAGACCATACAATCCCCGAAACCATTGTTAGCGAATTTAAACAAATGAAATTAGAAATTTCGGAGTTACGCAGTAAACTAAACAGGTCATATACGCATAAAAACCGTAACTCGCGAAGTCGAGAGCGTTATGGCTATAGCACATCCCGGTCACGTTCTAAAAGTCGCGAAAACACTAAAAAAAATACGGAAAAATACCTGAGCCAAAAAGCGAAACCAGGTGATGCGAATTACTTATGTTTCTACCACTTCACTTACGGTACCAATGCGCGTAAATGCGGCGACACAATAAATTGCGGCAGAAAGAACCCGGAAAACTAATACAGACACCGGGTCAAATACACAATGTCGCCGGTGTCGAAAATTCCTATCGTTTATGTGTTACAGATAATAAAACTGGTGCACGATTTCTTATCGACACTGGTGCTGACGTGTCGGTTTTAGCCGGTAAAAGGCAAAACGCATCCACGTCAGATTACATATTATACGCAGCCAATGGCACAAAAATTAAAACATACGGCGAAAAAACCATTACGGTTAACTTAGGTTTACGTCGCCCATTCCAATGGAAGTTCATACTAGCCGATGTTCAACGTTCAATTATAGGGGCTGACTTCCTTGCTGCTCACAAACTAATAGTAGATTTTCATGGTAGGAAACTAATAGACAAAATCACTTTAATATCGCGCGCAACGAATATTACAAATTGCCACGAACCGAGTATTCGATCAATCGATGTAAACGACGAATACCATCTTATATTACAAAAATTTCCCGACATCACCAAATTGGAAAACTTCAAAACACATCCTAAACATGATGTACAACACCACATTTATACTACTGGACCTCCGGTTCATGAAAAGGTACGACCGCTTAATCCGGAGAAATACAAAGTAGCCAAAGCAGAATTCGAGAGGATGATGCAATTAGGTATTTGTAGACCTTCGAATAGCCCTTGGGCTAATCCACTTGTATGCGTTAGTAAAAAAAACGGTGAGATAAGACCATGCGGAGATTATCGTAGACTCAACGCACAAACTACTCCCGACCGTTACCCATTACCAAGACTACTTGATTTCACATACTTACTCAAAGGGAAATCTATATTTTCAAAAATTGACGTTCGGAAAGCTTACCATAATATACCAATGGCTCCCGAAGACATTCCAAAAACTGCAGTCATAACTCCATTCGGTTTATTCGAATTTACAAGAATGAACTTTGGGTTACGTAACGCAGCGCAAGATTTTCAAAGACTAGTCAATAATGCATTAAAAAGTCTAGATTTTGCATTTCCTTATCTTGATGACGTAATTATAGCTTCAGAATCGAAAGAAATGCATGTAAAACATTTAGAGATAGTTTTGGAACGCTTAAATAATTACGGCTTAACGATCAACACAGATAAATGTGAATTTGGTAAATCCGAATTGGACTTCCTCGGTTACCACATCAACTCAAAGGGCATAAAACCGAGCGCAAAAAAAACGCAACTTATAAATGACTATCCACAACCCAAAACAATTGAGGAACTCCGACGTTTCCTCGGAATGATGAATTTCTACAGACTAAATATCCCAAAAGCTGCAGAAATTCAAGCACCACTAAACGCGTATTTACATAATTCAAAAAAACGCGACAAAACTGAAATTACGTGGACTGAAAGTGCATTAGAAGCATTCAGTCGATGTAAACAAATCATCAATAAGACAGTGATGTTATCACATCCCGACGCAACCGTGCCACTAGTATTGATGACAGATGCTTCCGGTACTTGCGTAGGTGCAGTTAGTGATAAATTAGAACCTCTAGGATTTTACTCAAAGAAGCTCACTGACACTCAAACAAGATATAGTACTTATGATAGGGAACTTTTAGCAATATACATGGCAATAAAACACTTCCGCCATTTGGTAGAAGGCAGAAAGCTATCAGTCCTAACAGACCACAAGCCATTAACATTCGCCCTATCGAAAAAGGTGTCGCCGTCAGACTCACCTAGGCGATTAAGACAGTTAGACTTCATTTCTCAATTTTGTGATAACATCATGTACATAGAAGGTGACAAAAATACAGTCGCCGACGCATTATCCCGAATTGATGAGATTATTGTGCCATCATTATTCGACTATCAAAAGTTAGCCGAACTACAAAAAAGCGATTCGGAATTACAAAATCTACGTAAACATGATAAACTCCAATTTAAATTAATCACCATGCCCAATTCGGAGATAAAGATAGCCTGCGAAACATCAACAAACGACATACGTCCTTATCTACCTATACAGTTTCGGGAACTCGCCATCAAAACTTTACACAATGTGAGTCATCCCGGCGTCGCAGCTACCCAACGCTTAGTTAAGTCAAGGTATTTTTGGAGTAGCATGAATAATGACATAAGAAAATACGTGAAAATGTGTGTTCCCTGTCAAAAATGTAAAATTCAACGCCACACAGTAACACCGATAGGCGAATTTAACAACACAGGAAATCGTTTCGAACACGTACACATAGATATAATAGGACCACTGCCACCGGCAGAGGATTTCAAATATTGCGTCACCATCATCGACAGGGTGACGAAATGGCCTGAAGTTATACCCGTTAAAGACATAACAGCTGAAACGGTTGCTAAGGTGTTCGTAGAGCATTGGATTGCTCGTTTCGGTTGTCCAATACGTATAACCTCAGATCAAGGTCGTCAATTCGAATCAGACCTATTTCGACAGTTATTAAAAAGACTCGGCATCGAACGAGTTCGTACAACCGCATACAACCCAAAGGCGAACGGCATGATCGAAAGACTGCACCGTACCTTAAAAGCTGCTATCATGGCAAAATGTTCAAATAGTTCACAATGGTTACGGGAATTACCTCTAGTACTCCTAGGGTTACGCTCAGCAGTTAAATTAGATCTGGGATACAGTCCATCACAATTTTTATACGGCAGTAGTCTCAGACTTCCAGGTGACCTATTCCTTTCAAAGCCTACAACCAACATTAACGAGAGCGATTACATCAAACAATTAACCAATTCATTGTCATCCGTTCCCAACCTCTCACATTCAAGTTTACAAAACAATAACAATAGTGTATTTATTCATAAAGACTTATCCATTAACATTCATGTGTTTGTTAGGAACGAAGCACGGCGTTCTTTGGTACCACCATACGAAGGCCCATATAAAGTACTAACACGTCATCCAAAATTTTACACTTTAGACTGTAACAACAGGCAAGTCACAGTATCACTATCGTCTAAAACCAGCTTATTTATTAGACTTTGATAATGTGCCGGTCCCGCGCCAAGAGACCCAAACAAAGCCACCCGACACCGTCCCACATCCGGCGAACGTTACCACTTCATACGACACTTCAAGCACTACGACACCGCCGGTTATAACGAAATCGGGCCGCGTCGTTAAGAGGACCGTAAGATTCGACATGTGAGCCGCCACTTCAACATTGTTATCAGCTGTTTACATAACCGTCAGACGTCAACAAACGCTCACTATCGCTGCACTCATACCAGTCAGCAACAACATGGGCCAGCCAGCTAACAAAATGACCATCGTTGCGCACTAGAACAGCGCAGCCAACATTTTTGGAAGATGAAACCATTACCATCACATCACCTACAAGATGTTACTAGCCGCAATCATCCTAGTCAACAGCGGTAACCCTATGTATACCTACTCTACGTGGGGTGGAGCTATGGCAGGCGTCGCATCGAAGCCGCCGCCGCCGAATCAAGAATCAGCTGCGCGATCACACAACGTGCTAACGGCGTACCACTAGGGACGCCAACCTACAAGCAAATATCGCGAGTGCAAAGTGCAAACCTCAAACAAACATAAGTGTAGTGTAAACAATTTCCGTCGAAAGACCGTGAACACTCTAGTACTTATAAGTAAAACAATTGTCCACAACCAATGACGTAATATAATGTTTATACGAGTATAAGTATGTCCTTAACTTATATAATTTCTTTATTTTAACGTTTGTACTGTTTGTAGCTTATTTCATAATTTTATTTTCTTTCAGGGAGTAACTAAAACTTAATTATTTAATCTAAGGGGGGAGGATTGTAGCGCGTAGGCATATTAAACATCTATAATCTTAGGCAATGTATGACGTAGCTCGTAAGTTAATTCTAAGTCCTCTCAACCTCTGTACACAACACCAGTCGTTCAGTAAACCTTCAACCGAGAACACGCTCTTTCATTTGCCAACCTTCTGATTATACACACATCAAGTACCTTACCGGCAAACTGTGCAAACCAATAGTAATTAGTTATGGCAATAGCTCATGGCATGGCAAAAAGATAACCAAACTGTAGTCAGCACTGTTGGTTGTTGAACTTTACCTGGGGTGGGCTGTGTGAGTTATATTATATGTTAGTTATATATGTTACTATGTGAGTACTATACTTACAAAGGTGGTGCAACCTGTATAGTGTATCATTATGCATTTAACATATTTTAAAGTCAATGTATTTTTTATCGCCAGACTTTAACACAGACAAGCTGCTATCTTTTAAATGATATATAAATACTCCTTGATAACACGTCTGCCTTAGATCGCCGTTCACCCTGAAACCATGCGTTTTATCATTCCATTAAAGATCTTTGTTTTATCAAGAAGATCCCACGTGACCGTTGTACGTTATACAGGGTTATTTGTAAAACACCAGCAACCTCTTAAGAGGTCATTGTATTCATCATTACGAACAACTTATACTATGGGACCAAACCTGAATTCGCGAAATAAAAATCAGCTGTTCCCTACATTTATCTTCGTCTATCTCGTCAAAATGTAGGGAACAGCTGATTTTTATTTTTTGTTTGGTCCCATAGTAAAAGTTGTTCATAATGATGAGTACAATGACCTCTTAAGAGGTTGCTGGTGTTTTTCAAATAACCCTGTAGAGCTTATTTTATACAGTCGTCATTACTATTGTTTAGTTCGAAAAACAATGCGAATAATTATTAGTAGGTACCTAACTATGAACTAACTATGTTGTAACTTTGGATCATTGATTGACATTATGACACTGTTGTGTATAAATAATTGTTTATAATTCTGATTGATTGTGAAATAATTAAGGGCGAAAACAAGCAGCAAATGACTGAGCGGCAGGGCCAGAAGGAGATGGCGGATTGTATTTTTTACTCTTATAGGTACATAGGTAGACTTGGCCTGGCATCAGGTGGCAATAGACAGTCGTTACCTACATAATTTCAGAAACCCGAAAATCTCAGTTTTCAGGGTTTCTTGTTACCTTAGTAAAAATTGCCCAGTTATCGGGATTGGGCGGAGGTCACAACCATCTAAACTCCCTTTGACGTCAACCCTGATGTCGACGATATCCAGGAAATACTTGGTGCTATCTAAAACAATAGGCTAATAAAGACTGACATAAATGTCTATGTATTTACCAATGGAACAGACTTTGTATGGTAACCTACTGGCACGGCAGACAATGTAGGTAAGTATTTTTAAAAGGAAATGCAAATAAAAACTTGGCAAGTCTTCCTCTATTTAGTGATAATATTAAAATGTCAAGGTTCCTCTTTTATTTGAGGTAGAAGATCAACAAATCTCGTTTTGATAAGGTTGACCGTAAAGCATTACAATCAGTGATGACTTTAAATTCTATACCTATAAGGTATAGGTAGGTACCCTAAATTTCTTCAAAGACAGTACTACAGCCATTGTCTCTAATTCAAACGAGTGCCGAAATTCTTCTTCTCGTGTAGTTTAGCGTCTATTGTGACTACATTCACTGACTCTGATGTTATCTTTTTTTTAAATACAGTAAAAGTGAAAAGCTGTTCGTTGGTACGCGCATCACTTGAAAACGATTCAACTAATTTGGCTATATTTTGTTTTAAATTTTCATAATAGTTCGAATTCAGTTTTGAGAAAAGAAAAATTTAAAAAGTTGCCTGTATAATTTGAAAATTCTGGAAAAACTGTATGTGTTTTTTTCTATGGGATTTTTGTAAGAAATTTTGAAATTTGAACAGGACTACGTAGGTCAGGTCAGCTAGTTTTTAAATAACTATATTTATCTACTCTGTATTCAAGAAACTTAATTCTTCTTATGTACAATGCTAATTAGAAGATAACGTCATTTAAAAATGGAATATCGTTTTAAATGCGTTCGGTTCGAATGGTAAACGATAAAGTATCGGTTGGTCCTACGCATTGTTCGTATTAAGGACGTCACAATTTTTATTATCATAGAATACGTCATTTATATAAATTTGTGGTTATTACTACGTATATGCATCGATCACTAATAAAGAACCGTATAATTATGTGGTTATTATCCTTAGTTACTAACTGCACCTAATTTTACCTAAAGGTAGGTACATAATACCTACACAGTTAAACAAACATGCCCAAAATAATCTATTTTAAAACGATTAGGTAATAAATTAAATTTGATTGATTTGCACATTGTTTATCGACCAATTTATCATGAAAATTATCAAATAAATCTCAAATCAAACTAATGCCCTAATTAAGTAGATCGTTAATTTGCCGTAGGTACCTAATTACTAAATTCATGAACATAAACTACATTTGGGTAATTTGACAGACCTACTTACCTAGGTATATGTTTAATTAAAAAAATCATACATTTTAATTGTACCTACTATTGTATATTGTATATGTAGGTATACCTAACATAATATGCATGACGTTAATACCAACGAAGGTAGCCAATTATTCTTTAAATAGGTAAGTGTTTAAACTGTTAAAATAACAATAGGATAGGAATCAACTGCCAGTATTACAGTCTTTTTTCAGACACCATTATTTCCTCAAACAGAACTGTTTACAAAGACTAAGGAGGTCAATACACCGCAGTAAACTTTTTCAACATAAATATACTAGCGTAGCGACCCATTCCTGCTTGGCATGGTTTATGCGACTTTATAAAAAATTAAATTGCTTTATTTTATGTACGTTTAATATTCATGTATTATACAAATCAAATTCTCTATATGATGATGAAAACCGCATCAAAATCAGTTGCTTTTTAGAAGAACAACGCGTAGACATGAAAAGCGGGTTTAATTTATAATAAATACAAGCTGACCCCGCGAACTTCGTACCGCCATAGAATACCTAATAGTACTTAGGTATCGCCTCAGATTATTAATTATGTAGTTTTTTTTTTTAATTTTTCCCATGTTTTAATAGTTATTCTGCTATTCGATATTGACGCAAATCTAACAAATCAAATATCATAAAAATCGGCCCAGTCGTTCTTGAGTTATAAATGGTGTAACTAATCCGACTTTGTTTTATTTATTTAAGTAGATATATAAATATGCATGTATAGATTTACCCACCTAGTACTATAAGGTATCTTACTTAGGTAGCTTTTGACATGCTTTTGTAACTAAAATGTTTTTCATATCCTAAGGGACGTGATGGATGACACACGCGATCGACATTCACGTTGGTACCTATTCCCATAATAATTTAAGTACCGTTTTCAACGTAAATTAAATCCCGCTGGTCTATTAAACGATAGCTTTTACCTTACAATGTCTAATTTATAGTTCCATAATAAATAATTTTATGGAAATTGTTTGTATATTGACGGAGTTAGGAGGTACCTAGTTCGAGCTATTGTTATTTTCAACTTTTTAGCGAGCGGCGTAATTGCGTAACATACTAACAGGTAGGCATGGCTTTCATTTTGACAGTTCCACAACATTCATTGCGTTATTTACGTTGTTGAGCAGACACATTTTTCGAACATAAGAAGCAATGGATTAGTAATATACTTCAAAATGATTTAGATTGTGATTGATAATGTGTTACGAAATTTGGGATATTGTTTGTATAGAAGCTAGGAAGCACATACTCCAATTCATACCTAATTTCGACAAAATCAGAAAGAGACTGGACGTCTTTAAAATGTTAACTAATATCAACCTCATTAAAAACTACAAATATATGCATATGCAGGTAGATATCAAATCTTATCAACGCCGAGCCCAAAACTTTGGACCTAGAAACCGGAAAGCCAATGCTTGTAATTTAAAATGTTCAAAATCTAGTCGCAGTCTCATCTCGGCGACAAACAATAGGGAAATTAAGAGGTATTTTTGACGGATTGAGCCTGAGATCAGACTGTGAACGTTCTTAAAATTACGAGAATTGTCCCTCTGAAATTTTACACAGAGGTCTCTTCTCTTTAAGCTGAAATAAAACCGAATTTTTCGAAATTCCCACATGGGAGAACACACAGGCGGAAGTAGCAGCTATATTGGTATAAGTACCTATATAGTGCGTAGGATACCTACATGCATAACTTAACTCTGCTGCATTTGCGTAGGCGCATATCTGAAAGCCCTGGGGGGCGATTCTACTAATTTGCACCGTTACACGTTCAATTGCGTTATAATAACAGTTCGATTTCGTTCGCCGTTCGATAGTTACTTATAAAGTCATTCTACTATTTCATAAGCAAACTGGAAACTAAACCTAAGCTGAATCGTAACTGAATGTTAGCGGGAACGTAAAAGTGGGTAACCACGTCACGCTCATGTTCGATTTTATTAGCAGAATATATTTTGAAATTATTTCGATCGATCGTTGGCTTAAACTAAAACGTAACCGCAGTTGAATCGTTGTTCATTAGTAGAATATGAAAACGCTTATCAGCCGTGATTCAGCTGTGGTTTTCCATTGCGTTTTTGAACAATTTTGTTAGTAGAATCGGCCCCCTGATATGCGATTGTTCAACTACCTACCGTTCGCTGCACCGATAAGTGACATCACATTCATGTTAGAAATAGATAATACTAAACGAAATATTTTTCTGATAGCATGTATGTTCTACAGATAGAACAATATCTGTTTTTTGTTTCCTTTGTACTTCAAGATAAGAAAATAAACACCGGAACATATTCTGTACATTCCTTGGTAACAAAAATGACTGATTAACGTAAACGAAGCCAAAGGAGTATTTAGGATCGTACCAGGTGGCGTTCTGTAGTCTCTGCTTACCCCCAATGGAAAGTAGCCGTGAGTTTATGTTACGTTAAGATAGATCGGTGAAGCTCATAGGTTAATGATAATACCAAAAAAGGTTTAGTTGGCCTAATCAATAGATAGCACTCGTTTCTACTCGCTATCTTGACATGTAAATTTATCTACCTTTAGCAGAATAAAATGTCGGATTTTAAAAGAAGCCGAATAGCCTAATAAGTGATAACTTTTAAAACAAAAAATATCAAAACTAGTTCAGCCGTTGAGAGCTACGATGCCGCAGACAGAGACACAGATACGTTAAATTTATAACCCATCCGTTTCCGTCGGGGGTTATATAAAAACTAGCTGACCCCGCAAACGTCGTTTTGCAAAAAAAAAAAAAATAGGGGTATGAAAAATAGATGTTGGCCGATTCTCAGACCTACTCAATATGCTCACAAAATTTCATGAGAATCGGTCAAGCCGTTTCGGAGGAGTACGGGAACGAACATTGTGACACGAGAATTTTATATATTAGATTACCTAAATAACATTCAATCCCTATTTAGACACGCTGTATAACATATTTATCTGCTGTATTACATAACACACTTGTTTTGGCATTTCTACTTTAAACTATATACCTAGATGTTTCAGTGACAGTCAGGGAAAATAATATTGATAACAAAATTGGCACTCTATGTCAATTTAATCGTTGTGAAAATCTGCTTTACAAAATAACTAATTTAATTTCCCTGACTGTACCTTGCTTTGCTATTTTTGCTGGAAATATTGGCTAACTGACGATGTAAAAATTACCTCCAGACTTTGACAACATTAACATTAACCTAAATCGAATAGATAGGGAGTGGTAATAGCTATTTTTACGTTTACTACTATAACTGTACTATTTTAACTATTTTCAACAGCATCGCATTCGCATTTTCTGCATTCGCGATTTACTTGTCAAAAATGTAAACAAATATGAGTTTAGAGAAAAATAACTATAAATCCTACATAATAAAGTTGAGTTTACGCTACAAGTTCAAACATTTTTAAAACTTTTTCAATAGTGCTAGTCACTATGAAATCAACTTAAGAACTTGCCATTAGAATAAAGTTGATATTTGTTTTTGAAACATAAGTTTGAATAGACATTGCCTGTCAAGTTTCAATTTTCTACTAGACAGGCTGTCTGGGACATCGACGCACAAGCTGTTACCAAAGAGTCTGTACATAATTCCAGACATTACCTATACAGGGTGATTGAAAGATGGGTGCAAAGTTTTAAGGCGAAGATAGTACAGACAACTTAGAACCATTTAAGCCATGGATGTCTTAGACGAAATCTTACCAATTTTTTTTTGCCAAATCTTTATGTTTTTTATGTCTAATGACACAGAGGCCTAAAATATGTTTTGCTAGATTGTTTACACATTATTTTAATGAAATAAAATAAAAATATATTCATTTATCATTCAATTTGGCCATAAATAAGGAATTTACTTAAAATTTTGGGAATTATCGAAGAAAAACAAAAATTTGGTAAATAAAAACAGGTAAGACTTCGTCTAAGACAACCATGGCTTAAATGGTTCTAAATTATCTGTATTGCTGTACCATTCATTTTGACCGCTTAGGTTTTGCATTTTTGTAGCAAACAGCTGTTTTTTTAATAACCGACGAAAAATTTCAACACTGGTCGGCCCCCCTGCCTTGAATTGTTTCGTGAATCATGTACTGCATCCATGGTATTTTAACAGGTTGTGCTTCGAAGGAAAATACCACCCTATATAAAAGCCTGAGACTTTCGGTAGACTGAAAAATTAAACATGTTTTTTTTTTTAATAAGATTTCAGGTCATTGAATTATATGGGACAAAGCGCTAATAGCTAGTCCATTGCGAAAATTTGGCGAATCACCAGAGGAAACAGTTTTTTTTTTTCATTTATTTTGTGAAGAGTGGAATAGTCTTTTTGTCTGACTTGTTTAAAAATAAAACAGGTAACGTAGGCGCCTTTTAGTATGTATTTTCTTTTGATCGTACGAATAAAATACCTATTCCCCGATATAAAACTAATAATTCTACATAGAAAGTACCTAATTAAGATAACATAATGCTAATGCCAATGAATGTTGTGACTAGACTAGCTTTAATCACTATTGTTTATACACTTAAAACCTAACACATACACAGTGAAAATAAAACCAACCAGTATGTAAATAATGAAAGAATTCAGAAGCCAAATACTTAAGGCTCACGCAGACAGCGGGACGCGATCACACGACGGTGCGTCCGCGACGCGATTCTGGTAGAACAACTTCCTAGAATTTTTCATAGAAATCGTTCTACTAGAGTCGAGTCACGCCTGTCTACAAGAGCCATTAAAAGATTTTCACACCCATGTGATATGTTTCCGCCAATACACACAAGTTCGACGCTCATAATAAACCAGATTTCTGTACTATGACGTAAATTTTATTCGAAGATCCACTCGCTTGTATAAATACATGTAAATTGTCGAAAACAAAGCTCACGGCGATGTGCCAAATTTAACGAAACGACGCCTTGATAATATAGGTACCCACACTCGAAATAGATCGCGGTTTAGAAGAGCTTTAGTTCTTGACTAATAGAACAAGTTATCATAAACTGAAGTCGTTTTTTGTGTCTGTCTGTGTGACCGCGTTGTTCTCCGAAACTACGCAACGGATTTTGATTCGGTTTTAGAGAATTTGGAGAAAGTTTATGTGTCAAATACATTGATATTAAACTCACATATAATAAAGGAATCTAGATTTTCTGTCAAGTCATAAAACCCGTGAGAAGCAGAGGCGAGTCGCTAGTATAGAACATAATTATATTAATTGGGAGCGATTCATTTGTTTGATGAGAGATTTTACTAGTCAACGGAGCAACGATGTACAAACCTCCAAATTAACCTATAAATTCTTTCTAGAAATGTACCTGCAGTGCGATTCTGTAACCATCTCACCGTGAAACTTTAGGTGAAGTGAGCGTGGAGTGAGCTGTCAGTTTCATCCTGATGCTAGGGATTGGTACTCTTGACAGCTCACTCTAAGCTCACTTCACCTAACTTTTCACGGTGAGATTTTTACAGAATCGATCGGCTGTACTGTAGAATTGTATTTTGGTTTAAACTAGCATTAATATTTTAGTTAAACCTCTTAAGGACGCCTTCTACTGCCTTGATTACATGCTTAATTTTAATAATACTACTTAGTACCTACTTAATAATCATGTCAGACGTGGAAATAGAAGTCATTTCTTTTATTCCTTTTTACATTCTCTACAACGTTTTTTTAAGTCCATCTAGTCTAGATATAATTTCGAATAGGAGAGGATTAAAATAACTTAAATATTAACAAAACAGAATACCTAACAAATAAGTTGGCATTTAGATACACGTTGTTAGACCGCTATTGGGAATTCAGCAAATGTAGGTATTTCTGTTTCTATAGATCGGGTATTCTACAGCTGAAAAGGTCAAATACATACTTATTATTATCTATTAGAATCTACTCTTATCATTTTTCTATTACCTATGTTACAAATTGTTGAAGATTATGATATAAATTGTTATGTTCAATGTCTTACGTCAACTAAACAATCTAAACGTTTCTTAGTTTTATTTCTACTTATATTATCTTTGGTGATTTACAGGGCCACTTCTATTGGAAAGGTCAATGGACTTTACTATATAGGTAGTCATACGATTACGACAAAGCTCAGCTCAATGTTATTACTGAAACGGTTTAATCTATATCTATACTAATATTATAAAGAGGAAAGATTTGTATGTAGGTATGTTTGTAGCGAATTGGCTCAAAAAGTACTGGACCGATTTTAAAAATTCTTTCTCCATTTGAATGCTACATTAATATAGGCTTTTTTAATTGCTACTGATTAATATAGGCTTTTTTAATTGCAAGAAAAAAATTAAATGTTTAAAAAATAAATGTCCACTCGTGCGAAGCCGGGACGGGCCGCTAGTCTGTCTATAGATTATATTTATCATTACAACAATGCATTCCTATCATGTTATTTTCAACAATACGATTTGGTTTGATAAAATATAAATAATTTTTTGGTCTTATTTTTTTTAGTATTTTACTAATGTCGTTAATTTTCTAATAGGTACAACGGGGTAATTGCGTAACACACTATCAGTAGCAATGGCTTTTATTTTGACAGTTCAACAGTATTCATTGCTTTATTTCCATTGCAGAGCGACAAATTCTTCGAACATATAAAGCAATAGATTAGCAAATATCCTTCAAAATGATTCAGATTAAAACTATACTATATAGTGGTGTTTCGTCATTACGGTGGTGAATGAATTTTCCAAGAGCGCATGGCTGGCCAAGTCACACTACTATGACAAGAAACTACTTAATGACAACTAGTTACTACTACTCAGTTGCGAAGGGTGAATTTATGACAGAAGTAAGCCGGAGCAAAAAAAAGTCAATAAAACGTTTCATTATATTTCAATGATCAATTTGTTATAATAGTGGTTGTGTTCTAAATTTTCGAAGGGAAACCGGTGGGAATCGTGTTGTATCGTACCTTCGCGTTCGTCACTGCTACTACTTATAAAAAAAAGCGAAAAACACTGAAAGGACTCTGTATAAAAGGAGGTTCTGTATTCGACCCGTATGTATGTATGTATGTCCGCGATTTTCTCAAAAACTAATGAACCAATTTTGATAGTTCTTTCATTAATGTGATTTACATACTTTCAGGAAGGTTTTAGTATATAATACACTAGCTTTTGCCCGCGACTTCGTCCGCGTGGGTTTCGTACTTTCCTCAAATAAATTTAACACCCTCTCCACCTCCCCCTGAAAGGTATTTCGAAAATTATTGATTACGATCTTTATACTTACTTTATTTAAAGATATAAGTATTCGGGCCAATATTTTAGTTAAACTACCTAAGATGTTTCAAATAAACTATCCTCCTTTTTCATCACGACAGGGCTTGTTTTTGCATTTGGTACGTTTCCATAGTAAGTAGTAAACCCCTAAAAGTGACAATCTTTATTATTTACTGAGGCAAATGTTGAAAAGTTTCAAGTTTCTTAACCAAAGGAATAAGACCACCTTTTCACCTTCACAGTTTTTATCCCCATAGGGGCGAAATATTGAAAACATGTTTGGGACGTTTCCATATCTTGACTCAAAGATTATTTATACCAATTTCCCATTGAATCAAGCCACGCAATAAAATACTCCTCTGTGATATGGACTACCCCCGTTCACCCCGTTAGGGTTAGATTTTCGAAAAACCCAGTCACAATTTTTTATTTATTTTGGTCTTAAGTATACATACTGAGTTCCGAGTTTATATTATTGGACCGCGCGATAAAATTCTTCCATACAAACTGACACCCTCAATCTCCCTTTAGAGCAGAAAAACATAAAATGACAAACTATAATTTACTTAGATAAGTATTTGTGCCAAGTTTGAAGCTTAAATTTATTCATACCATTTTTTTGGAGTAAATCAAGCTACGCACTATAATACCGGCCTTAAAAATCGAATTACCACTTCTTTACCCGTCAGGGGTCTACTTTTGAAAGACCCATTTCTTATTACTTACTTAGGCAAATATTCCTTCCAAGTTTCAAGTTTATTAACCAAATGAATAATATTTTTCGTATAAAGTTTTTCCCCACTTTTCACCCCACACAGGAGGAATTTTGAAAAATGTTTGGCATGTGTTCATAACTTGACTCAAAGATTATGTCCAACAATTTTCGAGTTAATCAAGCCACACAGTAAAATGGAAAATTAACTACTCCTTTTCACCCCGTCAGAGGTAGATTTTCGCAAAACCCTGATACATGTTATTCTTTACTTTTGGTCTAAAGTATAAATACTGAGTTTCGACATGATCGGAGACCGCACGTTAAAATTCTTCCATACAAATGTTGACACCACCTAATCGCCCTTTAGGGGGTAGTTTAGAAAAGCAAAAAAATGCCAAAATTCATAATTTACTTAGATAAGTATTCATGCCAAGTTTCAAGTATATTAACCAAATGAATAATATTTTTCATATAAGCTGTATCCCCACTTTTCCCCCCTACAGGGGTGGAATTTTGAAAAATCGTTTGGAATGTGTTCATTACTTGACTCACAGATTATATAGACCAATTTTCGAGTTAATTAAGCAAGGCAGTAAAATTTGCCCTGTAAAATTAACTACCCCTTTTCTCCCCGTTAGGGGTAGATTTTCGAAAAATCCTGATACACGTAATTCTTTATTTTTGGTATTAAGTATAAATACTGAGTTTTGAGTTAATTGGACCGCGCGTTAAAATTCTTCCACACAAATTTTGACACCCCCCAATCCCCTGTTAGGGGGTAGTTTAGAAAAACAACAAATGCCAAACTTTATAATTTACTTAGATAAGTATTCGTGCCAAGTTTCAAGTTTATTAACCCAAGGAATAAGATTTTTCATATAAGCTGTATCCCCACTTTTCACCCCCACAGGGGTGGAATTTTGAAAAATCGTTTGGAATGTGTTCATTACTTAACTCACAAATTATTTATACCAATTTTTGAGTTAATTAAGCCAGGCAGTAAAATTTGCCCTGTAAAATTAACTACCCCTTTTCTTCCCGTTAGGGGTAGATTTTCGAAAAAACCTGATACACGTGATTCATTAATTTTGGTATTGAGTATAAATACTGAGTTTTGAGTTAATCGGACCGTGCATTAAAATTCTTCCATACAAATTTTGACACCCCCCCATCCCCCTTTAGAAGGTAGTTTAGAAAAACAAAAAAGACCAATTTTCATAATTTACTTAGATAAGTATTCGTGCCAAGTTTCAAGTTTATTAACCCAAGGAATAAGAGTTTTCATACAAACTTTCATCCCCTATTTAACTCCCTTAGGGGTTGAATTTCGAAAATTCCTTCCTTATTCCTCGTCTACATTATAAAGAAAACCTCTGTGCAAAATTTCAACTTTCTAGGTCCAAGGGTTTAGGCTGGGCGTTGATGAGTCAGTCAGTCAGTCAGTCAGTCAGTCAGGACTTCTCTTTTTATATATATAGATTAGGTAATTATTCTAATGTAAGAAGATAAATGCGTAAATGCACTGCATCTCCGGCATTTCTATGCGAATTTTGATGATTCTGCTTCTAGTCGGCATCTTCAATTCTTCAATGCACTAGTGTTAATTGAATTTGTGTAAGGTAGTTAACCTACAACTAAAAAGTGAAAAATATAAACTTTTTTACAAAAAAATAACAACCGACCTCCAAAAAAAACTACAAACTTAAAAATAACTTTAATTTCGGAAGTCGGTGTCAAAAAACGAAAATGCGAACCCAACGAAACCGACTTCCGAAATTAAAGTTATTTCTAACGTGTAGTTTTTTTTTAAGTCGGTGGTTTTTTGTTAAATAAAACAAATATCATACGAAACAAAGTAACCTTATGGCCACAGACCTAAGGACAGTCTACACTGACTCATGCATGTCTCATGGACTTTTATCTCGCTTTATTAAGCAGAACACTGATTCAGAGCTAATAAATAAATAAAAACATATTAAGTCATTGAAACTTGATTTGTGTACGTAAATAAATTGTTTAATTCACTCACACTTCCCAGTAAGGTCTCATTAATAAATTATTATAATATTGTGAAACACGCAGTGACTGTTAATAAATCTTGTCATGTTAATTACCAAGACTTGAATATCAATATTAAACTAATTAAAGCAATAATGGAAATTGAATTATCTAAATCATGGTTGACAATCGGCAAGCGCAGATTACATAATGCATGAACAATGGCATCGTTATTAAGGAGCAGTGTTGACCAGCACCCTAATTGCGTAACACACGAGCAATCACAATCTAGCTGTTTCATTTTGACAGTTCAACAACATCCATTGCGTTATTTACATTGTTGAGCAGACAAGTTTTCCGAACATATAGGTAAAGCAATGGATTAGCAATCTGTTTCAAAATGATTCAAATTATGATTGATCGGCCGGTGGTATACGGCCCCGACTTAAGAGTTGCAGGTCGCGAGTTCGAACCCAAGCAGGTGCTATACTATGTGTAAATTATTTGATCAAATTGAGTCGGATCAGTAGTTCCGAAGATTACCCCATACATACAAACTCACAAATGATACCACTTTTTATTAGATGTAGGTTTTTAGATCTAGAACATAAAAGATTATTTGAGTCTGATAATAATGTTGTAAGTGTTGTCAACATAAAACATATGTGCGACAAAAGAGACACTTGTCCTAAATAATAAGATTTCTCATTACACAATGTTATTAGCTATTAATGCCAGAAAAGTAGGTGACAATAAGTAGGTTCTTGATTCTGGGGTTTTTATCGATTCACTTTCAAAATCGATGTGTTATTCAACTTCCTCGACAATATTCGATAACTATTTTTCTGCACTTCAGGCAATCTCAGGAGCAGTGGGTCAAGTGGCTTGGATTATAATGCCTTAAGTAATATTTTATATTGATGTAATTTGTTTTCTGTAGAGTTCTATCAATGTTAATATTAGATACCATAAAGTTTGAAGGTACGATTCAACAGCATAATATTGTCTGTGGCAAAAATTTGACAGTGACAGCTAGTGTTTACATTCTCTTTGAGTGACAGCGCAGTAGCAGTCGTTAGCCATTTCTTATAATGATTTCAATAATGTTTGTTCGTTTCTATCTAATAAATGATATATATATATATATATATATAGACTAGCTGACCCGGCAGACTTCGTACTGCCTCAATCGATAAATAAAAGACCTAAACTTTTGTAATTACAGTGGACCCCCGGTAGTCCGACAAACATTTTGCAGGGCAGTGTCGAACTATCGAATTTGTCGGATTATAGAGTACTGCCTAAGACCCCCTATAGTCCGAATTTTTTTTACAAAAGAGTACCTTATAATCCGACAAATTGCCGATTCAATGATAAGATTCTTTATGTAGATGATGTCGGATTATAGGGGGTGTTTACAAAAGAGTACCTTATAATCCGACAAATTGCCGATTCAATGATAAGATTCTTTATGTAGATGATGTCGGATTATAGGGGGTGCCGGATTAGACAGGGGCCGGATTACCGGGGGTCCACTGTAATTTTAAAACAAACAAAACGAAGCCGTATTTAATAAATAAACATTTTTTGAATGAAGCATGAAGTGTTATTATTATTTTGCAATAAAGTTCAAATTGACTCTACATTTTTTTTAGAAAATGTTTGTATGGGAAATAGAAAAGGGCTGTTTTTAGGGTTTTCCCGGGAATTATTCGATTTTTTCTCACCTTTTAAATCTTTCCTAGACCTCCACGAACATTTCAAGACCAAGATAAGATAAATCCGTTCAACCGTTCTCGAGTTTTAGCGAGACTAACGAACAGCAATTCATTTTTATATATAGATTTGTCATAGTAAATAGCCAGTTATATTTTACATCTACATTATACAAACACTACGATATAATAATTATTATGTCGTAGTCGTAACAAAATGACGACCGTAAGATTCTAAGAATAAAATTTTCATTGATTGAGCCAAAATCTGATGCGGTCTTCATTACAAACGCA
The DNA here is from genome assembly GCA_949316385.1 of Globia sparganii. Taxonomy (NCBI): domain Eukaryota; kingdom Metazoa; phylum Arthropoda; class Insecta; order Lepidoptera; family Noctuidae; genus Globia; species Globia sparganii. The sequence continues at coordinate 16,612,122 of OX438663.1, read as the reverse complement.
ATGTTTCAATTCAATCAACTGTCAAGAATTTCAGAACAACATACTTATTGAATTATAGATTTTTTGAAATTGGAACACAGAATGATGTGGTGCTTCCATACTTTTTTTTTCCTTCGCCCTACTCGGGCCGGCTAAGGTCTTGGACCATACCGTCTCGTCTTCAGTGAGATAACCATAAATAACAGAAACATTTTGCCAGTGCTTCTCTCGGTTAGTTTCCAGATATTCCCTACGTAGTGGAAGTGTCCACTACAAGCATGCCAAAATACCTGATAAGTTTGCCAAAAGTCTGAAATAAGACAACTTCTTCGGGTGCATCATGAATTGATATCTATAAAACCTATGAACTTTGAATCACTGCGTGTTCTTTGACCGCGCGTGCGTTTTTTGGCACTGTCTAGATATCTATTAGATCGAATTGACGTCTTATCAAGCAGCCTCGTTATTGACATAAGTACACGATGTAAAGGTATTTTACATGAATATTTAATAAATTATAGATGAATTCGTAATTGATCACGAACTTCACCGACATAGATACATGTAAGGACGTTGTGTTCAACAACTAAGTATATCAAGGATTATTTTGTTTTGACCAAAATAATCGTTAAATGTGTGTGGAATTGTGTTTTACGGGCAGGAATTATTGTCGTACCCATCTTGATCTATATTGAGAACGACTGCATTGGCGTCTAGACACCCAGATGCAGCTGCATATTATAAGTAAGTATTTTACCAGACAATTTAGAGCTATATTTATCTTATTGTGTAGTCTTATTTTGTGTTTCTAGCCGCAAATAGTTTAGCTAGGGAATGGGGTTGTATTGGTGGCCGTGATTATTGATATTGTGGTAAATCTTTTGATGCATCTAACTTTAGCAAAACCTTACTTTTTATGGTGATCAAATTCATTCAACACATATGTACGGGATACGTTGTACCTAGCTTGCCTAATCTTATATCTACCTGGTTTCATTCAACGATATGATAAAGAATAGAATTCTAATAATTTTCTTGTTGTTTATTTACTTATAGCGGAATTTACAACTGATACACAATTCTTCTGATAGATAAAATTTAATTTAGTCATATCTCACACCTCTACCACAGTAGATTACTGTGCCTCTGTGCCTCTACGAAAAGCCAATAAAGTGTTCGTAGGAATTCAGGCAATAGATTATATTCTATGTTTCTTGAATGATTCGGATTAGATTAAACTAGTGCACTGAACTTGCACTTAACTGTTACGTACTTCGGTACAATAGACAACAATGAATCATATTAGACGACTTCCTTCAATGAGTACGACTCGTAATCGTGGAGACTCATTTTCTGCACTATGGTAGTGCATAAAATGAGTCTCCACGATTCGTCAGAGTGCCAACAAACAGTTCATTTTCTTGTAATTCGTTGCATAAAAAGTTCCTATGATTTGTCAATAGTGAAGCACCTGACCCAGTCTTGACTGTTTCGTCTGACCCGAGTCAAAACCACTAAAGGCAGATTAAATTTATGTAAAGAGAGGGATCAACATAAACCCAATACGCAGACAGACATTGCACCCATCCGGACTACTTATAACCAATTAGCCGAACCCCTGCCTAAAACAGCAGACGATCGAGTGACAAACAAACCATTATGGCCAACCTAACTGTCGTCTACGTCACACCCTGCCGCATTTACACCTGCATAATAGATTGTCTATGTCCCCGCAGTGGTAGAAAGCGAAACTCGCAACACAAAGTACACAAACAGTGTGCAATTACGGCCTAATGCTATAGTGTGCACGTTTCCTTACAACATTACGCTAAGGTCAGGGTGACGTCATGGGTGCACACCTGATGTGCATTGTAAAATATTGCTGGCCACATTTTACCTGCTTCAAAGCTGAATTTGGAAGGAAATAAGCTTGTCTTTTGAACTCTTTGAAACAGGAGGAATTTATGAAGTTTATACAGAATTCATTCTTAGAGCAGCCATGCTATTCTCTAAGGATACAGCCTTGCGGGCAGCGCTGTCGCAGCGGTGAAAACAATAGTTTCAGCGCTGCGACAGCGCTGCCCGCAAAGCTGTATCCTTAGAGAATAGCTCCCCAGGGCCTGTTGTATGGAGGTTGTTGATTATATTATTAATAATGAATTATGTTCCTGATGCCTAGTAGACTCGATGTATGGTCTAGACTCTAGACAATAACACTATGGTTTAAGATAGGGCAGGGCCTGATGGGCTTATAAAAATAAAATGAAGACTGCAATGTAGTTAATGGTCCCTATCGTGGCAAAGGACGGCCTGTAGTTGTCAGCAAGATTGAACCTAGCAACTAAGACATTCCAACAGCTATAATTATGTTTATTTATTAGTAATTCTTTATTTAATAAGAATTCATAGATAGCATCACATTTTCATTGTGTTTTATTCGTTAATTGTCTTGATTATTTTGTTATCTGTGTCGAGGATTTTAGGCCTTAATCAGGTACCTACACGAAGGTGAATCAATATATCTAAGTTTATACATTAAGTTTCGGAAAAAACAAAACTATTATGAAACATTTTCTAAAACATTGTAGTTTATTATTATGTATTTACGTAGTAATGAACTGGTTTCCTTACTGCTTAATCGATTTAATAATTTGATAACCTTGTAATCAGCTTGCACAGAACATTAGGCGGGCTAAAAACCTGTGTTTTAATATACTTATCGATAAAAACTTTTCCTCGGAGTAAAAATATTCTCGAGCGATATTATACCACTGGCGATGGCGGGATGCATGCACACTTGCGATTTGAAAAAAAGAACGAATGGTGACGTGCCATGTGTTTATTAATAAATTGTATGTTTTTGTTTTTGCTCCTTTCTTGACATTGAAGATGCCTCTTCGAATTGGTAGTGTTAATATTAATAACAGAAATAAATAAACGAAAACGTTTGTATTTTTATTTACTTTGGCATATTGACTGTAGGAAATATAGTCGGATTTCGATTTTGCAATGGACCATTCTAGCACAAAATCTAGTATTACCTACTGGCATTTAGTCTTAAAATAAGACAGATCATGTACTCTATACATTTTGTAATGAAGTGAATGGAAACGCCGCGTCCGTGTGGTATGCACTGAATAATAAACAATACCTACCTACCAGTTTTCCATAAACAATTTAAACGTTTTTTTAAAGGTGATGTAATCTGCCAATTACTTTGAGTTTTGCAGGTGTTTTCAATAGGTACCTACTGTTTTAATTTCAGACTAATTTAATAAGTACTCCGTTTCCTATCTAATTTACTAAATGTATTTCGGTCATGGTCATTTAGAAAGGAATACTTATTATGGCGAACTTAATCTGTTAATTTTAAGTAAAGAGGTTAGTTTTTGATAAGCGCTAATGGGATTAATAGTATTGATAATATCGTTTCAATGTCCACAGCTAATATTCTTCTAAAGATTACAGCTCTAACGATATTATAATTACAAATGAATGTAGGTACTGTACTCTTTGAATAAATAAAGCGACTCTCTTTTGTTTCATAGGTACTCTCATTAATTGACTTTGTTATTAATATTAACAAATAGGTATTAAATACGAATGAAAATGTTTTGTATTTAACCAGATTTAAAACATAGAATATCTGACTATCAAGTACACACATCAAAAGTGTCTAGGGATCAACATATATTTTTGCAATAACTTTTCTCCTGATTGATATTAATTAAAATTTTCTTTAAGGATTCATCAAATAAAGTGTTTTCGTTTGTCACAGTAACGATAAACCAAGTCACCTTTGCATTAATAAAGAAATTTGCCATTTTCCTAATAAAGGGATTTTTGACATTTGAACCACTAACACAAAAGTTCGAAAAAAAGACTGAAATAACAGTTTTCTCTAAAATTTTATTGGGTAACTTAAACAATTAATAATCCGTGTTTCTACCGCGAACACTAACAACACAAGAACATCGGTTTGGCATACTCAAAATGAGTTCATCCAAATCACGCTGTGGAATGGCCGCCCATGTTCGTTGCAACAACAAAAAAAGGTCTTCTTGCGACTGGATACCCTCCATATTCGGCAGAGCTCTTCTCTGTAGCATATCCCATGCATGCTCAATCGGGTTCAAGTCTGGCGACTGAGCAGGCCAGGGCAGGACATTGATGTTAGCTGCGGCGAGAGTCTGTCTTACAACTCTTGCGGTGTGCGGTCGTGCATTATCATGCATTAACTGAAATAAGGGACCGATTTGCACTTGTAGAGGAACGATGACGTCTGATACAATCGTCTCAGCATAAATTTGAGCGTTGAGGTTGCCTCTGATCCAAATCAACTCAGTTCTTCCGCCGATCCAAATACCCGCCCATACCATGATGGTTCCACCACTATAAGGATGGACTTCCTGGCAGGATTTTAATCGCTGTTGGCGTCCAGGGGTTCTCCAGTGTCGTATACGTCTTGTATCCGGTCTCATACCAAAACGAGACTCATCAGAAAAGCACACGAAACGCCATTGTTCTTCTGCCCAATTTCTGTGTTCAAGAGCCCATTGATATCGAATCCTACGATTGTGCATTGCTATAGGTGGTACCCGTAGCGGTCTTCGGGAATGAAGGTTCACTTCATGCAAGCGGTTTCTGACTGTTTGGTCGCTAATTAAGTTCCCTGAAGAGTGATGAAGCCTCACGGCTAACATCATGGCGGTTATTGTTGGAGCTCTTCGAGTTAAGATTTGAATGTATCGGTCTTGTCTCCGTGTGGTGCAGCGATACCGTCCTCCATGGCGCTCAGCCACGGTACCAGTGCTTCGGTAACGTGTCCAAAGTCGACTGATAACACTCTGACTTGTATTCAGAGCTAAAGCCACAGTACGTTGCCGGGAACCAGCTTCTATCATTCCCACGGCTCTGAGCATTTCTTCCCTGCTTAAATGACGTCGCCGCTCCATAATAACGTTGGTTTTAATCAGTAGTAGGGAAACAGTAGCACTAATAATGTCTTCAATGCGTTGTATGTTTTTATAGGGAAAATATTGACAGCTGATTTTCATCTTTTACTCGAATTTGATTCACAGTTCCTGATTCAAATTATGAAATGCACCAAAAAGGATCCATATAAATTTATAAAATCATAAATTTATTACAAAGCCACATCTCAATCTCAAGAAATCCGCATAAAAATGCTTGATCCCTAGACACTTTTGATGTGTGTATTTATTATGGATGTTGGTCGGTTAGATATGCTAATTTTAATGTCATACTAAACATACCAAACTAGTTTCCTGTGTCTGTGTATAAAAAAATATACCTACATAGTACATATAAGGTAGCAAGTAAATATATTGTATGGTAATATTTGTTAGAATAAAAAGAGTGTGTTGCGTTTTCACATCAATCCTTTTTGTTCTATATAAATTTATTTTTCTACCTTTTACTTATATTTTGTCATTCGAGTTGTCAATGAGAATTAAAACGAAAAATATATGTTTTTATCTTAACTTATATTTTTCTATCGTTTTTTCATCATCTCCTGCATTGCGCATTATTCTATGCACTCTGTACGCTAGTGGGACTTGGGTAGAACTACTAACAGGTTATGGGCACAGGCTTGCATGGAGATGTCTAACGGCAACAAGAGTTCTCTAGAGCGGAACTTAACAGTGGCACAAAATATGGAGTCTTCAGGAAGTAGTGGGTTACCCTCTATAGAGAAGTTAGATGGTAACAGCAATTACGCCACATGGAAGTTTTTGATGGAGTTACATCTTGTTCACGATGACTTGTGGGAGTATACAAGAGTTACACCTGAAGCGACCGATGTGCAAGGTATGAGGAAAGACCAGAAAGCTAGAGCAAAGATTTGCTTGATGATTAGACCTCATTGCTTGGTGCATGTACGCAAAGCTAAAACAGCTAAAGATGCTTGGGAAGCATTAATGAGTGCGTTCGAGGACAAAGGTCTAAATAACCGCTGTCGGCTACTTGCAAAGCTGGTGAGCATGAAGCTGGAGCAATTCCCATCGGTTAGGGAATATGTCACATCTGTGATGACGATATCTCAGGAACTTCAAGACCTAGGAAAGGAGGTTGACGATGAACTGTTGGCTGCTCTACTTCTCCAAGGCCTTACCATAGAGTTCCAACCAATGAGACTAGCCATAGAAAACAGTAACGTTGTTCTTACTACCGACTATGTAAAGATGAAGCTTTTTCAAATGGAGGATACCTATTCGGCAAGCATGAGTGCAAGCCAACCGAGTTCAGCACTATTGTCAAATAAGCATAAGGGTAAGAGTACACCGAAGAAGATCAAACAAAAGGTCAAGTGTTTTATTTGTGACGGACCACATAAGGCACATGAGTGTCCTGATAATCCAAAAGGAAAGAAGGAAGCTCTTCAAACCTTTGCGTTCGGCACGTCGATTCCACAGACAGAAGACTGGATCATCGATTCTGGAGCGTCGACACACATGACGAATCGCAAATCTTGGTTTAAGAACTTTAAGGATACTCCTAAGTCTTTGAGAGTGACTTGTGCCGATGGTAATGAGGTGTTCGGTGCAGGTGAGGGTACGGTAGTATGTAAGTCAGGATTGACAGTCAGCGACGTTACGTATGTACCTAAGTTAGCTTCTAACTTATTGAGTGTGAATGCAATTGCGAAAAAGGGTAACGTAGTAGTATTTACTGATAAATGTTGTGACATCTACAGGAGAAATGAGTGTGAGGTGCGAGGTAAGCCTGTTGTGAAAGGTGTGGAAGAACGAGGTATTTATAAAATTAAGTGCTGTTCACAGGGTTCTGCGCTAGCAACAACTGAGCATGACCAGCAGATGTTATGGCATCGGAGGATGGGACATCTTGGTATGCATAACCTCAAACTACTGCCCAACAAACATTTAGGCGCTAAGGGCAACCTTTTTTTAGCTCTCATAGTATTATAAATGATATATAAGAGCTCCGATAGTGACATTAGATTCTACTGTGGTGTTAAGGATAAATAATTAAACCTTCAAGAGGAATAACAGTTAAAAAGAAAAAATATATAACTTAAGGCGGTAGCATGGAGTTGGTAGGAAACATTGTATAGCTCTCTCTTATAACTTTAAGAAGCGTTAAACACTGAAAGCAATTTTAAAGTGTCTACTAACTCTTACTAACGGCTGATGTCTTTGAACACATTTAGTTAGATGCTTTGTAACACCTTAAGGCTTACCATAACATCTTTAAGAAGCGTAAAACACTGTAAGTAATTGTAAGGTGTCTACTAACACTTATTAACAGCTGATGTCCTTAAATAGAGTCACTGAAATACTTTGTACCACTTAACGAGTTCTATCGAGCCCTAAGAGTTAGCAAGAGAGCTATTAGTGTCATAAAAGTGTTCATTGTAAATCCTGTAGAGCTAGATGCTGCAAGAGTCACAAACTACCTTTAAATAACTAATTATTATATAATGGGGTTACTGGGTCAATCTTAGTCAATACAATGGTTTTTAGAAATACTTCTATATGGCGGCAAACAATATGTGCATAGATTATAACTCTTGATTATTACTTTACGTACAGTTATAGAATTTTATATCACCTAAATAGCAAAAACTCATCGACCACCATGATCGTTGAATTTTGCTCATTGAACAGATTCAGGTTAATAAAAACGATGGTAGTTCTAAAATCCTCATTGATACCTATAACTTTCACTTTTAACTATCTAAAATAAATAATATAATTATAGAAGCTTCTAAAAGTTAGTTTAAAAAATACAAAAAAAGTTCAGTACCTATTATAGTAAAGACAACTTATAACATTCAAAACAAATAAAAAATACACACACACAGGCTTTTCCATTTTACATAATTATTATAAATAATAGACATTAATTATTTGATTTATTCATTCAAATATGTTTTACGTAAAGGTTTTATTAAAACAATAACAGAACCCTGAAAATATTTAGTTTACATCTTCACATAGAACCATTATGCAAACTGAACCTATAAAGTTGTTATTTTTTCACTTTTAGAATCATATTGTAGAACTGCAATTGGCATAGAAGTGCTAACAATCACTCTTTAAGCACTACGTTAGGAATAACAGAGTTATCAGGATCCTTAAGTAATTTAGATATTGACGCCATTAAATAAATACTTAGTATAAAAATTTAAAAGGAAAAAACTTTTTCTAATCATTATTGCTCCACTTATTTACTATATTATTGTCAGTTTTCCATTAACATACCTATAGACAGTACCAGAAACTATTATTCACCATAATTGAAACAAAAAAATAACTGAGGCAGTAATTTTTTTCTATATAATATCATCAAAAGCAGTTTATTTTTGAGGCGTATCAAAATTGAGATGAAAACATATATACATTGTAACAGAAAACTTACCACAGCAGTGAGTTTTAATAATTATAACACCTAGTACCTAATCTAAAATACATTGACTTACCTATTTTATTAAACATAAAGTCACTTCCAAATACTATAAACTAGGCTATATCATTAAATCTGTACTGCTAAATATTTTAACGCTATTGACGGTAACAAAAGCACAAAATATATGAAAAGAGGTGAAAAGGTTGGGGCTTTGGGTGATGATCATTGCTACTAAATATCTACAATATATTCTCAAGGTATATATTGTATCGAAGAAGCACTAATATGTTACTAAAAAAGTTATTAGAGTAGATTTCATAACTATATTACTACTTTAGCTTGCAGTTGTAACCTGAGTATAGCTTAAAATACACTTGAAGTGGTAAGCACTGCTTCAATGGCACTATTATAGCTCTTTATTGTCACTCATCTAACACTACTCTATAACTATTATGTCACTATAAGCTCTAAAATCGTGGGCCCAAATCAGGGTTATAAGACAGTTAAAACGCGCTATATCACCAAATTTTAGTGCCTGTATAGGACCTTAGGTTCGTAAAATTCTCTTAAACAGCTCACGTAGCACTTATCATTAACACCAAAATGTTAGTTGGGTGAGAGATAAGATGGCAACAGGAGTAACTTTTCCTGATATTTCTTCTAAACTGGAGTGTATATCTTGCATTATGGGAAAACAAACGAAACAGCCGTTTCGTAAAACGAATGCAACGAGAGCTACGGAAGCATTAGGTTTAGTGCACTCAGACGTGTGTGGACCTATGAGTATACCTTCTATTAGCGGTTTCCGATATTTTTTGACGTTTATTGACGATTTCACGCGAAAAACTTTTATTTATTTTTTGAAACAAAAAAATGAAGTTTTTTGAAAAATTTATAGATTTTAAGGCGTTGGCTGAAAATCAATGCGGCAAGAAAATAAAGATCCTGCGCACTGACAACGGGACTGAGTACGTCAATAAGCGAATGGATGACTTACTGAAGAATTGCGGAATCCAGCATCAACTGACAGTGGAGTATACGCCAGAGCAGAATGGCGTAGCTGAACGGGCCAATCGCACCATCTGCGATAAAGCCAGAACCATGCTACATGAGTCAGGATTAGAAAAACATTTTTGGGCTGAAGCTGTCCATCACGCCGTGTTCTTAAAGAACAAGTCACCAACGATTGCGGTGAAGAATAAGACTCCGGATGAGAAATGGTCAGGAAGAAAGTGTGACCTAAGCATGTTAAAAACTTTTGGGTGCAAAGCATTTATGCACATTCCTGATCAAAAAAGGTCTAAGTGGGATGTAAAAAGCAGAGAGCTTATCCACACAGGTTTCGATGACAATGCGAAAGCGTATCGCCTTGTGGATCCTACTTCAGGAAAAATATTTAAGGCCAAAAATGTGGTGTTTTTGGAGAATCAAAAATACAAAGAGCTAAAAGAAGAATTGCAAGAGGAACCAGAAATAATACATCTACGAGATGAACCAATTGTCAGGAATACAGTAGAATCAGATGTTTTGCAACCTCGACAAGAGGATGATGATGTTAGCAATGTTCCTAGAGTGGAACAAGAACAAGAGAGATTTACTGAAAATCCTGTTCAACATGAAGTAGTTATTCATAAACCAGGGGATGAGGAGTTTCAAGATTGTGAGTTGGACGTAAGTGAGGATCGACCACAAGAGGTGGAACGGAGGTATCCACTAAGAGACAGGAAACCCAAAGAGTTCCTGGATCATTATCTATACCATGCAGTGGAAAAAGAAGATGACCCTACTACGGTTCAAGATGCACTGTCAAGGCCTGACAGTAGAGAATGGAAAGCTGCGATTCAGGAGGAGCTTGATGCTTTAAAGAAAAATGAAACTTGGACATTGGTAAAACCTGGACAAGCGAGCAACGTTGTGGATTCGAAATGGATTTTTCGAATTAAAGAAGAGGCGGGAAATAAGCGAAGATACAAAGCTCGCCTTGTTGCCAGAGGTTTTAGCCAAAGATGGAGTATTGATTATGACGAGACGTTCTCTCCAGTGGTGAGACATAGCTCTCTCAGAGCTCTCCTGGCGATGTCAGCTAAGAGTGGCCTAAACGTTGATCAAATGGACGTAAAAACAGCGTTTCTAAATGGAGACTTGTCTGAGACGGTCTACATGAAACAGCCGGAAGGTTACGAAGAAAAAGGAAAGGAAGACTACGTGTGTCTTCTTAAACGTTCGCTTTACGGCTTAAAGCAATCCCCCAGAGCTTGGAACAATAAACTGAACAATGAGTTATTGCACTTGTCTTTCAAACGATCCAAAAATGAGCCATGCATTTATATGAGATCTCAGGGTAAGAAGGTCATCATTTTAGCAGTGTATGTGGATGATATGCTGATTTTTTGGAACGACGCGGAGGAGCTGCGTAAAGTAAAGCGAGACCTTATGTCAAAATTTGATATGAAGGATCTCGGGAAGGCAGAGTATTTTTTGGGAATGCACATAACGCAGAATGATATTGGAATCAAAATTGACCAAGAGAAGTATGTCGATAAAGTTTTGAAGGTTTTTGGTATGGCTGATTGCAAAGTTGCTTCAACGCCATCAGTTCCTGGGCAAAAGCTTGTGAAACCTGGACTAGAACATAAACCTGATCCGAGGATTCCATATCAAAATCTAATTGGTTCGCTGATGTATATATCTGTTTGCACGAGACCAGATATTGCACATGCAGTTAATCATCTGAGTCAGTTCAACGCTTGTTTTGCTGAAGAGCATTGGATAGCCGCGAAACGAGTGCTCAGATATTTAAAGGGTACTAAACGCCTCGGGCTACAGTATAAGAGAACAGGAATGCATAATGTACAGGGCTATGCAGATGCTAGTCATGCCACTTGTCATGATAGGAGATCATACTCGGGTATGGTTTTTCTGTATATGGGAGCTGCAATAAGTTGGGAAAGCAGAAAACAGAGGACGATTGCTCTATCCACAGCAGAGGCTGAGTATGTAGCTATGTCAGAAGCCGCAAGAGAGGCAATTTTCTTAAAGAGATTGGTTTCGGAGGTCTCTGGTCAAGTTGAGATGCCAATGAAGATTTTCAGCGACAGTCAATCTGCTATTGCTATTGCACAGAACCCTGTACATCATCAACGCACAAAGCACATAGACGTGCGACACCACTTTGTGAGAGAGGCAGTTGAGCATGGCCATATTGAATTAGAGTATGTAGAGACAAGTCGTATGGTTGCGGATGTTTTAACGAAACCTCTGTTGAAAGGGAAGTTCAACTGGTGTACGCTGGGTATGGGTGTTGTGTGATTGTGTGGTGGGTGAAAGTAGAGATATGAATTTAAGGAGGAGTGTTAGAATAAAAAGAGTGTGTTGCGTTTTCACATCAATCCTTTTTGTTCTATATAAATTTATTTTTCTACCTTTTACTTATATTTTGTCATTCGAGTTGTCAATGAGAATTAAAACGAAAAATATATGTTTTTATCTTAACTTATATTTTTCTATCGTTTTTTCATCATCTCCTGCATTGCGCATTATTCTATGCACTCTGTACGCTAGTGGGACTTGGGTAGAACTACTAACAATATTACTAGATCTTGGAAGTGGATTTTCGACTCCCATTTAGACAATGACAATCGAGACATCTTGGATAACAAAAAAGGGTGCGGTGGAAAATACCTGAGGCAAATGTAAAGGGATGAGAAGCATGGGACAGGAAAGGTGTTAAAATATGATGTATATGATGGCTATAAGAAAAAAGGAAGTACCATAAAGCTGGATTGTGTGGAAGATGAAATGAAATAGCCAGAAAGTACACTTGAACTAATTATTGAAGACAGGTACCTACAGCACCCTAATTGCGTAATGCTAAGAATCACAATATGAATAATTTTTAAGGATATTGCTGTTCCATTGCTTCATTTGTTCGAAAAATTTGTCTACTACTACGATAGTGTGTTACGCAATTACCCCGCAGGTATACATAAGATGCATAATCAGGGGCCGTACTATGACGGTGTAATGCCATCATGACTCCAGTGTAAGAGTGGGACGAAGCTATATATGAGATGAGCGAAAGCACTATCTCTTTTTAGGACTGGAATCAAGATGGCATTACACCGTCATAGTACGGCTCCAGCTCATAATATTCCCACTGCTGGGACACATGCCTCCTGTCTTCGAAAGGGAGTTGCCGGTGAGGGCTGGTAGATGTCATGTGTCTTCAAATTTTTGGTTCTAGGACATGCCTGTTTCCTCACGATGTTTTCGTTCACCGTTTTGAGAGCAGTGGTGATGAAATGATTTACACAAAGTAAAGCGCATGCCTGTTTTGTATTACCACTGCACCACGACTGCTGCTACTGCAGCACTGCTGGTACAGGTAGATATGGAAATAGAATAATATCAGAAGGCCAATTCCCGTAATTTAAAACGTTCAAAATCTAGTCGCAGTCTCATCTCAGTGTCAAACAAATGTCAAAAATGTAGGGAAATTAGAGGTATTTTTGACAGATTGAGACTAAGAACTCAGACTGTGAACGTTCTTAAAATTACGAGAACTGTCCCTCAGGTATCTATACGTCCTACATCGACTTCAAAAGGACAGGATGATAGGACAGTAAATAAAATATTTTTATTAAGAAATAAATACCCAACAATCATCCGGAAAACACAACACATTCTAGACACGTCGGTAAATAAGATAACATCAGTTTACTCATTAGAAAACATTCAATGGATCCGGTATTGTTTTAATTAAAGAAACCACATGATTAATTGGTATTGAACGATTGTTTCTTAGGCGTAGGTAAGCCTGCAATAACTAATTGTTGATGACACGTTAGATTGTATTGTATCTTTTTAGTTATTTTAAGTTTCCACTTTTGATACATTTGCTTTGAATATTATATAAACAAAATACTGAGTTATTGCCTTCTCAAAAGACTGTATAATAAACAAGCTACAAAGTATTGGCTGTTTCAATAAAACAAAGCAATGAATGCTCCTGATAAAACCATCAATTTTGTGCACCAAGTGCCAAGAAATTCAGAAGCTTGGGCCTGCTTGGGTACTTTCCTTGAACGGCATCCAAACTATGAAATACCCGGGGAATCCTGTCAGATAGCGGTAATGAAAATAAACTTATATCTTACACGTTAAAGGAAGGGGCTTGTGGCTAAGTAATAACAGCCTCACGGGTCCATCGATCAGGTTAAGCTACGCTTATCGCGGTTGGTCCGTGGATGGCTGACCATCTTCACATACCAAGACCTTTCCGTGCCTCGGAAAGCACGTTAAGCAGTTGGTCCCGGCTGTCATTCGTGGATCTTGGACAGTCGTTACGGGTCGTCGGAAGCCCGAAAGTCTGACAACCAGTCTTACCAAGGGATATCGTATTACCCAGTAATTGGGCTGTGGAGATCAGATAGGTAGTAACTCCAAGTAAAATACTGGTATTCAGCTGCGTCCGGCAGACTCTAACATAGTTGGGAAAAGGTTAGGCAGTTGATGATTTTACACGTTAAACTAAGTTTGAGATAATTTTGGCACCGGGAGCCGGGTTCATAACCTTCGGAAGATTATGTATGACAAACAATTATGAAACTGAAGTCACTAGGTGTACATTTTTTTTATTTTTACAAGTTTATAAAATAATCTTGCCCTGTAAAACCGTTTTCACGGTTTGTCTGTGGGAACGGAACAGACAGTATTATAATTTTTATAAACGGACACTTTTCAACAATTTACATGGCAAGCTAACACTAATTAAATAAAATCTTTGAGGTTACTAGCTGTGATCAAGCCAGTTTAATGAGATACACAAAATATGGGCAGACGAAAGTACAAAGAACATACAAAAGACGGAAAAAAGATCTAGGCCTAAGCTAAGAAGTACATGATATTTGATGTGAGACCATGAATTCTGATGATTAGGCAAGAGGATTAAAAAAAATCAGTTATAAAAAACCAAATAAATAATAAAAGAGTCTGGGCCCTACTTCTAGTTTAAAAAAACAAATTTCCTATGTAGTTTGACTGGTATAATGAGTAGGAATCGAACATGGCGACATGCGACATGACAAAGAGCTTGCTCTAATTCTCAAAAAGTTTTTGTAACACTGAACCCAATATTATGATTTATTGGTTTACTCGAACACGATAGCAGATTAACGGTTTCACGGTGTTACAGGTTACACTTTACAGAACAAGTATTAACCCTTTTGGCATCGTGGTGTATATCACCTGCCAATCATCACTGGCCATCATACACTATTTACCTTTCACGGAAGCTGATAATAGAAAATCTTTTTTTTTTTTTTGTCTTTGACAGAACGAACTTTCTTTTTTCAAAATTTCACTCATTCGTGTAGGTAAATATTTTGTAATATGTATTTTTAAATGTTACCAAAGCGGATTTAAAGAAGTGAGCTCAGGTGGAGATTGAAACATAGGTTGCCAAGAAAATAGAAAAAAAAAGAAGTGTTTATAAATCCCACAGGAATCAGCTGCCATTCACGTGTTCAATAATAGTGCTGTGCTGTATTTTCGTCGATCTCTTTATTTTTTGCTCCCCTACGAAGTCAAATAAGGAGGGTTTTGAATTGTGTAGTAGGGTTTTTTTAACAAGCCCTAACAAAGAACTGATTTGTTTGATTATAATAATGTTACTAAGTAGCTCAGTGGATTTCCTTTGGTATCTCCTCCTGTCTCTTGTATCTGCTTATTATGGGAGCTAGATGTATGTTATGTTGTATAACATTGTGTAATTTTATTTCCCATACTTATGTTTAAATAATAGGCTTATACTTCTGTCTGGTTGTTTCTGCAGGGGTCAGTCACTATGAATATTCATTTTAAATAATTAAATTACACTGTAACGAATAAATAAAGAAGTTTAAGTAATCCAATCATTTTTATCATGGGTTTTTTACTCAGATAAGCTTGATATCAATATTTCCTGTGGTACCTATTTTAGCGAACGTATAGCATCCTGTAGGTACTGAGTTCAGTACAAATGAACTTAGTTTAAATTAGGTACTACCTACTTTCAGTAATCTTAGTTACCTATAATTAAGTAGATATAAGCTCAATAGTTTTCGGTATTTACATAACTCATTAGGTATTTAACGTGATAAAAACTTTATATCGTGCCAAGACTACAATTTTAATGGTTTCAGAATGTTAACCACAGATAATGTGTGTTAGTAGGTAAAATAATATATAGATAAGAGATATGTAAATAGGTGTTGAACTCACTTTCCTGTGAAGTAGTCGGAGATCTGGCTGACTTTCCAGAATATCTGGAAGAGCAGCATGAGCACCGTGTGGTTGATCCATGTGTAGAGCTTGTAGCAGCTCTCCATTGCGCCCGCGCCGTTTGACTCGCGCTCCCACAACAACTTCGGAAACGAAAACTCACTCATCCGTCACACGTCTATTTGCAAGGGTAATACCGAAATTCAAATTCACGAGTCTACGGCGCAAATACGAATAATATTCAAATTGTGAACGTAGAATTGAAACTAGCGTTTCTCGCGCTGTGAAACGTGCGGCGCGATCGAAGCACAAGGGTAGTTTGGCGCTTATCAATCGAGCGGATCTCAACCGAAAATAGCGACGATAATAGAGCGAGCGACGATAAGTTTGACCGCGCTCGAACGCCGGTGCACGCGAACTGTGGCCATGAGAATTCCACTACAACTGGCTCGTCGAATGACGAAAGATGACTCAGTTGTATCACGTTGTAGATATCGGGTATTTGTTTCTTTGCTCGGTTGGCGTGGAATGCGAGGCAACACCCGACTGAACGACACAGTTTGTCAACACAATAAAGCACATTGGGCACTTGGGCACATTGTACTTTTTTCTCGAATCCCAAAAGGGCAGTGACAGGGACTTCGGCGTATTTACCTGGTTTTTTTTTTTTCAACTTTGAATTTAGAACAACCTCAATGGATCGCGTTTATGCACATGCAGACTGACAATATTATATTGTTGCTTACATTTACAACAATAACTTACGTTAAAAATAAAACAATGATAAATAAGTAAAGACAGTATTGATCAAAAGCGGAAACAAATGAGGTCTCTGAATGAAACAATCAACTAGTGGTAAAAATGCAGTGATAACCACGTTTCTTTATTTTTATTTTACTATATTGTACCTACACATACAGTACGTAACATAGAGCACTATTAGTTACGGCCATAAATCTTTTTTATGCGAAGCCATTTTCAATTAAATTTTACGGAATATAATAATATTTTTGTAGGTTACCTAACTAATGTTTTTCAGAATTTAGCAGTAGGTATAAATTTAGGGGTTTATTTATTTATAAACGATGATTAAAGTTAACTGACATTCAAACGTCAAAAATGTATGATTAAAACAGTCGCTAATCACTACTTAACCTAAAGCAACGTTTATGATTAAAGGGGTTATTACTGTCTTAGATGCCGCATATTTTATTCAAAATACAGACTGAGACAGTAATCTAGGAGCTGATATTCTGTAGGTATCTTAATTAAAAACAAAATAAACAACAAACTACCTAACAGCAACACTAATTTACATATACTTAGATATAAATGTTAGCAACGGTATTTTAATATAATTTGGAATAACGGTGTTGATTTCAGAAAATAACATATAAAAAAACAATACAACGACAATTAATTTTAAAAAAAGTTGAACACGAAAGAGGCCCAACATGAAACTTCGGTGTTTTTTGATTGATGAATATAAAAATAGGTACCTTGAAAATGATTGTCCTACCTACAGAATATTGATGTAATTAACCTCTTCAATATACTCATACATCAAACAGTATCAGAAACAAAACGTCCACAACATTTTCCCTATACGGAATTACCCTAACGTCAAGGGGACTCGTCATTCGAGGAAGATACCAAAAGAACACACTAGCAGGCGTGGTTACGGGGGGGGGGGAGGACAACATAGTTTTATAACCTGTATTTTTACTTTGTATACAGTATATTACTTAGATATAAGTCGTCATCATCCTTCAAAAGGGGAGCACGTTGTTAAGTTTATGGAAAATTAGCTGCGCCCCGCGGATTCACCCGCATAAGTATTGATCCCGTGGGAATATCGGGATAAAAAGTAGCCTATATGTTAATCCAGGGTGTCAACTACCTCCATACGAAATGTTACCAAAATTGGTCCAGCCGTTTGAGCGTGAAGAAGTAACAAATATATAAACACACACACTCACAAACTTTCGCCTATATTTGAAAGAAAGAAAGAAAATACATTTATTTAGCACAGACTAAAAGACACACAATAAAACAGCTACGTACATACATCAGATAAAAACAGAACAAATAGGTAATGTAAAGTCCGATGTAAGAAATTAGCAGGAGAGTGTGCCTCACGGCCATGCCAAAAAGGCCCAATTCAGCATAATATTAGTGTGATAGGTGGCGAAAGTTTTTTTTAAAGGCCTTTCAAAGCCTGAGAATTTTTTTCCCCCTCTTGAGCGAAACCTGCATAGATCCGCGCCTGCACACAAAACAAAGGTAAGGTACTGTACTACGGTCTGTACTGTAAGGTAATTACATTACAAAATATACGTATATAAACAAGGAAAAGCAAATCTGTCCAATAAACTTTAAAGCATCTGCTTTAAAAACTGTTATAACGATAACAACAACGATAGCTTCAATAAAACTGTCATGATGACGTATCGTTTATTATCTCATGATAACCACATAAGGCCACATTGGGTGCGCCACGAAAGTGCTGCATGTTCGTGAATAAGGCCATAAGCTCTGTGGCCGTCACCGAGGGCCGGTCAACGCTCCTTCCGCTTCCGAACCACGTTACACCTTCAAGATAAGATAAGATAAGATAAGATAAGAAATTTATTTGTAGAAACATGAGTATACATACAAGGCATGCAGGTTGTTCATATATAAAAAGATCCGTCATGTTCGGCCTTCGTGGCATACAAATATATAGGTCAGAAAAGTCATTCGTTGGTATTTAAACAAAACTAAAAACATTATTAAATTTTCACACAAAACTAAAAATACAATTTAAACACTTAATATAAATTTGAATATAAATTGTCCTAATATCTAATTACAAATTGTCAAAGTTATAAAATGTCAGTAAATACCTATGTGTTAAATTCGTAATATTACACTTTGTCATTTAAAAATTCTAAAATACTGTAGTATGCTTTCCCAACTAGATATAATTTTAGCCGCTTTTTTAATATGTGTGCGCTTAGTTCCCTCCATCCCATAGGAAGTTTATTAAATATTAAAGGCGCCATGCAAAATACACTTTTCCGCATCAATGCTGTTTTGGAACTATGTGAGTAAAGCATAGTGTTATCGCGTCTGACGCGACTGACTTTGTCTGCCATGCGTGGAAATAATTGCCGATTACATTTTACAAACATGACAACTTCGAATATGTACAGAGACGGTAACGTCAGTATGTTATAATTAATGAAATACGGTTTACAACTGTCAGTCGAATGTAATTTAAACATAGTCCTAATACACCGTTTTTGGGCTTTGAAAGGTATATCCTTGTCAGTCGAATTGCCCCAAAGGATAATTCCATACCTTAGGTGCGATGAAACTAGGCCGTGGTAAGCTGTTAGCAATGCGTCTGTGTTAAGCACGGGAACTAATTTGTGTAGGGCATAAGAAGAGCTACTAATTTTTTTGCTTAAAATTTCTATGTGTTCTTTCCAATTTAACTTTTTGTCAATAGTTACACCGAGAAATTTCGCAGAGTTGACTTCTTTAATTATGTTGTCATTATAATGGACCTTAAGATCAGATAAAGTTTGTAAACGTTGACTGAAATGCATAATATTAGTTTTATTGAGATTTATCCTTAAATTATTATTATCCAAATATTTTATTATTGATGCAAGAGAATTATTGATGTCACTTTTATATTTGTCTTTAGTATCGCATTGAATTGTTATGGTACTATCGTCAGCAAAGAGGGTCACAGGTTGATCAACAGATTTTGGTAGGTCATTTATATACAATATGAATAGTGGAGGGCCCAACACACTGCCTTGAGGAACTCCATATTTAATTACAAGTTCATGTGATTGGAATATTTCTTCACGTTTAGTTTTTATATTTATGGAGGATATTTCTGTGAGCTGCTTTCTGTTCTCTAAATATGATTTAAATAGTTTTGGAACGTTTCCTCTAACACCATATGCCTCCATTTTATCTAAGAGAATGTCATGCCTAACGTAATCGAACGCTTGGGTCATATCACAGAATATTGTGCAAACAGGGTTGGTCTTATCAACATTTAGCATAACCCTATACTTACAAAAAATCATAAAGTGCCATATTAAGAGTTTTATTTTCTCTAAACCCTTTTTGCTCGTTCACTAATAGATTTTTTTTTTTCCAAATATTTGCTTAATTCTTTGTATATAAATTTTTCATAAATTTTGGAGATAACACTTAAAATCGAGATCGGTCTGTAATTTTCTATGTTATCTTTATCTCCCTTTTTAAATAATGGTTTAACTATAGATCTTTTTAAAGCATCTGGAAAGATGCCCGTGCTTATAGTCAAATTAATTAGATGACTTAGATGCATACTTAGTTCTGCAGAAACTGATTTAAGAACTTTTGTCGATATTCCGTCATGACCAACACTATTTGTATTTTTCAATGAGTTGATTATTTTAAATACATCCTGTGGTAGACAGGGTGGCATGAAAAACGATTTTTCGCTATTTAGAATTTGCGAGGTAGCGTTATGTCCTGATTCTGATATTGGGATAACTTTGTCAATAAAATAACTATTAAAAGCATCCGCTATTTTTTGAGGATTTGTTATAATGTTATTGTCATATTTTATTTTTGATATAGGATTTCTGGGGATGTTTTGCTTTGAATCATTAATTATTTTCCAACTGGTCTTGGATTTGTTGTCAGATGTTTTTATTTTATAACTATTTTGGGCAAATTGTGTCAGCTTTGTAATTTTTTTGAATAGTTTAGAATATTTGGTCAACTTTATTTTATTTGTTTCGTTAGGGATTCGTCTGTATATTCACAAAAGTTGCCGTTTCTTTTTACTACATATTTTAATACCACGCGATATCCACGATGACTGTTTTGTTGCGTGTATGGATACAGTTTCATTAGGAAAGCACAAACAGTAGAACAGTGAGAGTGTTTCTATAAAAGCGTTATAGGCTAAGTTAGGGTCACTTGTTTCATATATAACAGAAAATGATAAATTACGTAGACAATCTTTAAATTTTATAATATTTTCTTCGCTATAATTACGTTTCTTTATACGCCAATATTTAATAGATAAAGAATTTTGCACAGGTAACTCTACTAATTGCGCTGTATGATCTGACAATGCAAATTCTAGTATTTGTGTTTTACAGGATCTATTATAGTTATGCACAATGTTGTCTATACATGTTTGACTTTTTAGTCTAGTGGGTTCATTAACGGACAATTTTAAATTGTAATTTAATAGCAAACATTCAAAATCTATTGCTTGATAGGATCTTCTTAGGACGTCTATGTTAAAATCTCCCGCGACGACAATATTTTTAAAAGACTTTTTAGTAAGTTCTTGTAAAATTAAATGTAATTTGTCCATGCACATATTAGTATTATTAATTTTTGGGACTCTATAAACACAAACAATAGCTATCTTGTAGTTAATTAACTCTATGGCGCAACACTCAAAAACACCAGTCTCTGATATTCTAGCAATTTGCTTTAATTCTTTAAATTGGTGCCCACTTCTTGTTAGTATGCACGCTCCACCTCTTTTGCTTTCTTTGCGGCTGTAACATGCTGCAAGCTGGTAGTTAGGTATGGTTAAATACTTTTCAAAGCCCTCCATAATAAAATGCTCTGTGACGCATAGGATGTCCACAGGGCCTCCTTTTTCTGCCAACTCTTCTAAGCACACTGCCATCGCATCAGATTTTGTTAATAATCCCGCGATGTTTTGATGCATTAGGCGCAGGTATTTAGTTACGAAAAAGCCCTGTCATATTTTCATTACAACTATTATTTTCATTTTCATCTGGTATAGCTTGTTTTATATTTTCAGTGCGTTCATTATAGTCTTTTATGTTTGTATAGTCTATGTCACCGATTAACGCCTTGAGATCTTCAAATACTGTCTTTAATGCAGTATCATTTATTAATCCTGTTTTTTTGTGAAACATACTCAAATCCGCCTTTAGGTTCTTATTGGAGTCCAGATGGTAAGCGTGTTCGTGGACTAGTAAGTCTAAGTAGAGTAAGTTGTTAAATGTTTCGATCCTCGCGTTGTAAAGGCTATTATGACTCCTAAATACGTATGTAGGAAAGCACAATATTATATTAGTGTGCTTAATTTTTTTTAGAACATCTCGAATGTAAATAATCATATTGTGATAATCTTTCGTTATTTTAAAGTCTTCTTGTCCAATAAGTACTATGCAATAGTCTTCTAATGTAAAATCTGACAGCTTCGATTCAATTCCTCTTAAAAGATATTCTAATCCCACCTTGGGTGTTAGATAATGACATATTTCATCTTTATCGTTTAATAATACTCTTTGTGCAGTAGTTAAGACATGATAGTTCGTATCTGTGCTGAGAACACATATTTTCTTCTTTTTGGGAGGTTGTTGACTCTTATGATCAATTATTGTGTTCATATTTTGCGATTTGTTTATATGGCTACCCATTTCATTACTGAAGTTCGTAATATCGGAAGTATCAGTTTGTGTTCCCTTTGTTTTGCTGTTAGTTGGATTTTTTTTCTTTGGCGTACTTTGATTTCTCGCAGTCTTTGCAGGGCTACCTGTTGTGATTTTTTTGTAGACCTGATTTTTCTTACTCAAATCATCATTTGCCAATTTTAGTTTAGTATTTTCCTGGTTTAGTAATTCTATCTCTGAATGAGCACTACTTAATTGCGATTGGAGAATTAGAATTTCTTCTTTCAGTGTCCTTATTTGATCGCAATCTTCGTCACCTGAAATATCTGGTAGGCTACTAGTGGTGCCTTCTAATGTATGTGAAATGACGTCGCTGTCGTCATGTGGAGGGGTTGGATCCGAATGTGTCCGCACTCGACTTCGGCGGAAAGTTATATTTTCAAGAAAATTCATAATTATAACATAACTTATCAATCCGGGTGGCGCCACTTGTCAGATAGACCTGGAACGCGCTTAAGTCTAATAATATAGTGGGCACACTGTAGTCGTAACTGGAACGCGCTTCTATCAATTACGTCTGTATTATGTTGGTTTAATGATGAATCAGTTAATACACCAACCAACACTGCCCTCTGGCGACTAGTAGTGGTAGTTTTTAATTCGTCTACTCGCCACTCGGGGACGTCTTGGCGGTAGTAGTCATACAATATTTGAGTCCAAAGTCCAATATTTAAAATCTATTGCAAAAACGGTATTCATGTTCTTGGTATTTTACATATGTCAATAAAAAGGTTGTTATACTGCACTAAAAATAGTTATTTATTCGTAATGTTTTGCACTATGATGTTATTTTGCGTTCACGTACACAGAATTATTGTTTAAACACCGTTTTGCACTGGAATGTTATTGTTTTTTTAATTCTTTGTATTTGCTTTTCCCACTTGTCGTAAATTGACACCAATAATGCCACTTATTAAACTTAGTTCATACACTCCTTAAAAGCACTTTTTACACTATTTTGACAATAACTAATAATAATTCGGAATTAAAATTACGCGGCTCATGTAACAGGCCTTCAAACATTATTGATATCACTTACTTATTTATAGCCATAAAGGCTTACTAAACGATGTATGGTATTCGGAACGAGAAACAGAAACATTAGACAAGGCACATAAATTAATGATGTTGATGATTGATAAATACCAGCGGGGTAGTTGCGTACGTAACTAAAAGTAGTAATGGTTTTCATTTTGACAATTCAACAATATTCATTGCGTTATTTACGTTGTTGAGCAAACAAATTATTCGAACATATGAAGCAATGGATTAGCAATATCCTTCAAAATGATTCAGATTGTGATGGATTTTTTTTTATTTTTAGTAACGTACGATCATTATAAGCATTTCCACTTCCATCCATTCTTCTAGCGTCTCAGTATTTTTTCATAGCTAGGTAGGTACTGTCTCCTTAAAGGAACATGAAATATATTTTAACGTAAAAACCATGATTGTTTCGACGAACAATTCCAAAAGTTTCGGTTATAATTGAACGAAGCTACAAAATATGAAGATAAAAGAAATTCCACAATTTTTGCTAAGTTTGCTGTGCTCCGCTCCTATACTTACGAATCGATGAATGGTGTCTATGTATGCTTTCTGTAGTTGAAATGTGGATTTAAATGTAGTTTTCAGCGCAGTTGCATCATATCAATAAATGAGACTAATTCAGAATCTTTGGTATTTGGCCCAAAAGCGAATGCTGCCGGGGCAAAAGTTTGCAGTCCCGATATGCTCTGATGATATTGCTCAAAACCATTCATAAAGAAGAGCAGTAACGGCTCAGTGGTAATGAAAAGGCAATTTAAAGGTTGATTATGCTATTGAAAAATTTTATAATTATATTCAAACCAAATTATAGCCAAGAACTGTTACAAATGGAATGATACAGGGGTCTCTAAACACGTCAATAAAATGACCACCATAAAGTTTAATAGCATAAACGATCAATTATACTTCTGCGCTAAAAATAACAGATTCTTGGCACTTCGCTGAATTTTCACTATAACTTTTTATAGTTCACGGCCAGCATTGCAAACGTTCTGCTTTGCTTTAATACATTTATATTTTCCTTTATTTTTCGACACTCCTGGGACATAGGTAATTTAATATATTTTGGTATTACATTAGTGTAACTTTTTACAGGTATCTTCGCCTTAGAGATAGACCTTTACTTACCTACGAAAAAATTGTATCCATACTATTAAAATATCCATAGTAATAAACATTCAAAAGTAACTCTGTATATTAGTGAAAAATAACTTTAATATTTCGAATGTCGTCGGTGGCAAACAATGAAAATGCGACGACACCGACCTTTGTAGTGTATTTTTTGGAAGTCGGTTGTTTTTTTTTTTTTACCTTTCACGCCTTAACCACTGTACAGATTTCGATAAAATTTGGCATTTCGATATGATCGCATTCTGGGGAAGGACATAGGCTTACTTTTACTTTTTGTCCCAATAGCTCGTTCCCGTGGGAAATTTTCTGACATCCACGCGGGCGAAGAAGCTTGTTTATTTATTTATTTATATATATATGCTTTATTGTATACCAGAAAATACATAACAAAAAATACGATTATTACTACAAAACATACAATGGGCAGCCGCCCATGCTTCTTATAATTTATAAGAAATACAATTTTATTAGAATTTACTAAACGTATCTACGTACTTACCTATTTCTCACTCACGTAATGAAGTTTATACATAAGTAAACACATACCTATTTGCTTGGACTTGTTAATAACAGACCTTATAACCCATGTGCTAAAGAGGAAGTGGTCGTAATTAATCAATATCAAACGTTACTACTTCTTCCGTCTACATACGTTACATGTGGTTCTTATTGAGTATAAGACTTATTTGGAATGACCTAGCTTATAAAAGGACGTAAAGTAATTATGTAGCCCCCAAACACCAAACTGTGTCACCCTTAGCTCCAATTTACAAATGGCCGCTTAAATTTTAATTAAGCTTGGTATCCGATACCAATCCTAATCATCGTCTATTGTATTCATCGTGTTTCTGTTTCGATGGAAACACCATGAATTATGAATCCATGACCTTTCTCCAGGTGTCTTTTAATTCCAAAGTCACCTTCAGGCTATCATTCTTGCCACTGTCGATAAATCACAGTTAGTGTTGTACGTGCCTATTGTATTCTGTTCAAGTCTAAATGGACTATTTTCATACTTCATTCCCCTCAGCTGATTGGCGATGGTGTTGCCAAATTACAAAATTATGTAATGATTGCGTCGCGTAGTGAGCAAGAAAGCGTATCGACAGTTATGATTTAAAAATGTAACCTCCGGTTTGGCGAATTACTGATAATTCCGTACCTATTCACCGAAAGGTCATGTGCGGAGGTGATGTAGGAAGGAGATTAGCGTGTAAAAGCGTGTGTTACTTCACATGTTGTAGTTAATAAAATACATATGTAATGTATCCGTCTTGTTGTTGTCCGAGTATCATGTGCAGCGGTTGACTCGATCTCATTGCGCAACAATTATCTTGTCTATGATTTGTCATTCAGTGGTACTGTTGCCAATTTAATTACTCTCCCATGTGTCGCTTGATCTGTATTAGCAGCGAGTGAAAGTTTTTATTGTCTAGACACCCGTGTTCAATTTTTGCTTACATAACCTTTCAGTTTGAAGTCCATTACATCGAAAGGCTCATAGTATACATTTATTTTTCTGATTGGACACTTCGATAATGTACCATAAGTCCACCAATTTCATTATTGGACATTGAACTTTGTCCAACTTCGGGGCCGCGTGCTCTAAAGCTGTCAACAGACGTTATTTAACAAGATGTACAGCCAGAGCCGCCTCGTCAATACACTTAATTACATTATGTAAGCTAATGTAACGGTTACCTACATTTGTCTGCTCATTATTGATGCTACTCGGAAATATTGCTTCAGTCTCTCCCACAAAGAGTCCTATATTTATACGAAAAATCTATAATAGTTGTCCAACCGCTAATATTCCAGCATTAGCCGACCATATGCTCGAATTTTATTAGTCTGTTAAATTCGAAACATTTCAACGAAGAACACAGTCGTAACGGAAAAATGTAAACCTTATGTATAGTGGAACAACTGGATCAAGCTTACCTTACCTACTACGCTGTAAGTAAAGTACTAACATATTAATATTCAAATAAATAACTGTACCTAATAATTTATTGTTGTGATTGTTGGTACGAATAGTGTGTGATTTGCTGTGTTTTATGAATATTCATGAGACGACCGTGGATCAACAATTGGGTCTATTAAACGAATCAACACTAATATGAGTTTTATGGTTGAAGTTTAAATTGTACTGAAAAGTTGCCTACCTTTAAAGATGATGATACAAATTGGTGACGGCAATGAATTCTGTTTTTATGATAATTGGGCTAACACTAGTCCAACGATAGGTAAGTCTAGGCTAGGGAATTAGAATGTTTATAATTAGGCTTTTAAAGGTTATGCAGGTAGATCTTTTTGTAACTTCATCTAAACTCATGAGCACTATGCCAAAAAAAAAAGGCTGAGTTATTTGCTGATTTTTTTAAACCATTGTAAAAAGCATATCAATTTATGCTATGCTTGTGGATAGATTAGTAGATTAGCACTGGAGCGCGTTGTGTTCCACGTGCGCCTCAAAGAGATGTCAGCAAAAACTGACGGGGTCCGCTAGGGCCGATGCCTGCCAGGGTCGCGGGTTGTTCGAGAGAGATACCGTGGCCCCTGGCACAGGCAACTGAAGGAACACGGGTGGGTTTTAGTCAGTAAAAGTCTGACACGCCCTTCCGCTCCGCCCAGAGCGGGAGAAGTTATTTGATAATTTCCCACCCTCAAAAAAAAAAAAAAGATTAGCACTGGAAAAGAGGAAGAAAACACAACACGGAAAGGAAGAACGGTTGATAATTAAAAGAACTGTCACAGATTAATGATGATTTGCTTACTGTTATAAATATTATGATGATGAATGAATGATGTTTTTCTGAAACATAAGTCGTAATCGTAAACAAGCTGAAGAACGTTTCAGATGTAAATCATTGCTGGAATGACTGAGATTTGCGTGTTATTTCTGCTTTGACTTAGGTATTTTATGACAAGGTTTTAGTGCATCTTTGTATTTTTTGCCCATATTTCATATTCGTTAGTCACCTATACCACAAAATACAGAGAGTACAGAAGTCAATCATATGTATGTACTTCACTTTTCATAGACTACGCTCGGCGGTCGCGCTAGGGTTGTTAATTTCGGCTTATGCACAAAAAACTATTGTGGTAGTGGCACTCGCATCTAGTTGTTTGATTCATTGATGAAAATGTAACGTAAGTACCTAATATAAACCAATAATAACGAAAATATTTTAATTTTAATGTTATTGTTACATTACAAATTTGTCACTTACTTACTTACTTATTACTTTCGCACTTTGTATGTAGATTGACTTCTGTATGAACTCTCTGTATTTTGTGCCTATACATCGCGACGCCTCTATGCCTCGGAAATCACGATAAGCCCTTGTTCGCGGATCCCTGGCTGTCATTCGTAGATCTTTGACAGTCGCTACGGTTAGTCAGAAGCCCAATAGCCTGAAAACTAGTCTTACCACGGAATATCGTGTTACCCACTAACTGGGTTATGGATGTCAGATAAGCAGTCGCTACATATAAAATACTGATTCAGCTGCATCCGGTAAGACTGAAAGCCGACTCCAACATAGATTGGGAAAGGCTAGGCAAATGATGATACGAATATCACTAAGATGAGACATCGTACAGATCACAGGGCAAACTTAGATATCTGCAACTCCACAGTGACATAATGTAAAGAGGCCTATAATACCTAGATGCTCAACTATTGACTTATCATCTATAAACAAACTACTAAACGAAGCAGGGGCGACCAGCTACGAGTACCCGCCCCTGCTTCGCACGGGATTTTTTTACGCCGTGAAAAAACATCGAGATTTCTTTATTATTTGTTTTAATATTAATAAGTATACATTTAAATCTTCCAGAGTAAATAAATTGCCGGACGGCGCGTACGTGTTCCACGCGCGGGACATACACATGCGGGACATGTACATAAGGAAGGGGCCCGCAAGGGCCGAAGCCTGCCGGGGCAGCGGGATTGTCCGAAAGGGTTACCGCTACCCCGGAACACAAAGGGCTAAGGAAGGAACACGGGTGGGTTTTAGTCAGTAAGAGTCTGACACTCCCTTCTGCTCCACCCAGAGCGGGAGGGGTCATTGGATGATTTCCCATCCACAAAAAAAAAAGAGTAAATAAATTAACAATAAAAATGGTATAAAGAAAAAAGTTTTGATTTTTTGTAGTATGTTCGTTTTTTACGCTTTTACGCTATAACGGCAGAACGGTTTTGGGCAAATGGGTAGACCATGACCTGGATTAGGATATCCCGATATCCCCACAGCATTGAGACTTATGCGGGTGAACCCGCGGGGGGCAGTTAGTAATGTATCAAAATCCCTAACGGAGTTTATGAGAACAACACAATCATAGAGACACACGAAAGGCGACTTTATAATGTGTATAATATTAGCATTGTAGGTGTCCATCAACATATTATTTTATGGAGTTATTTGTATTAATTGAGTGACAGCAGTGTACGGAGGGGCGCTTGTAAGGCGCCGTCTAATAAGGAAGCAATCGACGCCTGCGCACCCGTGACCTCCGTGAATGATACACAGCGAATGAACACAGTTTTTTAATAGTTGTTCGTTTATCTGATGTTTTATATTCATTTAAAGTAATTATGAAAAAAAAACAGTTCCTGGAAAGATTTGGGGAAGACCTTTTGCTCAGCAGTGGAACAGAATGGGTTACCAAAAAAAAATGACAATCTTTTGATCTGTTTAGAGAACTTAATTTATTTTTTTAATCTAGGAAAACATTACCTATTCTGTCCCGTGAAACACACCGATTTTCTATATGTAACATAAAGAAAAACTGTAATCTGTCTTGATATATAAAGAAAATCTATAATTTGCGTACTAGGTACGTATAAAACGTATTTTTTTTTTATATCCCATACTCTAGGGGTCATTGTACTCATCATTATAAACAACTTTTACTATGGGACCAAACCTGAAATCGCGAAAAAAAAATCAGCTGTTCCCTACATTTATGTTCGCATAACTGGTCAAAATACAGGGTGTAAGAAGAACGCTTTCTAAGCCAGAACGTAGATTATATACAACCTATATGCAAACAGATACCAATAACCTTTTGCTTTAAATCGATCATTTTCAAGATTTCATATTTCGTAAGCACGCAATGGAAACCGTACAAAATGTGAGGTCACTGACACGCAAGGCAACGTTGTGCGGCCGTGCGCCCGTCATTCGCGGGCGCGCCGAGCGGTCCGTGCGGCCGAGTCACGGGATTTATACAGAATTTACAAACATCACTTTCAAAATGCCTACCCCTACAACACTTCACAAAATTATGAATTTTAATCGCATTCGTGGTCCACTGTTAAACATTAAAGCTGAAAGTGGCATTTTACGTACCTGTCTAAATCCTTTGCGATCTTATGAGGTTTGGCTCGAACTGCGCTCCATTCATTTCAATACAAAGCCGGGCCCGTCGCTGTGTCGACCCGTGAACACGAGGCAATAGTGTAGGATCCTCAACACATTCTGCACGTAGTTTATTAAAAACGCTCACTATTCTGCCCCGCATTTCATCAGCACTGTCACATTCCCGATCAAACACTCTTTCTTTCACATACCCCCACAAAAAGAAGTCCAAAGGTGTTAAGTCGGGTGAACGAGCCGGCCAGGCGTGCGGCCCCAGCCTTCCAATCCAGCGGTCATCAAAAAGCTCAGTGAGACGCTCGCGGACGGGACGCGTAACATGCGGTGGGGCGCCATCGTGCTGGAACCATGCTCGACGAAATTCAGCCAGCGATACATTATCTAGCATATCATCTAAATGTCCATTTATAAAATTAAGATATGCTGACCCATTGAGGCGCTGCGGTAGAAACACTGGTCCTAAAATTCGTCCGTTAAAAACACCAGCCCATACGTTGACAGACCACCTGGTCTGATGGCCGGTTTCTTGAGTGGCGAACGGGTTCCCGTTTGACCATACATGGGCATTCCTCCTGTTCCACATCCCGTTTCTGGTGAACGTGGACTCGTCCGTCCAGATAATGTGCTCAATGAAGCCAGGCGCACGTTGTTGTCGATCTAGCAACCAATGACAGTACGCACGACGACGAACGCGATCATTGGGTAGCAAAGCTTGTACTTTGTGTATTTTGTAGGGCCGCATTCTGTTCCGGCGCAAGACTTTGTGAACTGTCCAGTGAGAGACTGTCTGTACGCCCCGGCGCCGCAATAATTTCGCCGCACTTCGTGTGCCCAGGCGTGGATTTTCGCGAATCACATTTAAAATACGCTCCTCGGTCTGAACATTCACTTGTTGTCCACCACCTGCCGCCATCGGAGCAATTGGCCGATTTTCTAATACTCGCTGAAAAGCTGCCGTTATCATGCGAGAATCAGACGGATGCCGGACGTTCGGAAATCTGTCTCGATAAATTCTCAACGCTAGAGAAGCGTTGCCGCGGGCTTCACCTAAACACATCAACATGTTGCCGTATTCACGAGCACTGTACAGGTATGCACTAGGCATTATTTAAAACAACAAAAATAATAACTAAAAAACAATAAAACAGCACTAAAAACGTAAAAATAATAACTAAACACAAATTTAAAACTAACAAAACAGTATTAAAATACGATTCAATAGCTCTATCGATCGAGTAAACGTAACGCACATTCGCTCACGAACCGAGTCGGAAAGGAACTAACTACTAAGTACTAATAAGTAACTAGATAAACTAGTGTTAGCTGCAACTTCAGAGAAATTTAAAAATATTTTTTTCTAAATTCTTAAAACTAGATTACTAAAGAAGTACTATGAAGATCAAACATGCCGCCTGCGTGCAGTGCCGGCCGACAAACGATACCGCCGCGCATAAGCCGCGCCGCCGCCGACAAAGAATCACAAAGCGGTGTCTTTTTATGTGCAAAGATCAACAAATTACAGAGGAGAAAATGTTAAAAGAATAATTATGAAATCAAAAACCAACTAATTTTAATCTTTAAGAAATTGTACTTATGCTCTATTACAAACTGTTTTCATTTTCTAACTTTTAAATAAGATCAGGTGATTAAATTAATTTAATTATCCACTTTAAATTGATTGGGTTTACTTACTAAATGAAGGATACAGTTATTGGAATGAACGAGCGCGTGTGACTATTTACTTTGTCATAAGGTTCAAATTCAATTGATTTACGCGTGCTAGTTGCTTCAACCTGTTCACGCGCTGAAAATTTTTTAGTCAATCACAGCTGATGTAGGCGATCTTTTACTTTATTTAATTCACTATCGATTATCGACTGGCATACAAAACTGTTATTAAATTCACGACATAGTGCATCAATTTAAAACTGTTGACGCCTCTGTAATGTTTCTTTTTATTTATTTTGGCGGCGCTTTACAAAGGATGCTTATTAATTTAATAAATAACATTTCAATTTTGTTGTTGTGCAAAATTTTAATAAACGAATTAAAAAAGTTGCTAGTAAAGTCAATGGCTTTGTACATAATCAACTTTTTATGCTTTTCTTTCCCGATCACAGTAGGTATCTAAGTACTTTCGATAGTTTTCAAGGTTAAGCAAAGTAAACTGGATTTTTCTGATTTGTAAGCAAAATTTGCGAATATTTGGATCAAAATAAAATTGTAACCCTGTTCAAGGAGAAAATCATTACGATCCTTGCGTGAATGGAATCCGAAAGCAGATATCCCACAACTAGGTAGAAGTGAACAGTTACTGAAAAGACATTTGCTTCAAGCGATCGAGAAAAGGTTAGGAGCTCAGTAGGATCACATGTCACCGCCGCACGACTTAGCCAGACGTCGCGTCGCGCGTCGTATGGCCTTGAGGTCATCGGCCGCACAACTGTCGGCGAGCGCGCGCGTACATTGAACTCGAGTTCATGCGCGAGCGTCAGATGATATTATTTACGAATACATTGCTTGTTAGAGTTGTAAAGAAAAAAAATGTGTTTAATCGCAAATAATGGTTTCATTTAACTGTTCTCACAGCATAGTGTACGAAAAATGCTAAAAAAAAATAGGTAAAATGATAGTTTTTTTTTCAATTTTTTTGATGGTATCGTATCGAGAATCACTAGCCCTATCACCTGCCTTTGTTTACGGAAGCGTTCTAATTACACCCTGTATAGGGAACACCATATTTTTTTCGAGATTTCGGGTTTGGTCCCATAGTAAAAGTTGTTCATAATGACGAGTACAATGACCCCCTAGAGTTATGGGATATCAAAAAAAACACGTTGTATACTTAAATAAATGCATAAAATAAAGAACAAATCGAAATAGTTTTAAGGGGAGATCGCAGACAGGCGCGATGGTGTGACGCGATTTTGTTTGAACAAATTCTATAATGTTTTCATAGAAATTGTTCCAGTAAAATTGCGTCGCGCCTGTCTGCGGGAGCTTTTACTAAGACGTGGCTTTACTCATATTATGTGTACAAATAGTATTTTATTTTATTATTGCTTACTTTTTTATAAGAAGTGAAAGGCTGATAAAGGCTGTAATATCTAATAGAAGGTACTGTTGTCTCGTTACATAATAATAATAGATGCTATGCCTAACTGTAATGTACAAATAGTATATAGATAAGTACAGTGGAACTGGAACGGTAAATCGAAATGAGCATTGCTGAACTTGTCATCTCTTGATTTCTTAGAATTTAAATGAGTCACCTGTTACTAGTCATCTTGGGATTATCGTTATATTGGTTCTTGGGATAAATTCATTCCAACTACAGAATCCTTCATTGTGCGTGGTCCGACACGCATTTGGCCGGTTTTTTTTAACAATAGTAGTGGTTTAATAGACATGTCACTGTCAACTGGTTTAATTATCTGTTTATTTAACCGCCTAGCCTTTTAACTAAACGGCGGCCGTTCAATTAACGGCCTGAATTATATTCAATTGTAGTTTAGATTGGAACTGCAACCAAACACGCGCGAGCCGAATTGGTCGCAGTAACGGGTTAGGTTAGGTTAGAACTGTGATCAACCGCGTGCGAGCCGAGAGAGCGAAGCGAGGCGAGCACTACTTCCAAAGGCCAGACGGTTAAAACTAAACGGCTAATTAAACCAGTTGGCTGCGACAGACACACCACCATTGGCGTTGTTACAATTGCTGGTAGAACCTGGATCAGGCTGGCAAAGGAACGTGAGGATTGGCACATGGAAAGAGACATATCCTCCGCAGTGGGTGAAGTCGGGCAAAGGATGATAATGAGTAGTATAATAGTAGGCCAGTTTTGGTTACCAAATCCAAGGATCTTTAGAAAAAATTGCTTCTTAAACATTTTCATTGAAAATTTCGAAGATTGTTCACCAACACAAGTAAACCAAAGCAATACAAATTCTCGGTCCATTTTTTAAATACCTACTTACATAAAAACTTAAGTTTGAATTCATCTGTGGATTACGTCAACACTATATCGAAATGGTGACGTAAGTTGTTTACGTATTTTTTTGTGTCGTTATTTTATTAACACGGCAATATTTATTGCCAAATTAAGCCTTCGTTACAATTATCTTAAATCATCCAAATATTCAAATTAGCCAACTTAAGGGAACACACAAAGGGAACAGAGTTAAACCGGTGCTTCGTTTCTGAAAATACCTTTGTTTCAACATTTTCCTTTGAGATTTACTTAAAGATACTTATGCAATTTGTCAGCCTTATGTACTTACTGACCACTTTTGTTCATAAAAGTGCAAATAAATACCTAAATACGGCAATGGTAAAGTTCGGTGCACCAAAAATAACTCTAAAATAATCTGAATTAGGTAATTTACTTCAACGAAAACCTTATCAATAAACACATAACATAAAGCCTACAATTATTTTATCAAAAAAGTTTATTATCATGATTCTAAGTATTCTTATCGTAAAAAACGAGAAATTGAAGGTATACGTCACCGAACAGCAATAAAAAATAAAAACATGTCTATAACTTGTGCGCTCTGAATGAAGCGAACCAAGGGTGATGTGATACGGCTCGGTGCAAACTGAGTGCGCGCGCACCGAATGATTCATTCTTTTGTCGTTGATCGCATAATCATGCCTAATAAAATGATCGTTCGAAGGCATTAGGGTTTTGATTCAGTGTAACTGTCGATTTATGTGTTAAACAATTTAATAGCAACATGCATGTGTTTATGTTTCACTGCACGAAATACACGTGCACGACTGCAAAGCCCTTAGTTATTGCTTCTTTGTGTCTGGTAATCTTAACTCTTAAAACAAAGACTACCACCGTCCGTTGCTTCAACGTCTAAATTTCTAGAAAGATCTTGTACTTAAGTACCTATAACACGGTATTGTTGTTTACAACAATACAGTGTTAATTTATGTAGCCTATAATAGGTACGATCTATATCTGATCTTCTATGATACTAACTATTTGGGGAGTCACCCTTCCTAGACTGAATTCTAATCTCTTTATTGCCATTAACTGGCAATTTTGCACTTAAACCTGCACGTAAGTAGATTTGTAAATAGGTACCACACAAAAAGCAAACATCACGTTTTATCAGAACTCATTACGAATCGAAGATACAGAAATATAAGATAAATATTGATCAATAAAGTACAAATAGCTGTTCAAAATAAATAACAGCAATGTCACAAATAGCTTGATAAATGATGGCCAGTAGATCTTGATCTAAGAGTACTTATATAATTACAGTAGTGTAATTATATACTCTGAGATC
The DNA here is from genome assembly GCA_949316385.1 of Globia sparganii. Lineage (NCBI taxonomy): Eukaryota > Metazoa > Arthropoda > Insecta > Lepidoptera > Noctuidae > Globia > Globia sparganii. The sequence goes on along the minus strand of OX438663.1, from coordinate 16,577,121 downwards.
TTGATGCTTCACCGTGGCGCTGCTCGTCACGGCAGATGTCAATAAAACGTCAAATTCCATACATGCCGTCGAAGATTTACTGGTCAATTCTTAACAGATAATGCAATGTGTTGGTTAGCCGAGGTGTGGTGTTAAGTTAATTTCGTATCTATTATGAAATATCTTTAGTAATGTTGACGGCCCTTGCGAATGTTTGGCGATGTTTGTTGATGTAGATAGTCTGGCTGCGTAGGAGTAGGAATAGGTCAAGTTATTTCTTCTAGTGGGTTTTAACGAGGTGACCAATAGGATCGAAGCGAATAGATAATTAATTAGCTACCACCCGCGGCTTCATTCGCGTGCATATTTGATTTCATAGGTTTTTTTTTGCGGGGGTACCTAATTCTTTTTCTAAAATAAAAGTAAAGCTTATGTTACTCCTTATATAATAACATCAGCTATCTGCCAGTGAAGTCTAAGTCCCGTCAACATTGGTCCAGCCGTTTCGGAGATTAGCCGGGATAAGCAGACAGACGTCAAATTGTTTTTTTTTTTTTAATAAGCACCGTATAGTTATGCAATTAGTAAAAAGCTGTTATTTTGACATTACAAACAGACACTTCAAATTTATTAATTTTTAAAGATGAGATTGGTGAACTTTATAGACAAAACGATAGTGTTGTGGTCTTGTGCTTAATAATGCTGCTACACCATAGTACCTAATCCTATTTTCAGATCAATCAATAATCTATAAAAGCTACATATTAAGGACTAAGCATACAGGAAAAAGATGACGACTCCGGTGTTTCCAAACTCCATTCAAACGAGCATTCAAAATGGCAACCTTGATCATCGTTATCATTGTAACAACTGTAAGTTCAATGTCAGTCAAGCTAAAGGTTACAGGAACATAAAAATATGTTCACCATATGGACAGCATTTAATTCACACAGACAATGATAAATGATAAATGATAAATGATTTTTATTTCTGTAAGTAGGTTTGTACAAACACTTTTACATGTCAATCATATTTTTTAAAACGAGATGAGGTCGGCGTTTCCTAACTGACTACTCTGAGAAGAAAGGCCGAAACAAACTCAGAGGTCACAGTCTCTTTTAAAGTCCAGACATAATCTTGGTCAGATCATGTGGAGACCATGTAGATTAGTGTCTGAAATGGTCTTTTGAGGAAAGAACCACACCGATTGAGTGGACCTGTCCAGTCAGTGCACGCATTTGTCAGTAATCATGCAGCTCAACTCAAACTTAAGGAGCTCAACGATTCGACGAACAATACCAAAGAAAGGACATTTGGGTGGGTCGCATAAATTACTCAAACTGCCAGACCATGACTAAAACTATCTGAGAAAATAAAAAAAAAAGAAGAAAAGGCAAAAAAAAAAAAAATAACCCACATAGTCTTCACATTCACAGTCATTAAAATAATATAATACTTTACAAAGTAAATATTCATGTCACTGTATATGTAAAATTTATCAATGTCAATGTGTATATAAAAATCCAGAAATAGTCTTGGTCAGATCATTTTGAGGACCATGTAGATTGGTGTCTGAAATGGTCTTTTGAGGAAAGAACCACACAAATTTGAGTGGACCTGTCCAGTCAGTGCACGCATTTGTCAGTAATCCATTTAAATAATCTATAATATTAATTAGATCGTCTATTTTTTATAGCTAGGCAATTAATTTGTAGAATATGTCACGCGAGGGCTTCATAATAAATTTACTAAATATATTGCAAGTCGTATGTGCGAGTATACATATGTCTGGTTTTAAAAGTCGATTGTCCAACCACACCCCGGAGACTTCATGTACCTATACCTATTGATAAACTGTGCTGAATTTGCAAGGAGATTTACCTCAAATTAAGGGGCTCGTTGCTAATTAATATCAGCCCCACGGATCGATTGAAGGTCAAGCTACGCTTGCTGAGGTCGGTTCTGGATGGGTGACCATCCATTATTATAAGACTCTCATTCATAGATCTTTAAAAGTCATTACAGGTAGTCAAACCCAAAAGTCTGACCACCAGTCTTCTTGGTAAGACTAGTTGTCAGACTTTTGGTTCGTTGTGACTGGTTATCGTGCAGTTACCCAGTAGGTAACTGTATTATTGAGGTCAGATAGACAGTGCCTCCATATAATGTACGGGTATTCAGCTGCATCCGGTAAGACTTGAAGCCGCCCTCAACATAGTTGGGCAAAGGCTAGGCAGACTGATTTACCTCAACTGTCTATGTTATCAAACGATCATAGATTAAACATGCAACGTTTTTTTTTTTAAATCATGTTTACTAACGCTTTATGCTAAAACGAATCCTAATTGCAAGGTTGAAATATACTAGACGTAATTTAAAACGAGGAAAAACATCATAGTAATTATCAAGTGAACATACTTAATAGCTATATCACGTTTACGAGTTCTATGAGTGCAAACTCAGTGCAGCCGGTGCTTACAAACTTAAAACGCCTAACTACGCCGTTCGATGTATGAAATTACTTTATCGAACCAGCTGTTCAGTACTTATCAAAATGAGGAATTTTGTCGAGTGCATGCTCGGTAACAATTATTCGAAGTTTGATAAGTGGCCAGCTATGGCTAGGTAGGTACCTACATAATGTTCACATAGATAGGCAAATGCTTCCGAAACACAGGAAGGTATGATATATATGCTAATTACTTGAACAAATGCGGATTATTATAACGACCAACGTAATCTTACTGATTAAATTAGGAATGGTTTAGACTGTCTCGGAGCAGTCAAGCGCTTAGAGTTGTTTTAGCAATTTAACATTAAGCAAATCAGAAATTATCATCGGGCAATAATCGGGCACAGTCTGGGAAGGAGGGGTACGTGACTGAGGAATAACATCTGAAGTGGTCGACCGAAAGTTAAGCTACAATTGTCGCGGTCGGTCCGTGGATAGCTAGGTGATCTTTGACAGTCGTTACGGGTTGAAAACAGAAGAAGAATTGGCGGAGTAACCAAGGGGGGCGGGGGGTGGAGGGGGGCTCAGGGATCAGACCGGAATAAATCGTTGCGACTACTAAATAGGTACCTAATGGTACATGTGACCTGACCGTTTAGGAGGTCATCACCAATGAGATCAGCGTCTTTCTAGGGCGTCCCTCCCACCATTACCGAACTGCTTATTCGTAACAAATAAGAATCAAGATAACACCAATTCTAATCTTTAGTTCGAAAATGTCAGAAGTAGGTACCTAATGAAACGCAACGAAATAGTCACTTCGAACATTTTTTCGCGTAAAAGGTCGACCATTTTGTCTAGAGGGGAGCATTATCAACTAATACTATGCAAAACAGTATTAGTAGATATATACGGTGACTGATAATTAGTGACCGATACCTAAACACGTGATTGTACTCATGATAACAAACAACTTTTACTATGGGACCAAACCTGAATTCGCGAAAAAAAAATCTGCTGTTCAGTACATTTTGACCAGCGGGGCAATTGCGTAACACATTATCAATCGGAATCGGTTTCATTTTGACAGTTCAAAAACATTCATTGCGTTATTTACGTGTTGAGCAGACAAATTTTTCCAACATGAAGCAATGGATTAGCAATTTACTTCAAAATGATTCAGATTCCGATTGATAGTGTGTTCCGCAATTAGGGTGCAGTTAGGTGAACATAAATGACTGAACAGCAGATTTTTTTTGTTCACAATTTCAGTTTTGGTCCGAGTTTGGTAAAAGTTGTTTGTTATCATGAGTACAAGCACGTGTTTAAGTATCGGTCACTAATTATCAGTCACCGTATATTTACAAAGAATTTTAATTCTAGTGTAATCGTGTTACTTAGGCACATTCTTTTAAAAAATGTGTTTCAATTTGTTCGTTAATGTGTTTGGTACTTCTTAACGTATCATTCACGTGCATAATAATTACTTAATGACGTGCCCACAGTCCATTTATTTTGTTAATTATCATGCCTTCCAATAGCTTTAAGTGCCATTATTTAAAAATGCAATATTTTTAGGGTTCCGTGCCTCAAAGGGAGAAAACGGAACCCTTACAGGACCACTCGTGTCTCTGTGTGTATTTTTTTCATAATTTTAAAGTAAATTGTATTAAAGTTATTTAAGAAAATAGACGATAATTGACCATTGCCCTTATCTCCGAAACTACTGAGACTAAAATTTTGGAAAAAAAAATACAGAAAATAGTTCTATACCTACAGATTACAGATAAACCTATAAAAAGTCTGTGGTCTTAAAACAACGTGGTAAATCTCTCAATACTGTGCGTACAAACTTACATTTTCTTGGAATGTATGAGAGAACATGATTTTCTACTACAATGTTAAGTTTGTTCTTGAGATAAATTCATTCCAACTACGAAACCCTTCATTGTGCGTGGTTCGACACGCACTTGGCCGGTTTTTCTTCTATAGAGTAAACTAACTAAAACCACACCCCGGACACTCCGTACAACGCGCGCAAAATAATTACCTACTACTACTACATAGCCAAATGACGTTGGTACACGTGCAAATGTGTGCGTAAACTCTAGTAGGGTTGGTTGTCGTGCGGAGCGTAAAAAAAATGGCGGGAACGACGACGACGCGACTGGAAAGGACTAGTTTGATTGTTTATCTAATTAGTCGGGTTCGTAATGAAATAAAAATAATATTATAATAGTTAAGTAATAAATGTAAAACTTTTTAATAATAACTTTAATTTCGGAAGTCGGTGTCTTTGGATCTGTATTTTAGTTTATTGCCACCGACTTACGAAATTAAAGTTATTTTTCACTTTGTACTTAGTGTTTTTTTGGAAGTCGGTTTTTTTTTTGCTAAAAAGTTTTTATTTCTCGCTTTTTAGTGGGTCTGTTTATAAAGTATCTAAGTTACAATAGCCTAATGTCAACTTGCTCATCGCCTTGTACAAAATATTGCTTTTCCCGATGCAGGGACGTTAATTGTTGAGGAGTTCTGTTGGTACTCCATCATCAGCTCCATTTCACCATTCGCATTGTGACGAGCATAAATTGTGCTTAGCAAACATATTAAAGTAATCGAATCGCAACCTGTGAAATACTTATTATTGAGTAGTCCCGGTGGCCATCTGTGGTCTTCATCATCAGTTCCACTTCACTAAATGTTGCTATCCCAGAGCAAATACCCATGCAAATAAGCTAAATATTGCTTACACTAAAATATTTTCGTTTAAATGACCTACTTAACTATAAATAATCGGTTATTATATCGCATGGTATTAAAATGCGATATCTTACAAACATTTATTTAAATACAAATTCGGAAAAGCATCACAATATCGAACCATCGTGATTAAAACTCAGATAAAACTTTTAAATCGCAAAATTGTGTGTACGTGTCAGCAGTTCAGTGCTGCGGTTCTTTGTGAGCGCCCCTAGCTAATGAACCGCCGATAATGTCGCGGGTGTGCGGGGTGAGGTGCGGTATCTGATGTCAGCGCGGGGTAGGGAGTGGCCATTCTGTACGAAGTACTATTAGGTATTCTGTGCTAAAACTACGGACCGCCAAATGCGGCCGTTAGGTCCAAATACAAATCGTTTCTAGACACCTTGATGTCAAACATTAGCGAAAATGTCAGATTTTCATGCCGTCTATTATTAAAATGACGGAAACGCTTTTCTAAAAATTGTAGCTTAAGTATAGGAACCGCTACGGAGCCGTAAGCAAAAATGGCAAATTAGAGACAAAAATAAATAAGCCTTACTAGTCAAAAATGCCATAGTAAGGCTTATTTTTCTTTTCGTTTTTCCTCAAATGGTCCCCTTTTGTTACAGCGCTGTAGATTCGAAAAAGTGATTTAAAATACTTAGGAAACAAATTCGTCGATTTCCCACAGATTACACAATAATCTGCAAGTCTAGTGAATGCTAATCAAATGGATTTTTTAATATAGATGACTAAAGGCACTTAACGTTTTATAACACCAGAGAGGCAATTCTCGTAATTTTAAGAACGTTCACAGTCTGATCTCAGCCTCAATCTGTCAAAAATACCTATAATTTCCCTAAATTTTGACAAGTTTTAGACATTTGTTTGTCGCTAAGATGAGACTGCGGATAGATTTTCAACGTTTTAAATTACGACAGTTGCACCTCAGGTATCTAACTGGAAAAACTAAACCGTGCACGCTGCTGTATGACTTCATAGGTCACCTTCGCTTTACACCAACTTATTATTATCCTCATACGATAACCGATATTGATAACTCTCTTTTTCAGTTCACATTTGTCGTCAGATTACCTTTAAAACCAAAATGTCCAAGCTTAGTTGGTATATAAAACTGAAAGTTTTACCCAGGATGAAGTTATAAGGCTCTAGCTACGCCCAGCGATTCACATTCAGTCTCGATCCCGTGGGAATATAGGGATAATATGTATCCTATGTACCAAATTTCATCCAAATCCACTCAGCCGTTTTAGCATGAAAGCGAAAATAAAAATATCTTTTCTCTTTATAATATTAGTTTAGATAAATACCTAATTTATTTCGTAACAAAGTACATTGTGTGGAACTATGAATAAAATATTCTCGAACATGTCCACGTGGCGTCCAGTGCCTACCTCACTGGTTCCTAATTTCTTACTTTGGTATGAAACTAGGAATCTTGTACTTCATGGAACTTTTCTGTTTTGAAGCCATTGCCTACAAACGGTAAAATGTTATGTTCTCAAGACAACCGCACAAAGTGTTGTAAATTATAATTTAAGACATTGAATTCTTTGTAGCTAGCCTATATTGGTTGTCCGTCAATTTATGTGGCGCCCGTTCTAATTGTAGCATTTGTAGCTTAACCAAGCTAATCAAAAGAACCGCCAAGTTGTTTATGTCTAAGCTACAACTGTTTAGTCCTTATTGTCCACTTTATTTAACTTTGCCCTTTCTTACAGCAGTCATTTACTTAAATATAGGTACACACATTCATTAAGTTACCGAGAACCGACAAACTGTTTTGCGGGTTGGCAAATACGGATTACGGAATATTGCGTATTCAATCATTTTTGTAAAAAAGTCAAAGACAAAGTAAATTATGCCAGAAACTGTAAGGTACCTACTTACACAAAAAAAAAACCTATTTATAACTGGATTATCCATCAAAAGTTCCAAGGTGTCTCCTGATAAAAAATAGTCGTGTAAAATTTACAAGGAAATGGGACTGATGATATCAGTAGTAATGTTTTAAAACGCAATGTTTTTCTTTAATATTTACCTATCACAAAGAGGAAACTGCTCTTTAAACAAATTTTACAAGGAAGGAAAAACGTGCCTGTTTCGCTACAGACCTGACGCACACCACCATATACCTACTCGTATACCCAAATTAGGATATTATATTATAACCATAATACATACACTGAATTTTTACTATTATATACATATAAAACATGGTTATATATTAAATTTGTTATACTGATTGTGTGTTACACCTGCTGCATGCAGCGATGCAGTACAAGGCCAAATACAAGAAGGTCGGACGACCTATCTAGTATCACGTGGAACTACAACTTAAAACAGGACATGAAATATTTCGACAAGGGAATCAAATTTTTGGATGGATACGGCGGAAGACAGAAATAAGATCAAAAAAGCTGCTAAAGTGATTTACAAAAAATCGGAAATGGATAGTAGCGAGACTCCCGACGAAAACATCTAACACAGCAGAGCAAGAACCTAAGTATAAGAGCCTAGCGTAGGTACTTCGTCCATTTTGGTTTGTTTTAACTGTACAACAGAAGTGTGACTATAATTTACGTAGTTTCAATTAGTTTTCAGATTAAAAATTACCTAATATTAGAAACTAGCTGACCCGGCGAACTGTACCGCCTCAGAATCAGTAAGCCGTTCCATACAAAATGAATCAGAAAATGAATTATCGTCATTATTTTTTAAACCGTGAATTTTTCAAAATTTTTAATAGCTATTCGGTATGGAGGATAATCCAACAAATCAAAGATCATAAAAATCGGTCCAGCCATCCTTGAGTTATCAATGGTATAACTAACCCGACTTTGTTTTATTTATATATCTATATAGATGACAGAAACCGATTCATTAAACACAAATTAATTTTATGAAGCTAAGTACCTATATTTATTATATTGAGAAAATAAAACTGAATGGTAATCGTAGAACGGAAGGAAAAGACTTGCTTATGAAGTTATGACTGTATTAAGTGATGTCATGGTAAAAATATGTATTTCGAAATCATTGAATCACTTACGTCAAGCCGGGTGATTCAAGAATATTAAGGAACTACGGTTAAGTAGTAGAATGAAACATCCTTATAATTATCAGCCTGTGATTGCCTAAACAGTTGAACCTGCAAAGGTTTTAGTACTGGCGAGGATAAACCTTTACGTATATATCTACAGAAATATTAGTTTTCTGGTGGCCAGAATGGAAGTGCTGCGATTGAGCGATTCTGACATGCTCCTTTTGCATCATTTTTGTTTATACATAAATTATCTGTTCGATTTTAGCCCCTGCGCTTTTACTACGCCAGCGCTACGAATCTGCTACGCTTCCGCTACGAATGTGCTACGCATCCTCTACGATACCGCCACGGATCTACTACGCTTCCGCTACGGATATGCTACGTATCCGCTACGATACCGCCTCGGATCTGCTACGCTTCCACTACGGATATGCTACGTATCCGCTACGATTCCGCTTCGGATCTGCTACGCTTCCGCTACGGTTCTGTTACGCTACCAATTTATTCACGCCCTATTTACTTATTTAAGTACCTCTAGAACACTGTGAGCTAATAATTAGCTAAGTTACACAATTAACGCCTAGATTACATAGTGATAATACTGGCAGCGTCATGTGAACTGGATTAGCCGGGCTGTGTCTACTTGCTCGAGTTACGTAACGTATCAAATGCTTGACTGACCATTATCGCGTAAGATGACTAGAACATGACTAAGTCTATCATGCGTTAATAGGCATTTTATATAAGTAACATGAAAATGCACACAGCGGTCTTACATGCAGTAAGTATCCACAAGTCAAATTCCTTATTGTAATAAAATTAAAATGAAATCATCATCTGCCTTGCCTTTTCCCAACTATATGAGGGTCGGCTTCCAGATGCAGCTGAATGCCAATATTTGAACGGAGCGACTGGCTATTTGACCTTCACAACCCAGTAACTGGTTAACACGATTCTCCTTGGTAAGACTGGTTGTCAGACTTTCGGGCTTCTGACTACCCAAACTTAACTTATTGTTAGTAACCTGTGTTCACCAATATTTAAATCAACTGATTAAATATTTAATCAGTTCTAAATTTAAAATTTCCTTAGGAACATAAACCAACTGTTTAAATACCTAACCAGTGCGGTGTGGTTTGAATGTTGGTGAACTTAGGCCCTAGAATTAGAATTAAGTGATCTGCGAAATATGTAGGTGAACCAAACTTAAAGGGAGGTGATGGAATAAAAAAAAAAAATATTAAATGTTACAAAAATATTTTTTAAATTTTTTTATTCCAAAGTTCCCATTTATGAAGTGATTAGCAAACCAATTCATTTTTGCAAGCAATGATGAGAGACGTGACAAAAATATTCTGCAAGAAAACATTGCAAGACATTAAAATCATCAAATCAGTCACACCAGATTGTGTTGGATCTGACACATCAAAGTAAAAACAATTCCTATACCTATATATACCTACCTACCTACTTCCTCGTTACGTAGTCTGATAATTTCACAGGAAATCGATTGAATTCTGTAAAGTAACATTGTTGAAATCGGTAAATCTCACGGCTCAACTTACATTAACGTTCCGTGAGAATTATTTCGGCTACTATAGAATTATGTCTACCTTACACCTAGGTAGGTGCTTATAACTGCGTCAAAAGTATAAGAACAAACAACCTTTCAACAAACGCAAGATGAAATCACTTGCACCGCAAATCACTAGTGCGCATACACACGAGCCACACGCAGCAACTGGTGCCGTCGACAACTGTTTGAGCCGTGACAGGGAGGTGGCGGGACGGCTGAGGGAAAGAGCCTCACGTCCCAGCCGCCGCGGGAGACGCCCCGGGCGTCGGGAGCCGCGTGACGACTCCCGGCCACCGTAGGCGCGGGCCTGCGGGCGGAGAGTAATGGGTAACTCTCCGTCCGATCAGGACCAGACCCGTGCCAGACGGCGCGTACGTGTTCCACGCGCGCCTCAAAGAGATTTCAGCATTAAGGAAGGGGCCCGTAAGGGCCGAAGCCTGCCGGGGCAGCGGGATAGTCCGAAAGGGTTACCGCTACCCCGGCACATAAAGGGCTAAGGAATGAACACGGGTGGGTTTTAGTCAGTAGGAGTCTGACACTCCCTTCTGCTCCACCCAGAGCGGGAGGGGTCATTTGAAGATTTCCCATCCGCAAAAAAAAAAGGCCTCGACAACGTGTCGCGCAATGTACGGTACGGTACTCGAATAAACGAGAGCGGCGCGGCGTATTGTTTCATACGCGTTTACGGCAGCCGTCATTCACTCGACGACGACTCTCTTGACTGCAGTTGCCTCTGCCATTGACACGAGTCGCTCGTGTGTATGAGCACCAAATGCATTTAAACCAATATTCTGTTTTTACTGACTTCAAAAAAAGGAGTAGGTACTATGTTCGGATGTTTGTAGGTTTTTTTTTTTTTGTATGTTTGTTCATCGAATACTCCGCCAATTGTCGACGGATTTTCAGAATTCTTTTTTGTTCGATAGTAGATAGTTCTGAGGTGGTCCCATTGTCACCAAATTAGGATCTAATGATGGGATCTTAGAGAAATCGAGGGCAACCCTCAAATTTTATAGGCTCACTTATTGTTTTTCGCATATTTTATGAAGTCTCTTGTGTATTTGCATATAGTTTTAGTAAATTGTTTTGATGTTTGATAGGGCATTTGCCACATTTGGTCTCATGATCATCAAGTCATAACCTGATGCTGCAGTCAGGATAGTCTGCAGAGTACCTAACTCCTCGACAACTAACAGCAGATATATCGTGTTTAGGCTCATTGAAAAGGGCTAGATGTGTGGATAAACGTACTGTTAATGAGAAACACCGAAGTACATAGAGACTTGATGCTGAAGCCAGGAGCATCAGAAAAAGTACAAACCTTGAAATTACAGCACCGTAGTCGTGTTTGGGCTCATTTTAAACAGGACTAAATTTTAAGTTCAATGCAATGTTGACATAAGTCTGGCCTGATGCTGCCAGGATTATCAGCGGGATCCTGGAGAAATCGAAGGAACTCTTCAAATATTATAGGCACACCTATAGCGATTCGGGTATTATTTATAGTAACTCGTGCATTTGCTTTCGGAAAGCAAAATTTAGTGAAGTAAAACTGATGATGAATACCACAGATGGCCACCGGGACTACTCAATAATAAGTATTTCACAGGTTGCGATTCGATTACTTTAATATGGTTGCTAAGCAATGTATGCTCGTCACAATGCGAATGGTGAAATGGAGCTGATGGTGGAGTACCAGGAGAACTCCTCAACAATTAACGTCCCTGCATCGGGAAAAGTAATATTTTGTAAAAGGCGATGAGCTTGATGAATTATAAACAGTCCCACTAAAAAGCGAGAAATAAAAACTTTTTAACAAAAAAAAACCGACTTCCATAAAAAAAGACTACAAAGTGAAAAATAACTTTAATTTCGGAAGTCGGTGGCAATAAACTAAAATGCAGATCCAAAGTTATTTTTCACTGTGTAGTGTTTTTTTATGAAAGTCGGTTTTTTTTTTTTGTTATTGTCAATCGTTTGAAGAAGAGACAGAATTACCTATATTTTTTATAGGTATCTATGTATGTTTAGAGCTAAACGAATGAAGTCATTAAGTGATTTGTAGTGCAAGTGGCCCTAAGTTCACTTATTCATGAAATAAACCTAGATTAGACTAAAAATTGACGGTAAATCAGAATCTAAGCAATAATATGACAAATTCGTATGACCCAGTCAACGGATTTTGCAGGAATTTTCGGATTTCAACAAAAATTTGCCGGGGTTTATGATACTGCGGCGTTAAATATTATTTATGATAAGGATAACGTATCAACTATTGCCACACCTCACACGGGCCTCGCCCTTGGCCCTGGGCTACCGCAACACCCATTAGGGACCCTCACCTTGACCGAGTCGACACCCCCTATCCGCTGCCAAGATTAAGACATTCCATATTTCCTGGCGTCCATAATATAGTATGGTTAGCAACAAAGGTTGACCGATAGAAATACTTATGGCATTAAATCCGCCTGTATAGGTTCACCTATGCGCTTGAAGTTTATATAAAAGTACCTACGTTAAAACTGTCACTTTCACGTATAATCAAAATAGACCTATTCGATAATCTGCTGTTTAGCTTTCTCATATAGGTAATGACTAAAAGTTAATATTCTTAAAATTTTATTTCAGCACCCTAATTGCGTAACACACAATCATAATATGAATAATTTTGAAGGATGTTGCTAATCCATTGCTTCTTAAGTTCGAACAATTTGTCTGATCAACAACGTAAATAACGCAATGGATGTTGTTGAACTGAAATGAAAGCCAATGTGTTACGCAATTACCCCGCTGTTATAATTCTAATTAAATATTTTACTTAATAATTAATATTTAAATAACTCAAGTGTTGCCTTTTGTTACTACTGTACCAACCCGTTCCTAAAACATTTTTTGGACGAATGCTTCAGTTTTCAGGCTTTAACACGTGATGCCAATCTTATTACTTAAATGAACTGTTATCAAAATGCCCGATAACTGATAAGAATCCACGTTGCAAGTACATGTGTTGATAAACACTAACACCTAAATACGATGATGAAGAGCTCTCATGCCGAGATAAACATAATTATCAAGTCTAATATCCGCTGATGAACATAGACCTCTAAAAAAAGGGCAGGCACAGGTTTCCTCAAAGTAGGGCGCTCAAAATGAGCGCCTTACTTTGAGGAAATTGCTATAATCCTAGTCTAAGATAAGCCGACTTGGTGATCGGAGTTTGTTGGGAGACCTGAGAACGCTGTTGCCCATACCACTATGTTACCTACTAGCTTTTGTCCGCGGTTTCGCCCTCCTAGAATACGGAAATTATCCCACAGGAATGTTGGTCCAATCAGAATAAAAAGTATCCTATTTCCTACACCCAGGTCATGATCTATCCGTGCGCCATCGTCCAAATCCTTTCAGCCGTTAAGGCGTCAAAAGCTGACAGACAGACAGACCGAAAGACAGATAGAGTTACTTTCACATTTATAATAGTAAAGGTTGCTTCTACCGGTTAGACCTCTTCTGGTACAGTCACCAAAAGAAATAAGTCGCATATAGTTGAAGTTTAGTAAGAAAGATTGAAAGAAATTAGTCAGTGCCTAACGTAAATTAACGTATTTTTAGTAGCCAATTTTTTAATCACGTCTAAAGTTGTCTGTGGATTATCCAATTTGACAGGACTAAACTAATATTTATCTTCTGTCCTTTTCATAATGAAATAGAAAGAAAAAGATGTACTGAACTTAAATTTAATGTGAACAACAGAATCGGGGCCATTTTCGAATGAAATTTAATTTGATAAATAAACTGTTTCTTTTCTATTAATTAAATTAAATTTTATTCGAAAACATCCATCGGTTTCTTACTATACTTCATATATCCGACGACCCTGGTTACTTATCTCTTTTGGTGACCGTACATAGAACGACCGAGCTTTTGTAACCGCGCCACGTTTGCGTTGCCGATTACTAATAGAGACGTTTGGAAGAAAAATACAATGTTACGTCGACCCCAAATAAATTGGGAGAGCAGAAGAACGATGGTGACGTTTCATTCGATGTTTTCTTTTCGGGGAAAAAGCACTAGGGTGGCACGCGAAGCTTGCGTTATCTAGGTGTATCTATATCTGTGGACCTGACTCATTGCCGCCTGGTTCCTCGTGACAAGAACGGCTGGGTATATTCACAGTCATAAACAAGAACATACGAGTGTCCATTTCGTGTGATATAATCTTCCCTCTTTGTGTCATTTACAAGTTAAATGACTAAATAAACATAGGAACGTTATAATAGTATGCTTACTCATAGACTTATGGCTCATAATCATCCGCCTAGCCTTTTCAACTATGTTGGGGTCGACTTCCAGTCTAACCGGATGCAGTATTTTACATGGAGCGACTGCCTATCTGACCTTCACAAACCAGTTACTGGGTAATACCCCTTGGTAAGACTGGTTGTCAAACTTTCAGGCTTCTGACGACCCGTAACGATTGTCAAAGATTCACGAATGACAACCGGGACCAATGGCATAAGGTGCTTTCCGAGGCACGGAGGGGTCTTGGTATGTAAAGATCACCCATCCACGGACTAGCCACGGCAAGCGTAGCTTAAGCGGAAGATCAAGACGCTTCTAATGATATCTTATTTATCAAATTATGATAAATAGTTTAGAAGTCATGAGGGAAAAGATGAACATACCCACATACATACATAGCGGTCAAAATCATAACCCTCCTTTCGCTTCGCCATAGTCGGGTAAAACAACCTTAAAATCAATACTTTGTGTAGTAAGCTAAGTAAATTTCCATGAATATCACAAGTCTTACCTTTAAAGCATTAGGTACTAACTAAAAGATGGCTTCATTTCTCCCGATAGTCTTAAGTTCTTATGGTACCTAAGGCAAAGTTGGTGAGACAGATGGAAAAAAGGATCGAGTTGAATCCGTGGATATGACTATTCTTTACCTAGACTACTTTACGATAACCCACCAGAACCCCAATTGCATAACACATCACAATCTGAATAATTTCGAAGGTTATTGGTAATCCATTGCTTCATATGTTCGAATAATTTGTATGCTCGACGACATAAATAACGCAATGAATGTTGTTGAACTGTCAAAATTAAGGCCATGGCTACTGTTGCTATGTTACGAAATTATTCCGTAGGTGGCGTCTCATACAGGACGTTGAACCCATAGATTAACAGTTGAACCGTCAGTCCCGTTGCCACACTAATACCTATCTATGGTGGCAAGAAGGCCAAAAGTCCAACCAGTTTGCAACATCGTTATGTTATGGCCTAGTTGCCGAGGTCATTCTGTCGCCTAATAGTTGCTAAGAAGCCGACTGCAATTTAGGATAAGCCTAGATTAATAGTGACTCGCTAAAGGACATACTAATATAGATAAGAGTTAACAATCAACATTGCAGAAAATCTCTTGCAGAAAAACTAACGTTATCAGTAAATCTTTTAAAGACAATACATATTTGCATCTAAATCTTTTTGGTAAAGAGGAGTTAATGGAACATTCGAAGAAACAATAATCTACTATTTACAGAGAAGCCATTAGCCTCTTCTGACGCAAGTGACGATGTGGTCGGCGAACCGTTCGTCGTTGAAAAGTTCTATCGGACGGTAAAACACGGAAATCGAAATTAATCGTTCTGTCGACAAACCGTTCATCGGAAGAAGCGAAAGTCGGAGAAATGGTAGGGAAGAATTTCTCAGGGTATGGTGTTGGGTCTGTTTAGAGGAAATCGAACGCACATTTACAGTAAAAAATGTATAGTAAAAAGAAAACACAGGATAATGGACACAAACAGGTAAATTAAGTAAATATAAAAAAAAAATAGCCAAAACTTTAATGAGCGGGTCGTGAGTGTGGACTGTTTCAAAATCGATGAGAAGGGCTCTTCAAGCTAGTTTCTTTTCAATATTATGCTGACAATATTGAAAGGAAACCACCGAGATTTTGTTTGTCTGACCGAAAGCGATTCAGGTAGTGAAATCTGGTAAACTAGAATAACTACATTCTGTATTAATATGCCAACAAGTAAACAACAAACGATCACGGCAATCCTTGAGTAGCAAATATCCAAACATTCGCATTGACATTGCAAACCCTGCCGATCGATTCTGTAAAATTCTCACCGTGATAACTTAGGTGAATTGAGCGTGAAGTGAGCTATCAATAGGGGCAATCCATAACATCAGGTGGAATGACAGCTCACTTCACCCTTCACCTTAGTTTTCACGGTGAGATTTTTACAGAATAGCACTGCTGGACTGAGCGCGAAAGTAGCATCTTACGATTTTTGTATGTACGTAAGTTGGTGCGATTTTTGGCACGCGAAGTAGTTGCTCTTGCATTATTTAGACCAGGTGATTTCTCCTAACACAGAAAGTATCCGGGTTTCACCCGAACACTACTTATTTAGAAAAACCCCGCCCGGACAACCCTCCAAACTAGAACAAATGGATGGCAGCCCTTGAGCACTAGAGCCTAATTTTTACAGAGTCGACCGGCTGATCGTGTTTACGATCAGCCGATCGACTCTGTCCTTGTCTTTAGTTTTAAAGACTAAAAGAGAGTAGATACACTTTGAACTTGTGGCGGTCGCGCCCTTGTACTGGGTCTGACTGGGTGCGGCATGGCAGCAGACTGGGGAGGGAGCTGGCAGAGGGGGGACGGTGTCCACGACGCGATTATGTCGTTACGCAAAACTGGCCCTTCCGGTGCAAGTGGGTACGGCCGTCCGCAAATAAACAACCCACACGAGGCAGGGGCGGTGGTACACGCAAAGATATAAGAGTTGACAATGCTAATGGGGCAAAAATTCATTCGCGATCGAAAGATTTTGATCAGAAAAGATGTGAACTGTAGTCAATGGTTTGTGATGTTGTAAAAGGAACACAAACTCATCCGTGTGCACGTTTTAGTTAAGTGCTTAAGGTGAATGGGAAGTGGTAGACCGCGAAATTCAAATTTTCTTACGTTTTTTGCAATTTGCAGGTCAGTGTCAGGTTGTATCTTGATCAAAATTTGATTCGCGACTATAACAGGTACGTATTTACTTTATAAGCATAAGAAACATTCATACATCTTTATAAGTGAGATTTGTACCATAAACACTTTTCACTAGAAGATTTCTTCTTGTGGTACAAATCTAACTTAGGAAGATGTATTAATATTAATGATTCTAATGACTATAATGCTGTGAATAAGTACCTGTTATAGTCGCGAATCATATTTTGATCAAAATACAACCTGACAATGACCTGCTAATTGCAAAAAACGTAAGAAAATTTTAATTTCGAGGTAATCACTGCGCAATCACCTTAAGTCAATGGCTCGAAGATATGTAGACGCTAATCGACCGAAAAAACACATCTTTCTTGATTTGCTTAGGTCAAGTGGGTCAAATCCGTGGTGCTTCAATTAGAGAAAATTCGTGTACAAAAATAGTGGCACGAAAGTATACGTTGATCAATTTATAAGGTGTTAAAAAACGAACCCGACAAACTTTAAAAGGTGCTTTAGACCATCGGACTGAACAACTTTCACAATGGGACCAACTCCGAAATCACGAAAAAAAAAAACAAAACTTCAATATCTACTTGACCAAATGTATGAAACAGCAGATTTTTTTTGTGATTTCAGAGTTGGTCCCATAGTGAAAGTTGTTCAGTTCGATGGTCTAAAGCACCTTTTAACGTTTTACGGGTTAATTTTTTAACACTTTGTATACTAATAATAAAACTGAAAAGTTTGTTTGAACGCGCTAACATCTGGAACTACCAGTCGGATTTCAAAAAAATCTTAGCTCTATTCTTGAGGAAGGCTATAGGTATTTAACAAAAATCAGCTGTTCCCTGCATTTTGACGAGTTATGCGAACATAAATGCAGGAAACAGCTGTTTTTTTTTTCGTGATTTCATGTTTGGTCCCATAGTAAGTTGTTCATAATGATGAGTACAATGACCCCTTAAGAGGAAAATGGTGATTAAAATTTCAACCTGTATATCTGCCTTTCCCGAAAACAGTTGTAGGTACAGAAGCTTCGTAAGACGTTGCTTTTGATGGAGCAGTGCCTAAAACGACATAGACAATTTATTGACTGGCGGACGATAAGATAATGCCACTTTTAATCTAAACAAATAATTTCTAAACTAGATCGTTATGAAATGATCTAGATATTAAGTATCTTGTCTATACCTAGTTAAATACAACTCGATTAGTTACTTGTTGGCAGTAAATCGATTATTTGTTACTCGATAAACCGTGCTGCTCGGTAGGTAAGGAATAATTGGAATGTAATTTAAACATCAGTTTAAAACTATAATTTGTAATCACGTTTTTTGGCACTTCAACATCGAACAATGGCCCCAATTCTGTTCAAAAACTAAATTAAATTTAAGTTCAGTGCATTTTTTTCTTTCTATTTCATTATGAAAAGGACAGAAGATAAATATTAGTTTAGTCCTGTCAAATTAGATAATCTAGACAAGTTTAGACGTGATTAAAAAATTGGCTAATATAAATACTTCAATTTACGTCAGGCGCTGATTAATTTGACAGGACTAAACTAATATTTACCTTCTGTCCTTTTCTTAATGAAATAGAAAGAAAAAGATGCACTGAACTTAAATTTAGTTTAGTTTGTGAACAACAGAATCGTGGCCAATATTTGATTTAGTTCGGAATCACATGAACGATTGACGTAATCGATTTCTATATGTAACCGATTATGACTACGCATTATCTAAAGGAAGCCGATTCTGTTCGGTACATCTCGGATTATATAAACAAAGCTGTTGGAAGTGGAACGCTCTTTAGATAAGTGTATCGGTATTATCTTTACTCAAATCGCTTAAATTATTATTATTTTTTTTATCTTGCTGTGCTGGCGCTGCTGCTGCGGCTGCGGAAAACCTCGAGCGGCGAAAATATAATAACCTTAGCGGAAGTTATATTTTCGAGCCGTTTGGGGTTGACACCCTCGGGCCGTGGGGTCCGAATTGCTCATGTTCTTTTTAAAGAAATTTCGAAACGACTGGTTGACACTTCCCATGACCCAAGGGCTGGCTTTTACCTTGGCCAGAGGCTAAGCATTGCTATTCAACGTGGTAATGCCGCCAGTCTCTTGGGTACATTACCAGGCGACAGCGATGCGGATGAAATTTTCGACGCTATATTTTAGTTTTTTTTTTTTTTTTAGTTAAGTTAGGATTTAATTTTGTTATTTTTTGTTGATGATAATTCTTATTTTAAATAAAGTTTACCCAATCGCTTAATATTTCCGGTTGATTATATATTTTGTTTTTTTTTTATTACGTCACACGTTACGGGGGGCGTCACAAAGTGCAGTGCAGTGCAGTTTTGTATCATGAAACTTGTTAGTTTATTTTTTAAGTCTTTTGTAACATCTTCATAACAATGAAGTGTGAAAAGCGGGGAGAACGATTAATAACCTGCAGTGCGATTCTATAACCATCTCACCGTGAACACTTAGGTGAAGTGAGCGTGGAGTGAGCTGTCAGTGTCATCCTGATGTTAGGGATTGATACTCTTTACAGCTAACTCTAAGCTCACTTCACCTAACTTTTCACGGTGATATTTTTACAGAATCGATCGGCTGCAATTCGTCACAGGTATCTAATGTTAAAACTTACAACTTCAATTCTAACGAAAATCTTTAATTATTAACAATTCTGTCAATATTATGCTAAGGATTCATTTTAAATTACAAAGTATGTCACGTCACACCAGGCAAGGGGAATCAAAAATCATGTACTTACCTACTTAATTAGTGTGACGTCATTTTTGGATGGCACTGACACAGTGTAATACTGTGGCACTGATGACCGCGTCTGGTTTTGGTATTAAAAAAAAAGCGGATGCGACTGTCGATGGCTCGGTAAACTTGTTTCCGGATAATGACTACAAGACTTTATTTACAAGCAGACACCTATACCTACCTACTGCATATAACTACCTAACTGCTTTGTCTGTATAACCAAGAAGGATAACTGACTTGTTTTTATGCATTTTGAACAAGACTACCAAGATCTTGACTGTACAGCCACTAATTATTTCAAGTTGACATCACAATCTACTCAAGGTAAAATTATATATTTACTTACAAAAACTTTTAAGAGTCCGCTGTCCGTGCATAAAATTCCCTCTCTAGAGTTTAGCTAAATTAATTGCAATGCTATGTTTGTGTGCACCGTTCAGCACACACGCGTAAAGATCGGGCGTAGTGATCGCTTATACAGTTTTGATCCTATAAATTATATTTTTATTATCACGTTCCTAACGAACAACAAAACAGCCGGTCGATTCTGTAAAAATCTCACCGTGAAAACTTAGGTGAAGTGAGCGTGTAGTGAGCTGTCAATAGTGTCAATTCCTAGAAAAAACAAACTCACTTCACCTAAGTAATCACGGTGAGATTTTTACAGAATCGACCGGCAGGAAAGGAACGCATTAAAAATACTTTGTTGTCTAATTATTTTACACTTTTTCAATTTTTTTGTGTAATAACAATCAGCTTACAATAATGTTCCCACTGCTGGGACACAGGCCTCCTCTCTTCCAGAGGGAGAGGGCTGTAATCTAAAATGTGGGTCCATTGTAGTGTTGCCAGGTCCGATTTGTTGTAAATCGGTACATGAGGTCAAAAAAATCGGGATTTAGGGTTGCAGATCGGGACAGTAAACAAAAAAAAAACAAGGGGTTTTAAGTCTATTTATTCTTACATAACCAAATAAGTTGTATGATGTTTTCAATACACTATCTACCTTACATATATCCTGAAGAATATCATATATTTTTTGATTTTGTTGACTACTGTAGTCGATCATATACTTTTATTGTTTCTAAATCTTGCGTTTTTTGTGTTTAGGTCCTGTAAGCCCCTTAATCGGGACATTTAGCGTCCCGATCAGGTACAAATCGGGACGCGTCCCCAGACCCCTGAAAATCGGGACGTCCCGCGCAAATCGGGACACCTGGCAACTCTAGTCCAGTGCGCGTTGGTAGATGTCACATGTCCTCGAATTTTTGATTCTAGGACATGTCGATTCCCATACGACGTTTTCCTTCACCATTTTGAAATACCTACGCAAAGTAAAGCGCCTCATGTTCATCTCATCAGCAATGCTTGCAGAAAAACGGAAAATTTAATTTAAATTATCTACCTATATCAAGTTATTTTAAACGATAGTTTTGTTACCTGTTTATTTACCTTACAAATTAAATCTTACATAATGATGTAAACTTACATACTTAGTTACATCTATGTAAAATAAAGGTCAAATATGCCGAAATAGTGATATCAATATATGCCGTAATAGGCTGGTATTATCTTTCACGTCGAATGGTTTACCCACAGATATAGATACACCTAGATAACGAACGCAAGAGCAACTACTTTGCGTGCCAAAAATCGCACTAACTTACGTACAAAAATCGTAAGCCGCTACTTTCGCGCTCAGTCCTGTGTACAGCCGGTCGATTCAGTAAAAATATCACTGTGATAACTTAGGTAAAGTGAACTATGAATAGTGGGAATCCCTAACATCAGGTGGAGTGACAGCCAACTTCACCTAAGTTTTCACGGTGAGATTTTTACAGAATAGCACTGCTGCTGGCTGGGTGAGCGTGAGCGAGAAAGAGCGCTTGTGACGTCATAGTGGGTAGTTAAAAAAATGGCACGCTTGGTTTTCATACAGATCGTGATATCTGTGGATTTACTGATTGCTCAAAAGAAGTTGTTTTATGGAAAACATTGCAGCAGGAAAAAGTTCCCTAGCGTAGCTAAAAAATTATGTTATCATCATGCTTAGGTACACAATAGGTACAATAAGAAACTATTTTTATATAATCCCTTGTTTTTGTGAATGAAGGATTATTTTAATCTGATAAACATAAAATTTTACGGTTTTCATTTTTTATGGTTCCGTACCTCAAAAGGAAAAATGGAACCCTTATAAGATCACTTCATTGTCCATCTGTCTGTCCGTCGGTCAAGACCCTTTTTCTCAGGAACGCGTGGAGTTATCAAGTTGAAATTAATATCAAATACTCAGGGCTGCAATACCTTGAAGCTGTGAAAAAATTAAGTTTTGAGTCGAAGCAATCAAAACATACGGGCTTTTATTTTCCGGTATCAAAACGGCAAAACCTATGTCTTTCCGTTAACCTAGAATCATGAAATTTGTCAAAAAGCAATGTCATGTAGCACAAGTAAAGGAAAATATCCGAAAACCGTGAATTTATAGTTAAGTATATTAAAAAAAGGCCGTGTTATTTACATAACTACATACGGTACCTTCGGTGCGTGAGTCCGACTCGCGCTTCACCGGTTTTTTATATTTACCCTTGTTTTTGTGCAAGAAGGATTATTTTAAACTGATACACATGAACTTTTTTTTTTAGTTTTCGGTTTTTAATTAATCAAAGTCAAATCATTTATTTCAAATAAGCACATTAAAGGCGCTAAGTAACATTAGTCATTAGTCATAGGATGTAAAAAACAATGTCATAAAAATTGTTTACAAAGTGTACTTTTAATATGAGTTTTAAATTTTCTTTCATTTCAAAGTCACAGGATTTTAAGTCACAGGGTATTTTGTTGTAGCATTTAACACAGTACCCCATAAAAGATGTTTGTACTTTAGATAATCTGAAAAAAGGTTGATCTAATTTATCTTTATTTCTAGTATGAATGATAATATATTATGTAGATACGACATTGAGACTGTAATTATGTGCTTGATATCATATTTAGGTATGTACCTTTTCAAAGGATTATTCACAAAGTGGAGATGACAATACAACAATAAATGAAAACACAAACAATTGTAATGCTTAGGAGTATTTAGGAACCATCAAATAAATCCTAACGTTGAAATTAAAAAGTGTTTTTTTTTCTAATATACATATATACGATAGCACAAAGTGTAAACAAAAAAGAACACACTTTAAATATTGCGGCAACAGTGCGTTGTTATTGACCCAACAAACATATGGCCGAAACCTGAAAAAATGGTATATGCAGTGTGCCGGGCACCCCTTTTTTCAGGTTTGTAAAAAATATAACATTTGTTGTAACTAAGTAATAACTTCCGCATGCATGACTCTTGTATCAAGCATAAGGTATAATATACATAAGTTCGCATCAGGAACTAAAATTTAAGAACAAATTTGGCGAAGGTTATTGAACTAGCGAGCTGGCAACATGTTGCTGCCGGCTTGTTAACAGATACATCATGTAGAAAATGTGTTAAAAATGAAAAAGAATGTCCAGTGACTAAACTATTGGATATATTTGATTGAATTTTTGTATGCAGACTGGGAACGTCATTGTATAACGAAGTTTAAATGATTGATTGACTTCTCCACTTTATACACTTTTAACATCACGCCTGTAATCCCCGAAGGCTTAGACAGAGGTTTACCCGTTTACCTGCCCATATTTCGCCAGTTATGTTTACGTCTCATATAATAGGAAGCGAGTCGAATGCCTAGATTATTTGTAAATTAATTATATTTTTTCGATCGCGCTAGAATATCTATCAACAAGCTAAACAGACGTAGCATAACTAAACTAATATTATAAAGAGATTTGATTTTTGTGTGTTTGTTTATTACGCTTTCACGCTAAAACGGCTGAACAGATTTGGATGAAATTTGGCATATGGGTAGACCATGACCTGGATTAGGACATATAATACTTTTTATCTCGATATTCTAATGGAATCAAGAGATATGCGGGCGAAACCGCGGGGCGCAGCTTGTAAAATAATATGGCGATAAAACGAGAATTACATAGAAAATATACTCATTAAGTACATACATAAAATACTTAAGCTAGGTACACAGAAATATTAAAAAAGTTCTTTATTATATCTATGGTTAGGTGTAAGTGCAAGCCATTCTACCCTGCTCTGCTTTGCTACATTGAATAGTCTGATAAGAAAGTATTTAATATTTCTTTTAGTGTTTTTGACTCGCTCGAGTTGAATTTGACCGACAAATAATAAATTATTCCTCGGATAAAAATAATCTAACGTTGGAAAAATAGATTTGTACAATTTTTTTTGAAAAACTAAGTACTTAGTTGAGGTGGGTGTTTCCTATCTGACTACTCTGAGAAGATAGGCCGAAACAAACTCAGAGGTCACAGTATCTTTTAAAGTAAAGACAATATAATCTTCGTCAGGTGAAGACCATGTGTAAATTGGTAAGTATTTGAAATGTTCTTTTGACGAAAGAACAGCACAGATTGAGTGAACCTGGCGACTCAGTGCACGCATTTGTCATTAATCGTGCAGCTCAACTCAGGACCAACGATTCGACGAACAATACCAAAGAAAGGACATTTAGGTAGGCCGCATAAAAAATAGGTAAATATGGTGTCTACATAATTATGTAACATAATTATTTTATTCACTGTAGTGGTCATTGAATGCCTGTTTTCAATAGTATAGACATAATATTATTTTGATGAGGTAGGTATAGAAGACCCATTCATATGACCACACGGTTAAAAGTGCCATTTAAAAATATCGCGGTTTCTTTGTACGCAGAATTTTGTAAAGCGAGCTCTTGAAGTAGCTCCATTATCACTCACTCAGCTCATATAGAAATAAGCGAATATTCACGAGTTTGTTATTAGCAGACTTTTGAATAATATTGTCAATAGTTATTAGGTATTGAACAAAGTTCCCTGAAATATAGGTAACTAAGAAAATACTTTGATCTTGCAAAATTTTCTGCTTACTAAAACTAGTATTGATACTTTTGCCGCATGCAAAAGTATCAATACTATGTGGGCTAAGACCACCACAGCATGGGTTCCTGGAAACGTTCAACGGCATCGCGGAAGACATGGCGGAACAAATTTGACCCCTATGAGGGATTGGTCCATATTGCCTCAGGATCGAGTTGAGTGGCAAAAGGAAATAGAGGTCTTAGCCCTGCAGTGAGACACTGACTGATTATTATCATTAAACTAGTGTGTATTGTAGTAGTGTAGTGGGTTTTCAATTACATAATTCCAAATAAAAAAAAACTACATATTGAATGGGTACCATCAAGAAATGATATTGTAGCTGGTACTTCAATTGAGCTATGAGCATTATTAAAAGTACCTACTTAATTCAACAAAATAATTAAAATTATGAGCGATTTGAGAATAATTATCTCACCAATATTTTCATTTTACGCTTTATAATAAATGTTTTAAATATCTCTAAAACTATTGAATTTCGGCCATACATAGGTACCTATGCGGAGTTAAAAAAAATCTTAAATCGTTCATCATTTTAATTATTTTTATTACATGCATTATGGAAGCATTGTAAATACCTATACGTTGATTAAAAATTATCAAGAAATTAGACATGATTTCAAACAATAAATAATAATTTTGTTAAACAATAAGTATGTACTCATTAATAATTATTGTTTCTACAGAAATCTGACTAATTTGTTTTGAGCGGATAATGACGTCTTCATTACTTAATTTGATAAGAACTGCTAGTGGGTTTTCCCATTGTATATTTTTTGTAATAATTTTAATCTAAGTATAGGGTCTTGTGGCTAGGAAATATAACAGCCTCACGGGTCAATCGATCTACGCTTGCCGCAGTTGGTCTATGGATGGGTGACTATCTTTACATACCCCGGAAAGCACATTCGTAGCGGAATGAAGGACCTAATAATGAGTCGGGGGATAAAGAAACTTCACGCGGAGGAAGCCGCAGGCAAAAGCTAGTCTATTTTAAGATTAACAGTTTTTACGATAGATACAGCTATAAGAACCGTTATGTAGGCGATAAACCCGATTCATTTATTCATAGACAATACAGAATTTTAAGACGCACATTTTCTGTGTTCCCCAGACACCTGTGCCTTTGTAATCGATTCAATGTAAATTATAGTGTCGGTTCATCGGTGGTTAAGTACTTAAATCGATGAACCTACTTACTGAAAGGAATATCAAAGTGCCTATACCTACTGAGGTACTTACCTACCTACTTTAATTTACTTACTTACATAGCTTTAGCGAAATGCATCATCTGCAATCAAAAAAATTAAATCTGTAATGCTGCATCCGGTTAGACTGGAAGCCGACCATAACATAGTTGGGAATAGGCTAGGCAGATGATGATGACATAGCTTTAGCGAAATCGATCGATAAGCAATCTTATAAATAAGTAGTAAGCACTTATCTATAATTACTAATTAATGACCACGCCTCGTTGCCTCGTTGGTATAGTGGCCGCAAGCACTACTGCCGAGCATGAGGTCCTGGGTTCGATACCCGCAGGGTAATTGCGTAACACACTAATAGTAGCAATGGCTTTCAATTTGACAGTTCAACAACATTCATTGTGTTATTTACGTTGTTGAGCAGACAAATTTTTCGAACATATGAAGCAATGGATTAGCAATATCCTTCAGATTGTCGAAAGATCCATAGACCGATGTTTTCCGAGGCATGGAGGGGTCTCGGTATTCGGTATGTAAAGATGGTCATCCATCCACAGACCAACCGCGGCAAGCGTAGC
This sequence comes from Globia sparganii, assembly GCA_949316385.1. NCBI lineage: Eukaryota > Metazoa > Arthropoda > Insecta > Lepidoptera > Noctuidae > Globia > Globia sparganii. The sequence continues at coordinate 16,550,736 of OX438663.1, read as the reverse complement.
TAATTAGAACCCGATCGATCGGCCTGTGCGGCTGTTATTATTTAGCCACGGGCCCCTCAGACACAGTTAGAGAAAACCAGCCTGCGTAGACACCACAGATATAGATAGATCTAGAATCTAGATAAAGCAAGTAAGTATCACGATCTGTATGAAAACCAAGCGTGTCATTTTTTTTACTACCTACTATGATGTCACAAGCACGTTTTCTCACTCACGCTCACCCAGCCAGCAGTACACAGCCTATCGATTCTGTAAAAATCTCACCGTGATAACTTACGTGAAGTGAGCGTGAAGAGAGCTATCAATAGGGGCAATCCCTAACATCACTTCACCTTAGTTTTCACGGTGAGATTTTTACAGAATAGCACTGCTGGACTGAGCGCGAAAGTAGCAGCTTACGATTTTTGTATATACGTAAGTTGGTGCGATTTTTGGCACGCGAAGTAGTTGCTCTTGCATTATTTAGACCAGGTGATTTCTCCTAACACAGAAAGTATGCGGGTTTCACCCGAACACTACTTATTTGAAAAACCCCGCCCGGACACCCTCCAAACTAGGACAAATGGATGGCAGCCCTTGCTTGAGCACTAGAGCCCCAGGGCGCTGGGAATTTAGAACGAATCCGAAATTAAATTCGTAGTTTTGGCCGTAATTACGGGCGTTTCGTTGTCCGTATCACTTACGAACAAAACGGATAAGATTAGTTCGGGCCCCAAACCACAAAATAAATAGCCCAAACTAAGACGATTAGGCAGTTGTCTCTAACCGCGATGCGTTTTTGTCAGTCTGTCTGAACAATTTAACTTTACATTTTTTTTTTTATGTAAACTCGACTTTAAGGGAATAGAAACGGGGCAGAAGTCGTTGACTCGCCGTAGGGGTAATAGAAGCTAGGCCAGTCATGCTGGTCGACTCTCGGCTCGACCTCGACGTAAGGGGACTCGACATAAAGGGAATCATTCCAACTATCTACTATCGGACGGGCCAGTATCTTCGTTAACGCACTTAAATGGCCGAACCAAATTACATATCTATCACCAGTTTTGGCGTACTGGAGGCAGAAAAACCTATCTATCTACGAGTATCTTTGGTATTAACGTCCCAATAATCTATATCAATAGCGATCTGAATGATTCTATGATACTGGCAGTTAATGATTATACCTACTGGCTACCGTCAGTAGCAATCTGTCTTTAACTGAAAATAGGTTATTGGGTTCGGCCGACCCCCATTAGCGCTTGTGAGTTTGCGACCACTACTGTCGTATCTAGAATAACTGCAATTTATGTATTACTAGCAGCAGCCAGCACCCCGCGGTTTCACCCACATAAGTTACGATCCCGAAACATCGGGATAAAAATGACCCTGTGTTAATCCTGGTTATAAACTATCTGTGTGCAAAATTTCATCCAAATCCGTTCAGTGGTTTTTGCGTGAATGAGTAACAAACATCCAACCATCCATCCTCGCAAACTTTCGCGTTAGTAGGATATTAGGATAATTAAAGTAAACATAAATAAAAAATCTACGTCGTTAAATTGTATGTACCAACGTTACTGGTTAATCAGTGGTCATGGTATTAGTATAACCATCACGATCTGCTCCACTACTAACAAAGAATAGTTATTGTTTATGCTCGCATCGTAGTAAACTGCGTTCTTTTCACTAATAATTGATATCGCTCTGTTTTATGATTCTGACGTGATTTGGAACAAATGGTGGATCTTATTTACCACATTTCCACGTTCTGTAAGTGAAGAAACCCATATGGACTGTGCGTTGTTTTTCAGCTTTTAATTATCAATGATTTCCGAAAATCGGTATCAGAAGTAGTATTTTTAAGATGTTCAAGTGTTCTTCATGAATTGTTTTACGGGGCTGTCGAAACCAAATACGATCCCGGCCAATATAAATTTCTAAATAGACTGAAGGGCCACAGAAGCAAAATAAATTTTACTGGAAGGGTATTGAGGCTGCGCTAAATCCTGGGGACGGGGGAATCCATGAATTCATGAAAGATGTTTTCCGCAGACTCATTGCCTAAGAATTTTCTTTTTCTTTTATCTCTGTCACTCATCGTATTCGCCAGAACTTAGGTACATCAACGTACTTTAAAAAAACAATCGAAATTTGGGTAAGTTTATTTTTAACTCTGAAACGTTGTAAGTATCGATGACAAACACCTTTCAAGAGTTCATCGATTCCCGTCCCCTAAATTTCTATAGAACGTCTAGATGAAACACTTACATTAAAATGGCAAGATGCATCAACCTTACTAGCAAAAAAAAACATCGATGAACAAAAGTTTTCATAGGAAAAATACCTATTATGTCGCTGACCGCACAAACACAAGGCGTGGGCTGCATGCGGCTCGCGGGCCATGCTTTGGACAGCCCTAGTTTACAATATTGACTGAAATAAGCCAGTCAACAATTGGCTAACAAACAAACGGCTCATAAATACATTTTGGGCCACTGACCCAGTTATTGAGGGTGTAACGAACACCAATAAAAATCATTTTAAAGGGTGATTGACTTGCCCTCAATATGTGCTGATATAGTGTTCATCTAAATAAATAGTTTGTAATGTCAAAATAACAGCTTCTTACTATATGCATATTTTGAAAGTAATACAGTACCTACTAAAAACAAAAACACAATTTGTTGTTTTTGTCTGTCTGCTTGTTTGTTCCGGCTTATCTCTGAAACGGCTGGAACGATTTTGACGGGACTTGCACTGCTGGCAAATAGCTGAGGTTATGAGGAGTAACTTAGGCTAATTTAGTTTTACAAAAAAAAAAAACAATTAAACCAAAAATGGCGCAAAAATGACCTAACTATAATTAATTATTAACGTAATTTAGACAAATTAATAAATTTAAGTGTCTGTTTGTAAGGTACTAAGGTGGAAAGGACATAAGTAGGCTTTTAGTCCGTAACACATTCTCGTGGGATACTTCCCGAGTCCCGACGTCCACGCGGGAGGAGCCGTGGGTAGAAGCAAGTAGTTAAATAATTACCTGGGCGAGTAGCTTTTCACCATGAGCGACAAAAATATAATAGCTCTCGTATGAAGGTAAAAATAATGAACAACAACATCAACCTTGCTTAAAATATCTTATGATGTCACGTTCGGAAAAGAAAATGCATTTTTAAAAATGTTATTTTGAGATTATGGTCATTTTCATGCTCTTTTCTTTTACGCAAATTTGACTTGACGCAGATTTTCTGTCGCGATTTTTTGTTTTTGAGGCTACTTTAACTAACTGACTTAGGTACTTAGCTTACTTACTTTTACTTCATTTTCTTTCGAGTCGAAAAATCTGATCATTTCTACAAGGAAATGAGGCGACTGTGGTGACGAAATTGTCGAAGCAAAATCTTCCGCTGATCATGTTCATCGGTTATGAGGGCAGAGAGACCACGAATTATACTCATTGAACTTATTAGGTCTATTATTTATTATAAGCTTGTGTTGTACCTACCACTGCAGGGCATAGCTTCCCCTCCCTCTTTCCACTTTTCTCGGCCTTTGCGATTGTGGGGCCAATCCTTTATGGAGGGAAGTCCAGCTCATCCCTCGGTCCCGCCACCTTTTTCTGGGCCGCGCTGTTGGTTCCTGCTATTTGGGATCCACTGTTTATAGGTAGGTACCTAAACTGTTTCATTCGCCTCAAGCACGATTGCCATAATACCTACTTCACTATTTCATTTAAACAAACTTCCAACTCGTGTTGTCTATTGATTAACACCGCTATTCGATCTATTTTCACGTTTGAGTAAACGTGAATATGACATTGATTGGGTAATAAGTTTTTTTCACGACGTACTCTTCGACAGGCGGCCATCTAGCGGCCACTGACTCGCCATTTGATTAACAAATGAACGCGAAGTGTCTTCATAATAATACTTGTTGGTTTAAAAGTCCATCCATACCTATTTTTTCTTTTTTTGCAACTTGTTACTTACCTACAATCCCCTTCATACCTACCTACCATTGAAAACCTCATTCATTATACAAGTTAAATGATATTTTCTTTCTGTAAGTTTTATCTTATATAAACAATTTATATTTAATTAGCTGACCGGACAGACGATGTTCTGTTTCCTAGAACTGGATCGCAGCGCCATTTACCGGGTCCAATTATGAATCTAAACCATCCAGGGACCTAGTCAAACACATCAATATATTTATCAAAAATTGGCCCAACCGTTTAGGAAGAGTTCAGTGACACACACGTACAAAAGAATTATTTATTACTATTAAAAAGTAAAACAGCAAAAGCCAACGTCACGCGGTGTTCCCAGGCGGTCACCCATCCAAGTACTGACCGCGCCCGATGTTGCTTAATTTCGGTGATCGGACGAGAACCGGTGTATTCAACGTAGTATGGACGTTGGCGAGAATGTTTCAAAAAATATTAAACTGTTTCCGTGAATGTCGGTATCACTTTCAATCGAATTTCGATGTAGTTTCTAATCGCTTACAAAAATAACAAGATTACATCAAAAATGGCCCTTCGAAAGTGGCTATGGTTTCGGTAGTTTGTAGGTGAACGGTATTCTCATACTTGTCATCTGGAAGATGAGGTACCTACGTATTTAATATCATGTCGGAATTAACCTTTTCTACTGCTGTCACCGTCATGGGACATGGCTGTCGATCGAGGATCACAGGTGATAAATCAAGTTGAAGAGGCACAGCATAGTGTCCTCGACGATTAGCTAGTAACTAAGTCCTACCTCCTATCCGTTTAAGCAGTGAGCTTTTAATAAGATGGCTAGGATAATTCGCCATATGAAAAGTATAGTCATTGTACTGTTCCTTAGTGGCCTTTTATCTAGTCTATGAAAGGCGGAACATGTCTTTATGCCTACAAAGTAGAGAAGGCAGTGGTAATCGTTATTATTTTATGAAGGAAATAAGCGGTCACGAGGCAGCAAATAGGCACTTTAGTAGTTCAGTAGAAATTTTCTAAGTACCTATTAAAATAAATGTGTTCGAACCTTATGTATTAGTTTGTTTTTATCTTCAATAATTTCTCATCTACTTCCTGGAACACAACATTGTTTTTGTTTTATTTTACTATCGTTTTGCGTTTTATTTAAAGAGTCCCTATATACTTACTTTACTCTTTGTTAAAGAGATAGCAAATGTTAACTACTACTAGAAATTATAGCCAACAAGGTGCGCCATCTGTCGCGACTTTGTGAATTAGCGCCAGTCAGAAAGTTGTAGTCGCAAAAAACCTAAGACAAAAACAGCTAGGTAAGTGCAATACTCCATACATGTGATTAAATAAAAAGATAATTAACTAAAGATATTTTTTCAGTTTCAACTATACGTACATCGTACTACTTGCGCCATCTATTTTCTGAACTAAACGAACTAACAGAGAACTCATGCAGCAGAAACCGAACTAAACGTAACTATTTTAGTCTATGGTTATGTTATTATCTGTATTTATTATTCTTCGAGTATTGCCCTTTATGAGAGATTTGCCATTATCTGCGCAAGTAATCAAAAGTAAAACCCCTCAAAAACAAAAATTAATAAATTTTTGAGAAAATAATTCGATATTGATGATCCGCGTATTCCAGGATGGTGTGAGAGAAGTCATAATTGATATAAAAGAAAAGAAACTAAATGATAGGAATCGTGATAGCGGGCAGGGGAGAATAAAAGACATAGTTATGCGCTAAATCTATTTACAAGGTTAAAATTAGTCACTAGTATTTGCTTTAATAAAAGGTGAAATCAGACTTGTCTTTCTCAACAACAGCTTAAAAAATCTTGTATTTTGACTGGTTTATGATAAGGTTGTCCTTGGGCTATAATTATTATTTAGAACATGTAGTACTAAAGCCAAAAATCTCTGACTAAAACATTAACAAGCTGGTGGAATATTTCTTTGTTGTCTGGTATCAGCAAAGAGTACTTTGTATAGACTGAAATAGAGGGCCATCTCGCGAGATTTGGATGATAACAAAATAAAAAGCGCCCTCTGCGATGAAAATACTAAACTACATCCGTGTCGGCAGTATTTTATTCGAGCGACCTATATCCATCCCTATTGTTGTTTTTATCTAAATATTCTTGTAACAGATAACTCTGTTACAAGAATATTTAGATATTATTTGAATTACATTAATCTAAATAAATGGGAAATAAAACAATATTGATACTTTCATTTCTTTTTGTTTTTGTAAGATTTATTGTAGTATATTTCAGCCATACTCTGAAGAACATTATTATTGTCTTTTTTTCTTTTTCCACTTATAACTTTATATAAATCATTGCAATAAGATCGTTTAAAAAATCTCACTGATTATACGGCACATGTCCTGAATTTGTGAGAATAGATAGATAAAACTTTCATTTGGGTAACACAACGAACCACACCTAGAATATTCTCTGCACCTCACACAATCACACAACACACATAGAGTTAACTTAGCGGAAAACGAAGAACGATTACACATTAAAGCAGAACGACATCGAAATTCGAAACAACAACAAACAACCATTTTTGTTTATTACTCAGGGTTGCCAGGCGTGTTTTTTTATTTTTCCCCAAATTTGAAATATTTTTCTTCAAAATGATACAATTATTTTAAGTTTTACCCAAAGGCAAAAACATTTTAGTAGAAAAAAAACCGCCCGACTTCTTAACAGTTGTTGTGCCTCCAGCGCCCGGCACAGTGATTCGAAAAAAAAAACAGCGTAAATAATAAAAAAAACCCAGAGTAAACGAGCTCTGGTATTTGGTCGTTAATATAAGACCCTGGAGAAATGGACACGAAAATATTTGCGGAGTAATCCGACGTACCTAAGCGTTTAAAAGGTTAAACAATTGTAACCATTAGGAAACAGTTTTTAATGACAAAAATAAAGCAGAATATCCTAACTGAACACAACATCGACATAATTATAAAAGAGCATTGCACGCTCTTTGATTGAAACTAAATGGATATCAGTAATGTAGTAAGTAGATTTTATTAATTAACCATCAAGCAAATTATTTCCAGTAATCTATAAAAATAGTTAGAACTTCAAGTTTCTACTTACTAAAATAGCGTACCATGATGCACATCGTTTTTTTCTTTGGTGTTTCTAGAGGTACCCACGACGAAATAATATCAAGCTATAGGTACGTTTGCGGTTTTAGCTGAGCTCATATTGTATAGGCTTGTCGTACAGAGGCCAGCACATCAAGCTACCCCAATCTGTCAGATTTTCCCAATTGAATATGAACCTTATTCCTTTGTACTAAAGTTGAAAATCTATCACAGAATTTTGACAGATTGGGTTAGGTTGACCTGCTGGCGTCTGTACAATAAGAAGTCATCTTATACTGGAAATGTATAGCTTGATAAAATATGTCGACGTGAGTACTCTCATCGATTATCATCGAATAATTATAATATTAAAAATACCCAAAATTCTCCATGATTTTTTTCCTCTTTCCAAACATTTCTCCAAATATTTCATTTCTCCAGGAGCCAAATTTTTGCCCAAAATTGCGAAAAAAATACCCAGTCTGGTAACCCTGTTATTACTTGCCAGTTGCCAGTGCTGCCAGGGCATATATTTAAATATGTCTAAATTCTTACCAAAGTATTTTTGTTTCGACATTTTTTTCAGCAAAAATGACTTATCATCTTGGACACGTATTTTTATATTTAATTTATTCTAACAAACCTTATATTTACAATAAACAAATGTGTGTCTTTATCTTCATTACAACTTTCAAACTCCTATTTAGCAAATAATTAATTTACTATAGCAACATAATTTTAATAGTACTACTAATATTATACCATTTATTGATAAATGATAAATGATAAATGATAAATGATTTTATTTCTGTAAGTAGGTTTGTACAAACACTTTTACATGTCAATCATATTTTTTAAAACGAGATGAGGTCGGCGTTTCCTAACTGACTACTCTGAGAAGAAAGGCCGAAACAAACTCAGAGGTCACAGTCTCTTTTAAAGTCCAGACATAATCTTGGTCAGATCATGTGGAGACCATGTAGATTAGTGTCTGAAATGGTCTTTTGAGGAAAGAACCACACCGATTGAGTGGACCTGTCCAGTCAGTGCACGCATTTGTCAGTAATCATGCAGCTCAACTCAAACTTAAGGAGCTCAACGATTCGACGAACAATACCAAAGAAAGGACATATGGGTGGGTCGCATAAATTACTCAAACTGCCAGACCATGACTAAAACTATCTGAGAAAATAAAAAAAAGGCAAAAAAATAATAATAATAACCCACATAGTCTTCACATTCACAGTCATTAAAATAATATAATACTTTACAAAGTAAATATTCATGTCACTGTATATGTAAAATTTATCAATGTCAATGTGTATATAAAAATCCAGAAATAGTCTTGGTCAGATCATTTTGAGGACCATGTAGATTGGTGTCTGAAATGGTCTTTTGAGGAAAGAACCACACAAATTTGAGTGGACCTGTCCAGTCAGTGCACGCATTTGTCAGTAATCATGCTGCTCAACTCAAACTTAGGGAGCTCAACGATTCGACGAACAATACCAAAGAAAGGACATTTGGGTAGGCCGCATAAATTACTCAAACCGCCAGACCATGATTAAAACGGAAACAATGACCCACATAGTCCTCACATTCACAATAAATAAAATAATATAATACTTTACACAGTAAATAGTAAATGTTCATGTCATTGTTTATGTAAATAGATATTAAGAAAAAAAAAAGAAGTGTAAAATCGCAAAATAAAATAAAACAACATTCGCAGTCTAAACTTATTGGAGCAGCTCAATCCCAAGCCTTTTTGTCCTCAATAAAGTCATTTACAGTATAATAGGCTTTTTGGCATAGTTTACGCTTTATAAAAGATTTGAATTTATTTAGGCTTAGTTCTTGAATGTGACTAGGAAGTTTATTATAAAAACGTATACATTGGCATCTAAACGAGCCACCTATTTTTTTGAGCCTTGATGAAGGAACAACAAATTTGTGTTTGTTCCTAGTATTTATGTTATGGATATCACTGTATTTTTTAAATAGATTAATATTTTTATGTGCATACAAAAGATTATCATAAATGTACTGAGAAGGCACAGTCATTATATTAATCTCTTTAAATTTGTCTCTGAGGGAGTGTCTGGGACTTAATTTATAAATGGAACGAATTGCCCTTTTTTGTAAAATAAAAATTGTCTGAATATCGGCGGCATTTCCCCACAACAGAATACCGTACGACATCACACTATGAAAATAACTAAAGTAAACCAAACGGGCTGTCTCTAAATCAGTTAAATCACGAATTTTCCTAACGGCGTATGCTGCAGAGCTAAGCTTTTTTGACATTTTATCTATATGGGGGCCCCATTGAAGCTTGGCATCCAATGTTATGCCTAAGAATACTGTGATATCTTCGGGTTTTAACTCTTCATCCTTTATGAGAACACTAGTTTCGACTTGTCTAACATGGGGCATCGTAAACTTAAGACATTTGGTTTTTTTTTCGTTAAGTAGTAGGTTATTAACATTAAACCAGTCAACTACTTTTGCGAGGGCGCTATTTACATTGTCAGTAACCAGCTGCTGACGTTTAAGTTTAAATACAAGTGAAGTGTCATCTGCAAACAACACTATATCATGATTATCCTTTATGAGGTAAGGCAAGTCATTAATATAAATAATAAATAAAAATGGGCCAAGAATTGAGCCCTGGGGGACCCCCATTCTTACTACAGATCCGGGTGATCTTTTTCCGTTAACATCAACCCTCTGAATCCTATCACTTAAGTAAGAAGTAAGAAGATCCAGGGAGGCGTTACGGATTCCGTAGTGGTGCAGCTTCCTGATTAATGTTTCATGATGAACACAATCGAATGCCTTGGACAAATCGCAAAAGATGCCCAACGCATCGCATTTGTCCTCCCAGGCATTATAAATATGTCCTAAAAGTTCAACTCCGGCATCGGTAGTCGAACGACCCCTTGTGAAACCGAACTGTTTGTTATGCAGTAATTTATTTTTATTAAAAAATCTTTGCATTTGGTTAAAAATAAGTTTTTCAAAAATTTTACTAAAGGTAGGTAGTACTGAAATAGGTCTATAGTTAGTAGGATCTGATGTACTACCCGATTTAAACAATGGTATTATTTTACTGTTTTTCATAAGATCAGGAAACTCACCACGGTCGATACAATTATTAAATATAACAGCTAAAGTAGGTGCTACAATGTTTATAATCGACTTAACAACATCCACAGAATTACCCCAAAGATCTGCGGTCTTTTTAACATTTAATGTGTGAAAGGTTTTAATTATATCTTTACAGGTGACATATTCGAAGTGAAATTCAGAATCACAAACTGGAACATTTTCCTTAAGCAAAGACTCTGCAGCAGTGGGTGATGAGTTTAGAGATCTAGTAGTTGATACGGGAATCTCTGCAAAGAAATTTTCAAAGGCCGCGGCGACTTGAGAATCTGATTTAATTATATTGTCATTAATAGCAAGGCTGTAGTCACTACTTCGGTTGCATGACTTTCCCGTTTCGCTATTAATTACATTCCAAGTCATTTTAATAATGTTACTACTATTTTTAATTTTTGAACTCAAGTAACGTGACTTGGCAATACTACAAACTTTTTTAAATATTTTAGAATAATTTCTAACATATAAATTAAATTCAGCAGTGTTTATACAAATCCGTTCTTCATATAATTCATAAAGTCGTTTTCTACTTTTATGTATACCAATGGTGGCCCAGTCGCTGAAGGAAGCGTTACTATTAACCGATAATGTCTTTGGAATGAATGTATTATCAAATTGTGTGCAATACATATTAAAAAAATCATTAAATTGTTGATTAGGGTCATCATTAGTCAACAAAAGTGGTAATTTACTCAGAAGTTTAGTCTTAAATGTTTCCAAGCGTTTAGTTGTTTTTGGGTTTACAGTGATATCTTTTTTAGTAGCCTTTTTGTTTAAATTTGGAATAGTGATCAATTGTCCGCAATGATCTGAGTCTATTGAATTAATAATTTCTTTGCGGGTTGGTATAGCATCTGTATATATGTTATCTAGGCATGTGGCACTAGTAGGAGTTATTCTAGTGGGCTCCAGAAATTGTTTAGCAAGATTGTATGACTGAAACAAACTTATGATTTTAGTACTTAATCCAGAATTTTCTAACAAATTAACATTAAAATCACCACAAGTGATGATGGACTTGTTTGTATTACAGAGTTTGTGCAACACTTCATCCATAACTTTTTCAAAACAATCATACAATCCTGAAGGAGGTCTATACACACTTAATATAATGAACTGCTCCAATTCTATACAGGCTATTTCAATTGTACGCTCAACAGAGAGGCTCACAATATCCTTTCGGTCTTTAAATTTAAGCTGGTTATTTACTAAAATTAATGAGCCACCATGTATAGCATTTACTCTGCTGAATGAACTACCAACCTGGTGATTACTAAAATTGAACATGAACTGGTGGCTTTTAAGCCAATGTTCTGTCATACAAAGAATATCTATATTGTTACAATTCAGGAATAATTCTACTTCTAAGTCTTTGTTTAAAAAACCTTGAATGTTTTGATGCACCAGATTGATACTATTTAATTTTTTTACACTTTCCTTTGACTTATTATTTGCTTTATTTACAATTTCGCAAGAGGTTGCCTCTATTGTCCTAATTTCTAATTTAAATGATGATTAATGTCATTAATTTTGACCAAATTATTGACAGATAAGTTCAAAAAGTCATTGCATTGCTCAAAAGGAGCAATTTGTTTAGCCAAATTTTTGGCTGAAATAGAAAAATAGTATGATAGCAACACAGCTATCTGTCTTTTTAGATAGTTAGAAAGATAGTACTTAACAATATTAAATCTATCTCTTGTCAAATATAAATTATTACCAACATAATAGTTAGTATCAATTATGTGGAATCGATTATCATTATATGTCAAATTGTGCAATGTCATGTTTATATCAAATCTTAAGTTATTTTCTTCCTGTGGCAAACTGTTACTATAGGGGAATGTAAACAACACAATTTTTTTTAAGCTAAGGTTGCACAATGTTCTATGATATTGGAGCAATTCTCCTTTATTTAAATTACCCCTATTTCCCATGAAAATTAATAAAGTTGTTTCCTGCTTAAAGTTACATTTAATAATTTCATTCATTATATCAAATAATGAACAACCAGGCATACAGTAATTTATTATTGAGTGTCCTGGATATTCATCTGTCAACAAGTGACCTAAGTCCTTTCCAATCTCATCACAAAATAACACAATATCATGGTTTACAAATTGTTTACATGGTATAATGGAACTATTAACAGAAGGAATTGTTAAATCGACACAAGGATGCGATAATGTGGTATTGCATGCTGCTAATGAATGATCTGGCATATGTACATTGGACGGTAATTGACAGCGCTCACAGCTGTTAGTTTGTGAATTCACCAGCTCATTCATTGCCAACACATATTCCCTCATTAGATCTTCAGAGGTATTATACTTGTTAGTCATTGATCTTAGTTTCTCCTGTAGAAGGTCAAGTTGAGATTGCAAGTCCTGTGTGTCAATTTCATATTTCCTAGTACTTTGCTCCAAATTGAAAGAGTACATATCTAACTGTTTCAGTAAATTCAACCTTTCCCTATTAAGTTTAACGTTTTTGATAAAGAACTTTTGCCTTTTTACCATTTTTTGTGTTTTAACAATGTATTTATTAATTTTGATGTATTTTTTAAGTTTGTTTTTACCAGTGACTACCCTCACTGAGTTACATGATTTTGATTCATCATCACCTGTCAGATCAATTGTGTAATTGGGGTTTTTGGCAGAAACTATTGATGGGGCAACAGACACCAACTCATTGAACAGACTTTGATTCAGCGAGGCGGTGATGTTAAGGTTTGTAGTCTCAAGTTGTGTAATCTGACTTTGAGCCTCATGTAGCTGCTGTTGTAATAAGTGTTTGTGACTAAGAGCTTGTTCATACTCTATGCTACACTGGCTGAACCCGTCCACAATAAGTTGAAGTCTGTCCCGTTCTTCTATGGCATCAGTGTATTGAGTGTATATCTGAGCCATTTCAATCTTTAACTTTCTATTCTTTTCATGGGCATCAAAGAGCACCCTTTCATTGTCATCTAATTCCTTAATTAGTTGGTCACAGGACTCCTTTGACGCCTTTAAAGCGCTCAAAGCCTCATTGAGTTTGGACTCTTCGAGGCGAGCACGGGCGCTGCGAGTCATAATCATGATTAGAACTAGTAAGGAAGCGACAAGAAATGAGAAAAGAGAAGGTTGTTGTGGCAGCAGTTGAAAAGATGATTAGTTGAAAGGAAAAATGAAAAATGAAATTTAGATGTAATTAAAAGGAGTTCTGTCACCAAACCTAAGTAAGGTTATGTTTACGTTCACAGGTCATTGGCATCTGGTAGCCGTACTATAAGTGAAAAATGTAATTGCTGGTAAAAATTGTAGTACGTAAACTAACTAATGGCAAATAAAATTTAAAGTAATATACCTGTTAGCAAGATGACAATACAAATTCACATATGCGGTAACTGTCACCGGTGTACATTGAAAGTTATTTACACATAATTTGCACTATTTAGGTGAATCTAACACAAAATACACATTCTTATCCTATTTACTTGAAGAGTAATTGGAAATAGGTCTAAAAAAACAACGAAATTTATTATTTAAGATTAAAACCACAAGAACAAATTTTAAACAGCTGTTAGCTGTAGTGTTGCCACAGGAAAAAAAAAATATTTTAAGGAGAACATTAATATTTAAGGAGAACATTGTAAACCTTAGTGCAGTATTAAGTTTTGAGTATTTTTTATTTTCTTATATTATACGCTACACCAGCGCCTCTGGATTTACAATACTGAACTAGTAGATTAAAATACTACAAAATTGTAAAGCTGTTAACTAGCTGAAAATATATCTTATGTACTGTCATCTGTAATAAGTTGGGTTATCACGATGCTGTGTTGCAGGGTGTAAAGTCAGTTTATACAAAGTACTCTTTGGTGTAAAGTACTAAGATTGTATGGCATGGGTATCAGTATCACTAACCTCAATAGACAATGAGATGGGATGTGATGGGCGATCACGTTTGCCGATAATGGAGGTGATTGGCAACAATTATTCAAATAATTTATTATTGATTATAATCCTGGAATGTATTGGCTTGTAATCGTCCATAGTGTGTTCGATCTGGATTTGATCAACTGGAAATAACAGTTTATTTTTTGTGCGCACCTCAGTAAAATGTTGGAGCATTGATTGTGATGTGTTTACACAATGGTCCATTGTTCAGTTTGTCACTAGCCGTGTACGAAAATGAACGTGTTTTATTAGAATTTAAAGAAACAGTGTTTACACTCAATAATTAGATAACAATGTCGTGGTCAAACGAAGAGACTTTCAAATTTATAGATTTATATAAAAGAGAAATATTAATTTGGAATCCAAAACATGAACACTACAAAGATAGAACTAAGGTAAGGAAATTCCAAAAGGTGACGGAAAGCCGGTATTTTTCTCTTTGTTTAAAAATCTGACAACAATTGTACTTTCCTGGTTATTTTTACTAGGATTTAAAATCTTTCAAAGCAAGTTTTGTCTTCAGAAGGCTAACAAACAAAGAAATTATCATCTCACTGGCGCGAAAAATTAACATCTAAATAAACTGGCTAGGTAATACAATAACTGACTCACTGAAAGCAATGTTTTAAATAAAATACAACTTTACCACAGGTGCAAGAAGCATGGAACCGCTTAGAATATGGCATGCAGATACCAGTTGCAGAACTGAAGAAAAAGAAAGAAACACTGATGACCGCTTTCCGATTACATTACAAGAAAATACTGCAGTCTATACAAGCCAATGATGATGAAGTCTATAAACCAATATGGATATTCTATGAGCCGCTGGAGTCATTTTTAAAAGATGTTTATGAACCACCGGGTTCAGATTCTTTTGTAAGTATCAAGATAATCTTGCATTTCAGTTTTGAACAGTCCCCTGTAACAAACATAGACAATGATTAAGACAAGTTTCACGAAAGTTGTGATAAAATAAAATGATAATGGAACTTCAAAAATCTGCTGAATTAAAGTTTAGTAGTTTAGTATTACATCTCTCTATGCTTTCTAAGTAAAGTCTGACTATGATTAATTACCTGAAAACTCAGAATTACTTACCTAAGTGTAAAGTGCTGTTCAAACTTATGAAAGATTCTAGGCATTTCGAATAATGAGGAACTGAGCCTAGAGTTTTCGTATATTATTTTCAACGCGATCATGAGTCCGGCGTCAAGCAGTCTGCTGTGTTTCGTCAATGCATAGGAGTTCCAGTGCCTTAGGCATCTTCTGAGCATGGTCGTTCCATCATATACCTCATACATTTCTTTCCATCAAGCATGATTGAGGTCAAGAGCAGGCCCATTCAGCAATAAAAAAAATGTTCTACCTATTTTTAGTTGGATTTTCGAAACGAAAACCTTATTAATTAAAGTTAGTTAGTATTTTTCATTATTGGGTTGCCAACAGATGCTACACAGCATGTTAGCATGAACAGGGACACATACAAGTGTGCGCTTCCAATTATAGGCAACCACATCATTCACTTAACATCTAAGTAGGTATTTACAACAATTTTGACAAGGAAAGGATGAACACATTAAAATAAATCACAATACAATACACAAAAATCATAGAAAAGAAAAACAAAGTTAAAAGCAAAATGGTATGGCAACTAAATAAAAATAAAATAATACAAAATAATTTTAATATTTCAAACAAATTCAAATAAACTAATAATTAAAGATTATCCATAGAAGTCAACAGAAAGAAAACTATTATTACCTATAAGGACTTTTAGGTCTTTTTTATTAGGTATCTATTTTTATTTTTAGTAGGTATCTAGTTCTTTAATAAATAATTTCTCTATCTATACTAATATTATAAAGAGGAAAGATTTGTATGTATGTTTGTAACGAATTGGCTGAAAAAGTACTGGACCGATTTTAAAAATTCTTTCACCATTTGAATGCTACATTATCACTGATTATTATAGGCTATTTTTTTTTTCTTTTTTTTCCACCCGTGCGAAGCCGGGACGGACCGCTAGTATTTAATATAATAGATATTTAAAGTCATATTTACCTGCTGTTTCCAGGCATCAACATCATACAGACAAGAACTAGATGTCACCGACGAGCTGGATGATCAAGAGGAAGAAGACAATCTAGACTCCTGCTCAGAAAAGAAGACAGACATCAAGCCTAAACTACGCTTAGTAAAGCGGTATGCTACTAACCTCCCTCTAGAGCTACAAGAAGTCAGCAAAGAAGTGACTAATGCTTTCAATACTTTGAATCAGGCTTTAAAAAATTCTAAAAGGCAGAGTGTTCCGAGCCCTAAAGAGGAAGATGACTGTGACTTATATGGCAGGTTGTTGGCTAAAAGGCTAAGACAGTTCTCAGAGACTGAGAGGCAAGAGATCATGTATGAGTTGGATGGCTTACTGCTGAGCAGATGCACAGGAAACAGTGAAATAGTCAATAATAGTGATCTGAGTGACAGTTAGTAAATGGTTTTCAGCAGATTTTTAAATCTGCTGTGTGGTGCATAAAATTGCATATTGACTTGGTTTAGATTTAAACAAACACTACCCTGTCCAGTAGGTAAACCGTTGCAACAGACATTTAGTTGTAGAGTATAGCTTAAAATGAGAATAATACATTAAAAACTATCGATAATGACACTATAAGTGACTGCATACCATACCTGTGCTGATAATTATGTGTTCGTAATACATGTACAATAGTACTTTAATGTTGTTAGTAGGGAAGGTCAAGTTGAAGTTCTGCTGGATTTTTTTGAATCAAAATTTAATTAATAGAAAACAAACAGTTTTATGTATCAAATTAAATTTTATTGGAAAACATCCATCGCTTTCTTACTAAACTTCAACTAACTGGTTACTTATCCCTTTTGGTGACTGTACACTACATGTAATAGTAACATAAAAACTGAAAAGTGTTACTTCTTTTTTAAGTCAATTTTTAAAACCATTTTCTTGAAATTTCAACAAAAATTACTACATCCCTGAGATAGTATTGCCTTATTTTTTGTCATTGAATATTGATAAATAATCATTTTCAAGTTTTTTTTTTGCGACAGATTTGTACAAGTTTTGAGTTAAAATTGCCACTAGATAGCGCTAGTAGTACTGTATTGATTTTTCAAATGTGCTATAATTATTTACCCACAGCAAAAATATATGATGCCAAATATTACAAAATAAAAGTGTTCTTATTTACTTGGGTGTAAATAGAAAAAACAAAACGAAAAAACTATTTTTATTTCAACAGTAAAATCAATTTTAGTTTCGTCTCGATTCACTCCTGCATCCCTATTTAAAACCCGTTTGTAGCTATATCTTTTATATGTTTGTACTATAAAGTTATGTGGTGTTTGTGTTCAAAGATCCTTTTTCGCTACTTGTGACTTCTGCCTCCATGAAACTTTTAGGTTTTGGATAAATTAAAACTTCCAAAAGTGAGAAAATACATTTAATCTTAATATCACTAAACATAAACATACACGATACATTTGTGTATCATTCATGAGATAAAATTAATTATTTATTTCCACGAAAAATCAACTTAATACTGAACTATGAAAGTGAGGTCGAAGCATATTAATTTTACAAATCATTTTATAGCCAATACATAATGATAATAATGAGATAACAGATTCTATAACTAAAATCCATAAAACAAAAATTCATAATTGTTTTATAATAACATTAATTCTTAGAACTATAAATTATTATCAACTAACTTCAAAATGCTGTAAGTACTGTTGTTATTCATACAAGAATGGCTACTTTGAGCTTTTTTTCAACATAACAATTAACAAACAAATACCAATTCAATGAGCCACAGTAGAATAAGCAACCATTTTGTTTGAAAAAAAAAAACATAAACGGTTAATTCTAGATGGATAGAGTTTAAAACCCTTTTTATGCTTATTATTTCTATATGCAGCATACGGGAGCGCAGCCGCCTGCAGCTTTATGAAAAGTAAATCTATTCTGAATTTCCTAACAATTTTAAGTGCTAAAACATTGCCAACATTGGTGGTCAGCATAAAATAGACACCTATTAGGCCTAGTTCCACAACATTTCTGACGCACGATACCTGGTCATGTTCTACGGCTGTAGAGTGTAAAAGGATCAAGAACCTCTAGACGCATTTTGGGAGCGCGAGTCAGTATGCGTTGTCATGGAAACCAAGCGTTAAAGTCACGTGTCATATTTTTTTTCGAACTTAACCCTGTTGATGCAGCTAACAAGCCAGACCGCCACCCTCATTGCGCTCAAGCTCTCGCCGCACATACTCGGCTTGCTTCTCACTTAATCCTAGAGCCTGGACTTCTTGCTCAAACTGTGTTCTGCCCCCCATTCCTACTAGGTAGCCATTTAGTCTAGCTGCTAAGTGCGAAGTCTGTATCTTTGACGAGTCCAGGCCGAGGCTACGGCAAAGATCTTTGTGGCCTTGCAATCTGTATTTCTGGTGGTAGCTGTGGAGGGAGAACAATATCGATTATTTTCACAGTTACTAAAATTGGGTTGAACTGATGAAGAAGCTTATACATTCTAAAAAAATATAGTGTAAAATATAAAATAAAACTCGTTTTCGTCGATAATTCTAATCTTACATTGTGAATAATAATATCAAGAGACATAACAAGGACGATAAAAAAACCCTAATCAGTAATCAATATCAATCAGTAGACATTATCTTCTACTTAACATCACGTGTCAAAAACGATCTTTTGATCACTCAATTGCCCTGCAAGAAAATCAATAAATGAAATACTCGTGATTTGACCGGTCGGTCCAATTTACTTGAATATTGCCTAGATTGATATGATCTCAAGTTCAATCAACTTCACTTTACTTACAATTCAATGCGCTATTTAATACCCGTGGACAGTGGACTTAATATTTAAATAGAGTAGGTACCTATTATTTGGTATACCCGACCCCAGCGATCCGTTTTTCGTCAATGACTATGAGGAGACTATCTTAGCAGTCGAGATGTCAGCTAGGTACAAATAAAACTTAAAACTGCTCAAAAAGAGTCATCCACACAAAGTAAAGATCATAATGTTTGGTTTCATGTTTAATGGTGGATTCATGACTTCGTGTTTCACGTGGATGTTAAACGTTTTCCAGGTACGTTTCGTGGACAAAACTAAAATATTCATACAATAATAAAATCTATTTTCTTCAACTTTTTGCCTACAAAGATTAACCTAAATACATTGAATGAGTACGGTCTACAAATGACAAAGTTGTCATTCATAAAATTATTAATGGGAATCTGCGACATTGCATTGATAGTAACAACATAATAAAAATGAACCTTGCTAGGCTAGCAACAAGCTTAGAATATTTAACGTACGTCTAGCAATGTTGAATGCATAAATAGCCGTCGATTATTGCAATAATCAGGCCATGGTCCAATCCTTGTTAATGTTCGGGCTTCATGTGTGCATCGCTTCTAATTTCAATTCCGCACATCATTTTCCTCTCAATCAAAGCAATCAAGATTGATAATGTTGACATTATTATTGGCTATTCTAAAAATAGACGGTCTTGAGGTCGAAGTTTATTGGTTCGGGTTGGGACTGTGAAAAGTCCGAAATGTATCGATAAAATACAACATATTCACGTCGCGACTAAAAATTGTGATTCAATAAAGTCGACTTTAACTTTCAGAGATCGTAGGTTTCACGTATTTGGGAGACGTTTAACATCCACATGAAACTCGAAGCCATGAATCCATCATTAAAAATGAAACCAAACATTCATTTATGTCTTCTGTTTTGAGCAGTTTTAAGTTTTATTTGTAGCTGACGTTTCCATACTAAGCGTGTCTCCTTATAGTATATAATAATACATAACGTGTAGTACTTACTCCTCAGCGGGGTAGAAGGTCCCAGCGGGCGCGATCTCAGTGCGCAGCTGCTCGTTGCAGCGCTCCTGCGTCTGTTTGTAGGACGCCTCCGCCGCCAAGCGCTGTTCCTCATCGTGGTATAAGATCAGGGATTGGTACTGTATACAGAATAACATTTCATGAATTTTGGGTTCGAAAATATTGAATTGAAGCACTTTACCGTGCTAATGCACTGTAATGTACGGTCAGCAACAAAAGTCGATTAACACTTCCGTTTTTTCAATCTCAGTTATTGAGCAAAATATTTGTTCAAAATTGCAGCAGAAGTACAACGCAACTGAACAAATATTTTACTCAATAACTGAGATTAAAAAAACAGAAGTGTTAATCGACTTTTGCTGCTAACTGTACCTATAATACAAAGTTTGAATGTCAATGTGACACTCGCGCCTTTGAGTTAAGCGATTTGCCGGAGTATAAATCACCGGATTAAAATGATTGTAGCAAATATGACTAGTTTTTTTAGTTATAAAAGATAAAGTTAAGCTAGTTTTAATCATAAAATTGGAATTAAGTTATTTCGGCTAAAATGTTAAAAACGTTTTATTTTAAACTATCTTCTAGGATATGATTTCTGTTATGACAAGGTATGTTCTGTTAAAGTTTACACGGGTACCTACTAAAACGTCTTCAACTGATGAATCAGTCGGCACGACGTCATTTGACTCATGTTAACGATTTTGGCGACATACGGTTTATTTTCTCACGTGTAGATAAAAATAATATGGTACACCTACACCATTGGCTCATGTTATTGTTTACTTCAACAATAACTATTTCTGATGAATTTTATGACAATCTAAAGTATAGCTGTACGTATGTCCAACGTAACGCCAAATATTGTCTTTGTTTAAGTTATTTATGTTATCTAATCACGCGACATACAAAAATAGATGAGCTGGAGAATGTTTATCGTTCCATCTTCGCTGCATGACATCCACAATTTTATCATTCATTCGCTCGATCTAAAAGGTTCTGAATCTGATGTTGGGCCAGTTTCCGTAAATTCCTTCTAAAGATATCCTGCATTTGTCTAGCTGATTCGAGTGCACTGAAGTGTGCTGAACGACCCAATAGTTAGTTTTGAAACGTTTTGATCGTTTATCCGTACGCTAAGACGATTTTCATCAATGAAATTGTATGCATCTAAACCGCGTTCAGGAACTGTCAGTGTCAATATTCCACATTGTGTACACTGACAGCTATTGAACGCGGTTTAGATGCATTCAATTTGATTGGTGAAATTCGCCCTTAGAATAAGGATAAACGAGTTAGGTATTATTACAAAAAGAGGTTGTAACAATTACCTGTCTCTTTAGCTTGGTGGTTAGCCCATACTCATGGTTCGCCCAGAACATATCCAGGAGATCTTCATAGGTGACTGTTTTTGGGTCGAAGTCCAATTCGATCACCTCTGTATGGTCGCCACTGAAAATAAAAAGGAACATAGTCATTATTTGAAAAACTTCATGCTTTAATTCACTTATCAAGTTATAGTATTTTTGTATCTTTTGGATAAATAAATACTACAATTAGACCACGTAATATTTATCGTGAGGAACTACAGGTTTTCAGCAAGTAAACAGGTAGAAGAGAAAGAATAAGGACCATGCCCAAATAATTTATGAAAGAGAAGCAGAGAACGGGAGTTTGACATTAGTACCTACGCGAAACAAAGTGCACAGATGGCGCCATCAGCAGAAACAGTAGGTACTAAGAGGAAAAAAAGGTTTCTCCATTGGAGTAGCTTGATGCAGTGTTTATCTCGCTCAATACCCATTGCTATCATGTTTGATAGCCTAACAATAATATTGAGCGAAGGCGTCTCAGTTTTCTTACACACGTTTAAGTAACTAAATCACGTTTTGTTTCATTTTCGCATAATTTCCCAAAAACATAACGCACGTGCGTGTTATATTTTATTTATAAAAAACGTCTATAGTTTGTGTGAACACGCGAGTGACGTGAGGCGCCTTGGCCTTGCGCACGCGCCGGGGCCGCTAACCTTGGCTCTCGTTATCATCAAATTAGGCGCAACTATTATGGGACACAATTTTAAAATGACAAGACAGCGGGGTAATTGCGTAACATATTATCAGTAGGAATGGCTTTTTTTGACAGTTCAACAACATTCATTGCGTTAATTACGTTGTTGAGCAGACAAGTTTTTTTTTAAATATATGATGCAATGTATTAGCAATATCCTACAAAATTATTCAGATTATTAATGATAGTGTGTTCCGCAATAGGCTTGTCAACTGAAAAAATCTAATTAGTCCGTCAGTTAGATTACCTATCAAAAAATATTTGACCCGTATTTTTTCTTTTGTTACGTAAACCAAAATTGAGGAAGATACGACGCTTTTAAAATTCCCAATACGTCACACTCACACCTTAGTATAATTTTTAGTGCGTTCTGACGTCACGAGCCCACCACTCCCGAGTTTTGATGCGTTCTATCTTTGTCAATATTCATTGATTTACAAAAACAAAAAAAAAACGTGTCCATTATTTCCAAATACTCTGTTTATTGATGGTGGAAACGGTGCTGATTGTATACACACATACATAAACTCGCGTCTTCTTCCCATGGGGGTAGGCACCACCTGCTACGATCCTTACATATTCTTTTTGCTTCGTCATGTTCTATTATCTATTCTGTCATTGTCATAAGCTTAATTATTTTTTATTAATCTCGTGACGTAATACTCCCTTGGCATTTAAGTTTATCTTTGTTCCCTATCGTAACGTTTATTATATGATAACGGAAAGAAGCGCGGAAGTGAACATTGAAAAAAGTGTGTAGAATGAGTACTGATAAGGATGGTAAGACAGCAGTCCTATAGGAAAATATTGAGTTTTCCATTCTTTGTTTACTTTCTGGGTTTTATTGGAACTTTAACAGCCCGATGTTATGACCTTTTCAAAACAATTCGTCGGTCGATCCGTGGTCGTGGAAAAGGGCTCAATATGAACATAAGCATGCCAGTTATACTAATTTCCTAATTGCTTATTAACGTTCAACGTTACTGCTACATTTACACGAGCGTAGTAAAACGTAAGATGATGAAGTATTGTTTTATTAGAACATATTTTAGGCAAGTATTCCTGACAATCTACATTTCGCTGGAATACGTCTTCAAGTCGACGCAATTTCATTTGAAACTTATATTTTAAAACTGTAACGCCATGAACTTTCAGGAAGTAGCCTAGGTTTAAGTACCTACACATAATCACAGTCTAGTCGTATTTTTTTTTTGAGTAGGCAGATATTAATAGCTATGACAGTCGGCGATTCTAATTTTGCAAACGACTTCTCGTCTCTATTATCTAGGTACGTTCTATCTTCAACAATTCGATATTCACACCATACACCCTACACCCGGTAAAATGAAGACAAAATGGTTTCATTTTACGCAGTTAGCTTATTGCACAACATTTATTACAGATGGGGAAAACAAAATTACTATTAATTATATGTCATTATTTTGTCTGGATTACCCAACCAAGTGCAAGTAATTCTTAGTGAGTTTATTGATTTATCTATCGTGTTTGCCTCTATCAAGGTTAATTTGAGTTCCGCGACTCATTCATGTATTGATAGAGCGATTTAAATTTGAATATTTGATGTAGATAGCTGCCTATGTGTGAAAGTGAAATTTCGCGTGTTCAAGTTCTGTAACTGGGCCATTCTAATTTAGGTATCAGTAGGCAATTCTGCTAATTTAAAACGTTCAAAATCTAGTCGCAGTCTCATCTCGGCTACAAACAAATGTCAAAAACTTGTCAAAATGTAGGGAAATTTGAAGTATTTTTGACAGATTGAGACTGAGATCACACTGTGAACGTTCTTAAAAATTACGAGAATTGCCCCTCAGGTAGGTACCTAGAGCAATGGTGGCCCAGTGGTAACTGCCGCGCTTTACGAGTTGTAGGTCGTAGGTTCGAACCCAAACAGGCGCTTTTCTTTGTGTAAATTATTTCATCACCATTGTTCTCAAAACGGTAAAGAAAAACATCGTGAGGAAGACGGCATGAAATTGAACCAAAAATTCGAAGACATGTGACATCTAGCAACTCGCACTAGATTACAGCCCACTCCCTCTCACCGAGAGGAGGCCTGTGTCCCAGCAGTGGGAACCTTATAGGCAATTCAATAGATAGTGTCATCTATACTTAATTTTATAAAGAGGAAAGGTTTGTATGTATGTTTGTAACGAATTGGCTCAAAAAGTACTCAACCGATTTTAAAAATTCTTTCACCATTTGATTGCTACATTATCACTGATTAATACAGGCTTTTTTAATTGCAAGAAAAAAATAAAATATTTAAAAAAATAATGTCCACCCGTGCGAAGCCGGGATCGACCGCTAGTGATTAATAATCTGAGCTATGCAGACGTACCTACATGGTGTTGCTGAGCCCATCAATCAGTGCACTTCGGAAATTACTAGCTGTATGTGAATCCTATGCAGCGACGCATGGGCTTACATACAACGTCAAGAAATCGCAAATCTGGTTTTCCATACTAAACATGCAACGGATTGCATCGTTAGATAACGTTCCTCCAGTAACTAAGTATAAGCGGAACACCATTGCAGCGTGTTGCTTAGGTTAAGTACCTATTATAGGGCATGTAGTCACGAAGGAGTTATGTGATTTATTTTTTTATTATTAAGGCACATCAACAATGATGATGCAGGTTTGGACAGGGAGCGTAGGGCGTTGGCGGTTCGGTGCAATATTATGTTAGCTCGCAGGTTTGCACGCTGTTTTAATGGATGTGCCAGGGTAGGGTAGGGGGTAGGGTTTAAGGCCTTTTTTTTTTTTTTTTTTTTTGTTATCGGGGGGAAACCTTCAAAAGGCGCCCGACCTCTGGGGATGGGAGGTCGGGGAGTGTGGGATTTTTACCTCACTAAAACCACCCCGTTGGTCACCATCAGCACATAGGGGTGGTCCCGGTTCCTCTTAAAAGACCAATTCCGGAACCCCCCCGTGCAACGCCTGTAAGGCACATCCCTGGGGAGAGAGTAAAGGGGCCTCCCCTGAGCCTCGCTGTTTACGGTGGCACGTGACCACTGTGCCACCGTCTTCCCTAGGATCACTTGGTGAGCGGACAGAGTCCCCACTCTATGCGCCCGTGACCCCAAAGGTCCACCTACCTTGATTGGTAAGTGGATTTCGGCATATTAGGCGCCAAGGCGGTTACCTCCTCGACGCCTTCTTCTCCGAGCAGGATCAGCCCTCTCCCGATCCCGCTCGGCGGCCTCCTTCTTGACCATCACGGTCTCACAGGAGGCTACTGCCATCCAATTCTCTGTCTCCGCCAGCATAGCCTTCACTACTGCTGGTAGAGACAGGTCTCGCCCGATCTTAGCGACCAGGACCCGCCGCTCGGAGGCCCACGCAGGGCACTCTTCAAGCGTGTGTTGTGCGGAATCCAGGCTGCCTCCGCAGTGGTGGCAATTTGCCGTGGCCTCTCGCCCAATTCTGTTCAGGTACTCACCGAAGCAACCATGTCCGGTGAGCACCTGGGTGAGTCTGAAGGAGATGCGCTCCCCTCTTTTCAGCCAGGCTGCGAAGTGCGGTAGAACGGCTTCGACAACGCGCTTACACGAATATTGCGGCTGCTGTAGCCGCTCGCGCCATCGCTCGAGCGCGTGTCGCCGTTCCCGCCGCCTCAGCCTTACGAATGCGCTTCCTGGCACACTATTTCCGCTTTGGCGGATATTGCGAATCTGGTCGTAGACCTTCGCGTCCATATCCGCCAGGATGTTCAGCGGTGGAAAGCGCGCCAGGAGAGTTGCCGCCTCAAAGGATATCGTTCGATACCCTCGTGCGATACGAATGGCCATTTTCCGCTGCAATCTATTGACTTTAGTCCTGCAGCGTCGGACGCCTGACAGTCTACCTGACCAAACAGGCGCCCCGTAAAGGACCATCGATCGCACGACACCCGCGTAGAGGCGGCGAACTTCCTCTCGAGGTCCCCCGAGATTGGGCAGCAGTCTATGCAAAGCACCCACCGCCTTCTCGATCCGGGGAACCAGGCGCTCGAAGTGCTCTTCGAAGCCCCACCGACCGTCCAGGGTGAGGCCAAGATACTTCATGTATCGCCCCACCTGGACTTGCGCATCTCCGACATGGACCAACGAGCTGGGTGGCTCTCTGCTCCTCGGCAGTTTATGAAACCATAACGCCTCAGTTTTTTGAGGCGCTATCTCTAGACCCAACCCGCGGATTGCCGCCACGACTTTTGCCACCCCGAGCTCGGAAAGCTGGATGGTCTCCTCGAAAGTGTCCCCGCCGGCCAACACCAGAGTATCGTCTGTGTAACAAACAATATTAACGCCGACGGGGAGATCGACACGCAGGACCGCGTCGTATGCTAGGTTCCACAAGAGAGGACCTAGAACTGACCCCTGCGGAACCCCACACGTAATCTCTCTCCGCTGAACGCTACCGTCTCGGCCCACATAGCGAATGTGCCGGTCGCGTAGATATGCTCCGACAATGCATTGCAGGTAGAGAGGCACTCCATGATGTACCAGTGCCTCCCTAATTGCACCCCAGGGTAAAGAGTTGAAGGCGTTGACGATATCCAAACTTATAGCCAACGCCACCCCACCCCGGGACACCGCCTGGTCCGACAGCGCGCGGACGCGAAGAATCGCATCTACGGTAGAACGCCGCTTCCTTCCAACCGGAGGGGAACACGCCTGCACGGAGACAGCTATTAAATAACCGTCTCAGGCGGTCACCCAGAGCAGCCAGAGTTAGAACCCACGCCCGGCCAGGGATACCATCCGGACCTGGCGCGGTGTTACGAGCCCCCAAGCGCTTCACGGCTCGGTCGAGCTCCCCTTCCGTCACCCCTAACTCGTCAGACCAGTCTGTTAATGACAGGGGCGGCAAGGGACTGTCCCTGGCTACTGGAAAGAGTGTGTTTACGACTCTCTCCAGCAGACCTGGATCCATGGTCTCCGTGATGGGGGGGACCCATGGGCGTAATTTGCCCATTACCAACCTATATGGTTTCCCCCACGGATCCCTGTCCAGCCCCTCGAGAAGCTCGCTCCAGGACCGAGACCTGGCATCTGCGATAGCATGTTGAAGCGCCATAGTCGCTACTCGGTAAGCTCTATAAACTCTGGCTATCTCCTCCTCCGTAGCTCTCTGCTGCCTTCTACGCCGGGTGCGCTGAAACTGGCGCCGGGTTCTAAGACAGACAGTCCGCAACTGCGCGATATCTTCCGACCACCAGTAAACCGCACCAGGACGCTGGGCGCACCTAACCCGGGGCATGGCAGCGTCGCAAATTGACGTCATTGTGTCCCGGAACCAGGTCGCCTCTTCTTCTGGATCGAGCGAGATCCTCTGAGATTCACCACCATCTGGCCATGCCGCGACATTTGCAGCTGCGACGAGCAAATCTCGATTGAGCTGTTTGAGGTCCCAACGACGCGAAGGTGGGCTGGAGCCTGTACGGCTCGGGCCGCCGGAAGGACGGAGTGCCACATCAAAGACGATGTGGCGATGGTCAGAAAGAGTGACCATCTCCTCCGCTACTCTCCATTCCGACACCATGCGGGCTACAGAAGGTGTCGCCCATGAAAGATCCACGATTGACTCCCCCTGCCATCGAACGCATGTGGCAACGGACCCTCGATTCAATAGTCGAAGGTCAAGCGAAGCCGCCCAGTCCTGTACTGCGTGTCCCCTTGGCCTATCCCGGGTGTTACCCCATGCTCTGGAATGAGCATTGAAGTCACCCAGGACAAGCACTGGACGGGGTGAGCATTTGCTTCGAATGCAGTTCGCAACCCCATCCAGGTATCCCTCAAATTGGGCGAGGGAAATGTTGGGAGACACGTAGCAGCCCACTACTGCCAGATGTCCCCATTCAACCGCGACATATCCCCGCCCCCTATCGAGCAGGGAGCAGTGAGGCCCACTGCTTCCACCAGCCCAGTAAACAGCAACAGAGTCCAAGGTATCCCGGAACCAGCGAGGATGATCCCGGAGACTGTAGGGCTCTGCTACCACGGCCAAGGCAACGGACCACTCCGCAATAGTCTGTAGAAAAAGATTTTGTGCATTGCAGCAGTGGTTCAGGTTGCACTGGAGGACTTTCAGGGCTGGGAAGATGAGGTGTCCATCTCCTCCTGTGGGCCCGCACCCAGTGGTGCCGGCGCCGATCCCTGTAATGTGGCCGGGGCAAGTGAGGCCCTCTTCTTGCGCGGAGTGCATTTCTTGCCTCCCAGCCTGTGGTCCGCTGGACCCCCTTGGTCCGCACACAGCGGACACCGCACAGTCGGCGACGTGCACTCTCTTGCTTTGTGGGGTCCTCCGCAAGAGTAGCACCGAGTGCTCCGGTCAACCACACTAGTACACCGGCGACGGACGTGCCCGGGTTCGAGGCAACGGAAGCACATCATACGACGTGCCTCCAACACTTCAACCCTTACCGACGTCCATCCTATCCGCATGCGTTTGTTGGATGCCACCTTCTTTACCGCCGCCAATGGACCACGAACCCAGACGTGCCCCAGAGAAGTAGGCGGGCGTCGTATTTCACCCACCTTTACGTCCCCGGCAGAACAACCACCCGCCTCGGCAATAGCTATCGCCACGTCTGCTGGCGTGACAGCGTCATCGAGGTCCATGATCCTCGCCTCAGCCATTTTCATCGGACGTGCAATATGCACGTCATACTCGGCAAGGACCTCCCTCATACGGCTTGCGAGGTTGTCAGCCTTAGTGGGACAGTCTGCACCAAAGATGGAAAGAACCATTCCACCATCCGCAGCCCTCTGGCCAACAGTATCTATGCCGAGATCGGCCAACCGAATCTGCTGCCTCGCTACCGACAGAACTTCTGCGAGAGTGGCAGATGATCCTTCCCTTACCAGGGTTTAAGGCCTACTGCCAAACCTTCTACGTGTGTAGCTTGTGGGTGAAGTATACGCAGAGCGCCTAAAACGTCCTACGCGTTTAGTATTACCTAATAATGGATTTAGGATGTTGATGGGGCTTCCGCGCTTCTGTAGCGCTTCACAGATTTTCGCGGTAGTCCGTGCTGACGATTTTCATGCCATAATGAGAAATAGGGCGGCGTCAATGGATAGGTTGCGCGGAGGCTCCAACAGCATCCTAAAGACATTGTTTGAGAAGGTGGACAGCCCCTTTATTAGGCACTGGGTGCAGAGGCACGTGCCAACATGTGATGAGCCACTTAGTTATTAGTTGTCGTTAGGTTAGTTTGTAAGTTTTAAGTAATAACATAGTTTTTAAGTCGTTGTTACTATTACTATATGGATTGTGTGTATTTTTATGTGTGGTCCGCAATAAACGATATATTATTATTTATAGGCTGGTTATGTACCTACCTATGTTATGTAGGTACCTACTGTTTTATTGTATTGCTAGTTATTACTAACCTGATTGTTCCACACCACGCGCACCCCTTTCGTCAACAAGCTCCACTTTCTTATTGACCTTTGACTTTCTTACGTACCTACCTACCTCCTACCTAATACCACAATAACACTGTATCGATCGTTTTGCGTCCTTCAGATACAAAGTCAGACAAGTGTTATTTCTACACGTAGGTACATTTTATATTGTAATTTTGATAGGGTTCAGATATAGGATATAAAATCAACTGACAGGTAGGTATAAAAAAAAAAAATCAAAGAAAATATCGATGGAATATCGATGAAAAATGGATATGACTTGAAAGGAGGTGAATAGTGATAGCTGAAAGATAACAAATAAATGAAGATACCTAAGGGCTGGGCACAGCTAAGGCCGGTCCGGCGAGAAGCGTGGCGAGACGACCTGGACGCGTAGGTACCGCAAGGGTTGGATCAAGGTCGGTCTAGAAAAAGATGCCTAGAAGGATTTGGGAGAGGCCTTTGCTCAGAAGTGGGTTTGTAGGCTAATTAAAAAAAGGGTTGGTAGGTTATGATAAATTTTGACTTTGACCATAAAGTAGACTATGATTAGATGCAGCAAAAGCAGATGCTGCATTCTTACATTCACATCCAGATTCCTCAAAAATCAACAAAGAAAGAAGATCACTGAATTGAACGAACGACGATGACGTGCATATTTAATAGTGAATTGCTACGTATACGTAAATGCGTAAATGCATAATTCATGCATACAACGTAGATAAATATCTACGTTGTATGCATGAATTATGCATTTATCAAGATGATAGTAAAAGTGAATAGCACATACTTACATGTGTTTTGATAACATAGTTATTTAGACGCACTACGGCTTTGTCTAAGTATTTATGAGTTACAGTAAGAATTATGTTTCTTCTGCTTTAGCTTTGTAGGATTGTAGTACCTACTAGCATAGCCAAATTAGCTAGCATTTGAACTGGGTTTTCCCGGAAACCAATGAACAGGTTATAAATAGAATTATCTCTAACCAAAATACCTATTTTAACATTTTATAGCTCTGATTTTAACTTCTCCCTTGAATTTTTGATAAGTTACTGCTGTTAATACTTTTTTTTGCCAAATCGCACACGAAGTTCCACACTTCTGTACATCCCAAAATAATATGCAAGGTTTAATAGACTACTTGAATACCTACCGACAATATGAATTTTAGAAATAAAAAAAAATTGAGGTTAAGAATTAAAAAAAAAATCTTTTATTTAATCAAAATCTGCATCTGGAATGACAGTTCTCACAGAAAATATTTACCAAGTAGATAAAAACTATGAGGATAAATCAATAAAATAATGGCAAGAGTATCTTTTCATCACAATAGTAGGTAGAATATATTTAATAAGTAATTAATAGCTGTACCCGCGACAAGCGTTCGCGTGGATGTCGGAAAACAACAATGTGGCTCTTTTATAAAATAAAAGTAGTCCCATCAAAATCGGTCCAACCGTTTCGTAGATTAGCCGGAACAAAAAAAAAATTAAAACAAACAGACAGACCAGACAAAAATGTTATTTTTTTTGTTGTAGGTATGTACCTTCATATGCATTTAGTAAACAGCTATTTTGACATTCCAGACACTTCAATTTTATCTATTTCTATAGATCACGTCTTCCTTTCCTTTCTACTCCAAAACACTTCCAACAGAATTACCCGCACTACACTTTTCTTAATAACGATGACTCTCCAATCTCCATCAATACAATCCTTTTATCCTGTTCAGTCATATTTCAATTGCAATACAATGCTTTCTACAATCATTAGTAATGTCACTTAACTACATAAATAATCCATTAATACCCTTTGCAAGTACTTAACGGGCATAAAATGCGTTTCATGTACCTAATCATCAAAGGGTAATAACTATAATCTATGATAATAACTTTCAAGAGGATAAGCTACGAAGAAATGTACTCATAAAATGTAGTTACCTAAAGAAGTTGTAAATAAAGTTTCCATGGAAAAATACTGTAATAGCTCTCATCGCCAAGGTTGGATTATAGAGGGTGAATTTATGAGATGATCAAAATGTCTCACGAAGTTAAGGACAGTCTCCTAAGGGCCGGTTGTTTGTTGTTGTTGTTTTTGTTTTGTTGGTTGTTGCTGTAAAATAATAGGCCATAATTTTGTAATTGTAATTTGTAACAACGCTTTTATTGGTTTGACGATAAATAACGCCATTTTTGACGTATACGCGTGCGTCAAGTGGACGTGAAACAACCCGCCCATAGACAGTTAGTTGTAACGGTAGAACCTGCCTTTACCTACTGTCCCGTTTCAAAAATCAATTCTGTATAAAATATATAACTACGGAAACAGGTCATTCCACGCAAAATATATGAATAGAAGAGGTAGAACAAGAAAAAGGTCGGTGGATTGTGGAAAGGGGATCGAATGATACGATGACGGCTTATAGAGGAGAACGAAAGAGAACAAGCATATTACGGGCAGGCAGGAAAAGACACTTATGATATGAGGGTAATGTGGTAGGAAGTATACCACTAAAACATGAAGAGGAAATATAGTATAAAATAGTGTAGATAGAACCTCGAGATGTTGCCTATAAGATGTATTGATTGATATATGACAGAGCGATGATTTGCGTCAGGAAGGTCTCTTAGACAATCAGAGAACCTTGATTGGCCACAGATTAGTGATGTCATTGAAATAAATCGTGAAAGGCAAGGCAAGACACAAGAGCGAATTTGAAGACTATTGGCAAAGAGTCGTCCAAAGACAAAAATACCACCATGTATTGGTCACACCAGAAAAGAAACTCTTTAGATAAAGAACGGATTGATGAACGGAACTTATATTTATTTATTGAACTTTCTGCACTACAAAAAGTTGACTTAATTATTAGGCATTTTCTATCAGTCAACCAAGGGTGGTGGGGAAATATTCTAACATAGTAGGTGAGTACAAAAAAAAATATATTAAAAAGTGAGATTTACTTCGGTTTCATCTATTAGTAGGTCAAAGGTCTAACTATACCTTATTAGGTCTAACCTGTATGTGTTAGGTCTTATTTTGAGTTTAGGGTAAGGGACAATGCTCTAGCAGACTATACTCACATGCTCCTATAATGTGCGTTCTTAGTGGTACCGCCCGAGTAGCCGACTCTTGTTCGGATCACCCCGGGAGTGACGCCGAACAGCGAGTCATTGGACCAGAAGCAGCCCATGCCGAACGTCGCCTTCTTTGTTGGAATGTCCACATCGTGCAGGAGAGCAGCCTGAGAAAATGAAAATTAGTTGTTAATGATTGCTTAGTAGAGGATGATGTAACGGAGTGAACTCTATCTTGGCAGATGAGTCGACGGATGGAAGACATGTTAAAATTATTCACATTTTAGTGACCAAAGATTGTGAGAAAAATGATGCGGCTATAGAATTCTTAGTACTCTAAGGATGCGGCTGTCAGAAGATGAATACCGTGATAATGGCTAATAGAGGTGGGGGGAGAAAACTTGCTGCACCGAACTCAGACAATATAGGATAAGGGTAGGGATAAGTCATAAGAATAATAAGACCTACGATTAGTCGAGCAATGTATGAAAAAAAATATTGTAATCTAATCGATTATTATGTAGGTGTAACTTAAGCAGACAAAGAAGAAAATATAATTTATGTAGGTTATTCAGAACAATAAGGTCGCATAGGTGACATTGTCTGTGTCCAAAGATGTCATATTTTGAGTTTAGCATTAGGTACTTTTTAAAGCTGTATTTGTTTTAATCTATAGTCCGACTTTTAATTAACAGCAGTAAAATGACACTTCTTACTGTCATTTTGTTAAAAAATGTTGCCACACTAACTCTGCTAAAGATGTGATTAAAACGCAGTGAAACATCGTTTAAATCGTATTAATTTTATATTCCAAATTGACCAATTTTGATTTAACCGTAAACAATCAAATATTCTTTGTATTGATCGGATATAAATATATGCTTTAGTTTCAAATCAGCGTAAATACATAGTGTACTAAAGATAATTTTGTTCAATTATTACTCTAAAACTCCTACTACGAGTATATCGATCTAAGAAATCATTTTTTTAAATAAAATATAGTTTTCATTAGGAATAAAATAACGTTTACTATACAGGATTATTTACAAAACACCAAAAACCTAAAAAAAAAATAATATTTAAAAGATATGTTTGTGATTAGAATTAATGCTTTTTATAAATCCAACCCGAGCACTGATGTGATGACAAACATAATTATGCATTGCTCAATGTTTTTTTTGTAATCTTATTTTATCATGGGTCGATTTTGAACTGGATATTACTTGAATGTATCGATTATTTTGTCACATCACTATTTAAATTTCGTTAAAAAGTGGTAACACATATGCTGTAATTTTACTGCAGCTAATTAAAAGTCCGACTATAGGTGAGTACGTCATGATCAAGGCGACATCTGATAACTGTTAAGAATGTTGTTGCTGTTAAGGCTGAGGATATAAATATCTTTAGTTTTTATATTGCACACCCACAAATTGAAGATCTTATTATAATCAAAAGTTTGCTGAGTAGTATACAAGGTCCATTACTTATTATGGGTGATTTTAATGGCCATCACTATAGATGGGGATCAGAAAACTGCGACAACTTTGGTACAGGCCTAGTCGATATATTAGATGAACTCAACTTATGTGTGATCAATGATGGCAGTTCCACACGTAGGTCTGCCCCAGGACAGAATAACAGCTGTGTTGATTTGACATTCTGCTTATCTAATATAGCCAGCCTTTTTAATTGGAGTCGCTTGAATTTGACTTATGGGAGTGATCACTATCCCATCATGGTTGAAATCCCTTCCAAGACTATCCCTGATAAAACATCCCCTCCTTTGTTAAAATACCAGTTGAACTCAGTAGATTGGGACCTCTACTCTAAAATTTTAGACCTACGTGTCTCTTCTCTTCCATCCATTAATGTTGAGTCCATGCAGGAATGCTTTTCGTCATTCTCCCACACAATATCCTCTACAGCAGATGATTGCTTCCCTTCAAAAAAAGCGCCAACGGGCAAAATTCCATCCCCGCCATGGTGGGATAGGGAATGCTCCGCCGTGATCAGGGCCAGGAATGAGGCCGAAATGAACTTCAACTCCGACATGAACCTGGATAACATCATTGCCTTTCAACATATCTTGGCTAAGTCCAAAAAATTACTTAAGAATAAAAAGAGAGAAGGTTGGCGAAAATATTGTAGCTCGCTGAGTCCATCCACTCCAGCGTCGGCAGTGTGGCGTAAGCTGAAATCGTTCAGGAGTAGTTTGAGACCCCCCTCCGGGACCATATTATCTCAGGAACTGGGTAACCAGTTTCTCTCTAAACTGGCCCCAGTGTATGTCCCTAATTTGGATGAGTGTGTCGCTACGGGCTCCCGGCTATTATCAGATGACCCTCTGGATAAGCCATTTACTTTGGAGGAGCTTAAATCGGTCCTCGCCCATGTAAAGGATTCTGCTCCTGGAATGGATGGATTCCCTTACTCCTTCATTACAAAAGCGGGTGATAAGACCCATCAATATTATTTGGACCTAGCCAATTACTGTTTTTCTTCCGGTTATATTCCTCCTGATTGGAAGGTTCAAGTTGTCATTCCTATATTAAAACACGGTAAAGATCCTAGTGATCATTGTTCTTACAGGCCGATTGCTCTATCGTCCATACTTATTAAGCTCCTAGAACACTTGATTAAAAACCGTCTAGAATGGTTTGTAGAAAGCAGGAAGCTGCTGCCGGCGGCTCAATTCGGCTTCAGGAAAGGTCTGGGTACAGCTGATAGTGTGGGGACCCTCACATCAGCGATCCGACTGGCCCTTAGCAGGAATGAGTCTGCGGTAGCTGTTTTCTTAGATATCTCAGCTGCCTATGATTCTGTCCTCCTACCAGTTCTCAGGCAGAAGATGCAAGAGCTGAGAATCCCGGCTAGGATTTGCCAAATCATAAGCAGCATTTTTTTAGAACGTCGTGTTAAACTCAGGATTCCCGGGGAGAACTCTGAGCCGAGGTCGGTTTGGAGAGGTCTACCTCAGGGATCCGTGCTTAGTCCCCCCTTATATAACATTTATACATCTGATCTTCCTTCTTGTTTAAATTTTGACTGTAATATTCTTCAGTATGCTGACGATATTGCACTATTGGTCTCTGGCACTTCCATTCAGGATGCCGCTCAGTCCATTAATATATCTTTGTCCTCGTTAAACCAATGGCTTTTAGATCACGGGTTATCTTTAAGTACTCCAAAAAGTTCAGCAGTTGTCTTCACTCGTAAACGTCCTATCCCCCAAGTCGACATTAATATTGACGGCCAAGCTATCCCAATCAAGGAGAAGGCCAGGTTCCTGGGGGTTACCTTGGATTCCAAATTGTCGGGAGTGGATCACATTGGTAATACGGTTAAAAAATGTGAACGCTCGGTCTCGGTCCTTAAGGCTCTGGCAGGTGTCTGGTGGGGTGCTCACCCATACACCTTAAAACTGGTCTACAATGCACTGGTTAGAAGCGTGCTAGATTACTGCAGTTACTTAATTGAGCCATGTAACAAAGATGCTCTGCGTAGACTGGATTCTGTCCAGGCCAAATGTCTGAGGACCGTGACCGGTACCATGAAATCCTCCCCCATAAACGCTCTCCAGGTAGAATGTGCAGAACCTCCTCTTAACCTTCGTAGACAATACTTAGCAGATCGTTTCTTGTCAAAAGTTTTCTCCCTTTCATCCCATCCTTTACTCCCCATTCTAGAACAAATCTACCTCTCTCTTGACACGTCTTCCTACTGGAATAATAAATCTATTCCATTGATGAATAGGTACAGAGAGCTTAAACATCTCTCCTCACCTGTTTGTCAATACCCCACTCTTCCGGTCTTTTCTTCCGCATATGAGGTGGTCCATTTCAGGCCAAAGGTTGTCCTGGGACTTGGTATCTCCAAAAACTCCCAGGACGTAAAAGGCGACTTCGATCGGGTCATTAAAAGATACTGGGAGGGTTGGAATTTATTTTATACGGACGCCTCCAAATTGTCTTCAACAGGATGCACAGGTGTTTCTACATATTTTCAAAATTCAAAAATAGCTCTCTTATTCCAATGTCCACCAGAGGCCTCAGTATTTACAGGGGAATGCATCGGCATCCTAGAAGCCATAAATTTCATTTTAACCCATAATATTAAAAATTCTGTCATTTTCTCAGACTCGCGCAGTAGTATACAAGCTTTAGCTCAAAACCAACTTAAATCTAAAATTCACAGTAAAATCATCTTTGATATCCTAAATTTACTATCTACTTGTTCGAACAACGGTTTAAACATTGAAATAGCTTGGGTTCCCAGTCACTATAGGTGGCAACGAGTGTGCCGACTCACTGGCAAAATTTGCTACATCCAACCCGGTGGATCGGAAGCACTACGTAGTGCATAGCTACGACTTGCGAACTGACACCAAACTTAAGCTGTACAACTCGTGGTCAGCAGTTTGGCAGGTAAGTTCGAAGCTCAAGGGGGCATACTACGCCAGTATTCAACCCGACATCCAGCGGAAACCTTGGTTTTTTAAATGTCCAAAATTATCCAGAAGAACTGTTGCAACCTTGTGTAGACTGAGACTTGGTCACTGCTGCAGTCCAGTATTCTTAAATAAGATCCGTGTTCGTGACAATTCCTTGTGCGAATGCGGTCTTGATGATGGTACTCTAGACCACATCTTTTTCTCTTGTCCTTTAAACTCCCAATCTTTTAACTTGTATCACAAACTCTCCAAAATTAAAATCCCTCTTCCTACTAACTTCCATTCCCTCTTGACCAACTTTTCTCCTAAACTTATCCAAACCTTGTCAAAGTTTTTAAACCTAAATAAAATTAAATTGTAGTTTGGTATATAATGACAATAGCTTTGTAAATATAATAAGTAGATTTGTGGTGTTTTGTATGTTTTTAGTTTTATATATATGTTTTTTATACTCTACTAACAAAAATTGTCTCGTCCTTTTAGCAACTAACACTCATAACTAGTAAACTACCACGGAGTGCAAAGTTCGACGGCTCAACTCGCTGTATTGCCGTCACCACATGATGCTGGCAGAATAGTCGACATCGGCTCAGTTGCCAAAGAAGAAAAAAAAAAAAAAAAAAAAAAAAACTGTTAAGAAGACGTTGTAATTGATATTGTTTGTTTGTTGTGATGAATTTTTAAAAGCCTTTGTAGCCTCAAGAAGATAACGAAAGTCAAAAAAGACTTAACAAAGGGTCACCACATGGACGAGTTTACTCATATCATAACATTTTATCAACAGTCAAAAGGTCGTGATCAACAAAGATGCCATTCAAGAACAATAACTGCGCAATGAATGTTATCAATGGGCCCCTCAAGAAACAGCGTAATTGTCGATAATTAGGTATGCTCCCTCTGTGGGTGATGCGATCAATCAATACAAAGCGATAAATTATAACTAATTAGCGATTAGCGACACCATTAGTAGTATGAATTGAACTTAAGGAAAATAAAGAAGGGACTAGATTGGTTCGGAGAAATAAATCGGACGAGATCGACCAGGAATTGCCAACCTGCCAAGTCGCATGTTTTCGCAACAGTTTTTCGACAAGATGTTAAGTAACTTTTTAACGATTGCAAGAGTAAATTTATTGTGACCCTAATATTTCGTTTACGGGAGATTGGCCACACAGGGAACTATGGAAGGTAATTGGCCAGTAGGGCGATAATACATCATCATCTGCAAAGAGAATAAAACCATCATCTGCCTACCCTTTTCCCAACTATGTTGGGGTCGGCTTCCAGTCTAACCAAATTTCACTTGAATACCAATGCTGAATATATGGAGCGACTGCCTATCTAACCTCCACAACCCAGTTACTGGGTAATACGATATCCCTGGTAAAACTTGTTGTCAGATTTTCGGGCTTCTGACTACCCGTAACGACTGTCAAAGATCCAAGAATGACAGCCGGGACCAACGGCTTAACATGCTTTCCGAGGCACGGAGGGGTCTCGGTATGTAAAGATGATCACTCATCCACAGACCCACCGCGGCAAGCGTAGCTTAACCTGACCGACCGACCTGTATGGCTGTTTTTATTTAGCCACGAGCCCCTCAGGGCGATAATACAGGTTGGTGAAATTAAACGAAGAGCCACAAATAAAACGTTTTATAATTGAGGTGATTGCACCTATGTCGAAGCACCTCTGCCTCCCAACAGAAATCTATTCTGTCTTAGAAAATTTTCTACATCCTTATTCGACCAGTGCTACGAATAAACCGAAATCTACCAGAGATGTACCTACAGAAACTAAACAACATTGCTGTAATGAAAATCGCAGAAATCTTGTTTTGTCGGAAAAATTAATTAAAGGAAGCTAGATTACTAGTAATGGGGGATCAACCAGACCGCCTCTCAATGGAAATTGGAAGTTAAAGCAGAGGAACCTTCCAAAATAATTTGAACCATTGAAGTTAAATGGTATACCTACTGAAAGGATAGGATACTCTTTATTATGTATACCATAAATTACCTACAGATAAATAAATCTGCCTAGCCTTTTCCCAACTATGTTGGGGTCGGCTTCCAGTCTAAGCGGATGCAGCTGAATACCATCATTTTACATAGAGCGACTGTCTATCTGACCTCTACAACCCAGTTACTGGGTATGGTACGATACCCCTTTGGTTAGAGACAGATAAATAAATATAGAAATACTAGCTGACCCCGCAAACGTCGTTTTGCAAAAAAAAAATAGATAGTAGCTGATTCTCAGACCTACCCTATATGCACACAAAATTTCATAAAAATCGGTCCAGCCGTTTCGGAGGAGTATGGTAACTAACACTGTGACACGAGAATTTTATATATTAGATAAGGGTCAGACAAAAAAAAAAAATTACAAATGATGGGTCACATCGCTAAAAGCGATCTTTTAAAGATAAACTTTGGATTAGGCTAGTTTCCACCATCAATAAATTGAAAATCGATTTAGTCCGCCAGTTAGAGTATTGGAAAATAATGTACCTACACGTATTTTTTGTTTTTGTAAATCAATGAATATTGACAAAGATAAAACGCATTAAAACTCGGGAGCGAGCCCCCAGCTCTTAACGTCAGAACGCACTAAAAATTATACCAAGGTGTGACGCATTGAGAATTTTAAAAGCGTCGTATCTTCGTCAATTTCGGTTTACGTAACAAAAGAAAGAATACAGATCAAACATTTTTTGATAATTTGACAGATGGACTAATTAGATTTTTAGGCGGATCACCCACTGCACCGCTTCACGAAGCGGGACGCAGATAACGTGCCACCGCGCGTGATTTTTTACATACAAATTCAATAAAAACGCGCTCCGTCGCGTGAAACGTTGCAGTGGGTGATCCGCCTTACAGTTGACAAGCCTATTCACCTACCCAAGAAATGAATAGTAGACTGCCACTTTGTTACGAGGGGCGTTCAATGTATTCTCGGTATCGGCATGAAAAAAGACGCAAATTCAATTTTTTTTTTTTTCAATGTAATGCCCCATTACCCCAATGCATTTATTAAATCTCGGATTAACTTTTCAATACCCTGTAAAAAAATAACTTCCCTCTTTCTCTGAAAAATACGCATTTATTGCCGCCTTGAGCTCTTCATCGTTGGAAAATCATTTCCCACGAAGGTCTTTTTTCAAATTAGGCAACAAATAATAATCACTCGGGGCTAGGTCCGGGCTATAGGGTGGGTAGTTAATTTCTTCGAAACCACAATCTCGCACAACAGCCTTGGAAACACGCGCCGGGTTGACCGGGGGGGGCGTTGTCGTGAAGAAGCAACACGTTCTTCTCAGAAGTATTTTTTCTTAAATTGCTTCTCGTAAACTTCATAAAGTGGATGCGTAGGATGCTGCGTTTATGGTTTCACCTTTTTTGCGTACTCGATCAGCAAAATTCGCTTTGAGTCCCAAAACACTGTGGCCATGATTTTTCCGGCAGACTGAACGATTGAATTTCTTAGGGGGCGCAGTACCTTTCTTGTGCCACTGCATGGACTCTTGCTTAGGTACTTTCAGGGTCTTAATGATGAAACCACTTCTAATCTCCAGTAACAATTCGACCGAAAATACTTGATGGAACTTCACCACAGGGCTCTAAGGCCGCTGCCTGGAATTTTGCGGGCAGCGGGGCGGCAGCGGCGACGGCGCGGGAGCGGCAGGATCTTATGCGTACGTTTAAATGGACCGGTTCTCGAAAACAGCGGCGCGGGAGCGGGCAACGAGCAGTGCACTCAAGGCAATCGGCGACCGCCCGCGCCGCCGCCGCTGCCGCCCCGCTGCCCGCAAAATTCCAGGCAGCGGCCTAAAAGCTCTCTAAAGCACTCGATTCGCATTTGCTTTTGAGGCGCCGTGAGCATTCGCGGCACCCATCTTACACTGACTTTTGAAAGGCAAAGAAGGTCATGAAGAATAGTGTGCACGGAACCAACAGAGAGGTGGGTCATCTCTGCTATTATTTTGACCTTCATTCGGGCATCCTCCAGTATAAGCTTCTCAACTTTTTCTCGTTTTATTCCGTAGAAACAGTAACCGGCCGCCCGAGCGAGTGTCGTCTTCAATATACTCTCTCTGCCCCTTTTAAATTCATTTGACCACTTTTGAACCGTAGATAACGAAGGTGCAGAATCTTGGTAAACAGCCACCATCTCTTCTTGAATAGTTTTTGACTTTTTCCTTGTTTGGTAAGGAATTTAATAACAGCGCGGTGCTCGATTTTCTTCAACATTGACACCTTAGCCATTCCAGTTGTCGTTGACTAAGGATAATTAGCAGTAATAGGTAATACGGGCTGGTGTCCACAACTCCACGTCATTGCGCGTATTTTGCGTACTATTATTTATTTAGTTTTTTTTTAAACTTATACGGAGAATACATTGAACGCCTCTCGTAATTGCAAGTGAAACTATAGGGCGTTGAATCCTGAATTTGATTCCTGGGTCAAAAACTAAAGTGAAATATGATGTAATAAACACCTATGGCTGTCTCTCAGGGCAATACAGGTCTGATTATAAATATTGTAGGTACTTTATTAGTTAACTGTATTATAAAACCATCGAACCACTATTCTTTTTATACTACATTCTCGATTATAACGAATAATAATAATAATCAGTCTGTGTTGTCCCACTGCAGGGCAAAAGGAAAGGGCGGCCCCTTTCCACTCAACCCAATCCTGAGTCAATATGAACTAATCAACCCAGATCTAAAGACTTATAAAATTCGAGGTCATCGTCTCTTCGATCGCAATTCCCACTGATGTCGACAAAAACTTCCATGTGAGTTGATTACTCTTCATTTAAACCTGACCGAAGGGTCATTACTTTGTAAAAATAAACCTGTCTGTACCCAACCCAACTCCTTGGTTGGCCGCACCGTTGACTTATGCAAATGAGCTATCATCAATGAGTGATTGCTATGTAGGACAGGGCTCCGTTAACTCTTCGGTTAAAAAGGAAAGTAAATGATAATAATAATATACATTGGTGCCTTAACCCTCAACACTTTAAATTGTCTAAGTGGCGTCTGCGAGTTGACTTTGGCCCCTTGTAAGCCTTCCAAAGGTTCGAAAACCCCAGGGTGCCGAGATATGTCAAAGATACTTATTAGAATATACATTCAAGATTATTTTTGATCAGCATCGCTGTTTGAGTTGAGAATAGTTTAAATGTTTTTTATAGAAAAAAAAACTTCTATGATAAACATTGCATAGCCGGTTTTCGAAACTAAAACAAAAGAATATAAAGTGATAAAGAAATAATTAAACCAGGATCCGATATCTATACAAAGAAAACTTTACAAGAAAATGTATAAGTAATTACTGTCAATGCATGATTAATTACCAAGATTCCAGGAAATGGAAAGTAGGAAACAGAAACGTAACTCTCTTGGAATTCATTTGGCCTATTTTTTACCTACCTATGTCTCACGTTTATTTTTGTTACTATTAACTACCTTATAGTATTTGTTTAAAAATTGGTTTGTAAATGCCAAAATTATTACAATCATATTCCTACAACGCAAAAAATACATAACATTAAAAAGACAACAACACTATGTAAATATAAGCAACAAAAAAACTACAACAATCCACATTTTTTTGTTGTTGGTTACTACGAATTCGCAAATAAAAACTATTTTAAAATGAAATAATAATACAAAATTACTCACATTGACTGGTGGCTTCATGGTGCAGAAAGTTTTAATAAATCTCAACATGCACAATAAGAGATACCCAGTAGGCTAGACGTGCAACTTGCCGAGGACCTGAATTGTAATATAATATTTATTTGAAGATTATTTTAGATTGTGTTAGATTTCCGCGTGATATAGATCGCTAAGTGATGTGGGAGGCCGCGACGCGTCGGCGAGCTGTGGCGGTCCGGCGAACACTGACGCAGCCAATTCTGGCCGAGCGAAGTTACCTTGCTCCGCAATCCGCCTTCGGTTTTCCAACAACACACTGTGTCGCAATGTGTGCAATATGTTTGCTTGATGAAAACGAAGTATTTCCACACAACTAGCAGCTAGGGGGTTCCTCTGCAAATATATTGTAAAGTTTATAAGATATTGTTTTGAAGAAATTCATTTGTAAAAAAAATCTGCTGTTTAGGTACAGTTAAACAGGTTAAACTGATGAGATAGTTTGTGTGCGTCAGTTTCGCGACGTACACGCTGGGTAACCTTGCCCGCGGCGGCGCGGCGGCTGCGTGTCTGTTGCAAACTCGGCGGATTGCCCGCCGCATGATGAATCAATAACATTCATTTAAATACAAAACCTCCTGAACTTTCATACATCCAATTTTCTGATATTTTTTTTAGATATCTTACCGTATTCTACGTATTTTTCTGAAACCAAGGGTCCAAGAAGCAAATTAATTACTTACTTCATATATTTTTTAAAGAGAAAATATCTGAATATTTATTATTCACGAGGCCTTCCAATGCGAAAGACTGCCAGAAATAAAAAATAAAAAAAACATTTAAATATTGTTTTTTTTAAACCAGTCGAAAACGTTCAAGGTTTGCCAAAAAGTTGGCGAATAGCGTACTAGAAATAAAACATGTTATTTGATTTAAACAAACGATTTATTTATGTTCCAGATAATTTAATTTTACACTACTGTTTAGAGGGCATAGAAGAATCGCATCATCCTCATAGAAGTTATTAGAAACAAAGAAGCAAGAAATTATTTTATTCTTTTAACAAACAAAACACTTGCATTATTTAATTGTACATTACAGTCAAGATGGCGTGATCAAGTCCCAATCTTAAATGGATTAAGTAACAAATGAAAATATTTTTAACAAATGCACGTAGAAATCAAAACAGGGACAAAATTACTGACTAAAATACAACGTTCATTATACCTATTATGTTTCAGCATTGGCCAGAACATATTATAATCATAGGATTTTAGGCCCAATAATACGAATACAAAATAGCTGCACAAAGAAAATTTTAAGAATTAAAACTTGGCCCGCCATTTGACGCAAATCACATTGTACCGATGACATTCTTCGAACAGTAGTGTCTATCACCAGCTTTATAAGTACCTTGAAGATAAAGACCATAGAAAATCGTGCTACATAAAAAACAAAGAGAGTTACAATAACCATAATGATTTCTTTCATCTTTATCATCTCACAACTTTGTCTGAAATTATTCATTGTCCTGATAACCGCATCTTTATTTTTATGGGACACGATAGTTTTACAGTCTCTTCTTTGTAACACTTGTATGCCACTGAACAACAACACAAAACTAAGTATAATACAGTAGATCACATTGAACACGCAACATCAATTTTATAAACACGTACATAAATAAGTAAACGATTAAATTGAAGTATTTTTATCACTTTTAAGAATCTGGGGTTCTGATATGAAACATATCTGATAGTTGAAAACGAACTATCCATTTATTTTGGGAATTGACTAATTGGGGCCCGAGGATGATTTTTAGAGAAATATTAGAGACCGAGGAAGGAATTTAAACTTCTTATAACGTTAACAACTACTTTATTTTCAAGTATTTTTATTAAGATTTAGTTGTTAGAGTTTTCAAAGGCAAGATGGAGATGGCAAGGTCACTAACTTGACAATTTATTACGTAAAATACTGCATTACTTCTAGGTCTTTTAAATATTACTAATTCCTTTCGCATTTGTATTAAAATACTTATTTTTAACGTATTCAAATACCTAGGCGGA
Organism: Globia sparganii; assembly: GCA_949316385.1. Taxonomy (NCBI): domain Eukaryota; kingdom Metazoa; phylum Arthropoda; class Insecta; order Lepidoptera; family Noctuidae; genus Globia; species Globia sparganii. The sequence goes on along the minus strand of OX438663.1, from coordinate 16,505,915 downwards.
ATTTTTTTTTTTTTGTTCTGAGACACCTACATCAATGAATATTTGTATAAAAATCAACATTATGTAATGTGATGCTGGTCGACTACACTACTAAGTAACATGAAGAACACTTGTATTAACGTAACAGTTGTGACGTCACTATATAAATAGCGTAACAGTGACCACTTATACTAACAGGTAGGTATATACATAGGTATGTGGAAATTAGCTGCCACTCGATATAAACAATCATATAATACAAAGTTTTATTCGACAAGATATGTAGTGTTATACGACAAACATTTGTCTACAATTATGTACATAGGATCACGAGACAATAACAATAAAGGTATCAACAGAGGAGTCAGTTAAACTTTTTTAAGGCAAGATACAACAGGCACTGTTCGTATTCCTACTGCAAACATTGAATAATCACACAGGATACTTTCTTAATAAGATCCGCATTTCTATAAACATTTTTAAGTTAATAGAATTAATGTTTATATAATAAAAGTTGAAGTCGACTCTTCAGCTAAATTCTTTTCTAATCTGTAACAGCAGTGCTATTCTGTAAAAATCTCACCGTGAAAACTAAGGTGAAGAGAGCTGTCATTCCACCTGATGTAAGGGATTGCCTCCATTGATAGTTCACTTCACGCTCATTTCACCTATGTTGTCACGGTGAGATTTATACAGAATCGATAGGCTGTACCTATTGACTTTTGTAACTTCTCCTCAGAACTTCAAATAATTATTCTCACATAATATAATCAAATTGGTATTATTAAACATTTATCTGGAAAAAAATCGTACGTAACCGCTGCCAAATTATAAAAGTGTAAGAATGATAGCTACAAATTCAATCCTTGGTATTCTATTCGTATTCACTGTTCTCGGCAAGACAAGGTGCCTTCACAACCCACAAGTAGGTATTTTCGAAAAAGATAAACAATTAACACAGAGCACAAATCATTTGATAATTTATATATAATAATACAATAAAAAAACAATGTTGATATAATAAGTATTTGTTCTGCCAAAAATTTGTCAAATACTAATAAGTATCACAAAATGCCGCCTGGCGTCTGTAAAATGCTTTTAAAAATAATACTGTTACAAAATAAAAATGAAATGTATTGTGCTTAAATATAAGGCCATTCAGTATTGCTTTGTTTGTATGTCTATATTAATATATTTTTTTCAGTATACATTAATCTTATATTTGATATATTCACGACAGTTTCCGCGAGTTACATAAAGTACATATACTTTTAAGTACTTTTTAAGTACTGAAGATATAATCAATCTACCAAATAGCTACACTAATGACTAAGATATGGACGAATGAATTGCTACTGGATGGGAATTATAAATGATGACGCCTACACATGATAAATACGACTCCAAAAGCTTAATATATTGCATTGTATAAATATCAAATTTAACAAGAAGATATACAACGGAATGTCAATCTGCTACATTCACCTAACAAGTATACCACAGACAATGAACACTGGATTTTTATAGAACATAAATTCCACAAAGATTTTCTACAGGTTAGTTGCTAATACTTCTAGTGCTAAAAGTTTTTTTTTTCTAAATAGAGGGTTACCACTTTACAAGAAATGGTGAAAATAATCAACATGGTCGTACAGTGTTACCACGAATATTTTTATTTATCTATTTGGTTAACGCAAATTAGTCATTATACTGTAATTCAATATTAGTAATCATTATAACTTGATTGATTTTATGACTGCGTCAGAGGGTAGAGTTCACGCAGCTCAATTTTGGGCCAAAAATGTTTGAACTTTATGCCATCGATACGATAAGAAGAAGTAATCATTTGTAGCTTCTTACATATTGTAAAATAAATGTTTATCAAATTAAATACGCGAACGTGTAAATTATTCGCGGTAACAAAGTATTAGAATATTTTATCTAAAAGTAACTTGTGCTTGCAATTTAAAAATATAAAAATATTGGCACAAATTGAGTTTTTCGCTATAATAAAGAAGAAAAAGGCACTCGACTATTCATCCATACATTACAGGTGATGCAGTGTTGTTAATACGTGATTAATATCGCCTTTTCATAAAATGGAACGTTCACCAAGTGGCCCGAAGTTCGAGATGAATGACAACTACGGATACATATTCAGTATTAACAATCGGCACGTTACCTTAATCATTGTACTTACGTCATTAAGTTTGAATACAACATGCCTAGTGTCCCATACTGAATAGCAATAATTAAGATAGTGGCATAGAATAAGAATATATGAAAGCGATACTTTTACTTCGAATTCATTCAAATGCCGTATACATTTTTGGGGGAGGGCCGCGAAATACAAAAGTCAGAAATTTATGGTCCCTTGCAGTGCGGCAGTTTCGCGCTCGATCATCGGCAATCTTGCCAACCCTGATTTAGCTTGTGCGAGCGCGAGACGTAGCAGGGTGGAGGGAATCGACAGGTGATCATTTTGACGGCATCAGCACATGAGTCTTGCTTCTATACAGTTTTCTTATACTATGTGGCGACTGCACAGACGCCAGCACATCAAGCTACTACAATCTGTCAAATTTCTTTAATAGATCAACTGTATCGCTAAAGAAGGTTCAAAGTTGATTGGAAAAATTTTACAGTTTCGGGTAGCTTGATGTGCTGACGTCTGTACCTGTAACATAGGAGTTCGTGCATCACTGTAACATATGGATGGTGACACAAACTACCAGCATGAATGCCGTGGCCCCCTCGCTCTGCCAACAGTCCAGCTGTATTTTGAATTTATAAGCAGCACCGACGAACATGTGCCACTACAAAAGACAGGCTTATATTATAATCTATAAGTATTTAGGAAATTGATCATTGAATTTTAGAAAGAAAGAAATAAAGAAAAGTAGGTTTATTTGTCACAGAAACACGTGCAAACAAAAAGATAATTATTTCTAAAATCAGGATGAATAAAATCAAAATATATTTATATTCACGAGCACAAAGAGTAGTCGACGGCTGCACGTCATGACTGTGACAAGAAGGCCTCTCACTCAGCATGATGCTGTGCTATAGGGGACCCACAGCACAGTGCGATTTTCCATTGTTATTACAACCGAATACGACACAACGAAGCATTATTTTTTTCAGATGCCGTCCAAAGTATTTTCGAAAGAAGTTTCGTACGTTATTTGACAGCTAATGACATTTTCTGTGAGTCAAACGATACACGAGACACTTGTGGCATAAGTTTTTTTCATCTCAGACGCGGTGCAGAACAACTCCACCCTCTAGAAAGTTTGTTCAAAAATGTGTTAAGACTATGCCGACCGCACAGTGGCGCCCTCATCGTTTGTTTGGTTATTTCATACAATTTAGAATGAAAATACAGAAAATAAGCACGTTAAGTTGTGCTTCACAAGATTATACGTTAAAATTATTAGAAACGGTAGTTTTACATTGTTTAGTTTTATTATAATCCTTAAAAGGGAATATAGTGTAATATAGTGGCCACTATATAGTGGCCGTTTAAACGATGAGGGCGCCACTGTGCGGTTGGCATAGTCTTAAGGTGATTGCGTCTAGGGTCTTGTACAGAGGCCAGCACATCAAGCTACCCCAATCTGTCAGATTTTCCCAATTGAATATGAACCTTATTCCTTTGTACTAAAGTTGAAAATCTATCAAAGAAATTTGACAGATTGGGGTAGGTTGCCCTGCTGGCGTCTGTACAAAGGCTTCGGTCGATGATGGTGACCAGTGTTTTTATACCTACGATTGTAGTGGCACATGAGGTCCGATGTATCATTACTACTAATAAATGTAAAACCTACTTAACAAATCCAGTCTTTAGGTCAACATTGAACTTGAAAATCAAACACCTCAATTTTGATAAAAAGTTAGTACTTATGAAAGTAAATAAATAAAAAAATATTTTGTTAAACATACATTATAGATTTTTAGTAGACGAGTAAAGAAAGTGTAGTCAATTTTAAGCATTTAGTATTTAGTAAAGATTTCAATCTAATGAACACTACGACGTTGAATGTATTTTGCGTATTATTATGGCATATCTAAATAGTTAAATTTGTGAAAGTACTATACGTATATAAAAGTATACCCATGTTAAGTGCTAAGTTTATCTCTGTTATAAATCTAGTGATATTAGTTTATTGCCATAGAGTGGTCCGATGAAACTAAGGCAGTTATCGCAGCTAGGTTCAGTTAGGATATTATCAACACTCCAGCTGTTCTACAAGATTAAATAAGTTTTCACTTCCGTCTCGTAAAGTATATATAATTTACTTAATATTATTAAAAAATAATTTATTAGTTTTGTATTAAATAAATCGTATTTAGTAATTAAATTATACTATGTTATACATATACCAGCATTCTAGACCAATACTTGAGGCACTTCCGAACAATCGATACGATTATTAGTATTATTGCGATTTATGGTTTGTTCTGTTCATAATGCTTATTATGCATTTTATGTAATATTAAAAATAATTGGAAACATTTCACTCGAAGAATACTGTAACATTCAAATTTACAATGAAATTAATTTATTTACAATAAAAAATAAAATATTTCAACAAAATATAATCGAGTAATGGAATGTTCAGGAAATACAAGATGAGAACTATTATAATACAAAACTTAAATATATGACAATAACTGCAATATAGGATCATTCTATTACTAAAATATTAGCAACCGCATAGTTTCCTTAACGCTAAAAATACAATAGTTGTTGAGCTCTTATATATCTATCACACTGTTTTCCAGCCATTGGCAAGCCCTTGCTTTGTGAGCAAACATGGCAATACTCTATCGGCAATGTTCAATATATTAGGTTATTATTTTCTCTACCGGACCTCCGATCCGTCGATTGACCTTCTGACGGGCAACAACAACATGTCAGTCGGGGCTAACAAAAAAAAAAAAAAACCATATCTCTTCTAATAATTCTTCAGAGCCAAAATCACAAATTCTTAGGCAATAGCTAACCGGAAAAAGTCAACCGATCGGGTGGTCCAAAAGCCGTTCAAAAATTATTTTGGAATGACAATCAGACTTGTACGCTTACCACCATCACACTGTATACAGCTGCCATCCGATTTAAATGTATCGGAATACAATCCTAGCCAGTAGTACATACAGTGAGTAGTCTACATGATGATACAGCACCTGCGCGAGCGCGTGTCGCCGACCACGTCGCTGGTGTTGCCGGAGAAGCGCGGCACGGCGCCGGCGCTGGGCGCCAGGCTCAGCGGGTTGAGCTGCACCGGCATGTCCGCCTTGGGCTCCGACAGCGAGTTCAGGCTGTGGTTGTTCGTCGACGCCAGGCTGCTCTCCACTGGACTGCCGTTCGTTCTTATCTGAGATCGCTGCTTTTTCAAATCTGCGAGAGTTCCTGGAACATGCGTTACTGATTACTATCCCAAAGAGCTTGTCACACTTGCTACGAAACATTATAATTTGATGAGATAAGCATAGCTATTGCAAGTAACATTTCTTTAAAACTTTGTTTCTTAACCAAAATTGCGGTGCGTTATTTTTAATTAAATTGTTAGTAAAAAATAAATGCTTATCTTCTTCATTATAGAATTTCTACAAATTGCGTAAAAATAATGTGACGTAAAAAAAACCGTAACAGAAAGAACTCGAAAAGAAATAGTGCAATGAACAGAAGAGATAGGATACAGAACAATAGTGACAGTTTTAGAAAATATACGTGCACTCCAAACAAATTGACATGAACTAATTAACACAGATCACACAACAAAAGGAACAATGAACCCACACGCTAACCAACATGCAACTACAATGAGAGACTGCTTGCCTCATATGCATCCTCGAGAGTGAATCAATTCTGGAAACCGGCACACAGTCCCAACCTTCGTTATATTTATATACCAACACTGTGCAAAACTGTTAGATTAAATTACAGATCAAAATGTTATAAACTGTGCTATATATTATGTATGAATATTAGATGTGCTTGTTACGGTCAATTTGAGTTCGTAAGGATGCATATAATTACCTGCGTTAATCATGACGGTGACATGAACATTGATTTTACCATTATTGTCTGTGGTGTAGGTCGCGGTGCCGCCTTCAGTGATCGCGATCTGGTTGGGGCTCACTATGAGCTCTTTCCTACCGTCTAACGCGTCCTCGCTTTTGATGAGGTCATTGTCCTGTCCCTCGGGCGCTTTTCTGACGCCGTTGGGTAAGCTCGTTCTTTCGTAGTGTTTATTTTGTTCGTTGACGGCTTCGTGTTGCGGGGCGGGTACGGAGCCGGGCGCGTAGTGGGACGCAGCGTTGACTCCGAACAGGGGGTTGGAGCTCTTTTGTTGTCCGTAGGGCGTAAGGTCGGACAGGTCGCTGACGTCGCTGGTGCGCAACGAGCCGCCGCGCTGGCTGTACGAGTGCTTGGGCACCGCGTACTCCACAGTCGAGTCGTAGCTCTGGTTGGAGGTGGTAGAACTGTTCGATAGCCGCTTGTGTGACAACTCCAGCGGCTGTAGGTTCGCGGTGTTTTGGTCGTTTTCCACGCCATTTGATAGGCCCTGCAACATAATGAACGAAATCTAAGCGGACATCCTTTGGCTGTTAAAAGCAGGTGGAACAACTACTTAATGAGAAAATTGTCGATCGATAAATGGGCAATTATAAGATTTTCCACGCATTATGATTATCCGGTTGCCGTGGCAGTTGTTTCACCAGGCGTGTCTGTAGACATGTGCAGACATTTTACAATTATAAAGCAAATCACAACAAAATTATAAAATGTCTTTAAGGTCAGTAGAATAACATACAAAGACAGTAGGAAACCAATGTCGGTATAGATTGGGCATTACTACCCCATATACTTTAGAGCAAGGGCAACAAAACAATGTCTTTCGCTGTCACTGGTTCTTTTTAATTTTAGTACACACTTAACCACTTTTGCTATGTACCTAGCGTATTGGTACTTTAACCTGTCACTTTAAGTTTATAACCAGTGGGTTACGTTGACTTAAGGCGAAAGCGACAGGGTAAGGTAACCCGCGAAATTAAAATTTTCTTACGTTTTTAGCAATCTGCAGGTCAGTATCAGGTCGTATGTTGATCTAAATATCATTCGCGAAAATATGAAATATTTATCTACAGAATTATAATCATCAAAATCATTACAACTCTCTAAGATCGTATTACACTATTGAATGACTATTTCATGAAATTAGAGGCCAATGCTGCCTGCCGGGGCAGCGGGATTGTCCGAAAGGGTTACCGCTGCCCCGGAACATAACGGGCTAAGGAAGGAACACGGGTGGGTTTTAGTCTGTAAGAGTCTGACACTCCCTTCTGCTCCACCCTGAGCAGGAGGGGGTCATTTGATGATTTCCCATCCACAAAAAAAAGAGGCCAATGCTAACATAAGGAGTTGTTTTGCTAATTATAATTCTGTAAAGCCAAATTGGTTAGGGACGCGAATCATATTTAAATCAACATTTGTGTGTTGATTAAAATAAGATACGTTTTTTGCAATTTGCTGGTCAGTGTCAGATTTTTCTGACATTAAATAGAATTTCGCGGGCTACCTTAGCGCATCCCCCATAAACTAAGATACCACTGCGCATTAGTAGGTACTCACTTTTGTAACATAATGAGTTGCAGTTTTGATAGAATGCTTAAATTACAACAACAGAGACTCGATAGGTCCACCTGGGTCGATTCCATAGTAGTAACGATTAATATCCAAACTAGAAACTACCACTTTATGTCTGCAATTTTCTATGTCAATAATCTTTGGAAGAGACAGATATGTTGCGTTGCATTATATGCTTTTTTGTTGCAATATACGCATTTTGTGTAAACAAAATTATATAACTTATGAAAGTACGCAGTAATAATATTAATCTCTATTAATTTACAACAAAGAATATTTTACACTAAAATTACATGAACTGCACTGAATCAGTAAATTCAGACTGCAGTTTCAGTAAGAATTAAAATAGAAAGGGATAGCATTCTTAGCTCATTGTAGCGTTAACGAAACCACTGATTGTGATCTACATATAACATTCCTAATTGTGTTTTGTAAGTTACAAATAAATTTAAATGTAAAACATATCATACCCGATAACGGAGGCCTAGGACCTGCGGCTCCTTGCGCATGCGGCGCAAGTTGTCGTTAGTCAAAAACATAATATCCAAAGACATGATAACAATCCGTAGTCAACAGCACATAACACACATAGTATCACATAACCACATAATATCCTTTGAGAGAACAATGGTCAACACTTTATGAAACACCATAAAGGAAGAATTGAAGTTCGAAGGAAGATTTTTGAATATCAAAATGCATCGTCGAAAGAAAAAATATTGAACAATGAGCGGTGCGTGTTAGCTCGCTGACCAGACGGACTGACGGCGCGTGCGACGGCGGCGGCCGGCGAGGGAAATCGCAGGAAAACTGAGTGAATCGCCGGGTGTCGTCAATCAATGCGCCCAGCGGAACGGGATGCCTGCGCGCACTGCTCGTGACAACGCGGCCTGATTGATGATGCAGTAACAGACGGTACGCAGTGATTGATTGCATCTTACAATGATGCTATGCTCACTATAGTAAACACTCAGAATGCAGATAAAATACGTCAAGATATAATCGACATTTGTAATACCTACATTATATTTTAATAAAATACTGACACGTCCCATGAATTTATAAAAGCCTGTTTATTTTAGCCGAAGGGCGTGAACTGCTGGACAAGGGCCGCCTCCAAAGCGTCGCAACACCGACCGGTTCTGTACTTCTCGCATCCAGCGGATTCCTGCAGCTTTTAAAAAAGCTACGCCTTGTGGGACGCCTTCCAACGCTACGCCTTCCAATACGCGGTTGCCACTCCAGAACCTTGTTTACGTGGCTTAAATATATTTAAGCTAAATATAGAAACAGAGGATTTATCACAATTTTTAACCTGTTTGCTGTAGAAAGTACTGTACCAATTTTTCAGCCATTAACAATAATTATAAATAAAAAAAAGCAGATTCCATGAAGCTATTATAAAGAGTGCACAAGCGAGAAGCGAGGTGCAAATCAATCGCTCTACTAAGTATCAAACTGGGCAGGAACTAGTGTTATTGGTGTTTATCACGACAAGCCTACGAGTAGGTACGACACGATTCACACAAGGAGCTTGCCATTTTGCATAAAAAATAAAATAAATGAAATGTTCTATTGATGCTTATACATTGTAGAATTTTTAAACTTTTCACTTCATCGTTGTTCTCAGTCACGGTCTCAGTGTACCAGAAGGCCAAAACTCGTACTTAAAAAATCAGGCAATCTGATCTCAGCGACAAACAATGTCAAAAACTTGTCCAAAATGTAGGGAAATGGGTTGTATTTTTTGCCAGATTGCGACTGAGATTTGATCGCGAACGTTTTTAAAAATACGGGAATTGCCTCTCTTACGGGACTCTCTGTTGATTAAAAAGAGCGATCAGTTATCGTCGGTACGGAACTATAATTTCAATATGATTTGAATATGCGAGCCGGATCTACGATTTATCTCCTAACACACATTCCTGTTCTGACTTCTGCGGTTATAAATTTCACTGCCAGAAATGACTGAAAAGCACGACCAGAGAATAGATTTGCATGTTTAATGTTAAATACTCAACATGCCTATTTTTTATCATAGCAATAAATTATAAAAACTGCATTTTATTTTGTCTGTGTCTATTTAGCTAACAAAAACACAGTTGATGATATCAGTGAGTTACTAGACTTCTACGTCACGACTTTGGTCCAACTGTAATGCGAGTGATAAATTATTCTAGAGCAGTTAATTACTAGCGAAGTCGAGATGAAAGCAGAGAAAGTACGGCACACGGGAAACGTAAAAACTGCGGCCCGTGTTCTAATCGTTCACTTATTAAATACCTACCGATAGGCGTGGTGAACATTACAACTATTTTCTGTTTATGTGTCATGTACACAATGATGTATGCATTGGGACAAGAACATTATTTGCTGGAATGCAACGCAAGTAAAGAGATGTGGTGTATGGTATGGACCCCTAATTGCGTAACACTCTCATCATCTGCCTACCCTTTTCCTAACTACATAATATATGTTAGGGTCGGCTTCCAGTCTAACCGGATGCAGCTGAATACTAGTATACTAGTATATGGAGCGACTGCCTATCTGACCTCCACAACCCAGTTACTGGGTAATACGATACTCCTTGCTAAGGCTGGTTGTTAGACTTTCGGGCTGCTGACGACCCGTAACGACTGTCAAAGATCCACGAATGACAGCCGGGACCAACGGCAACGTGCTTTCCGAGCCACGGAGGCAATTGCCTGATGCCAATTGGTGGACAGATCATTCATTTAATTTAAAAAATGGTTAGATATGCTTCAATTAATTAAAATGAAAAATATTAATCCCAAACCAAACATTATTTGAGAGCATTTGAGAACCAAGCATTATTAAGGCCAAACATTAATTGAGTGAATATTTCAGTATATTCACAGACAAGGACTGACATTTCATAAACGTAACTTATTCCACAATTCTGTATGTAAACAGCAATAAAAGTAACATTGTAAAAGCAATATCATTTGGCGCAACGCGCTCATAAAATTAATATGAAGCTTTACTAAGAATTATTCTTACGAAAAAAATTACATTGCTAAACGAAAAGTAGTTTGATATTACTCCGTTGAAAGTGTGATCAAAGCCCTTTATAAATGTAATTTTAATTAAAGATAATTCATGTATGAAAATTATCTTTGCTGACTGTCGAACCAACAACGCCCTTCTGTCTCACTGTTTGGCAAAAAAGTGGCTATTATTTTTAAGTTGGCAAATGGATGTCAATCAATCAACTCAGCCTATTACAATCCACTGCTGGACATAGGCCTCTCCCAGGCTGCGCCACAACACCCTGTCCTCCGCCTTCCGCATCCAGTCCGTCCCAGCCACCTTCTTTAGGTCATTCATCCATTTAGTTGGGCGGCGTCCCACACTACGCTTGCCATTACGCGGTGTCCATTCCAAGAATAAATAGATACTCTGCTCTCAAAACGGTGAAGGATAACATCGTGAGGAAACCGGCGTGTCCTAGAATCTAAAATACATATGACATCTACCAACCCACACTGGGCCCGCGTGGTGGATTACGGCCCACTTCCTCTCACTGAGAGGAGCCCCCCAGTGTGTGTGTGGGGGAGGGGGGGTTCCACGCAGTGGGAACATTATAGGGACAAAAATACTGTATTACTCGGCCCTAAAGATTGTCTAGTGATTACTACTAACTTGCTACCTGGCTTTTACACGGCAAGCTTCTTGCATCTGAAGATCGGTCACTAGAAGATATGGCCGTGCAAGAGCAGCTGGCCGATCAATAGATTTATCTTATTTTTAGAGAGACTGCAAATCCGAACGAGAGATACGCTAAAAAAAAACATAAAAACTGATAACACGCTCATACAGTTTGATATAATTGCAAACGATTTCCGATTACTTGTAAAGATAGCGTGAGATGATTGCAGTTTTTTGGTTCATATATCTTGTTCATTCGTGCGATAGATTAATAAAATCATATGTAACACTGCCATAAAATCTACATAAAAATATTTCGTCTAATCTCTTTGTGAGATTCAGAGTTTGTGTTGAATATTATATTAGACTAGCTTCTGCCCGCGACTTCGTCCGCGTAATTTTTTTTTTGTTTCCCCGATCCACCCCGTCGCAACGTGTCGCCGGCCTGCGCTATTACTTCGTTTTCGCTTGGCGAAAACTTCAGACTTTTTTCTTTTTGCTCAACTCCTAAGGGTCCTAGCGTCAAGTTTAATAGAATATAGCCTTCCTCAAGAACTGGGCTATCAAACGCAAAAATATTTTTATATATGCGTCCAATACTTCCAGAGATTTAGAGCTTTCAAACCTGTTTCAAACAAACAAACTCTTCAGCTTTATTATTAGTATTATTTTAAAACTATGATATCTCCTAAGATATACATTGAAATCAAATGATGTCAGAAGCAAATTTGATCAAAATTAAATACATGTGATGAATAACGTATTTATTTGGATGAGGATTAATACCATGTTTATAAAAACACCTTCGCAAATAATGCATTATTTTAGAACAAATTTGGTTAGCATAAAAGAGGTTATAGTGAGCTAACCTTAAAAGATAGACATATGCTGTCGCGGACTTTTTTTTTAATAGCTTTTAAAGGGGAACAATTCTGTCATATATGATTTTTGCGAAACTTTAACCGTTTACGCAGCGCACGCAGCGGAAGCTCTCAATAGGAAAAAAATCCCCCGATTTTGAAACTTTCTTCATTGGTGCTCCGCTCCTTTTGGTTTTAGGGTGATGATATATAGCCTATAGCCTTCCTCGATGAATGGGCTATCTGAAAGAGTTTTTCAAATCGGACCAGTAGTTCCTGAGATTAGCGCGTTCAAACAAACAAACAAACAAACTCTTCAGCTTTATAATATTAGTATAGATAGCGAAATAGCGGTGCTTTTAACCATAATCATCAATATCATTGTGGTGATTTCCTATGACAAATAGACTAGTTTATTAGTTTTTTTTTATCAGATAAAAGTAATGTAGCTTTTAAATCGTAACGACCCGATTTTCTGCACTCTGCAGCAATATCGTTATGAAGCTTTTTGATAATTTCAACCTTGTTTGTTAGGATACAGCACAAGCATAGCATAATCAGCCTATATCGTTCCCACTGCTGGGACACAAGCCTCCTCTCTCTGAGAGGGAGTGGGTCGTAATCCACCATACGGGCCCAGTACGGGTTGGTAGATGTCACATGTCTTCGAATTTTTGGCTAGTAGGCACATGTTGTACCTACATACTGGTTTCCTCACGATGTTTTCCTTCACCGTTTTGAGAGCAGTGGTGATAAAATTATTTACACGAAGTATATCGCTCGCCTGGGTTCGAACTCGCGAGCCGGTAAGTCGGAGCCAAGCTCTGTTAGAATGCAACCATAGTTAACTGCATGACAAGAAACAAAGACTCCGTGCTATCCAAAAGTTTAATGTTAAGAAGTAAGAAGTGTGTACTATAGTAAGTTACAACTCGAAATAGATTAAAGCAGTTAAGTGTCCTATATAATTACATAGCTGAAACTATGTAACTTAACAGGAATATTATTACCCAGTATGCAATAATTACGGATACAGTTGAGTATACACAGGTAGTGCACAATGAAGAAATGCCTAGATTAGATCCAGTGCAGCTGGTTGCGCCACATACCTTCTGCTAATATGAACGTAAAAGCGTGCATTATTACTTCCCATCTAATTGGCAGCCAATTACGCACAGAGCTAAGCTGTATACTTCATGCAGAAACAATTTGTACTACATACACAACAGGAACCACATACGTCTTTGGATATCTGTGATTTGTTTACATGAGCATCTTACCACGTGAGTTATTATTCATTTATTTTTTCTACATTTTTTTTGTTGGAAGTTAGTAGCTTTAACTAACGTAACACAATACTTTAATTTGTAATTAAATTTAGTAGGCAAATAACTTTAATTTGTAGTTAAAGTTAGTAGGCAACAAACTTTAATTTGTAATTAAAGTTAGTAGGTAACTAACTTAATTAAAATAAATGGTGTACCAGAAAGGTGTGATCAAATATAAGGGGGTGGTACCATACCATCAAACTGAACAACTTTCTCCATGGGACCAACATCGGAAACGCGAAAAAGTGATCAGTTGTCCCATACATTTGGGTCGAGTAGGTATTGAAGTTTTGAACCCTTAATTTTGACCACATCTTTCCGGTACACCCCGTGTAAAGAGAGTACCTACTTCAGTAGTCAGTATTTTTTTTACATATGGAGTTAGGTAGGTTTGCAACGTTCAGAAGCAGAATAAACAGAAATGTTATTTTACATTTTAAGCAAACATAACATAAGTTTGTGCTTCTAATTTAGATCTCGCTCTTTAAAGACTGCAAGCACAGAGTCATAAAAATAATTACCGACTGTAATTTTAATTAATTACAAACATGAGCAACCGTACGTTACTAAACTAATTTAAGTATCTGAGGTGTAACTTTACGCAACATGCAGATACAAAATGGCGATAACCTCAAAATCCATCCGCATATTAAAATAACAAGTACCGCAACGGTTTTATTATCAACCAACACGTTATTTTATATTAATTTGATTATAGCTCTTAGATGAATCATAGTATTATAATATGATTAGCTTATTAAGAAGCTAGAAAACTTTTTGTGAAATGCGAGATAGATATCAGATACTAAGTTTACTATCGCAATAAGAATTAACGCCAACAGATTTTCTATTAGATCATTTTACTTTTCCATGTAGTAGTTTTCTTTTTTATATTGCATAATTATGATTTCTTTATTTGAATATTATTAGCAGCATGCAAAACCAAAGAGGATTTCCTCTTGCTTTATTTTATTGTGGCATTCTGGTGTGACGATGATAGTACCAATAAATGCTATAAATATTTTAATTTTGCAACACTGGTAGACTCTACACTACAGAACACCGCATAACTTGGAGACGCATCGTATGAGGTCGCGATCCTCAGTATTGAGGGAACGGCGATGAAGAAAGAAGTCTCTACAGATACACGCCTTCATAACTTTGCAACGTTTTATCTTATTTTATTTATTTGTGAAAATAAACGGTTACACATTACAATATTGCATAAAATATGAGCTACAGAGTGAGTACATAACCCACGACATTTTCAACATAATTATAAAAGTTAAGTATACATTACGTAGTTATCATAACCATTTAGGAAATGAGAATGACAGAGGGGCAGAGCACTCCAGTACGTATAATTAATTGTATAAATGGTAGTTACACAATAATACGCGAAACTGTATATTAACAATGCGTATACATGGCGTGTCGTGTCGCCACTCAGTTTCCCTTTCACAGTTAACCACCGGAGTGTTTTGGGTTCCGTTCGACGATATGTAATTAATTTCTAGTATTGTTAATTATTTTCACTTATTTTATTTATTATTATAAGGAAGGAAATAGACTGTGCTGTAGTTACTTTTCTATCTAATTGTTTCACTTTGTAGTTGTTTCAGTACAAAAGATATTGTTATATTGTGAATCTAAGAAGCAAATGTAAGTGTAATATGTGTATGTTCAAATGTGAGTGTAATATGTATATGTGGGATTCCCTTCAAAATGATTGAGCTGAATGCTGCTGATCCATACGTCATGTTCGTGAACGGGCGCCGTCAGTAGGGACTGGTCATCTCTTAGCCGCTACGGCTTATTTTAATTTATGAATTGTTCTTTTTAGTACGGACGCCTTTAACGTGCACGTCTTTCTGCATCGTTCTCACGTGTATAATTTCAACATGAATGATGTAACCAAGATTTTTGTAACAATTTTATGATTTAAAAGAGTGTCCGTGGAGTTTCTTGCCCGTTCTTCTCCACAGGTACCTACGCCTTGGAATGGGCAACTAGCTTCATCTTTCTGACTGACCGACCCTAGACAATTCAAAAGTGCCTATAATTGGTTTATCCTACTTTCTACTTAATATTATAAATGCGAAAGTTTGTGAGGATGGATGGATGGATGTTTGTTACTCTTTCACGCAAAAACTACTGAACGGATTTTGATGAAACTTTAACAGTAATATAGTTTATACATCAGAATAACACATAGGATACTTTTTATCCCGATATTCCCACGGGATCAAAGCTTACGCGGGTGAAACCGCGGGGCGCAGCTAGTTTGAAATAAATGCTTTGAGTTTGAGTATGTGTGTGTGTCGTGTATACATTTGTGAGCTTTAAAGTATTAACAAATAAATAAATTCACGTTTGAAAAATGTTCTTCAAAGGAAACCTTTGCCTAACGAAGGTGTTAATCATAGTTACATAACAGTAAGTAATTATGCTGTCAGCACAAATTATTATAATGTGTACGGAACTCAAGTGCGTGCAACTAACGTCTGTATTTCATTATTTCACAGTTTAATCGTATTGCCAGTTTTTCATATTTTTCCTTCGCGAAAGTCGAAAGCGGAATATTAATTTGGACGGGCAATGACGTCGCTATTTAAATTGCTCGTGGCACGAGATCTGCGCTCATTATGATAATGTTAATAGCGTATATTCAATGTTGCGTGGCGCATATGCTGTTGTGATTACTTGATTGAACAAGACGAGGATTGTTAATTTGTTTGTTTTTGTTAGCGTAATTATTTAATTAAATAGTAACTTTCGTTTTAAGTTTCATGATATCGAGAGGATGATAATTAGAAGAGTTGAACCCAATCCATATTGCCCTCTGGTTAAGACTATGCCGATTGCACAGTGGCGCCCTCATCGTTTGTTTGGTTATTTCATACAATTTAGAATGAAAATGCAGAAAATAAGCACGTTAAGTTGTGCTTCACAAGATTATACGTTAATATTATTACAAACGGTAGTTTTATATTGTTTAGTTTTATTATAATCCTTAAAACAGATAACGGTGGCCACTATATTCCGTTTTAAGGATTATAATAAAACTAAACAATGTAAAACTACCGTTTCTAATAATATTAACGTATAATCTTGTGAAGCACAACTTAACGTGCTTATTTTCTGCATTTTCATTCTAAATTGTATGAAATAACCAAACAAATGATGAGGGCGCCACTGTGCGGTCGGCATAGTCTTAAAATGTAAATTTTTCAAAATGTTTCTACAGTTTTAAAAGACAGGCAATGTAGTCTCAAATATTATTGTCGAGATTATATTTATTGCGTATCTATATAACGCTGCATTTCTGCTGAACTGAGCTAGCTATACGAACCGAATACAAAAAAGTGAAAACGAACTGCAAATAAAATTAAAATACTTAATCCTATCGATTTTGTTAAGGCTAAAACACATTTGGGTGGGCCCCACCGCAACGCGAAAATCTGCGCAATCGCAAATGACCGCTAGGCATCAATTTTGTATCTGGTGGACACTGGCAATATCTAAGCTAGTGTGACTTTTATACTCAGAAGGCCAATTTCCGTATGTAATTAAAAAAGTTCAAAATCTAGTCGCAAACTCGCAGTCTCATTTTAGCGACAATCCATGTCAAAAACTTGATAAAAATCCGGGGAAATTAGAGGTATTTCTGGCAAATTCCGACAGATTAGAATGCGAACGTTCTTAAAATACAGGAACTAATTTGTTCTAAAATAATGCATTATTTGCGAAGGTGTTTTTATAAACATGATACCTTATCCAAATAAATACGTTATTCATCACAAGTATTTCATTTTGAACAAAATTGCCCTCGACATCATTAGATTTCAATGAATATCTTAGGAGATATCGCATTTTTAAAATAATCACACTAATATTATAAAAACACTACTAAACGGATTTAGATGAAATTTGACACAGATAGTTTATAACCAGTATTAGCACATAGGACAGTTTTTATCCCGAGATACCCACGCCACGGGATCGAAACTTATGTAGGTGAAACCGCGGAGTCCTGCTAGTCTATAAATTAAAATGAAATGCTGTTCATTGGTAAGCGCATCACTGAGAATGGCAGGATCAATTTAGCTATTTTTTGTTAAAAAATATTTAATAGTCCGAATTATTTTTTTATGAAAAAAAGAAGATTCCCAAAAATTTTCAAATTTAAGAGAAAAACAGGACGTTTTATATCGAATCATTGTAGAATTATTGAATGTTTTTTTTTTTAATTATTGAAATTTGAACAGGATGTATGTGCGGTCAGTTTGTTAATCATAAAATAATTATGATGTATGAGTATGCTGTCATAGAAACGAACAGGCCCAACCATGCTGGATAAATCGACAACATGAAGAAAACAGTTGGATCAGACTAGATACAACAGGCGTAAATAAAGTATTATGTACGGTCTCTGGCCAGCTGACAGCTTTATGGTTCTTCTAGTCACGCGAGCAATACAACCTCTTGCTGTGGTGATAGCCTTAGCGAGAAAACAAAGTTCGTAAAGTGCCGGATGTACTAAATATAGTAACTTGTGAGTTGTGGAAGCATACAAAATCTAAAATTTGGTTATAAGCGAACCTGGCATATCTTGTGCACCGAAGCTGAAAGCTTTTAGCACGACACATTCGGAGCGATCGGGAAGGTAAACCAAACCGACTAGAAATACTAGGTATACGACACGGAACTGTAGGGTAAGCAGGATCAAATTAAACTAGTTGACGAAACTTCACAGTCGTGATGGATACCGATATCTAACGAAGTAACGAAAAAATCTAAAAACTATTTTTTATTCATTCACAGTGAATGAATGAAAATGGATTCTCTAATTAATTTCAAGTAACTACAGATGATTACGAGATCAACGGCCGCTGATAGTGGAAAATATGAGCTTAGATTTTTTTGATCGTCATTAGATCTATCGGTGAAGTTCCGCCAGCTTATTTAATTTGACCTTTTATAAAGTGGACTTCGAGTAGCGTAAGAGTCGCTTTAGTATGACATTTGTTTTTTTTTTAGTTTTATTTAGTGCACATCATGTACGCATGGCTACACATCAAGCTATAAAAACCAGTATAAGCTGACTTCTGATTGTACGAAAAACGTATACTATGCGAAGTCAGCTATAACTGGACAAGTATAGCTTGGTGTGCCGCCGTGTGTACAAATGTTGCGTTTCACTAACGCGCGTCAAGCATTCTAATTAAACGCTCTCTCCCACAGGCGCGCTATTGCGACATCTGTTTTCAATATATTTTGTTTCAGGACGGCCAGGAAATTACACACTGCTGCGATAATAATGACGCAATAGAAGTAGGACGCTTGCGTTCCTCCGTCCTGCGATATTCCGATAGGAGTTCTTAAAACATTTTTTATTAGGATGCATACGATCTTATACACACCTGCTTTAATAACGTAGTAAAGTGTAGTGCGGGCGGAGGCCCAGCCGACCTATTCTGTAGAAAAACTCAACGTGAAAAGTTAGGTGAAGTGAACTTAGAATAAGCTATCATTATATCTGTTGCTAGGGATGGACACCATTTTTTTTTTAAACGTTGTCCCACACTAGGAGTTACTCCTGTATCGTGGGTGCGTTGACAGCTCACTTCACTTATGTTTTCACGGTGAGATTTTACAGAACAGCACTACTGTATCGCAGGTTACACACACACTTAGAAATATCGGACGATAAAAACGCAACTGTGTGGCAAGGAATCGGGATGCATTATCGCAATAACGCATCCGATATTATCGGCTGATAATAACGCGCGTGTGTGGGAGAGCCTTTGTACCTTGTTGCAAGGACATAAAATAATAATAGCCTTCCCGACCGATTTCGGTCACGGTGGCCAATCTCAACGGAGATTAGCCAGGTACACAGAGATATTATAGTGCACAAGTGTGCGCGCAGACACAGCTGCACTCTCTGTTCCTTTACTCTCATAGTCCGATGGGACGGCAATCCGAAACGACCGGAGAGAGATCAGGCGCAGGACCAACGGCTTTACGTGCTTTCCGAGGCACGGGGGTATTAAACCGCCAACTTCCAAACTCCGGACTGTTACTAAGAAATTCCAAATGGAAAAACTCAATAACACTTTGTCCGACCCGGGAATCGAACCCAGGACCCCATGCTCAGCAGCCGCGCTTGCAACCACGAGACCAACGTACAACAAAAGACGGAAGGACATATTAGTCACATGTCGCGAGCTAGTGAATTGAATTATCTATACCTAATCTATAAACTGAACTACTGACCTGCAGGTCATCGTCGACGGTGGAGTCGAAGGTTTCTCGTAGCTTGGCCTCGCCACGCACGTCCGCTTTGGCTGTAAGTTGCTTCTCACGTAGTGATGTTCTCCGCACCGACCGAACCCTGCTGAGATGGATTGTGTTTTAGGGACCTTATTGACTAGCCACTAGTGAGGTATAGTCGTCCAGACCGTATTTCGGCCAGGGCAACGGTGGGAGACTGGCATTCATCGCGGGAGATATTATAGAGCACAAGTGTGTGCGCAGACATAGGCGCACTCTCTCATGCTTCACTTTCATAGTCCGATGGGACGGCCCGCTATCGGACACGCCGGAGAGCGATCAGGCGCAAGACCAACGGCTTAACGTGCGCACACACCGCCAACTTCCAAACTCCGGGCTATTACTAAGAAATACCTAATGGAAAAACCCAATATCACCTTGCCCGAGCTGAGAATCGAACCCAGGACACCACCAAGACCAAGGACCAACGGGGCAGTGATACTACTGAGATACTTAGTATTTAAAAGCAGTTGAATATAATTTGTATTGCATGCTTATGGAAACATTAATAGTGTGTCCAGTGCTCTTATTAATACATGAACTGAGCACTGAAACTGTCTCCTGCAGAAAAAAAAAAAAATTTTTTGTTTGCTTTCATGAATATCATGTACAGCCAGGAAAATTAACCGCTAAGCAAATTGTCATTCTACGTCAGTTTGCCGTGTTATAGCCAGTTCATAACTGTCAAAGATTAACAGTTGTGTGTTGAATAATAAGGACAATTTAACTTGGTAGTCAATTTGCATAATAATTAGTTTTCCTGACCTTACTAAAACTGCTACAACTATTATGTGCGTGTACTTATACAACGTGTAACGTTAAATGCGCAAAACCTGAAAATAGTTTGTTCATAATTGACTACTGAATCGATTTCAGTAACTTTTAATATAGGTTTTTTTTTTTTTCAAAAATTATGTATTTTGCCCTACTATCCGCCGGATGAGCCAAAGAAAATTAAGTCTTATTTTAATGCAATAAGACTCAATTTTGAATGCATAAAGCAATGCTAGGATCAACACTATTTTCCTAATAATAATAGTTAGCTTTAAAAAAATAGTTTTAGTCATTGTATTATGATTTTAACTCAATACTCTAATTGGGGTGTATGCGGTTTTGCGCATTTAACGTTACACGTTGTATTTGTTCTGTGTAACCAATAAAGAACAAGCTTACTTAAGAACTTGTTCGATTAAGATATTGGTCTATAAACAGACCTTGCATAGGCCAAATTGGGCATGCGAAGTACTTGTAGCGTAGATAAAATTGTTTAGTTTGTGTAGTGCTTGTATAGTAGTAAGTTACCGGCTGGTACTGGCACTGGAGGAGGACCGTCGTGCAGTGCGCAGTCGGTCGGCGGCGGCGTGACGTCGCAGTTCCTCCTGGTCTGCAGCTAATCGAAGGATGCGTGCGCGTAACTCACCTTCCTCGCAAATATCTGTACAACGAAAAGAAAATAAAATTGTAGGTAAAGGTATCCTAAGACATATTTGCGGTTATTCAATTACTATTACCGACTGTTATTGTCTTTGGCTGAATAAGCAATGACGTCAAATCGTATTGCGTATATGTATAAAGTATAAATATACTTAGAATACGTGCGCAAAGGCAGTGGAAAGCGCGCAATTCAAATTCGACGATCTCGACGTATGTACGCTACGAATCACTATAGCAACAAATTGTCTGTAATCCATTTTGCTCATTGAATAACTTGTGCTTAGCATTTGACTCGCTCAAGAGCCAAAAGGCTTCACAGGTCCACTGGTTTATGTTTGTAGACTAATGATAATGTAGTTTATTCTTATGGGTATCCGTAGACATACTGTCATACATGCTGTATGGTGTTCATGTCCATCCAACCGTGTAACTTAACCTAACCTAACATATAATATTAATATTTATGTGGATATTGCGAGTGTTTACCTGCGGGCGTCTCATCGTGCTTATTCCTCACATTGAGATCAGCTCCATATTGTACTAACAGCTCTAGAACCTCTAGCTGTAACAAAACAAACGATACAGTACAGTTTATAATTACAATAATATCGTAAAATTGTAAGTCAACCAATTAGTGTTTACAATGTGGCTTAATTTTTTAAGACCCTTTGTACACACACGTTTTTCTTGCAGTGAAAAACTATGGTTTATTCGCCATGTGTAGGCACAGTCGTCAGTGTTGTATGTGCCGGGGCCTAACGCCCGGTTTGTGGAATGAAAACCATCGCAAAAATTAGCTAACAAATTGTGATGCGCATTTAAGGGGATCTCAGAAAAAATTGGCCGTTTTCATGTTCTATAAAGTATATCTTACCGTTACGTAAAAAATACAAAATAAATATATGTTGTAACTTGGTTTCAGTTTATTAATGTGACTGTAAAATAAATAATTAAAACTTTCTAAATAAAGAGAAATCATTATTTACCTAGACCCCTTTTCGCGTACAAAAATCGTATAGGATTCCTAAATTTACAACTTACAGTAGTGAAACATTTTTATATTAGTTAAGAATCATTTACTTAATAATTCTACAGAAAAGGTTTTTTTATTATGTGGAGTATGTTATTAGATAATCGTAAAAATAGAATTGCTGGTTCGCGGGTCTGTGCGCGGGCGACGGGCTGCAGACGGCCAGAGGCCTTTGTACGGTGAACCTGTGTCGCGTCGCTCTCTGCTCCCGTTTACGCGCAAATTTATTTACTCTTTTATCTTTGGAATATCTATTGTTTATCTAGTTTCGTTTTTTTATTATTTTGTGTTAGTGCGGAAAATAACAGTGACAGGACACATTTTTTGTGATAATTATTGATTAAAATAAGCGAAAGGACGTATTTTAGGTTATGTGTTAGTGTAAATAATCGTGACAGGACACGTCATCACTTCGAAGTTGAATTATAGACTAGGAGCTCATGCCTTTTTTTTTTCAATCATTCCTTGTTTGTTACTATTACAAGAAGTAATAATTTCCAGTAAATTTATACAACTTGTTAGATAATAACGCAAAATGACTCGGGTGGTAGGAAGTTCTATTTATGAAATTAAATAAGTTTTTTCTATGACTTTTAGGAGTTTTAGGAAAAAAAAAATACGTTAGTTCTGTTGTAACACAGTCGCTTTTTGAAATTGTATGTAAGTATGGCTTTTCAGAGATACTTACCAAGAACTGCGAGTGCAACCAAATGAAATTGTTATCAACATGGTTAACACAGAAGAATCTGATAATCAGGATGAGGTGCTTATTCAGTTATACAGGGTTACTTTTCAATAACCAGCCAAATTTAAGGATGTGGTATATACAGACCATCAAACTAAACAACTTTCTCCATGGGACTAACATCGTAATCGCGAATAAAACTTCAGCCGTCCCATACGTTTAGGTCGAGCAGGTATTGAAATTTTCTATGGGACAGTTAATAAATTTTTCGCGATTAAATTGTTGGTCCCATGGAGAAAGTTGTTTAGTTTGATGGTCTGTACCACATCCATAAATTTGGCTGGTCATTGAAAAGTAACCCTCTATAAGAAACGACTTAAATCCCGGTCTACTCAGTTCTTTTCTCAATGGTATTGGCATATTTACTTTAAAAAAATGTTTTTTTTTTATTTTTCTGTTTCAGTTATTTATAACTACTGAAGAAGAAAATAATATTGAAGAAAAATACATTGGAAGGAGAATCGTAAACTTATCTCACTTTACAAATAAATTACTTCAATTATGTAACCACGGTCCTTTGGGATGCTCAGCAAATGAGATTAAATTAACAGGCGAAAAAAAAAATGGTCTTATGTCAAAATTGTCATTTAAATGTAAAATGTGTAATACAGATTTTATTATAAATAACGACAACTGCGAAGACAATAATTTAAACTTGAATACCTGTGCAATTGCGGGTACTGTTGCAACAGGTTGCGGTCGTTTGCAAATGGAAGATTTTTTTTTCGGCTATGAATATGCTTTCCTTAACCGAACATGTTTATGACCTAAATCACGAATGAATACGCAATCATTGGGAGAAAGTATTAATTCAAAATATGAAAGAAGCTGGACAGCGTGAAAAAGAAATAGCTACAGCAGAGGAAAAAGTAACCGAAGATGTTTATGGGGACGTAAATGTCATAGTTGACGGGCATTGGAGCAAAAGATCATATAAAAAAAATTATTTGGCCATTTCTGGTTGCTTATGGGGACGTAAATGTCATAGTTGACGGGCATTGGAGCAAAAGATCATATAAAAAAATTATTTGGCCATTTCTGGTTGCTTTCTTCTTGTGTATGGGTGTGCTCCTGTAGCCACCTGCGTACTTGGTTGAAGGGGATGGGCACGACAGGTTCTGGTCCACAAACTGACGTACTAGATGCCCTTCGGGCCAGCTCGTCAGCTGCGTCGTTACCTAGCGATCCACTGTGTCCTTTTATCCATTGTAGTGTCACTTTATTGCGGTTCAGAACCGTAACCCGTTCAAGCGCATTGTGACATTCTAGTATTAGGTTTGATGTGATGCATTCCTTCCCTAGGGATTGGAGGACTGAGGCGCTGTCTGAGAGTATGCGAATACGGGCATTCGTAACTCTTCTGGCTGTTATGGTATAAACCGCTTGTATTATGCCCACACACTCCGCTTGATAGACAGTGTTGAGCATTCCCAGCGGTCTGGATATTTTTATGTTGAGGTCGTGTGAGAAGACTCCGACTCCAGTTCCACAGTCGGTGTTTGAACCATCAGTATAAATTCTCAGTTCCTTCGGGCCTGAGTAGTCACACTGCTCCTCTTTAAGCACTATGTTGTAATGCTTTTGGGAGCTGTATTGTTTCGGGGTTTTGTCGCAGGGTGATGCCATCATTGGCTGCCGTTTGATCGCATCTTCTTTTAAACGTATGTGTTTGACCCTAGAGTCTTTGCTTAGGGTACCTGATACATAGAGCCTAAAGGCAGCAAGGGCCGCCTCTTCCCGCACTATGAGGTGTAGGGGCGGCAATCCGAGCATAGCCTGTAGTGCAGCAGTGGGTGTGGTTCTCATGCAGCTAGTGATTGCCACACACGCGAACCGCTGCAGCTTTTCGAGATCTTTTTGGGCTGTGTCTGTCCTGGGCCACCAGACTAGTGAGCCGTATGTAATGATTGGTCGGATGACTGTGGTGTATAGCCAGTAAGTGACCTTGGGGCTAATCCCCCCATTTTTGCCAAGCATTCGCTTGCATTGCCACAGAGATATGCTGGCTTTCGTAGTAATGTAGTTGGTATGTTTTGCCCAGTTCAGCTGTTTGTCCAAAAAGATGCCCAGATATTTGGTTTCAGTTGATAGGCTTAGGGTTGTACCAAAGAATCGTGGTAGTTTTAGTGTCGTCAGTTTCCTCTTTTTTGTGAAGAGAACTAATTCAGTTTTTGTGGGGTTCACTGATAGTTGGTGTTTACCACACCAATTCTCTATTATTTTCAGGGCCTGGCGCATTAGGTTGCACAGGGTGTTTTTGTGGGTAATGTAGAAATGCAGGGCATATTTTTGCACTAAAGTTGGAGAGGTGGACAAAAATAAAGTGTCAGATGGCTTTTTCACAAGTGCTCTATGGCAGCGCATAAATTTCATTGTACAAAGCGTAGCTGCGCATTTACGGAGCTTAATCCATGACGTTGATAGTAAACGCGTCGAAAATTTTCACAGTATTGTCGCGAAGTATGTTGGGGGGAAAAGAATTAATTTTTATAAGAAGAATTCTTATTCATTACGAGTCCATGCGGAGGCAGTAGCCTTTAATGCAAAAAAGACAATATCAAGGCTTTACAAATCGATAAATGGTGGTAAGAGCCCCACAGGAAAATTACAAAAATTCGAAGAGAAGAGAATTAAGAAAAATGCTAACCTACAACAAAATTCAAAAAAGGCAAAAACCAAAAAAGCGTTTATTTCAAGCTTCAGGATCAAGAAAAACAGACAAAGAGTATGGAGAAAGGTGCATCAAACCGGACATGGACGATGAAACTTATAATAAAGTTAAGCTTTTTTTAAATAATTTGAAGAAAACAGATGAAGAAATGGACAAAATACAAAAAACACAATACTCCAAAGCGATAGTGGTGAGTGGCTCGAGCTTCGACGCTCTCTACTTACCGCCTCAAACTTCGGAAAAATTATAAAGCGATTAAATACAAGTTACCTAACATAACTAACATATACCAGCGCAGCAGTAAATCATTTTGCTCCATCTCACCAGGCCTCTGTCACTCATGTACTTGCGCGCACTAATTATTTATCTACCGGCCGCCGTACCGCCGGCGGTAAAATTTTTGTATATAGTGATTTATCTGTTGCCAAGTAACTATCAGTAATCTGTGTTAGAGTTGTTTATGTTAATCATGTAGTTTAACAACAGTTTTTTTTATGAGTAAATAAAAGTTAATTGATATATCCAAATATATTTTGTTTCATTCACACTTGGATTACTTAAAGTACAGAGTACCTACTAGTCAAAGTTAATACAATTTTGGAACCTAAACGTTCGACACGACAAGAAGAAGAATTAAATAATAATTGTTGTATCTACCAATAATTATGTATGATCACAAAATGTACGCAGGCTCTTGGACTAGAAACAAGAACCCATCGAGTGTCATAGTAGTACAAGCTTGAGCCAGTAGATGGCTAAGTTTAATGAACTTTACGTAATACTTATCAGGTGAAGTACGGGTAGGTGGGGTGTGGGGAAGACTAAACGCTCAAGGTCATTGACAAGGGGGAGCCTCTTAACCTGCTGTGATTGGTTGAATGAATTATCAATAGCTAATCGCATCACTTGCGTTTAATTTTGACGTGTCGATAAATTTTGTTCCAGAAACCGAGCATAATGATATTATCCTTCCCCATACTACTAAGCCCACGTACGCACGGACACAAAAATATGGCGACGGGATTTTATCGCGTACGATATTTTCAACTCTCTGTGTTGAGCCGAGCATTAAGAATCTAACAGAGCTCATCCTACCGCGTGAAAAAAAAACACACTGTTGGATTTTCAACTTTCAGCAGGAAGCAGTGCGTTGAAAATCCACTGCTCGAAAAAAATCACCGCGGAGAAAAATCGCCCGCGCATACCTGAGCTAATGCTTCTGACAAGATTTTGAATTATTATTTAGACTATAGCGCCTCACTGCAATGGGGCAAAGGTTTTCCTTCCACTTATCTCTGTCAGATATCGATTTAATTTTTCTGCTGATTCCACGTATCTTTTTCATCACGAAGGTACTTTAGGATATCAGTAATGTCTAGTCGAAGCATATCAGATATCTGGGCTTATACGTCATCTATTATGGTACTAGCGATCCGCATCGATTTCACTTGGGCGATCAAATCTAATGTATTATTATAGTTCTAACTAGCTTCTGCCCGCACAAGAACGTGCTACCGGGACCAAAAGTATGGTCTGTCTAGTAGCCTATGTTACTCCTTATAGCATCAGCTCATCTGCCAGTAAAAGTCCCTTCAAAAACAATCATACAGAAAAACAAAAAATACAAATTTTTTTTCGTTATATGTACCACCGTATAGTTTTAGAATTCAAAATCGGAAGAACGGACTGTAAAAAAGGTTTATTTAAATGTCTAATCTTATTTTAGGCTAATAGGAAGTGGTTTTAATTCAGCTTGCAATATTTAACCCATACATACATAGTTACATACTAACAAGCCATGTTGAATAAAAGCTTGTAAAAAGCGGTACATACATGTCCCCAGCACGCGGCGGCGTGTACCGGCTGCCACATGTCGTGGTCCACCACGTCTGTGGCCGCGCGGTGCTCCAACAGGTACTCCACCACTTTTATGTAGCCGTTCGCCGATGCTATGTGCAGCTAGAACAAGCGAAACAATCATTATTTTAAACATTAATAGTCATTACAATGTCGTGGCCCAGTGGTTAAAGCCTCACCACTCATGCACGAGGACAACCTCGTGGTTTCAATCCAGGCCGGGAATAGCACCAATGTGACTTTTTCAATTTATATGCACATCAAGCTATCCGAAAATGTCAAATTTACCCAATCAACTTTAAACCTTATGCTTTAGCGATAAAGTTGAAAATCTATTAAATAAATTTGACAGATTGTAGTAGCTTGATGTGCTGGCGTCTGTACTTTCCGAGTTTATCTTGGACATACCGACTAAGGTGAAGGAAAACCTAACCTGGGCATTCGATCAGTCATACAGGACGTCCTAATTCAAGGGTTGAGACCACATTGATGTTATGTTTACTGAAGTTTTGGAAATAAATTATAATATTATAATTCGACTGCCATTGGCTTACTAGCTTATATTTCCAGTAACTGTTGCGCGAGACATCGTCTGTGTGTATTTTGTATTTCATATTTTTTTTACACAAATATCCAGGATGAAACTAAACTACTTATGTCCATGTCCAGGTCCCAGGCTACTTAACTTTTAAATTCAATAACGATGAACTACTCGTTATTGAATTTGACAGATAGGTAGTTGTTTAGACGTGAAATGGTAACAGACGGTCACGATTTATTTTCGGATTTATATTAGTACTAGCTTCTGCCCGCGACTTTGTCCGTGTAAAATTTCGGCAACCGACCCACCGTGTCGCTGCGCATCGGCCGCCAGTGCTATTACTTCGTTTTCACTTAGTATTCTTTTTGTTTTTTTTTTTTTTTTTTGCTCCGCCGCTAAGGGTCGTAGCGTGGGACAAAAGCAAAAAGATTTTTTTTCAATTCCGACAGACAGTTTCATATATTAGCGCATTCAGGCAGACAGACAGACAGACGCGGCGGGGGATTTAGTTTTATAATACACTAGCTTACCCCGCAAACGTCGTTTTACAAAAAAAAAAAAAAAATAGATAGTAGCCGATTCTCAGACCTACCCGATATGCACACAAAATTTCATACAAATCGCTCCAGCCGTTTCGGAGGAGTATGGTAACTAACACTGTGACACGAGAATTTTATATATTAGATAAGTAGTGAAAATGGATTACTGCATGACCCATTTATATGAGTAATAACGAAGTAAACCAACCATTTATTATTTTTAAAACTACTTGTTCTACCAATTAGGGTAAGTGTTATTGTTTTGTAAGACCTTGAAAAGTAATGATTGTGGTGTCAAAATGGTGACTTTAATTACCGTTTAACACACATGGCATAACTTTTAATGTTCACATGAATGCGTTAATGTTTCAGTCACGATGGCATTTTAAAATTAATCACAGCATAATTTGCGTTTCAAGATATCATGGAAATGTTTCACGCAATGAAGACTCACATGCTCTCACAAAAAAAAAAAAAACAATTACGAAAAGGATTCTTACTCAAAAACTTCATATAAGTAATTAACTTATTTTACCGTTCCTTAAGTATTTAATTATAATCCATACTAATAATAAAGCTGAAGAGTTTGTCAGTTTAAACGCGCTAATCTCTGGAACTGCCAGTTGGATTTGCAAAAATATTTTTTTCATTTGATAGCCCAATTCTTAAGAAAGGCTGTATACAGGGTTATTTGAAAAACACCAGCAACCTCCTAAGAGGTCATTGTACTCATCATTATGAACAACTTTTACTATGGAACCAAACCTGAAATCGCGAAATAAAAATCAGCTGTTCCCTACATTTATCTTCGTCTATCTCGTCAAAATATAGGGAACAGCTGATTTTTTTTCGCGATTTCAGGTTTGGTCCCATAGTAAAAGTTGTTCATAATGATGAGTACAATGACCTCTTAAGAGGTTGCTGGTGTTTTTCAAATAACCCTGTATAAAATTTCGCTGGAACCCTTAGGAGCCGAATAAAAATAAGAAAGAACGCCAAGCGAAAACGAAGTAATAGCGCGGGCAGGCGATGCGATGCGACGGGGTGGGTCGGGGAGCAAGAAATTTCACGCGGACGAAGTAGCGCGCAGAAGCTAGTAACGTCATATTTCAAAAAACAATACTCACAAGCGTAGCCCCCTGACCATCCCTGGGCTCATCCAAATCCATACCGCCCTTCACCATATCATCAACATCCCTCAACATCTTCATTTCAGTCGAAGCTCTTGTATCATCTATAAGCCTTTGCGTCACACCCCTAGCTGCCATCTCACTCTCTATCGCGTCTAAGGTCCGTTCTTCTTCACAGATATCGTAAGGCATGTTTCCGTCGCCGTTGACTGCAAGGAGGTTGGCTCCTCGTTGTATGAGTATTCGGACGAGGTTGAGGTTCCCGCAGGTAGCGGCGGCGTGGAGCGGGGTCCACTTCTCGCTATCCTCGGCGTTGACGTTCGCGCCGTTGTCGAGAAGCAGTCGCATCATGGCCTCGTTGTTATCGATGCAGCACTGGTGTAGAGCGGTTAAGCCATCCTCGTTCGTCGCATCTGGTGTCACGCCGCGAGACAGTAACCGTCGCACTAGAATTTTTAGGGTGAACCATTAGTCGAAAATACTGAGTTGACTACTGACTAACACCAGCGGGGCAATTGCATAACACATTATCAATGGGAATCGGTTTCATTTTGACAGTTAAACAACATTCATTGCGTTATTTACGTGTTGAGCAAACAAATTTTTCGAACTTATGAAGCAATGGATTAGCAATTTGCTTCAAAATGATTCAGATTCCGATTGGTAGTGTGTTACGCAATTAGGGTGCCGGACTGACTTAAACCAAGACCACAATTACCTACCTAAAACAAACAATCTCAATTTCAGAATTTTAAAGAAAATCCTAATTCATTGCTTCTTATGTTTGAAAAATTCGTCTGTTGAACAACATAAATAACGCAATGAACGTTGTTGAATGTCGGGCAATGAAAGGCCATTGCAAGTGTGTTACGCAATTACCCCACAGGAAAAAAAGAAAATAATAGCTCCCAAAATCGATCATCAGTAAAAGATTCGACAGAGGGTTTACGAGACGATCAGAGGCTTGATCCTGCTCTCATAAACCGGGATATCTTTTTAACGATTTTTTCACATCTCTACTCTCACTAATTATTACGTTATAGCGCAGATTCATCACATCTATTTGTAATGTCGATGCCGTAACACAGGGCCTGCATGAGAATGCACGAGGTTGGGAGTTCAAATTCAAATCAAGGCAAGTAACAATGTCACTTTTTCAATATCTACTTTCTAAGTTTATCTTGTCCTTCACTGTAATCCAAGAAAGAAAACATCGTGAGGAAACCTGCACTTATAGGTTTATAAGTATGAAATCGCCATTCTGCCTTGAGCACGCGTGGAGATCAATGATTATGTATTCTCTGTATGAGAACAGCAGGCCAATTCTCGTAATTTAAAACGTTCAAAATCTAGTCGCAGTCTCATCTCGGCGACAAACAAATGTCAAAAAGTTGTCAAAATGTAGGGAAATTAGAAGTATTTTTTGACAGATTGAGACTGAGATCAGACTGTGAACGTTCTTAAAATTACGAGAATTGCCCCTCAGGCCTTTGCCCTGCAGTGGGACAATAATAGGCTGGTATTATTATATTCACACCTATTTACTAGAAACTATTAATATATGTTTATGATACTATCAACGATTGTAGTACATGCACAACATCAATAATTATGCTGTCATACTAACTTGACGTCACAATCGATTCAAGAACTTGAACTACGCAATTTCCATTCGTAAGTAATACGAGACCGAAAACATACTTAATATCGGCAAACAAGTGAAATTAAAATAATAAAGACTAAAGGTACTACAGTTAGTTCTATCTCTAGTCATTAGGCGTTGCTAACAATCTCGTTATGGCACACATAGTGCGCGTAATTGACCGAGTAATAAACGACAATAATGTCGCTTTTATTGACTTTATTTATGAAACTCCTCGCTGTCACCTGACCAATCAAGAACACATGTTTATTATCTATCATACAGTTGCAACCCAAGATATTATGTTTCCAGCATATGAAAACGTACCTACAATTTTGAAAGTTGGTTGTGACATAAATTGCTATTTCCTTACATTTCTTTATATCAAGAAATTCTATGAAATATTGGGTTGATACATTCTGGCTACGTAATCCCTCGAGACTATTACTCACCCTAAGAACCTACCTTAACAAATTGATTAATATAGTACAAGTGGTACTTTTGCTGACCTTTACAAAGTTCTCATTCACTACGGTATAAGTTATTATCAGGGCTAAGATGTCGTAATCGGCACAGGTGCGGACCTTGTGCGACAATTATACGACTCAAAACATGCATTACTCAAACGTGCGAAACCCGGCTTAAGACCCGTACAGCCACAATTGACTGTGGCTAGCAACATAATTGCCTGTCACTTGGTAAGCGTTTAAAACGTTTAAACGTTGTAAAATTGGCGGAGAAGTAAGCGATAACAGAGAGGATTTATAGCGCAGATGTCAATGGAAAAGCCGTGAAAGTGGAACTTTTCCAGTTACGTTTGTGTTAGCTTTCGGCCTAAGTAAACAAATACTGCTGTAATAATGTCAATATTTCGCAGGGAGCGACTGAGATTTGGCTTTCTGCCAATATACCGGTACCTATACAACCACATTATCACCAATCAATAACTTTAAAATTTAATAGAGTCCTCAAAAAGGTCATGGGCAAAGTCACTTTTAACATTTCGAAGGATTTAAAAAAAGCTCCCTTATGAGGAGATATTATGTAAGTCACGTACCTTCATCTATATCGTTTCTGGCCGCGGCTTCCAGCAACATCACGCTATCACTAAAGTATATGCTCCGCTTGTTGCTCTTCTCCCGTTTCGCTCGCGACCGCAGCCACTCTTTCTCTCGTTGCTGCCATAGTTTTAACTGCTGCATGCGTCGTCTGAAATAAACAAGGCTTGTATGAGAAAAATATGTACGGAATGTCAGGGGAGTATTTAGTGTTTGCCAAATAGCAGGATGCGAAACTCAACACAAGAAAACTGCATAAACGAAGTACCCTTTAAGTGAAAAATGTCCGTAGCTCAACACCGGATTTCGGAAAGACTAATGAACAATAGACGGTCTAACTCACGTCTTGTGATTTGATTGTCATTTGTTATTTCAGTCAGCCAATCACAGCATTTACATCAGTTCGACAGTCTTGTCTCTATCAGAAGCCGAGTGTAATTTAGCTATTTATTAGCGACGTCAGTTATTAGCACTCAATAAGTATGAATTTGTAAAGTGGTTCAGTGTCGTGTTTTGTTCATAAGCGGTGAGCGATCGACCTCCATGAGTCCATATGCCTTCGCGGCGCCCGACGCCCACTTGATGCGAAATTCAATGTAAACGTATATGGATTTATTCTCAGTCAATTGGCAATATTATTATGTAAGTAATTTGCAGAATATATAGGTGTGAAATTAATTCACACTTAGGTTTATCTTTCGTAAAAGTCTATATACAAACGGGCAGGCTGCTCGTTTATATATATCGACCTTGATACTTAATATTAAGCATCAATAAAAATTCTTTGAAATGGTCTGGGATAATCCAAGTGTATGTTTATGTAAGACCACTGAAGTTGTCGTAACTGTACAAAATATGCACTCATTTAGAATAGTGATGAACAGGAAATATGTTACATTGTAAAGGTTTGTATTGGAGGACTTTTCATGTTTTAAGAGGCCCTAAATTTTCCGATATTTTAAAATGATGTAGTACAGACGCCAGCAGGTCAACCTACCCCAATCTGTCAAATTTCTTTGATAGATTTTCGACTTTAGCGCAAAGGAATAAGGTTCATATTCATTTGGGAAAATCTGACAGATTGGGGTAGCTTGATGTGCTGGCCTCTGTACATACGTAGTTTGTGCTACTACTGAGATAGTATCGAGTTTGCAGCTCATAAATAAACGAAAACAGTGCAGTAGCATTCAGAAAGAGCTCAATATTTATTTAAGTAGTAGCTGCGTCATTCTTTTGTTAGTTCCAACCAGTGCTTCCAGATCCCAAAAGTAAAATGACAGTGGTGCGAGCTAAAAAATACAGGAGTTTCTAAAAACAATACAGTAGATTTCAAAATCGATTACAGTAAAATTACAGACAAACTTTGTTTACATATTGATAGAAAAACAAGTCTAAAATACAGTAAATCTACTGTAATTACAGTGAATCTGGAAGCACTGGTTCCAACTCAATCTTGACATGGCCTGTGTATTTCAAAATGATAGCAATGTAGGTACCCATGATAAGTATCCACACGAGCGCTTAGATACCGTGGTTTATTTTCGTAATACATTTTAGGCGTAACGACTATTCCCACATGGGTTCATATTTTAACAGTAAACTGTCATGCAATCATAAAAAGTGAAAACAAGGTTTCACTTTACATTATAATACGTTTCACAATATTGTGTAGTAATGGCAATGAAATACTTCCTGAGTTTTAATACACCGTTAATGAAGTTAATACACTTTATCTTGGTTTGTTTCCGTGTAGGTACTTATTGATCGTTAACTCAACTGACAATCTGCTAGCAGTTTGGTCAGTAAAAGCCTTATTATACTGCACGATATTCTGGGACCCTTTCCCTAAATCGGGATGGAGTGATAAAAGAAAGGGAGGGAGGGTCCCTATTAAATAAAAAAAAACACCTAAATGTTGGGCCGTAAATATTGTGTAGTGTAATAGGGGTTTTGAATGCCATTCTGCACTGAATCTTATAGCGTAAGATAAAAAAAATATTAAAATTAGAACAAAGAAGCGAAGGTCATAAATCACCGTCTGTTTATGAGGATACTGCACAAAGATAGTCATAAAAACGTATCAAAAACAGACGCATTTTATTTTTTAAACTACCGTATAATCGGAGGTACTCGTGCACGTTTGTTTCTGATATCTGTTATCACATGTGAGCTAACTCTTGTTAATCTCGCTGACGTCGTCGGCGGCGGGTAGAGGATTAACTATGTACTTACGGCATGGCAAACAGAACTGTGTGCTTATGATATAGCTCGTGTCGTATTGACACAGAACCATACATAGCATATATCGAATGATATAATATGCTAAAGATTGTGTACACATACAACAATAATATTGTGTGTATGTTGCGATATAAGATCACTTGGTACAATAAATCTGGCTTTCAATATCTTAGTATCAGTTAAAACTGCTCCGTTGGTTTTGTGGTCACAAGCGCGACTGCTGAGCGTGTGGTCCTGGGTTCGATTCCCAGGTTGGGCAAAGTGTCATCGGCGCCATTCATTTATTACGTAAGATGATTTTTGCCAGTATTTGACCCCTTCCCCCTATAAAAAAAAATAAGAATCGGCCGACCCACGTAAAAATCGTAAGGAACAGTGAGCGTCAACTTCCATGTGAATGGCGGTGTGTTCCCCGTGCCTCGGAAAGCACTTTAAGCCGTTGGTCCTGCGCCTGATCTCTCTCCGGTCGTGTCGGATTGCCGTCCCATCGGACTATAAGAGTGAGGGAAGCGAGAATGCACCTGTGTGTGCGCAGACACTTGTGCACTATAAAGTCCCACGCCGAAGGCTAGTCTCTATTAAGATTGACGGCCTTGTCCGAAAATAGGTTTGGAGGACTATATCGGTTAAAAAGCGAATATTAACAAAATTGTCAGACAGAGGCAGAGGAAACAAGCTTGTATAGGTATAATCAGATAATAATATATTTAGGTATAGCGACACAACTAAATATTTAGGTTACTTTTAGAATACAAACCATAATTATGATAACTGTACAGCAAATAATGGAAAGTTGAAACTTAGTTCTCCAAGTCAATTTAATGCGTACTTTCCAATTTGTGTACATGCCTTCTCACTCTTAGTTATTTTCATTTTATCTCCAACTATATTAAGTTAATATATTATGATTTACAGATTTGAAATGTTTACATCAAAATTTATAAAATTACTACGACAGTAGTTAATCTGGAAATGAATTTACTGACCTTGACATTACCGATAATAGTAGGTAAATCGGTTATCAAGTTTTATAAGCTTACTAGCTGACCCCGCGAAAGTCGTTTTGCCAAAAAAAAAAAAAAATAGATAGTAGCCAATTTTCAGACCTACCCGATATGCACACAAAATTTCATACAAATCGGTCCAGCCGTTTCGGTGGAGTATGGTAACTTAACACTGTGGCACGAGAATTTTATATATTAGATGTTTTAATTATTTAATGTTTTTGTTAAAGTCTTATTTATCAAAAACTTTCGAAAGTTAAAAGGGAAAGTACGTCTTTATCGTATGTGTGTCCTAAATTGCCCACCCAGCGGATATAAAAATATCACTCAGAATCATTTATCTGAAGGCTCAATATCACAATAATCTGTTGAACAACATGTGTATAATAATAATGATGGATGTAGCCTAGCTCAATCCATACATCAACTGATATCAGTGACATATACCAAGATAAAAAAAAAATAGAATCTATCAATGTTATTATATTACTGTTTTCATTCAAACATACAAATAAAATAATGTTAATGCTACTTATTTTAATCACATTTATCATGATTATATTATTAGTCACAATTACATTCAAATTATGATAGTCACGTGTAATTATCATAAATAGTAATATAATCTATACCACTCCAGATATTTATTAGTATTAAGAGTTCATACAATACAAATTGTCATTTTAGATAGTAATTTGAAGTCCTACAATACATGCTATGAACACAAGGAATGCTTTCCACAACATTAATCATACCCTTATGCCATCTGTACAGGTGCACTTTACATTTATTACCGACTTCACAAAAAGGAGGAGGTACTATGTTCGAATGTTTGTATGTTTTTTTTTTTTGTATGTTTGTTCATCGAATACTCCGCCAATTGTCGACGGATTTTCAAAATTCTTTTTTTATTTGAAAGGGTATGCTCCCGAGGTGGTCCCACTGTCACCAAATCGGAATCTGATGAGGGAATCCCATGGAAATCGAGGGAAACCCTCAAATTTTGTAGGCACTCCTATAGCGATTTAGGTATTTTTCATAGTAACTCATGCATTTGCTCTCAGAAAGCACCATCCGCTGAAGTGGAACTGATGATGAAGACCACAGATGGCCATCGGAACTACTTAATAATAAATATTTCACAGGTTGCAATTCGATTAG
Source organism: Globia sparganii (assembly GCA_949316385.1). Classification (NCBI taxonomy): domain Eukaryota; kingdom Metazoa; phylum Arthropoda; class Insecta; order Lepidoptera; family Noctuidae; genus Globia; species Globia sparganii. The sequence continues at coordinate 16,469,036 of OX438663.1, read as the reverse complement.
GTACTTTAATGTGGTTGCTAAGCACAATGCGTATCGTGAAGTGGAGCTGATGGTGACTTCTCAATCAGATCCACTTCTCCTGGTTTTTACAAGGAGAACTCCTAAATAATTAACGTCCCTGCATCGGGAAAATCAATGTTTTGTAAACGGTGATGAGCAGTTGAGATTAGGCTATTGTAACTTAGATAAGTTACAAAGTGGCCCACTAAAAAGTGAAAAATAAAAAAGTTTTTACAAAAAAAAAAACAACCGACTTCTAAAAAAACACTACAAAGTGAAAAATAACTTTAATTTCGGAAGTCGGTGTCAATAAAAGAAAATGCGGAACCAACGACACCGACTTCCGAAATCAAAGTTATTTTTCACTATGTAGTGTTTTTTTGAAGTCGGTTGTTTTTTTTGTAAAAAGTTTTTTTTTCTAACATAAGAGTAGAGAGTATTCATAGTTTGTCTACAGTTTCTTTCTTCGCCATAAACAATTATTATTTAGTTACTAAATTTTTGTGCAGTTTTAGTCAACATTTTTTCAAAATCTGGAAAGTGTGTTATTAGTTTTTAATATCCTCCTGTTTCTTAATTTAGTTAAGCATCTTAACTTAATGTTTTGTAAATAAATTGATTTTACCCGTGACTTCGTTTCCATGGTTTTCATTTTCTTTAAGCAAAATATTTAATTATTCCAATAGTTAGTTGCTGTGTAAAAGAAGGACAAGCCAACAAATTTAAATTTTTGCAGGTTACCCAACAACTTGTAACATAAATGAAAAATTAGATAACAGGGTTAAAACAATGCATTAAAATCCAATCAAATATGGTAATCCCACACTCAATGAGAAGATAATTAAGTTAAAATAAAGATATCTATTTATTAAACCTGTATAACTCACTTATGCCTAAGTTTATGCATAGATTATAATATAATCTATGTACAGAGGCCAGCACATCAAGCTACCCCAATCTGTCAGATTTTCCCAATTGAATATGAACCTTATTTCCTTTGTTCTAACGTTGAAAATCTATCAAAGAAATTTGACAGATTGGGGTAGGTTGACCTGCTGGCGTCTGTACGTATCATATTAAGTGTATAATCATATTATGATTAAACACTTAATATGATATGATTTTCCTCAAGGCAAGTTAATGCCACTGACTCCATTGAGTGATCATACTGATCATTATTTGCAGTCTATAGGCAAAGTATCGCTACATCTTAATAAAAAAAACTTAATGAAAAATTTATGCTTTAACAATAAATTAAAGCAATATTATGCAATAAATCAAAGATCAGTGTCTTCCTACAATAAATATTGTTTACCGTCAAAAGTCTTGAGCATCGTTCAAGTAAAACAAGTTTCTAAACAGGATTCAAAATCTTGGATACATAATCAGACATAAAGTTAGCTAGGCAGATGAAATGCTGTCAAGACAATCTAAACTACTGAACAGTACACAGTAATACAGATATACAAATAGGCAAATAATTAAAATTAAAAAGGTTCTGTAGGGTTTATGTACCAATCTATTCATATAAAGTGTGGAATAGGGTAAGTTATGGTGATATATAAACTTTCAATCTGTATTTTAATTATAATATTTATATAATTCCTCAATTTTCTTAATGCCCGCCTTGGTACATTTGTCTGCTTCAAGCACTAAATCTATTTATATAAAAGAAAGTTGGGTTAGATACACTATGTATATAATTTAAGAACCACAGGACCGATTTTTATGAACTTTGGTTTGTTGGATTTATCTTCCTCTCTAATAGCAGAATAACTAATAAAACATGGGGAAAATCACAAAGAAAAAAAAAATTTCTCATAAATTTTGTATGCATTGGCTTTTTTGATTCTGAGGTGGTACATAGTTTGCCGGGTCAGCTAGTAAATAATAAAACTGTGGTGATAGCTAATATAGCATGATGTATGAAAGAGAAGGGAAGATGCAAAAATCCCAAATAAATTGTTATAACGACAGGAGAGTGTCAAGAATAGAACGAGGACCTATATAGTACTTAAGATATATTATAAACAGAAGCTGTTAATAAATAATAATTACCTGCGGGCTAGGTGGAGCCTCTCCTGTGTGGTGAGGTGCTCCACCTGTGCCATCTCAGACACCAAGTCTGAGTGCTCCATCTTGTTTTCAATCTGAAAATATACACATATTTTAACATACTGTATGCTTACAACTATATTATGTTACAACTTGGGCCCGTATTACAGAACCTCACTCAAAACTCAAGCATTACTTAAAACTAGTTTTAACCAATCAAATGGGTTAAAAGTAGTTTTAAATAATGCTTGATTCTTAAGTGTATAGTATCATTACTAAAGGGTCTGTTTTATCACAGTGTTCAAGTACTTATGCCTGGGTAAAACTTTCCAAAATACATGCTACAAAATAATTACCTTCATATTGATACACTTTGAATCTCACACCAATGTAAAACAAGGAATGTAATTCTGATTTTTTTGTCACTATTATTTACAATCATGTTTTTTCACAAAATTCGGCTTTGAAATTTTAAGTTATGTTTTGTTTGTAAATAAAACCTTTGAAGACCTCAACTATTTTTAGTCAATAAAATAAGTAGGTAATAATAATACTAAAATTAGTCTCAGAATTAGTAAACATTTTCATATGTAAATAAGAATAACGTAAAGGTAATGTAACTATCATCAAACTTATTGATATCTGACAAAACTCTGATAAGATAACAACCCTACAAGCATTTGAAGCAAGTATTTATATAGAAAATTGGGCAAATTTCGCCTGTAGACGGTAGAAGATAGAAAAACTTTCCTTTATGTATAGATAATCAGACAAAAATATATTTATCTCTCTGCTAGGTACAACAAATATTTCAGTTTTAAAAACAAACTGACAGTTTAGAAAGGCACTTGGTTTCTACAACCTAAATCAACTTTGCAGGTCAATATGATATCTTAACAACTTTTGCGGGAGAAACTATACACTATACATATTTATTCTAAAATAATTTTCACGCTACTTACCGCTGTTCTAGTTTATTACAAATCGTAAGTATGTTTCATTCTTCTATTGGTGTATTTGCCACACATGATAAACAGATTGAAGTAAAGGGAGTCATCAACACACATACATATTATTGATACTTGGAGCTAATTGAAATCCATTGTGTGAGAGATATTTACTGTTACATTCTATTTTCCGTTATTTTTCATGAAAATAAGAAACAAGGAGAAAAATCACAAGACGGCTAGCGAACGAGCGGATGGGTTTACTTTTTTGGTGACTTGAAAACCTTGACTTGAATACTCGCACTTTGGCGCGAAATCGATTTTGTTTTTAAAATCTTTCAATTAAACAGAAATGTTAAAATAAATTGAAATAATTCAGAGTTTCTCTAATAATAAAATATCGAAATTTCTTGCTATTAAAACATTAAGTGGCATGTTTGGCGATTTGGATTAAAATATTTGACAATGCCCCCGATTCTGTTGTTCACAAACTAAATTAAATTTTAGTTCAGTACATCTTTTTCTTTCTATTTCATTATGAAAAGGACAGAAGATAAATATTAGTTTAGTCCTGTCAAATTAGATAATCCATAGAGAAATTTAGACGTGATTAAAAAATTGGCTACGAAAAATACGTCAATTTACCTCAGGCGCTGACTAATTTGACAGGACTAAACTAATATTTATCTTCTGTCCTTTTCATAATGAAATAGAAAGAAAATCGGGACCAATATTCATGAGGCCAAAAACAAAAACTACGCGTTTACTTGCATTCGTTCTAATATTGTGCGGCAGATGGCGCGCGGCAGTGATCAGCTGGCTGCCTGGCTCGCAGTCACTCAGTCAGGCAGCGGCAATTTTGAATAGCAATTTGCTAGTTTTCTAATGGTGGATTACTTACTAATGAAAAAATAAGTAACTGGTTGTGTTGTTGATAGCAGCTATATTTTAAATGTAATCTAAGAACAGCTGATGTCTGGGTAACATTGGTTGTAAATATAAAATTATGATATGAGATAGGTACAGTCAGCAAAGGAGATAAGTATGCAGGGTCGTCGAATATAGTTGAAGTATAAACTGAAAACCTATACAGTTCCAATCGACAGCCCACTGCAGCCCGATCGACTGGAACTTTCTATTATAGGGTTCCTCCCTGCTACTATACGTCCCGCCTTAGTTGACCTGCATCCTGTTCGTCGGGGACAATTTTCAGGAGAAAATAAAACACGAAATAGGTAACTCTCAAATGTGATTTTTATTTCCGTTTATGTCTATTGTACTACTATAATACAGTTTTAACAATAATTTAGTACAAAAGAAAACCACAATATCATCAATCAATGAGCGGTGTAGATATTCTACGCTAGGCACTATTATTTTTATCAATTGACACACCATAATCCCTTTTATACAAAGCTTGCTTATAGTAGAGTACCTACAGTTGTTTGATTTAATTATAAGTAAGTATAGAACGGTATTCGCACCCTCAAAACACACAGAGCTTTCAAAGAATCCTATTGATGATCATTCATGAACACTTGACCAGAAGTGAGCTGTCAATAGTGTCAATTCCTACTTTCAGTTGCGGAATTATGACAGGTGATACCTAGCACTCACGCTCAAGTCTTCAGTTTTCACGGGGAGATTCTGTAAAAAGATCACCGTGATAACTTAGGTGAAGTGACCTTATTCAACCTGCTGATCGATTCTGTAAAAATCTCACCGTGAAAAGTTAGGTGAAGTGAGCTTAGAGTGAGCTGTCAAGAGTATCAATCCCTAGCATTAGGATGACACTAACAGCTCACTCCACGCTCACTTCACTTAAGTTTTCACGGTGAGATGGTTACAGAATCGCACTGCAGAGATTGACACTATAATGACAGCTCACTTTAAGCTCATTTCACCTCAGTTTTCACGGGAAGATTTTTATGGAATAGCACTTCAGGTTCCCACTTCACAGACTCACTTCAATTAAATTTTTGCGGTAACATTTTTTCAGATTAAACCTGCAGAATCAACGGATAAGTTAATGAAGGTATCACAAATATACAATCCCTACGTAAAGAATGCGAGTACATTTAACACAGCCACAAACAAGTATACAATATGATAATACCTACAATTTAATTATATACTGGTAATGACGTTGCATTCGTACGTCTGAAAATCTTATGATTACAGGCTCCTGCAGATAGGCACAACTTGTATCACGACATGTCACATTGTGGCTCTGTTTTCATAGAAATGGCTCTACGAGTATACAGGGTCAAATTAAATTAGCTAGCGAAACTCCGCAAATGTGGTTGGTATAGATCTAAATAATTATGATAAAACAAAAAATAATTGATTCGATGACTTTTTTTGGGGTCAACGGCCGCTTGTACCTTAGTTAGTTGAAGTATGGGTTAAGAAAATCTGTTTTTTTTTTTCATCTAATTAAACATAATATTTTTTATTTTACCATGTTTAGACATCGATACCCATCACGTCTGCGGAGTTTCCCTAGCTAATTTAATTTGATCCTGTATATTGCAGAATTGCGTCGCACTATCGCGTCGTGCCTGTCTAACGGAACCTTTATTCTGCATCGAATCCATGAAAAAATAGAAGTAGGTACCTATAGAACAAGACAATATTACTTAAATAAATATATACCTACATAGGTAGGTATTAAGCTTGGTCAGAATTCATAACACAGATTGTTTTAGATATAAAGTTGATTATAACGAAAAAACAATACAAATATTTAACATAACAGGTATTTGCTAATTTACTACCCTCATAAAGTTTAGCGTACACGATTCTTCATAGAACATAAAACAGTAATTGTTCGAAGAACGCAGTAATACTTAGGTCAGGGATCCCCAAACTATTTTGGACAAGTGACCCCTTTTCCAAAATGAACTGTTACCTCAGACCCCCATGGAAAATTACCTACTTTTAAGATCAACCCCGTCGACCCCCAAAATCAGTTTTCGTTTATGTCGACCCCTAGGAAACAGACAGGGATTCCCAAAGTGGTCGATATCGACCCCTTGGGGTCGATATCGACCACTTTGGGAATCCCTGACTTAGGTGGTTTAAAATTCAAACAATATCGATAAGACACACACCACTGCTCTCAAAATGGAAAAGGAAAACATCGTGAGGAAACCGGCATGTCCTAGAACCCAAAAAATTCGAAACCAACCCGCACTGGGCCTGCATGGTAATAAAGTAAATTATAGCCCATTCCCTCTTATGAAGAGAGGAGTTTCCCAGCAGTGGGAACATTATATGCTGATTATGCTGATAAAGGATGATTTCCATCACACGGCTCGCACCGCATCGGATAGGAAAGGATACGAACGGATGCGGCGACAGCCGATCACGTCCTGCAGCATGTCGACGCATACAATCGGCTCCGTACCGTCGCTTGCGAACGTATCCGTTTCTGCGCCTAGTCAAATAAGTAGTTTCATTTCCACCGTGTTGTCGTGTTCTAATTTTTGAAAATGGTTGAAGGTGACGTAGTATTGTTGGCTACCTACTGCACGAATTCAGACCCCAGGCTGCTTCTAAGAAATTCCTGATGGTAATTTCAGCCGAAAGACGTCCTCTGCTGGACATAGGCCTCCCCCAAGTAGCGCTGATTAATTTGACAGGACTAAGGCGAGGATTAATTTGACAAGACTAAGGCGCTGATTAATTTGACAGGACTAAAGTAAAATTTATCTTCTGTCCTTCTCATAATGAAATAGAAAGAAAAAGATTCACTGAACTTAAATTTAGTTTAGTTTGTGAACAACAGAATCGGCACCAATATCTAGTAATTACACCAAGATATATTAAGAATTTTAATCGTTTTATTCATGGGTATCACCAGAAAACATCCGGAGTTATTGGATTTTCTTTACTAAGTAATTTATGAACATGCCTTTATCAAAAAGTAGCGCTGAAAATGTTTACGGTAATAGCAACGTATTATGTGTGTATTTAGGTATTTATTTTACAAATTAAAAACGCGTGTTTTCGATAGGAAAAGTGAGGAAATTGATTAGAATTTATAGGAGCAGCGATCGATACCAGTAATAACATCTTGTCAATATTTCAATAAAATAGTTAACAAATAATATTTTTTACACAAGTTATTATGATACAATGTCTATAACGCTACAGCTATTATTGTTCTAAATTAGTCTATTCTTCATAAACAAGGTTATACCGAGTCAAATTAAATTAGCTAGCAAAACTCCGCAGATGTGATAGGTACCAATCTATCAATATCTAAACATATGAGAATAAAAATGTTTTTTTTGGGGTCAACGACCGCAGCTAGTTTAATATTTAGTTACTTGAAATATGAGTTTAATAAATCAGTTATTTTGTTTCATAGTATTTAGATATACCTACTCATTACGCCTGTAATTTTTCGACAAAAAAAAAAACGGTTTTTAACTTGTCATATATCAAGTTGCAGTAATACCTGCGGCAGTTGACCCCAATTAAAACATCAATTGTTTTATTAGCTTATTTAGATATCGATACCCAGAGTCTGCGGAGTTTCGCTAGCTAATTTAATTTGACCTCGTATAGGTTGATAACTATATCTAATAATCTAATAACAATTCAACATTTTCTTGCGCTGCGCTCCTTATTTAAAAGAGGTTTTTTTTACAGATTGTATAAGACTAAAGTGACGTCGAATTGCCAATGACATCATTAGGAGAATAACGAATTACGACTAAAATAATTATACTTATTTTTATATTATATTGTCTCACTCGAACGAGCGAAGTGTTGAAACTAATTCATGTTACCAACACAGTATCAAAACGCAAGATCGATGGTTGTAAAGTTTTACGAACGCAAGTTCAGAACTTAATAATAACGCTATTAAAATCGACGTATTTTTTTTCAAGAGTATACGAGTAAGACATTCTGAAATGAAAACGTATTTCCATTAGGTTTGGCCTAACGTGAAGGAATATCAAAGAAAACAAGGTAATTGTCCACGACCGAGAATATTCATTTATTCTAGCTACTTTTTGTAACTATGTGGATAGTGAAATCATAAAAATGGATTAAAAATATATGTCAATACCTACTTCGTGTTTTAATTGATTTTGAAGCAGACTAACTAGATAAAAGAAAATTGTCAAAACGCGTGGTATGTGCTACATTTAGCAATAACAAACACAAACAGTATTACTATCTAATTCTAAAAATCACATCTCAATTAAAACTAGTGGTATTGTCATTGGCAACAAGTGCCAAGTTCGAAATCATAAATATCTTTACATAAATATAATTATTATAAAACGATTACATACAGCGCTGGATGTTTTATTACATGATACGTTACAAAGACCATACAAAAATACACTTCAAACAACTATAAAAATTGGTTTAGATAATTGTACTTAAAGCAATATTAATTCTTGATTAGCTTGATATCCATACTTATTTATATATCTTTTAGGAGCATTTCAATCGATTCCATACTATCGTGAACAAAAAAGGCAAGATGGATAGGAAAGTTTTAATTTTTATTTTTAAACCCTTATGTTTACCAGTCGTTGCATGATGCATTTCATCGCAACGCGTCGTATTTACACCTTACAATTTAATATAATTACAGCTAGATACCAAAATAACTCGAAAGCCTCAGACAGGATATCTGGCAAGCAATTTTATGTTTAAAGAACCTACCTAAACTCAACCGCACGACATTTATCTCGCTTTAAGTGTGCGTATCGTGATTATTGACCGACAATAACAACGCATCTTACTTTGTCTACGCATTATGCAATTTGCCTTTGACATATACTCGTAAACAGTAACATTAGTGAAGATCCCAATACTATGTTTATCACATGGAACCAATATAACGAAAGCCCTCGAAATTGTTTAGATGTTTTTGGCAAAGTCATCTAAATATTTGCATATAAATACAGATTTCAATTTTAATAAAATCCGTTACGGGTGATTATGATTAATTAACTCGTTTTTTTTTATTCTATGCTCGTTTTACTTATCATTATACACCACAGATTCACAGCACTTTTTAGAAAGTATGTGTATTTTTAGACATGCACAGTATCACCGTCCGCGGTAGCACATCACTCTAGCGTCTTGTACTTCAACAGTGGCAACCTATCAGGGTCACCACGGCGGGTCACTCAGGTGTTCTCGTCTGAGGAGTCGTCAGACGAAGAGCTGGTCTGCAGGTTGGACGCCATGGTCAGCTGGCGGATGAAAGGTTCCCTAGGAAGACTCTGCTGACCTAGAGGCAACCGTCGCACGCCCATGCGCTCACTCTCTGGCAGTGATTTGCTGCATTTCTCTTCTGTGATCGCGTCACGAGATAATGACCTGAAATTCAACAAATTGGAGGTTTATATCAATATTTCAAGGCAGTTTTAGATTTAAAAAAAATTAATATAATTCCTGATACTGCTATTTGTTAAAAACATATTCTCTGTACGCAGTGTATGATAGAAAACCAAAATATTTCCCCTTATCCAAATCTGCTGGTCAAAAGACACATTCACATTTCCACGTCAATGGTATTGAAGCTGTATGTATTTAGATTACTATCCATACATCACACTGTATTTTAAACTTCAAGCTTTCACGCCAAGGGGCTGATTTCACCAAAGTCACCAGGGCAATTCTCGTAATTTTAAGAACGTTCACAGTCTGATCTCAATCTCAACCTGTCAAAAATACCTCTAATTTCCTCTACATTTTGACAACTGTTTGACATTTGTTTGTGGCCGAGATGAGACTGCAACTAGATTTTTAACTTTTTAAATTACGAGAATTGGCCTTCTGATATCTTTTATCCGTGGAACAAAATTGACGGCTGACAGTTCTACTACAGAAAAACTGTCAAATATTCAAAATTTGTTCTCAGAATAAGACTTATTATAGGTATAAAAGTTTGGTGGAATTCGCCCTAAGAAAAACAAATATTAGGTGTAGTTGAAAATCTCAAAATAAATAAGAAACAGCAAATCGTACCCAGTCAGCTCTAACATCGATCCTCTCCGACATTGTCCTCTATGTGGTCCCTGCATAATGCTGGCTGGTCTACTGGACGCGCCCAGGGGGTCGGAATGCGCCACATCTTCCATCAACAATACTGATGGTCCCCCCAGGCTTGTGCTCCTTTTAGACAGCATACTTGGTCCTTGTCTCCCAACAGGATCCTTCGATGTTCCTTCTCCCTTGTTCCAACTATCTCTGTTCCCCTCCGAGTCGGACACCACCACACTTTCGGCAGCACCCTGTGTAGAGCTAGAGCTCTCTCTTCGGAACAGACCTATGATAGATTTTGGATGTTTTGGCTTCTCTATGCCTCCTGATACCGGGAAGGTATTATGAGTATGGATGTGATTTTACAGCGGGATGGACAGGGGGAGAAAGGAAAAAATCGTGTCAGAAAAGTTGATAAAAAATTCTAAAGTCTAAGGTAAATAAGTGCAAAATAAGTTATTTTTTGTTTCCAATTACTAATTATTTATTAAGTTTTATTTCGTGTTTTTAAATAGACGCATGTTTTCGATTAGGTACTATTAAGCACTTTTTATTTGCCGTAAAATGGTTTATAGGTACTTTAGAAGCTTCTAATTTAATGGAAGGGCTTTATGGCCGAAATGCTATTTTGGTGCTATTATAAATGGAGCTATTTCAGCAAAAGGAATAAAATTAAATAAAAAGCTAACATGCACAGTGTTAGATTCGCAAATGTTTAGAGCTTTGTGGTTGTAGAAACTATAAAAATGTTCCCGAAAAAACAAATGAAAATTCACGCTACAATCGCTAGGATATAGGTATTGTGCACATTAAATGGGAACTAATTTCGAAGAAGGCTGATAGAATTAGTATTAAGAATTAAACAATTTGTATTCTCATATAACTTACTTCATAGCTTTCGATCGAAAACATCTTTCAACGTAGCTAAGAATATTTTAACACGTGAACGATGCATATATATATATATATATATATATATATATATATTTGACAGTACTATTTATTTTTTAAAATAATCTTCACCAAAAACAAAATTGGTATCTTGCTCTGTGATCCAGAATGTCATGGTTTACGCGCCTACGCGCTACGAGCTCGTAGACCAAATTGTATGCGCTACGTGGCTACGCTGCTACGCAAAGGTCTACGCTGTTATTGCCCAACATTTCGACTTTTACAAAGCTTTCTACTAATTGCCTTGTATTAATATAACTAGCCATTAATTCCTTTTATATATTTTAGTGTATTTATTTATAAATATAATATTGAAATTACAATTTTCTAATTAATTTGTACAAACTTACCTAAAAACGTAGCCGAGGGTGAGCTGTACGCTAGGTACTCTTTGTTCGAGGCCCAAGCAGGGAACTCGGATTGTTTTAGGGCGCCACAGCCCGAGCCCTCCATTTCCTCGCGTTTCCATGGCAACATCGTCTCCGTCGCGGTCGGGGTGGCCACGCGAGCGTGCTCGGCTACTATCATGTAGGTGTCTGTGAGTATAAATCTAATATATAGGTAGACATTCTCAGATTCATAAGGAACTATGAATCATGTTTGTACTTGCCATTATCATCCGAAAGTCTTCTTTCGTCTTCTTCGAGAATATCCTCATTGGGAACTGAAATATTAAAAATGTTGGCGTTATAGTTTCGTTATAGCATTTAGATATTTACTTAAGTTATGCCAATTTAAAAAACACAAAAAATAAACAATTTTACATTACTAAAAAATAAATATGTAGTGTTAGTGTGTTACATATAAACATAATAAAATCTACTCATTAATACATAAATATGAATTTGTATAAGTGTACAGTACGTATATGCGTAGTAAAAGGGGCCAACTGAATTCGGCCTGAGGAAAAAATATCTACGCTATTATATATACAAACAAACAAACTACTACTACTTATAAACAAATACTTCAATCTATACATTTATATCTAAGGACTATCAATATACCATAAATATTTAGTACCTAATTAGTAGATATACTAAATACATAAATAATTGTTATAACATGCGATACTTACTATTTTAACTAGATATACATTCATATAGTTATAGAGTGCCAAATTTTACTGCATAACCAATCTAATAATAGATAGTAGGTACTGTCTATAGTTTTAATAAACATTTAATAACAAAAATAAACGATTTAAATAATTATTACTAGATTGGCCATCAAGTGCTATTTAGCGAACAGAAAATAAACAAAGGAAAAAATAGTATGTGTTTAAAACATGCAATAATACTATTGAATCGGATGACCAATTGATATCTTTGCAAAGCGTCTGATGAAAAAAATATTTACTTTGTTACTATGTAAGCAAAAATGTTTTTAATGTTAATTAAACGAAAAGAAAACAAACAATTAACAAACATGGCCGAAAAACGATATGTACCAAAAAATCTAATGAAACGTTAGTGTCGTGCTACCCAATGTTATACATTATTGACGCTAAAGTGATGTCTCTAGATAATTACGCATCTGCCTACCTTGAGCGTGTTATTTTTACATTTAAATCATGATTTGCGGCAATCGTAGCACAGTCAAATTAAAGCATTAATCTAAATTAAAATCTTGATCATCAGACGCAAGTATGCACGCAGTTCTAGTGACAATTATGAAAACAGTTCAGTTCTGAAGTAAACACATACCAAAGTTGTACGTGGATCTGTCCCTTCTCCACGGTAAGGATTTCTCAACAGCTGTCGGGAGTATCTCTTCGGGTGTTTTAGCGTACTGCTTAACGATCCTCGCTTTCAAGGGATTGAATCCAGGCAGGTTAGCCAGTTGATTTAAAAGTGAACTACTATTTTCTTTATGCGAGGACGTCGGACTGACTTCTTTGTATCCAGCTGATAATATTATCATCGCCAGTTGTCGAGAGTATCGGTTAGTTTGCGGTGGTGCCACATGAAGATTGCCAGAAGGGAAGAAAACGACGATCAAACACAAAGAATATTAAACAAGCAGAGATGAACAGATACGCAGCGATTAGAAGATTAATAGGTATACCTAACGACTAATGGAATGGTATTTGTGGCTCAGGACAGAAGAATTTAACTTTGGCTTGAAACCAACTTTATTGTCAAACCTATTTTAGTTTGTTAGTAATTTGATACTGAACAGTTCCCCAAGTGTAATAAATTATTATGCGTTGGTTGTTACTTATGTTTTTAATTAAGAAATATCAACACGAAACGGATGGACCAGTAAGCTCCAATTAAAAAGCTTGTTTGAAAAATTATTAAATAACTAATTTATAAATCGTTTATAAGATACTGAATCAAAAGATTTTTGTAAAGAAAGTTAAGTTACTTTGTAGTTGTACCAAAGTTGTAAAGGGATTTTGGTTTAATCAAAGGTTTGCGAATAAGTCGGTTAGGTTTAAAGGTCAAAACTTCACTTAAAATAGGCAACTGAACCAAAATAAATTAATGAAAAGAATTTCAAGAAGAGAGATAATTTAGAAAATACAAATAATTACATACAGAGAAATAATTCAGAACATGCCACCACAAATACGTTTCAGCTCATTCTCACAGTACGTAGCCATGTCAGAAATTAAGGAATGCTTTGGACCCAGCAAATAATAGTCGTATACCAATTATGTAAACGTCGGTTCGCTTATTATATTATAAGTATCGCAATTTGGTTTATGAAGAAAAGATTGTGCGGAAAATAAAAACGTTATTCGACAACATCTAAAGGATTTGTTTGGATTTGAATTCGGAGCTTACGGAAAGTCATTTCATATTTATACTGGATTGGATTCACCTCCTAGTTCCGCTTTTGTGAAAACAGACAATGATGAATAAAAACTGGGAAAGGGTAATCGTTTGATTTTAAGGATCTACCCATACCTGACCAACCCGCACTGGGCCCGCATGGTGGATTACGGTCCAATCCCTTTCACAAGAGAGGACGCCTGTGTCCCATCAGTGGAAACAGTATAGGCTGATTATGCTATATGCGTATTTCATACCTGTTAGGCCGCTGCCTGGAATTTTGCGGGCAGCGGGGCGGCAGCGGCGGCGGCGTGGGCGGTCGCCGATTGCCTTGAGTGCACCGCTCGTTGCCCGCTCCCGCGCCGCTGTTTTCGAGAACCGGTCCATATAAATTTACGCATAAGATCCTGCCGCTCCCGCGCCGCCACCGCTGCCGCCCCACTGCCCGCAAAATTCCAGGCAGCGGCCTTAGACGTACCTTCATCGAACTTGAGATTGAAATGCAATTACATACTTACACATTTTTTTACGTCTGACTAACTACTCTTACATCTTTTGCTCTATCTACACAGTGCTTCTGATCCAGTAGAAAATACGTCAGGTTATTTAGCGTTAGCAATGTTACCATTCAAATCCAAACTGCGGTGTGTCACTCAGGGTGTGTCATGCAGAATACCTACGCGGGATTTTGGCAGTGAAAGTTATACCGCCGTCGTCACCTTCGCGTCGCGGTCCTAAGTCGCGTTCGTCGCCGTCCTCTTGTAGAACCTCGTCTATGTAGTCTGTAATAATACAATATTACTGCCATATTCGGAATGAAAAGTTTTTGAGTGCATGCTATAAATAAACAGCTAAGAATGTTGTATTAAATTATCGTTGCTATTTTATATGAAAGTTTATAGATTTTTTTAAAACTAAGTTTGGAAAAAAAACTTATTGGAATGTTTGATATCACATATCACAGACAATACAAAACTAAAAAAAAAACATGTGCTATGTCTAAATGTTCTAATACTTTTATTTGTTGTGTTTTTATTTAGGTACATTTGTTTTCGTTAAACTAGTGTAGAAAGAAGCGTTTGTGCTTGCAAAGTAAATTAATAATGATCATTGATACATATTATTATGTATGTATTTGAAAATAAACAAAAAATCGAAATAATACTTGAACCCACACGTGCATGCGATCGACACTCGTGATAATAAGAAAGAATAAATAAGTACCTAATCTATAATACTTTATTTTACCGTGCGTGAACTGTTTGGCCGAACCGTTTTGCTGGAATTCTGGGAAAGTCACATTTTTCCCATCCTGAAATAAGGAAAGACATATATTCAGAATCTCTTAATTTTCAACTTTAGTGATTTTCGTGAATTGCTTTATTTTTTAAGGCTTTTACCAAATTACTCATAGCATCAGGCCTGTATGTAATTATATCTCGAAAGGTTAGACAGAGGTGTACCTATGGCGGATCAAACACTACAATTTGCCACGCGATGGGACGGGGGAAACGGAGCCAAATTGACACGGAAGCGCCTTTTTATTGAATTTGTATGTAGAAAATCACGCGCGCCGCCTTATTGCGCCCTTTCGCATGGCACGTTGTACTTAGAGTGAGATCCGCCTATAGTAACTTCTCATGTGACCTTTTAATACTTATAATCTATACAGGGTTATTTGAAAAACACCAGCAACCTCTTAAGAGGTCATTGTACTCATCATTATGAACAACTTTTACTATGGGACCAAACCTGAAATCGCGAAAAAAAAATCATATGTTCCCTACATTTTGACGAGATAGACGAAGATAAATGTAGGGAACAGCTGATTTTTATTTCGGGTTTGGTCCCATAGTAAAAGTTGTTCATAATGATGAGTGACCTCTTAAGGGGTTGCCGGTGTTTTTCAAATAACCCTGTATAGTTAATAAGTATGAAATTTAAATCTTCTGTGAAGTTTTTGTTAACAACACGTACCTGCTTTCCACGTTTACTACGTTTGTGATGATGTTTTCTGTCGCCGACTCGTCGTCGTATATTCATATGGGTCTTGTAATTGACTTGCGTGCCAAGGTCACGATCGTTCACCGCGTGGCGACTGTAGCTCAGCCGACGATGCTACAGAAAGGAAAAGCATTAGACATAATGTGTGATAGCCCTTTCTTGTCTACCCCATTTACGACGGCATTCTTTCTCCTATCGATCACCGACCTACCGATATATGCAGGTCAAGGTATGATTGGGCACAACAAGGTATCATGTTATAGTTCGTTCGACAGATCGTTCTGTCTACCCCATTTCTGGAGTAACTTTTGATTCCAATGAACACCCATTGATGACCGACTTACAGCTATATGCAGGTCAAGTAAACCGAAGTGAACTTGTTACGAATATGGCTTCCGTTTTACTAAGTACCTAGGTTGTAATCTTCACCTACTTACCCAGATAACTTTTCGCTAGTATTAAACTTAGTTTGTTAATCAGGTATGGTTTTATTTTCCACTCACCAACTTTAGCCCTAACCGACTTCAAAAAAGAGGAGGTTCTCAATTCGACTGTATCTTATTTTTTTTGTATGTCTATTATGTGATATCTTCGGCAATTGTAAATCCATTTCAAAAAATATTTTTTTAATTTGTAGGGTACCTATGCTTCATGGGTGGTCCCATATAAATTTATTAACTTTTCTCGGGTAGTTTTTGAGTTAGCTTCAGTAAATACGTATTTTTGTCACTTAGTTTTTAATGATGATTTTATAATAACTTCCTGTCACTGATATTTACTAGCAAGTGATATACGAATTTGAGTGGGGTAAGTACAACTTAAAAGTGAAAAATAAAAACTTTTTCAAAAAAAAAAAACAACTGAATTCCAAAAAAATACTACATAGTGAAAAATAACTTTAATTTCGGAAGTCAGTGTCAATAAAAGAAAATGCGGAACCAACGATAACAAATTCCGAAATTAAAGTTATTTTTCACTTTTTAGTATTTTTTTGGAAGTCGTTTGTTTTTATTTGTTAAAAATTTTTCATTTTGTAGTGTCTTTTTTTACGAAAGTGTGTAATTAAATTTCATAAAACCAAGATAGCCTATTATTGTCCCATTGCAGAGCAAAGGCCTCTTCTCATACACAGAAGGCACCACGCGTGCTCAAAACGGGCTGGCGATTTCAGACTAATTAATAAACTATAATATATACAGGTTGTCCCTGGAAGTATGGATCAAATCAAATAGGGGCGTGGGCACTCATTTCCAAACTTTTTGATCCTGAGAATGCTGGTGAATTTTTTTACGGTTCAAAAGTTATGACTAACTTTTGTTATTTTCAATCACTTTGCATAGTGCTCAAAGAACAAAATCATTAAAAAAAAACTACCAGGAACTGTCAATTTAAGTTTTATAGACAGTCCTAATAGTTTTTTTTAATGATTTTTTTTCTTTGAGCACTATGCGAAACGATTGAAAAAAATTGGTCACAACTTTTGAACCGTAATATAATTCTCAATCATCAATCATGCGCGGGATCAAAAAGTTTGGAAATGACCTTGCCCACGCCTCTATTCGATTTGATCCATACTTCCAGGGACACCCTGTATAAAAAAAAATCTAGTCCAGGTTTTTTTACGATGTTCTTCCTACACCGATCTCAGTAATGTTCAAGTAAAATAATAAAGACACAAAGTAGTAGGTTCATTCAACCCACTCGCCAGTGATTTTATTATTAGTGCCTTTATTTTATAGAGCAGACATAAGCTTGCTTAATAGGCATTATTATTGTTACGCCAGGAGGCTCTGACCCAGAAACATCCTAGAGGAAATTCCCTGTGGATAAGTTTGAATCAAGTTACATTCTGCCAATAGGTCAGTCTCTGAACGAGCTACACCTACAACCTAATTAATCTATACTATTATATACTAATGATAAAGCTGAAGGGGTTGGTTGTTTGAACGCGCTAATCTCTGGAATGACCAGTCGGATTTAAAAACTTCTTTTTGCATTTGATAGCCCAATTCTTGAGAAAGGCTATAACCTATTTAACATCATGATAAGACCCCAAGGAGCCGAGCAAAAAGAAAAAATAAGAAAGATCACGCGAATTTCACGCGGACGAAGTCGCAGGCAGAAGCTATGATTTTATAATACAAAGAAATTTGATAAGTTTCATATACATACGCGTCTAAACGGTTTGCAGAGTTCTTCGGCAAGTAGATGGTGTATCTTCGCGTCCGTTAGATCTTTTTTCGACGGATTGTATTCCAATTCCTGCATATCTATGTTCCATGTTGATGAGTCTAGCTGACTGAAACTAGGACTGAAAAGAAACAAAGAGCTTCAATAAAAAGGAACAAAGTTCAGTGAAATAAAATTTCCGGAGCAAAAGTTAGTAAGAAATTACCTTCCATTAAAATTGGCATTTGTATAGTTTTTGAATATGGCAGACATGGATTCGGCTCCAGATATGTTCCCAATGGTAGACGCATTCCTTTGCATGTACTCTATAGCATCTTTCATAGCCAACTTTGAATAAGTCTCCAAAATCTTGGGTTCCGCACCCTGAAATAGTAATTTGTCCTGTTTTGTTATTAGTTAACGTATCAAATACGTTCCGTGCTTTCTGAACTTAGTTCATTGTTGCAACAAACTAATAACATACCTGATAGTTTCTGAGTAAGAACGGCCTAATAAAACGATTGTCAAATCTTTTGAATTTATCCCTCATATGGTGGTTTCCATGTTTTCCTAATATATCTTCTACGCCTGCCATTAAATGGTCCATGAACTGAAAAATATGTAAAAAAAGGTTAAGTATATTATAGATGTGAACTTATAAGCATAAGCAAAATCAGCCTACAATGTTCCCACTGCTGGGACACAGATCTCTCTGTGAGAGGGAGTGGGCCGTAATCCACCACGCGGGCCCAGTTCAGGTTGGTAGATGTCACATGTCTTCGAATGTTTGGTTCTAGGACATGTCGGTTTCCTCATCATGTTTTTCTATCTGTTCTGAGAGCAGTGGTGATGAAATAATTTACACACGTAAGTCGCGGCCACAGATATAGATACACCTAGATAACACAAGAGCAACTACTTCGCGTGCCAAAAATCGCACCAACTTACGTACAAAAATCGTAAGCCGCCACTTTCGCGCTCAGTCCAGCAGTGCGATTCTGTAACCATCACACCGTGAAAACTTAGGTGAAGTGAGCGTGGAGTGAGCTGTCAGTGTCATCCTGATGCTAGGGATTGATTCTTGACAGCTCACTCTAAGCTCACTTCACCTAACTTTTCACGGTGAGATTTTTCCAGAATCGATCGGCTGTATACTGCTGGCTGGGTGAGCGTGAGTGAGAAAGAGTGCTTGTAACATAATAGTCTTTTTTGTGTAATATTTGTATAAAGTTTTAATTTTGTTTTTAATTTTAGGTTCATTTAGATTATAATTTTGTTTTTGATTTTAATTTTATAAGTTTGCGATTTTATTTAGATTTTTTTTTGTGTAAAATTTACCTATGTATATTTATCTAAAATATTTGATTTGATAGTAGGTAGTCAAAAAGTGGCACGCTTGGTTTTCACACAGATCGTGATACTTGCGCTATCTAGGTCTATCTATATCTGTGGTCGCGACCGTTACCACCGGGACACCATTGCTCCGAGCAATGGAATTTATAAACACAATGATTAAATAGCAATTAGCAAAGCTGGTTGTTAAATAAAAACTTTACCCTTTCATGAATCCGTTCATTCATAGTAGGCTTTCTCTTCTCAGCAGTTTTAACATTAAGTATCTTCACAAGAGGCTTTATCGTGATCCCTTGTATGAACACGGTGAAATATATCACCGCTATAGTGGTGGTGACAAACATTGGCTGCAGCTCCACTACTTCGGGATCTATTAGGAGAACTAGAGCGAAAGCTACTGCACCTCGAAGACCTGGAATTGTAAATAAAGGTGGATATCGAACAGTGTATTGTACCTACAATCACGAGCAGTCATACTTAGCATAATTTCTTGAGCTCCTCAAGCGCTCCTCTCTTTATGCTCCTCTCTTGAGCTCCTCTCTTTACTTAGCATGATCCCTTGAGCTCCTCAAGTTCTGAGTTGAGCTACACGACTACTGACAAATGCTTGCACTGACTGGACTGGTACACTCAAATCTGTGTGGTTTTTTCCTCAAAAGAATATTTCAGGCACTTATCTACTTTGTCCTTACATAATCTGACCAAGATTATGTTTGGACTTTAAAAGAGGCTTTGAACGTTGAGTTTGTTTTGCCATTTCTTCTCAGGGGTAGTCATCAGACAAGAAATATCGACTCCACCCAGCTTATTTTTTTTTTTGTATATTATAAACAATTTTATTTCATCGTGGAATAACGTTCACAATCTTAAAATAAGACCTATTCCGTAACAGTATGGGTTCCAAAATATTATGTTCGTAACAACATAACATTACAATCAACACAGTAGGAGAAATTCACTTATAAAAGTTGCTGGGTTCATACACTTCATACATATTAGTCGCTTGTGACTTTACATTGGTACTTTTGTTTTCGTCTGATGGTTCAGCCAAAACATATTTACTTATTCTATTTATTTATTATTAGGCTCTTCGAAAATGAGCATACTCAAACTTTTCAACCTGCATATTGTACAAACTTACGAAAATGTATGATTCTAAATAAGAAAAAAATGAAGCTCTAAATAGGCCATTCAGTGATCTTTTTAAAGTACATCGTAGAAGAAATTTTAATATCAGGAGGGAAGAACCTTTTGAAGTGAAAATTGTTTACAACCTCATTTTCCAGTCTCTAATCCTCTAAGTATACACTATAGGCAATTTTCCTGTGGGGAAAAAATCTTCAGCGAAAATTAAGTTTCCTTTTGGGGTGCTCCTCATGTGTTATACTGGCTTCACGTTTTATGAAAATACAGGAGGATAATTATAAATCAGCCTATAATGTTCCCACTGCTGGGACACAGGCCCTTTGTTAGTGGGCTGTAATCTACCACGCGGGCCCAGTGTGTGTTGTTAGTGGGCTGTAATCTACCACGCGGGCCCAGTGTGTGTTGTTAGTGGGCTGTAATCTACCACGCGGGCCCAGTGTGTGTTGTTAGTGGGCTGTAATCTACCACGCGGGCCCAGTGTGTGTTGTTAGTGGGCTGTAATCTACCACGCGGGCCCAGTGTGTGTTGTTAGTGGGCTGTAATCTACCACGCGGGCCCAGTGTGTGTTGTTAGTGGGCTGTAATCTACCACGCGGGCCCAGTGTGTGTTGTTAGTGGGCTGTAATCTACCACGCGGGCCCAGTGTGTGTTGTTAGTGGGCTGTAATCTACCACGCGGGCCCAGTGTGTGTTGTTAGTGGGCTGTAATCTACCACGCGGGCCCAGTGTGTGTTGTTAGTGGGCTGTAATCTACCACGCGGGCCCAGTGTGTGTTGTTAGTGGGCTGTAATCTACCACGCGGGCCCAGTGTGTGTTGTTAGTGGGCTGTAATCTACCACGCGGGCCCAGTGTGTGTTGTTAGTGGGCTGTAATCTACCACGCGGGCCCAGTGTGTGTTGTTAGTGGGCTGTAATCTACCACGCGGGCCCAGTGTGTGTTGTTAGTGGGCTGTAATCTACCACGCGGGCCCAGTGTGTGTTGTTAGTGGGCTGTAATCTACCACGCGGGCCCAGTGTGTGTTGTTAGTGGGCTGTAATCTACCACGCGGGCCCAGTGTGTGTTGTTAGTGGGCTGTAATCTACCACGCGGGCCCAGTGTGTGTTGTTAGTGGGCTGTAATCTACCACGCGGGCCCAGTGTGTGTTGTTAGTGGGCTGTAATCTACCACGCGGGCCCAGTGTGTGTTGTTAGTGGGCTGTAATCTACCACGCGGGCCCAGTGTGTGTTGTTAGTGGGCTGTAATCTACCACGCGGGCCCAGTGTGTGTTGTTAGTGGGCTGTAATCTACCACGCGGGCCCAGTGTGTGTTGTTAGTGGGCTGTAATCTACCACGCGGGCCCAGTGTGTGTTGTTAGTGGGCTGTAATCTACCACGCGGGCCCAGTGTGTGTTGTTAGTGGGCTGTAATCTACCACGCGGGCCCAGTGTGTGTTGTTAGTGGGCTGTAATCTACCACGCGGGCCCAGTGTGTGTTGTTAGTGGGCTGTAATCTACCACGCGGGCCCAGTGTGTGTTGTTAGTGGGCTGTAATCTACCACGCGGGCCCAGTGTGTGTTGTTAGTGGGCTGTAATCTACCACGCGGGCCCAGTGTGTGTTGTTAGTGGGCTGTAATCTACCACGCGGGCCCAGTGTGTGTTGTTAGTGGGCTGTAATCTACCACGCGGGCCCAGTGTGTGTTGTTAGTGGGCTGTAATCTACCACGCGGGCCCAGTGTGTGTTGTTAGTGGGCTGTAATCTACCACGCGGGCCCAGTGTGTGTTGTTAGTGGGCTGTAATCTACCACGCGGGCCTAGTGTGTGTTGTTAGTGGGCTGTAATCTACCACGCGGGCCCAGTGTGTGTTGTTAGTGGGCTGTAATCTACCACGCGGGCCCAGTGTGTGTTGGCAGATTTTTTTGGCCTGGGAACCTCATGGACAATAATGAAATAAGAAAACTTTAGATTCATTACCATTTTTGTTACGTCGACATTTATTGTGATGTTGTATACGTGTAAAGAATTAAAATTTTAAACTATTTGAATTCAGGCCTGTCAAGAGATGTCACAATCATGTCTTTGATTTTTTGGTTCTAGGACACGCCGATTTCCTTCACCGTTTTGAAAGTAGTGGTGGTGAAATAATTAACAAAAAGTATAGCGCATGTCTGGGTTCAAACCTACGACCTACAATTCGTAAATCCGGTTGTTACCAATGGGCCACTATTGCTCACAAAATACAGGAGGATAAAACTTCATAATTATAGCAAAAACAAAATGAGATCATAGGACAACTTTAATATCAAAATCTTCGATACAGCAAGCAAACATGTCTGAAGATTTTCGCCCTTTAAAATGGTGTGGGTGTTGTAGGTTCATTATTTCCACGGGTGTAAAGCGGCTAGACGGAATATATATAAGCAGTCTAGATTTCTGGAACCTCGTCTAGCTGTCAGCGTTTAGGTTAAGTAGGTACTATGCTAGTGAGACCTAAGCAAGTTCAGTATTATGTTGTTAAATCTGAAGTTATATTATCTTAAATACCTAGTATGTAAGAATGCTAGCACCCTGTGCTAAGTTTTTGTCTACCTTAAAGACAAAACAATGTGAAAGAAGTAGACAAACAAGATAACCAACTCACCTCCGTAAGACATGACGAACTTTTCAACCCTATTCAGTTTATGCAAACGGAACTTGTTGGCGATTGCGCTAAATATGTATACACCTGAAACAATTAAAATAAAATACATAAATACTTAGACATATTAGAAATCACTGTTCCAATCCGAATCCTCTACAGAAATGCTCTAAGCTAAGGATCTACGCCGTAGGCGCCTACGGCGTAGATCCCTAACGTGACCAATTGGAACCAACACTGTACATTACCAATTGCCATAATCCAATTGATAAATAAAAAAAAATAGCACTAACTTGTGGTTTTATCTTCTCAGATAATTAAAGACTGAACATGATTATTTGTACCGTGTTTCTGGCAAATTAATTGCTTTTAATTTGACTTTGAAATCACATTTATTACACTTACTCGTACATACATGTACACGTGAATTTTTTTACTGTACTGATTCGACAGAATAGACTATTCAATAAGCTGCAATTCATTAAAAAATATAACCCTCGTCTTAAAATCTTTCCGTGGCAATAGAGAGTTATGAGGGCGACACGTGCGGATGTAGCCCTGAAGTTTGACGGGCATTTTCCGGTCACAGTTCACACGTGACCCACATTGTGTTTCGTCGCTTTGTTTCTGTTTATAGCTACTTTCTTTCCCAAGTTGTGTTTGGTTTTCTTGGTTGCTAAGTACTTGTTTTTATATGGAAAAACGGGACAACTTACCTACATCTTAGTTTTAAACTTTGAGGTGTATTTGTTTGTTTATATAAGAAAGACAGAGAATATGGGACAAATAAAAGTGGGTTTTATTTCTAAAATTCTTTTAGAAATAAAAACTACCAGCATATTTGCAATGGAAGATTAAGTAGGTATATCTATAAATATTAAAAATGAAATTCTGTTCGTTGGTAAGCGAATCGCTTGAGAACGGCTAGATCGATTTGGCAAATTGTTGTTTTAAAATGTTCGTTGTTATAGTCCAAATTAGAAAAAAAAAATTTTTTTATGGATTTTTCGGGAAAAGTGAAAGTGCATTTTCTATGAGAATTCTGTATAACATAATCAGCCCATGTTCCCAGTTGGAACACAGACCTCCTCTCAATGAGAGGGCGTGGGCCGTAATCCACCACACGGGCCCAGGTTGGCAGATGTCATGTCTTCGAATTTTTGGTTCTAAGACATGCCAGTTTTCTCACAATGCTTTGCTTCAATTTTGTATGAACAATTGAAATTTGGATAGGAAAACGTCTGTCGAGTCCGCTAGATTGTAATTCAAATACCTATATGTATGTATAAACTTTTGTTGATATTTTTCTTACCTATTATCCGAAACACTGAGCAGAAGACAATGGTCAGTAACACAAACCACGTGTTCCAGTCGTGGTTGTTATTTACAGTGGCGACCCCGAGGAACATGAAAATGATGGTCTCGGAGGAAGAAGACAACATCTTCATCGTGTATTTTATAGTTGTGTGCGATTTGTGGGATATGTTCCCTTCCACGTAGTTCTTCATAGTTATACCACAGAATGTTATACTGAAAATATATAGAAGGATAAGCTTTGGTACGGGTACGTATACTCGAGCATAAATAGATAGAGTGTGACCGATATAGGTACATAATAGCGCCCTCTGTTTTCGGGTTATATTAAATTAAAACCTGTGGATATCGACAATAAATCTGATAGTATTGTTTCACATTGAATTGGCCTTTCATTCAAACATCTACTAGTTAGTCCTCTGTCCTCAA
The DNA here is from genome assembly GCA_949316385.1 of Globia sparganii. Lineage (NCBI taxonomy): Eukaryota > Metazoa > Arthropoda > Insecta > Lepidoptera > Noctuidae > Globia > Globia sparganii. Next base: position 16,444,258 of record OX438663.1, on the reverse strand, counting down.
CATAGAGGCACCTTATGTTTACGCAAGATTCAAAAGTGATTTTCTCCAAAAGTATTGAAATATATTTTATGGTGTTATGAACATGGTTTTAGGTACAGAAACTACACTATTGTAAAATAAATCTTTTCTCAAAGTTGAAATCACGAGAAAAGTGCTTTTGAATTTTGCGTAAGTGTAGGTCCGGTATTTATGCTCGCCATTATTGATTTTTGGTCGCGGTATTTATTCCGGATTATTAACCGACTTCAAAAAAGGAGGAGGTGCTCAACTCGGATGTTTACCTATATATATATATATATTTTAAATATTAATTTCAGTAGGGTTTTTTTTTTGTGGATGGGAAATCATCCAATGACCCCTCCCGCTCTGGGTGGAGCAGAAGGGAGTGTCAGACTCTTACTGACTAAAACCCACCCGTGTTCCTTCCTTAGCCCTTTGTGTTCCGGGGTAGCGGTAACCCTTTCGGACAATCCCGCTGCATTTCAGTAGGGTTAGAATAGAAGCTAACTTAAACCAGTGTAATTCAGGTTAAACAACGTGTGAAATTAACGGTCCTAATCACACTTAATTCTAACTTTAGAAGAGTAACTTACGCAAGTATCCCACTCATGTGGAACATCTCGGCGTTAAGATACGCCAGATAAGCCATAACGAAGATAAATATAGGTTCGATGACCCTGACTTCGTGCGTGAAGCGGGTGACGAGGCCCGTGGCGAAGCCCCACACGACGCCGATGAACGTGCCTCCAATTGCCACCACGAGGAAAGAGGCCAGACCAGCAAGGAAGTCCGTGTATTCAAGACGTGATGGACCCATTTCACTGTATTGATAAAAGACATTTTTAAAATAGTCAATTTCCCCTTTAATTTTTTTTTTCATCTAAACATTGATTGCCTAGTCAGGGAAAATAATTGTTGAGCAAATTTACACCCTAAGTCAATTTGTCGTGCTAAAGCTATTTCATACAATTGTCAAAGAATTACAGTTGTTTTTGAATATTATACGCAAATTACGAGTATAATTTGGTAGTATAATTTCTTAGCAATGAATTTCTCTGACTTTCAAATAACTAAAAGTTACTAAGTAAGAACTTACGTGTAAGCCTCAAACATGTGATACAAAACAACAGTAACTGCATCATTTAACAGAGATTCGCCGAAAACTACAATGTAAAGCACTTCATCCACATGAATCTCCTCAAACACGGCGAGCACAGCTACTGGGTCTACTGCAGATATCAGTGCTGCGAATAGAAGCATGTCTAGAAGAGGAGTTGTGCAGCCAAACATCCCAGTCTGTCCACAAGCCCATAGGGACGCCCCTGTGAACAATACAATCGTAATGTTAGCATTTAAACTCATCCTTACCTACCTAAGAGGGAAGCGCTAAATTCTAATTTTCTTACGTTTTTGTGCAATTTGCAGGTCAGTGTCAGTTTGAATGTTGAACAAAATATGATTCGCGACCGTAACAAGTATCTATTTACATAATTAAAATCATCAATACAATGACTATTTCATGAAATATTTAGTTAGTTAGTCACTTACCCCCTTAATAACTAAGAATTACGGAATTCGCTGTTTCTAAGTCAGTGACAGATGAATTAGGGATGGTAACTGTAATGAGCGCGGTAGTGGGTAATAGGTAATACGGGCTGGTGTCCGCAACTACTTTAGACTATTTTTTTAATAAGCCCACACACAAAAAGAGTGGTGTTATAAGTTTGACGTGTGGATCTATGTGTCAGTATGTGTATCTACCTGTGGGTAGTTGCGGCATCATAGCTCCCAAACGGATGATTTTGATTGTTTGTTTCGTCAAAAGCAGACATGATCGAGTGTTCTAAGTATCGAAAGTCTGCCAAGAAAGTGTTAAACTTTTTTTTTTTGTTGTTAAATACCAATATCTACCCGTGCGAAGCCGGGGCGGGCCGCTATAGGTAACAAATTAAGTGACCTAGTAACAGAGTTTAAAAAAAATAGTATCTTGTAAACATGCCAACAAAGTCAACTTACCAATAGTCAGGGTGTTGAACACGGTCCCAACAACGGCAAATAAAAGAATTGTCCCGAGGTGATCAAAAAACAATCTGTTAGGCATGAAGTAGCCGGCGTCCAGGATAATAGGAGGCAGCATGTAGAGAAAGAAGGTGTCCGGCGTCAGAGGCTGCACGTGCACACTGTGCGTGCTCAGCAGTAGCGCCCCGATCAACACCCCCACGAATATCAGCAGACAGGACTCAGGAAACATCTTGGACAATTTCGGTGCCATATGAAAACCTGAAACAAATGTAGCATATAAATTGGCTATGTTGATTAAGTAAAAGTTGAGGTGCACATAAACAGGCCACACTAGTCATTTGAACAAATTTATATAAATTTGATTATTCTTTAAAAAGTAATTCACTGAAAATAATATTATTCTATGACCAGGCTGAAAAGGTTTCATAAGCTGTCATGGTGAAACTACTTGTTGATTACATTCTTTTTGATGTCGCCATGAATTTGTCAGTTCATGACGTTTATGTAAATGATAAATGTAAAAAAAACACGTAAAATTATAATATTTCTGTGATGGTAAACAAAGTGTTATTCATTTTGGGTACGAAATTCTACGAAATTCTACCAAACTCAACCACAACATTTTAAACGCACAAGAAAACTATTTAAATTGAAAAATGCCTAATCCGAAGCTTAACAAGTTGCTTCATAGTAAATCTTCTTCTAGTATTTGTGATATAATTGGGGCTATGTCATGCGGTGATTTGGTTCCTAAGACGGGCCTCAATAAACCAGCAAAAGGTCGTTCAGTGTATTCTGCTGCATGCGGAGAATCACCCAATCAATCGCTAGATTATGAATGTGTAGTATCTGAAAAGTACAATCCTCTAATTAACGATAACAGCTGCAAAACTGTTATACCCTCTACGAGCACGATATTCTATGATTTGGACGAGATTGCCAAAAAACACTCATTCCATTGTTTCACTGAACCCAGTGTATCAAATCCGAATTTTATAAAAGTGATGAGAATGCCTGCACCTTTTAACGTGTTTGGTGGAAAATCTACTGCTATTTTCCAGGAGTGTGCCACTCAAATGCACCCAAAACTATTGCCGCGAGATAGTATTGAAGTAAATACTAAAAAAGTAAAGAAAAAACACTCAAGGCTTTCTTCTGAAATCTACTTAAGAGACGATGATTATACGAATGATCGCCGAAGAACTCACTATAACAAAGACATGTCTAGCAGACAGCAAAAATTTTGGTCATATTCAAAATATCGCACAGAGTACACCAAACCCATTCCAGAAGAGAAAAAGGCAAAGAAGAAAGACCGAGGTAAACGCACGGAAGACCCCTGTCCATGTCAGTTATTTTCTTATGCTTGTTCTTGCATGCATAAAAAATCTCTGACTGAATTAGCAAAAAACAGTAAGTCCTTAACAATTGTTGATCAAATATCGAGTGCTCCTAAATTTGTGCCAGAACAAAAGAAAGATACGAAGACTAAAGAAAAAAAGAAGAAACGTGATCTTACTATGGAAGATAAGCCAACGAACACAAGTGTAGTGAAAATGATCGAAGTGACTGTTCCTAACAAAAAAAACGAACCACCAATACAGATTCCAAATATAAAGGATGTACCAATTCTTACTGATAAAAATAATGTTAATAAAAACCCAAAAAATAAATTAAAGCCTTATAAAAAGTTGCGAAAAGTTGTTTGTCCTAATTGCAAGGAGAAAGTAGATGTCGATATCAGTCTAAGTACTACAGAAGAAGAGGAAAACTTGAAACACGAACACTCTTCGATATATCGCAGCGAGGAAATATCATCAACCACTGCTTACGCATGCAGAGCTGCTGCTTCACCAAACAGTCCCAGAAACAAGACCTTGGAAGAAGGAGATTTATGTCGTCATGATCCTCGATGTGAATTATTACCCGTTTGTCAAATACTACCAAATGATAACTTTTATAACGTAACCAGAAATGCGTTAATAAAAATTCTGTTCCTAAATCAACGCCTCGCGTCATAAGAATAACTAAAGCGTGTAGGCATCATCCTCCTTGTACGGTCGTGCCTTCTTGTCAAAGAGCAACTGTGTTGAAAAATAACTGCGAATATATCCCTCCTTGCTTACATCGCCCTCGTTGCGTTAACATACCACTTAGTGTGCCATTTTCAAAAAATATGCATTACGAAGAAACAACAATAAAGTGGCTGAGGATTTGGAAACTGCTGATTGTCCGCATATTCCGAGATGCAAATTTGTCCCTGTATGTCAACACGACTCATGTTTATAAACGATTACAATAGTCCTGCTGCAAACGCCTGCGAGTTTCTAAACGATTACAATAGTCCTGCTGCAAACGCCTGCGAGTTTCTAAACGATTACAATAGTCCTGCTTTTTTGTTAAATCCGACCCAACCAACCTGCGGTAGCATATTTTATCCATGCCAACTATCTCCTAACAACACATGTTTTACGGAACACTTTACGTGTAGATCCAATAAGTCATGTCAATTTGATTCTTCAAATTACAAACATTCTAATGAATCCAATAGAAACCCGAGTGACGAGACTGTTATATTTATCAGAGATGTCGGTTGTCAGTTCAGAAATAAAACTTATTCTCCTAAAGATTCTGTATTGGAATCTAAAGTTTCCAGTAACTCTTTTGATTTTGTTGACGTTAAAATGGGGAACTACTACACAAATGTTCACACTTTGCGATATCACGATAAGTATACTAGTCCGCTGTCTGGAGAAGAACATCAATAACTTCCATTTCCCTGAACCCTGAGTCAGAATGTCCGGCGCATGGCCAGCGACCACTGCACAGCTCGCTCGGACGCCGACCAGTAACGGTCTTTACGCCCAAATCAGCTTATAACAGCATTCTCTTCCGTAGAACAGCCCCAGCCACTTCAGTATGAAGATAATAAAACGGAAGCCTTTCTAGTTAAATCTCGAAGACATTTTCTGAAGGGCAAATATAAAAAGATGTTTTCTGTGAAACGAAGGAGGAAATCTAAAATGAGTAACCTTGTTCATAATTCTTTAATGTTTGAACCGACTAAATAAAATAATTGTAGCCGGCTTCTTCAAGTTTTGTACAACGTTAGAAATGTTTGTATATGAATGAAAATTATAAAATTTTTCTTTGTTAATGAGTCACTTTTTATTAAAAACGTGACTTTAATAAGAAAAGTTTAAGGTGTTTTGTCTAAGGTGTTTACAATATTATGTTTGTATGATATATTTTACCTTTTTAAAAGTTATCGATATTAATTGAAAACGTGTATTTTTATATTTAATCATTTAGATATAGACGTTGAAATATTTCACTTACACTCTATCGTATCATAAATCTACGTCATACATATCCAGTGACGATAGCCCAAATACCAGCTGATGTATTCTGAAATCTTACCGTGTAAACATAGGTGAAATGACCTGTCAATAATGTCAATCCCTAGCAGCAGGTGGGATGACAGCTCACTTCAAACTCTTTTATCGCGGTGAGATTTTTATTTACAAAATAGACCGGCTGTCAACGCTGTTCCGGATAACTCCAGCCTTTAACAACGCTAACACTTCATAACTCTACCTGTAATGATCGCTATCCCGAAACTCCAAAACCGTGAATTCAGGTCAACCCATCACTGCTAGGTTAAGGTCATAACACACATATCAACTCGGAAAGGGATCGTCACCGTATCAACTCGAGCCATTCAGTATTCTTTGTATGAAACTCCCTAGTGCAACGCACGCTAATCGGAATCGTAACGTAATATCGTCTCGCCTCGGGACAAGCTCACGAAGCGCGGTGCGGTGCGTGGTCAACTTGCAGTTCCCGCGCTTACGGCTCGTCGTCCCCGCGCTTACCTCTCTCCGTACACGAGCTTACGTCTCTTCGTCCACCCTTGCCCTCTCACCCTCCCGCAGTCTGCCTGCAGCACCATCAACCAGCGGTCGGTGAGCCGTAAGCGCGGCGTCGCCTAGCCGTAGCCGAGTGAACGAATCGGAGCTGCTGATCCGCTTTGGTTACATGCTTACGTTAGGTTGACGCCTGTTTGACGACGAGGCGAAAGGCGATACGGTGACGATCCCTTTCAGAGCTGATATATATGCTATGACCTTTAGATTCTTCCGTCATTCCGTTGTTTGTATAAAGAATGAAACCAAGGAAGAAAAACAATATGGTACCCGCAACTTATTCAATGATTCGTACTAACGAAGTTTCGATCTGAACTCACTGAAGAGATAGCGTTAATTTAGGATGAGTGATTTGGGTAAGCGTTATTTTGCGCTGAAGTTAATCGAGTTATTATTCTTAAAAGGCAAAGTGATTTTGGATTTTTGTATTATATTGTGTAAAAGAGCAGTGATGGCCCAGTAGTGAGAGCCCCGACTTATGGTCGTGGGTTCGAACCTAGGCAGGTACTTTACTTTTTGTAAATAATTTTATCACCTCTGCTCTCAAAATGGTGAAGGAAAACATGGTGAGGAAACCGGCATGCCCTAGAACCAAAAATTCGAAGACATGTGACATCTACCAACCCGCACTGGGCCCCCGTGGTAGTTACCATCACACTCCCTCTCACAGAGAGGAGGCCTGTATCCCAGCAGTGGGTACATTCTCCGCTGATTATGCTTGTATATAGTGTGTCAAAAGCCTGGACTGTATATATTTTCGGTTTGTAATGAAGCTCTCAATTAAAAAACAGAATACTTTTTTTACTCTTTCTCTGTTTTATAATTATTTACCTAGTTTGTTGTTAGTTTTTTTGCGAAATCAATGTAAGTATTAAAAAGCTCCGCATACCAGGTGGTGTACATCGGATGTAGGGCACCGCCACGTTCCGAGGCAGGAAGCCTTACTGATCTTGCCTAACTTCTCAATTTGCAAATGCCGCAAGCAAATTAACTTGTAGATAGGTACAGTGGTTTCAGTTATGTTGTCGACTTGTAGAGCCTGCAGTTGTCACTAAATTCGTTTTGATGTGATGCCTCGAACTATGTTTCAAGTAAAGATTTTATTATACAGGATGGGCAAAAATCGTGGATCAAACGCAACAGGGCGACAGTTGGGGTTATTTGCAGTAAAAAAATTCTATGTGGCAGAGCCCTTACTTGAACTCCTTAAAAGTTATGACAGTTTGAGTGTTTACAGTAAGGTTCTAAAGTTACAAATAATGTTACGTGAGACTTAAAAGATATATCTAGAAAAAAGTGTCAATACTGATAAATCATGGTACCCACTATCATAAAAGCAGCTTTTGTAGTGATGATACTTTTTTTAATTTTTTTTTTTTTTTTTACTGCAAATAACCCCATCTATCGTATTGTTTCGTTTGATCCACGATTTTTGACCCAACCTGTATACTAGCTGTGCACGGAAAACAATAATGTGTATTGTGTATAGTATCTATCCGTGGTATCTATACATCATATTGGAATTCATGGGTTTTAATTTTTGCGCGGAAGCCTAATTCTTTTTCTAAAATAAAAGTAAAATAAGTTACTGCATATAACATCAGCTGTCTGCCAGTACATTATTGAGATAAATCCGATTTTGACGGTTTTAGAGTGAAGAATATAATGTGGTTGGAAGCATAGGTTACAAGTCTCAATGTGTCCTGAAATATTCAATGGAAATGGGTTTATAGAAATGGCCTTTTAACAAAGGCCTTTTTATTTACTAACGTACCTACTTAAAGATAGTTGACCTTCCGTATCTAAAGGATTATAAATATTGTTATACCCATAGATATCCGAGAGATACTTTGCCTTTACTCCATATTTGTTCGAGTTCAAATGTCCCACTCCTGAAACTCACACAAAAACAAAATAAATAGATACGGCACACATGATGATTTTTTTGCACACACGCAACAAAATAGGCGTAATACTTTTGTGCTATCTTATTGTACCATGTTCAAAAGGGGCGGGCACTAGTAAGTATAGATACAGTCACTGAATGCACACATGCAACTCTAGCCTCACCTCAACTAGGGAAGTGAGGTTTGTATAAATAATAAATATTTGATTTCGATATCCGTTGTTGTTGAACCTTATACTTTAGCGATAAAGTTGAAAAACTATTAAAGTTTGACAGATTGTAGTGTAGCTTGATGTGCTGGCGTCTGTACCTAACGTTTTTTTTTCCTAAACTAATATTTTATAGAGAAAATACTTGATTTCTTGTATGTTTATTTGTTATGTCTTCACGCTAAACTTTGAAATTGGACACATGGGTAGACCATGACCTCGATTAGGACACAGCATACTCTTTACGGGATCGAGACTTATGCGAGTGAAACCGCGGAGCGCAGCTAGTAGTTTATAAACTCTATTCTAAGCAAGAGCCTCGCACCGCTTAAGACCTAGACGTGAGTTGGCCAGAATTTTCCAAATCCACTAACCAAACACCTTTCATACTATTATAAAAACTTAACGTATTCACATAACCGGGTACTATCGAGGGTCGTTATACTAAGTTAAATTCCTGAGTAAACAGCTCCGGGCATAACACCACTTGGCCCAGTTTCCATCACCTTCGAGCCTTCGAATAAAACTCTGATTTGCAAGTAGGTAAGCGAGTACCTATTCATGTTTGAAAATTCAGGGAACATTCGCGAACTGACTGAAAAAGTGGTACAAGGTCAAAGAAAAGTGTTTCGTGTCTTTGTTATTACGATTACCTACTTCTTATGAAGCTTTCACTTGATTATATACCTAAGTACTGTAAGCTTCATTTTATAAATTAACATTTAAGATGAGACTGCTTAATAAGCTCTAACATAATCAACGTTGAATTTATTCCTCCAATTGTAACTTTTTGCTAAAAAATTAACCATGACTGTTTTTAAGAAAGTCTCTACAGGAACAATAACTTTTTGTAGGGAAAAGTAGGGGAAAGTAGGCCCAAAGGGTTTTTGTGCAATCATATGCAGGGTGAAAAGTTGATAGCTCAAGTTCATTTTTGGGCGTTTTTTGAAATCTGAAAGTGGACTTCTGACCACGAGGCTCCTATTTGAAACTTTTCAAATCTTTTCAAAAACTTTTCAAAAGTTTTCAAATATATTTTCGGTGCTCTCTTATCAAGCCGCACCTAAGTACTCAGCTATCATTTTTCGCCCTGCATATGCTTGCTCATAAACCCTCTGGGCTCCCCAACCATATATAATAATCTTTAGCACCATTTTCATTTAAATGACAGAACATCATTGCTAATTCCTACTTACTTATTTTTTCAAAGAGCAGCTTCAATCTATGTATCTCCCTAAACTTTGTGGCGTTAAGTCGTTACTATGTATATTAGCATTGTTTCCGATTATCCCGTCAATTCCAGTCCATCTCGACTGCTTTTTTTACTAACTGACCGGTTGTTCTCGTGGTCGCAAGCGCGACTGCTGTGCGTGGGGCCCTAGGTTCGATTCCCAGATCGGACTGCGTTATTGGGGTATTTCTACTAGAAATTTCTCATTAGCAACCTGGAGTTTGGAAGTTGGTGGTGTGATACACCCGTACCTCGGAAAGCACGTAAATCCGTTGATCCTGCGCCTGATCTTTCTCCGGCCGTGTCGGATTGCCGTCCATGAGAGTAAAGGAACAGAGAGTGCACCTGTGTTTGCGTACAAACTTGTGTACTATAATATCTTCTGCGTACCTGGCTAATCTCCTTCGAGATGGGCCACCGTGACCGAAATCGGTCTGGGGGATTATTATCTCGTCTGCTGTTAAATCAATACCACGTCGCCCAAGTTAATTAACCTCATAAATTCAGACTTTCTTATCCAGTCAATTCCTTCTGCAGATTTCAAACTTCTGATCTTCTGATTTTCATTATTATTGTTTCCCCGATGACAGCAGCTAGCAGTATTGTAGCTCTGACATTTTACATATTTCTCTTACATTTTTGTGATGTTAGTGCTTTTCTCAAAATAATTGACAAGTTTGAGTTATTCAAAATCAAAAATCAAAAATCAAAAATGTTTTATTTCATTATTACACGTTGTACATTATACAGTTGGTGGCGACTCCTTTTAAGCATATAAATGCCTGTGCCAGGAGGCGCCGCTCTTTTATATCTTACAATTAGTGTAACATGTAACGAAACAACGGTTTACGAATTATTTTTCTTATTAATATTATCCTAAGTCTGTTGGTGTATGTCTGTGTATATGTAAGGGTGGGTGTGTGTGTGAGGGTGCGTGTGTGTGTGCATGTGAGTGTGAGGGTGTGTGTGGTTATTTTATGCAGACGATTTTACCTCAAACTTAATAGAAGATTCTCTACTTCATCATAGCCTAATTTGTCTATCCACTTAATCAGCAACGATTTGCATTCTTTGAACGGTTTAGTATGAAAGTCTATTTGCTTGTTTATTTTATTATATAAGAAAGACGAGCGTTTAACGTACTGAATATTTGCAAATTCTGTTTTTACAAAAGGGGTGGAAGCAATATAGTGTTTCCGTCTTCTAGCTAATACAGTAGGATCTAAAGGTAAGGTTTTATATTTTTTTAATACTATGTGTAAAATATATAATTTCCTAATTGATAATAAATTACTTATTTGGTATAGTTCATAGGTGGGAAAGGTCCTTTTTTTAAAGTGCATTACTTTTATTAAAGTCCGTTGTGCTCTTTCAACATCAAGGAAACGTGTTTTCCTCGCGCCCCCCCAAATGGAAATGCAATATATTATTACAGATTGAACTAGCGAGATATACACTTCATTTATAGGATTTCTTGCTAGGCCGCTCCTTGGGAGTATGTGTCGTAAAGTTTTAAAAATCCAAATAAATTTCCGTATTCTCGTAGTAATTTGTTCAATTTGAGAATACCAGGACAGGTTTTGGTCCAACATTATACCTAAGTACTTGACATGGTTAACTTTACTGATGGTTGGACAATTGCAGTCGCAATCGACTGTCCTCCTACACTCGTGTATGTTAATGGTGAAATTAGGTTCTGGTTGGACATTTTTATATATAGAGAAGCAGATATAATTAGTTTTGCTCGTGTTTAACGTAAGGAGATTTGTTTTTAGCCATGATGCCACCTTTAACATACCTTTTTCTGTGTTGGTTTTGGTTTCAGCCCAGGTTGACCCAGTGAAGACGATTGCGGTGTCGTCGGCATATGAAAATATTTTTGCTTTATTGACTGTCATATTACATAAGTCATTTAAATATATTAAAAATAGCGTAGGACCCAGGACACTACCCTGAGGTACGCCGCATGTTACGTCAACGTCCTCACTGACAAAACTATCTAGCTTAACCTTCTGTTTTCTATTTGTCAAGTAATCAGTAAAAATAGATAGTTGTGTATCTCTAATACCAATCTTTTCTAACTTTTGGATAAGGATGGGAATAGAGACCGTGTCAAAGGCCTTTTTTAGGTCTATAAAGACCGATAAGCACCTAGTACCTTTGTCCAGTTCTTTTGTTAGTACTGTAGTTAAAGACGTAATAGCGTCTTCCGTAGAAATACCGCGTCTAAAGCCAAATTGAGATGGGGACAAAATGTTGTTGGTTTGAAGATAGCTTAACAATCTGGAATTTAAAAGTTTTTCTAAAATTTTTGCTATAACCGGAATAACAGAAATTGGTCTATAGTTATTCACATCACCCACCTGCCCACCCTTGTGTATGGGGGTTATTATTGATTTCTTTAAATAGTTAGGGAAGGTGCCTTGTTTAAAACAAAGATTAGCTAGATGTGTTAAAATTGGAATTATTTCATGTTTAACATGTTTAAGATACCTAGTGGAGATATTATCCCATCCTGGGGCGCTGTCTGATTTTAGAGAGTTTATTATACCATATATTTCATTGTCATCTGTGTCCAACAGAACAAAAGATTTAGAGAGACTAGGTAAGGAACGTAGATATAGATTCAGGTCATTCTGGGTTACAGTTTGTTGAATGTCTGTGAATGAATGAATATGAATAGTGGTAATATTTTGTATGAAGAATTCTTTTCGTTAGTGCAAACAGAGTTCAATAATTCTTTTAAGAAGAAATCTAAAACTATTTGCCCTAAGTTTTTATTCAGTGACTGGGCAACTAAAGGAATCAGGAAAAGTAGGGAAAGATTATTTGAACTGTATGGCCTTAAGCCGTATATTAACACGGATACTTTTAATAAGTATGTTGCTACATATTCTAAAACTTTTAAAAATATTTGCAAAACAGCTAAAGCTTCCTTCATTAGCAACAAGGTTAAATCAGCAGACAATAAAATAAAGACAGTTTGGAAAATTATTAACAATGAAACGAACAGGAATAAAAAACATAATACTGATTACACACTGAACACTTCCCGTGGCCTTATTAGCGATAACATCGATGTTGCTCAGGAATTTGCAACTTTCTTTACCAATATCCCAATTAAAACCACAGAAACTTTAAATTCCTCGCCCGCACTTGCTATTGAATTATTAAGAGCGAATGTCTCAGCCTGTCCTGTGGAATTTAAATTTAAACATGTAAACCCTTCAGTAATTATAAAGGCATTTAAGCAACTTAAGATCAAAATGACCGAAGATCTGTGGGGCTTGTCTACTAAAGTTTGTCAATCCATTATTGAGACAATTGCACCCTATTTAGCTTTAATATTTAATTTGTGTGTTGATCAAGGGGTATTCCCGGATTTAATGAAGTTCAGTAAAGTTATTCCACTTTTCAAATCTGGGGACAGCAAAAACACTAATAATTATAGACCCGTATCGGTTTTGCCTGTTTTCAGCAAGGTGTTTGAAAAAGTAATGTTAAATCAGATGCTCAATCATTTTAATCGTAATAACATCCTACACGATCAACAATATGGTTTCACCAAAGGACGTTGTACAACCGACGCCGGTGTAACCTTATTAAAACACATATTTGACGCATGGGAAGAGGCACAAGATGCAATAGGCATCTTCTGCGACCTATCCAAGGCATTTGATTGCGTGAATTACGAAACACTGCTTTTGAAACTTGAGCATTACGGACTGGGTAAACTCGCTCTTAGCTTAATAAAATCATATTTAAATGATAGGTTTCAGCAAGTTCAAATAAACGGTGAAAATTCATTGGGTTTAAAAGTCAAAATGGGTGTACCGCAAGGCTCAATATTGGGGCCGTTCTTATTTTTAGTATATATAAATGATTTACCTTATTTACTGGAAAACCGACCACAAATGGTGTTATTTGCTGATGACACATCACTGATTTTTAAAGTAAGCAGACGTGCACAGGAGCTTGACGACGTAAATAACGCTATGCTTGTGGTCCATAATTGGTTTACTGTAAATAATTTGGTATTAAATGAGAAAAAAACTAAATGCATTAGATTCACTTTACCGAATGTTAGAAGTAGTGAATGTCACGTTGTATTGAATAAGGAGATACTTGAATTCGCCGAAAATACGGTTTTCCTGGGGATCACGCTTGACTCAAAGCTGCAGTGGGGTCCTCACTTAACATCACTTGCAGGGCGGCTAAGTTCAGCCGCTTACGCTGTTTGGAAAATCCGTCAATTAACAGACGTGGATACCGCGAGACTGGTCTATTTTAGTTACTTTCACAGCATCATGTCTTACGGTATTTTGTTGTGGGGACGGGCTGCAGATATTGAATCTATCTTCATTCTGCAAAAGAGGGCTATCAGAGCTATCTACAACCTCAGCAGACGTGAATCTCTAAGGGAACTGTTTAAAAAAATTAACATCATGACGGTTCCTTGTCAATATATATATGAAAACATTATGTACGTTCGAAAAAATCTACATCTTTTTAGTAAGATATGTGACAGGCATAATTTTAACACTAGAAATAGGAACAAATTAGATCAACCTCGTTTCAGATTGTCTAAAGTAAAAACTTCTTTTATGGGTTATTGTGTAGAGTGTTATAATAAAATACCACTCGATATTCTTCAACTAAATGAGAAGAAATTTAAAACATGCATTAAACGCACACTATGTAGACAAGCATACTATAAGTTGGATGATTATATCGTAGATAAAAATGCTTGGCTAAATGCTGGTCCTGCTCCACAGACACTTGGGCTCACTAGTTAAAATTTCAATATTAATTTGGAAGACATGCTTCCCTTTTTTTCTTTTCTTTTTTTTTTAAGTGTTTCTGACATTCGAATTTAATGTGTATTTTTAATTCAATCAAGTTTTAATTGTTACTTTAATATCTTATACCTCTTTCTAGTAAAATTTTATTCATCTCGTAAATAAATTGGTAACGATAGTTTTGTATAATTTAGAAGCATTTTTTTTTTTTTTTTAATTTTAATTTTGTAAATGTAAGAACCATGGATCCGTTCATTATAATTTTTTTATATTGACTTGAAAGAGCATGGCAGTTGAGAATGTGTCATGCTCACTTAAATGTCTCACTGATGGTGGCGCGTGTGTTGGATCATTCGGTTCCCTTCAAAATGGTTGAGCTGGATGGTGCTGATCCATGCGTCATGTTCGTGAACGGGCGCTGTCAGTTGAGACTGGTCATCTCTTAGCTGCCAGGGCTTCTTTTTAATCTTATAACTGTCTTGAATTGTTTCTTCATAACATTGTTCTCACATATAGAAGCAACAAGAATACTGTACTCAGGATTTTGTAATATCTTAATTTAAAAGAGTGTCCTTGGAGTTTCTTGCCCGTTCTTCTCCAAGAGATCTACGTTTTGGAATGGGCAACTAGCTTCAACTTTCTGACTAACTGACCGACTAGTTAATTTTGACAATTCAAAAGTGCCTGGAAATGGTTTAATTGAAATAAATGCTTTGAGTTGAGTTGTCATTTGCCAGTTGGTTACCAATGTTTGCGAAATATTTATTAATGAAATTTGCTGATTCCGTAGGTGAACCTTTTAGATTAGTTAATTCAGAATTAGTTCTGGTAGATTTATTTGTGTATGTGATTGTTTTCAGGTTTTTCCAGAGAAGTTTGTTGTTATTTAACGATTTATTAATAAGGTTTCTTTCATATTTTCTTTTTAGTTTTTTTATAAGTTTGTTGCAATAATTTCTGTAACGAGCATACGTAATTTTTTTTATTTCATTGTTAGGATCATCTCTTGATTGTTTTTGAAGCTTATTACGATTTTTTATACATCTTAGTATGCCTTCAGTGATCCAGGGCTTAATTATTCGCTTACTTTTAGGGATCATGTGAATAGAAGTATTTATTGTTAGTGACTCAATAAGACCTTGTGTTAAACATTCTGTTATGGAGTTAGGGTTTTCACAAAAAAGTAATGTCGATAGATTTTTTTCTTTTAAGTATTGCAAGGCACTTTCAAAATCGATTTTGGTAATAGTTCTTGGTGTAGATTGATAATGTTTAGTTTTAGATAACGATAGAAAGGTTGTACGGTGGTCAGTAATAGTAGTGCGTAGGATAGCAATAAAAGCGGAATGGCGCTTCCTGTTTATTTTTAGCATAAAGTGATCAAGACAATTTGTTTCCCTTGTAATTAAGGTGTGACCAGAGAGAATACCATGACCCGATAACATATCCAGATAAGATGTTCTATTTTTAAGTTCATATGTTTGTTCCGTGTGTTTAGGTCTTATGTTGATATTGATGTCACCAGCTACAATAATATTTCGATTTTGAGAATTTAGGTTATCTAAATGGAGTGCCAAAGAATTTATAAAAGGCTCCGCGTTATTATTTGATGGTGAACGATAGATACCTAAAATGATATTATTCAAAATATTTATTTTTAGGCATGAGGCGTGGCTTATGCTTAATTCTGTGACTTCGGCTTTTAAGGTGTCCTTGATATACGCTACAACGCCGTCGTTTTGATTTAGTTGCCGAGCTGTAGCATAGGAACGATACTTGGATAATGTCGGTATAGGTTTATTTGGATCAAGTCGGCATTCCGTCAGAATTATAACGTCTGTTTCAAAATTGAAGCAAGATATATTTACTATGAAGTCGTCGAAATTGCAATAAATGCTCCTAATATTTTGGGAAACTATGGTAAGGTCACTTTTATTTACATTATAGTTATGAGCGAGTTCACTACAATCGCATTCTATTGATTTTGCAATATTCAAATTATCGATGTCATTTAAAGTTTGTAGTAGATCACCCATTGTTAAGTTCTATTAAATACACGGTACATTTTAAAATCAGGGTATTATGTGTATATAATGTTTGAGGCCATAAGAACACATGCCATACATATAATAACATAAGTATTAGGGATGTAAAATAATTATTTTTTTAGTTATTAAAAAGTAAAACTTAGCGTTCTTCGACAATTTATTTCAGTTTTTCCCGCGGCTTGGCCCGCGTGGATGTCGGTAAATATCCTACTGGAACGTACTAACGGGATTATAAAGTACCCTACATGTTAATCCAGGCTATAAACTATCTGTGTGCCAAGTTTCATCCAAATCTGTTCAGCCGTTGTTGCGCCAATCCGGAACATACATACAGACAGATAGACACAGGCAAAAAATCTAAAATCTCTATTTTTGCAATCAGCCTCGTTCCCACCCACACCCAGACCTAGTAGATTTTTTTTTTTCAAAAAAATTCTGTGTATAATTTTGACTGCGTTCCTTTTTTAGTACCTATAGGTATGTATACAGATTTCGGTTTCTTCAAATTCCTTAAATGGTTACAGCACCTCATAGTGAGCAAGGTTAATGAGAATATCAGCTATGCAAAATTCGCAATTTGAGGAAATGCTTTATTTCAGTACAATACATTCCTTCAGCCATCCAGGCCGTAAATTAAAAGGCATTTTTCCGAAAAGAATCTTCGAGATTCGGACGGAACTAATATGCGTGTCTCGCAGTGATCCGTATAATCGACCGAATCTGAACATTGCGTGCGCAATGCTTCACCTATAATGTCAGTTAAATCTCCATAAGGAAACAAGGAAAAACTAGTCGTGTAAGATATCGCTGATGGGAAGAAAATGTGTTTTCAATATCTGTTGCCCGCTTTTTTCGCGTTCTACTTTGACACATTGGAAACTTATGACAAGATAAGTAATACTTATAGCACCTATGTTAACAAAATTAATAATAAATAATTAAGATTATTAATATTGTTTGTTTTTGTTTTTAAGTTTTCAGTTAAGTACTTAAATAATATTAGGTCGGGGCAAAAGTATTTTCGTATTTTTCATACAAATTTTTTTTTTCTTTTAGGTTTAATTTTTTATTTATTTATAATACGTATATGCCGTTTTGATCGATGACTTGTTGCCATCTTGTGGGCAATGCCATGATCCCATTGCTGTTGAAGTTTTGAGATTTTTTAACAAAAAAATCTGACAGGTAGTTTTCACAGTGTTCTTTTGAGGTTAACTTTATGCTTCCTAAAGAGTTCTGAAGTGACCGAAACAGGTGGAAATCTGATGGATCAAGATCAGGGCTATACGGAGGATGCATCAACACATCCCAGCCAAGCTCTCTCAATTTTTGCTGAGTGGCTATAGATGAGTGCAGTCTGGCGTTGTCGTGATGAAACACCACGCCCTTCCTATTCACCAGCTCCGGACGGTTTTTCTCAATAACTTCTTTTAACCTCATCAGTTGTTGACAGTAGAGATCAGAATCGATAGTTTTACCCGGCGGGAAAAGCTCATAGTGGACTATTCCTTTCCAATCCCACCAACACACTGCATCACTTTGTTCCGAGTCAGGCCGGGCTTTGCCACGGTCTGTGGGGCTTGTCCATGCTTCGACCACGATCTTTTTCGGACATTATTATCGTAAGTGATCCAATTTTCATCACCCGTAATCAACCGTTTAAGAAATGGGTCGGAATTATTACGTTTCAACAAAGAATCGCAAATGGAAACACGTTGCATTAAGTTTCTCTCAGTGAGATCATGTGGTACCCAAATATCAAGTTTTTTCTTGTACCCAGACTATTAATGCCGTAAAACTTTTTTGTGATCAACATCCAGTTCTTTAGCCATATCATAACTACTAATATGTCGATCTTGCTCCACTTTTTCAAAAATGTCACTGATTTTATCCGTGACAGGGCGTCCAGAGCGAGCTTCATCCTTCACACTAAAATTTCCTGACTTGAAACGCTTGAACCACATTTATGCTACTCGTATTGATACCGCATTAGGTCCGTAAACCGCACAAATTTTATTCGCGGCGTTCGTCGCATTTTTACATTTTTTGTAATAAAATTTTAAAATGTACCGAATTTCTTCGTCACATACGTTCATGTTGCTTGCTTGAAAAACAATTGAGAAATGGCGGGAACTAGTTTTTTTTTAATTTATTACATCTTTAGAATGTCAACATTTAATAGTATTAAAACCAGCCAGTTACATTCAGTACTGCCAAAGAGGTTTGATTACTAACAATAGATTCAAAATACGAAAATATTTTTGCCCCGACAATCTCAATTAAGTATGTACTTGAAATCAAGTGTTTTAGAAAAATGTATTTTACACTTGCTTCTACAAACAAAAAGTGAACAAACTAAGTAAAACGTAAACTCACCAATTTTAGCTATGCTAGCGAAGAAAATCCATAATCCAATCAAGAAAGGCGTTTCGACCCGATGGAACTCAAAGGCGGCGATGACGAGTTTCTTGATCTTCTTTTCCGGCTTCTCCGTGCTCGGTAAATTAGTGGTAGTGTCCTGGTGCTGACGTAGCTGGGTGCCTGGGGACTCGCCGGGCACAGGGACCACCGGGCCCATGGGGCCGAACCCCAGCCCGGGGTACGTGGAGACCCCATCGACTGTTATGGACGGACTTTGTTTTGTGGTGCTCTGGAAAGAAGGGACATTGTTGAATAATGTGTGAATAAGATAATTAAGTTGAGAATATTGTTAGTGATATTCTGGTTTTAGATGATCATATAAAAATAATGATAGTGGGGCTGCAGGTCATAAGTTCGAACCTAGACAAGCTCTTTACTTTTGTAAATTATTTAGTCACCACTGCTCTCAAAACGGTGAAGGAAAACATTTTGAGGATCCAACATGTCCTGGAACCAAAAAATCCGAGACATGTGACATCTAACAATCCGCACTGGGCCTGCGTGGTGGATTACGGCCCACTCCCTCTCAGCGAGAGGAGACCTGTGTCCCAGCAGTGGGAAAATTGAAGGCTGATTATGCTTATTATACTTATTTATATTTTATTGCACACCATAATAATATATAATATAAAAAAAATACATCAAACACTGCAAAATATACAATGGGTCGATCTCTTCCAGGCAACCTTGGAATGGACAGTGATTTTCCTGGGCATAAATCAGGGCTGTCGTTGGTGCAAATAAATACACTAAAATAGATACACAGTTATATACATATCCAAAATTATAGATACATAAATACATACATACTGAATATATAAGCAACAAAAATTAAAGAAGACTGTATATGATTGCAGTTAGGACAACAAGATCACAACGACAACAAAGAATGTTCTTTTACGAGTCTTTTGAACACATGTAACGACTGCGCGCGGTTTATTTCAGCTAGCAATGCATTCCACAAACGAGCGGCCTGGGCCACAAGTCTACTATTACAATAGTGTCAGTAATCAGTATGGTCTATAATTGATTTCATAATAGTTGAATTTGACAAGTTTGGTAATCTACTTATATAATGGCATCATTATGACTTTCCAATGGTCATCCACTGACACTCCATTGAAAGAAATGGCATGAAATGGTAATCTCGTACATAATGACAAATGAATAAATGTAATGTTTATTGCTATTTACGAACTTCTTACTACTTCAGATTGCAAACACTAATACGTAATATGTAAAAATGTATTATATTAAATGAAATCTAGCATGAAAAGTAGTAGTTTTTCTCAGACCATTGTCCGACCAATGATCGACCATTATGAATTTAGCAGTTTACGAACTTTTAGCAAAATGACAATGGGATCGTGTTGGAATGACGAATTTATAAAAATAGCAGACCCCTGGACCGACACGGGCACGGACATTTCGAGCTTCAAGTTCGACGATCTGACGACCTTAAAAATTTCGTGTAGGCAAGCAAAGCAAATAAACTGGAAACGTTTCTTGAGATAGAGAGGGGAAAAGGGCACATTGTACAAAATGGAAAGAATATGAGCACTCCGGCGAAGGCGAATTGGTAACCACTTGAGCTTCACACGAAATTCGACAAGGTCATATTTGCGCGGACCGAATATGAATCCAAGAATTTTGAAGCCGCTCAAGTTTCTCGAGTTGGTCTTGGATAAGATCAAGTTAGCTTTGCTTATGCTTAAAAAAAGAAAAGAAACCGAAACTGTTTTAAACGTAAACGCATTTCTGATTTCATCAAATGACATGCGTCTGATGAACTAAGTATAGTATTGTCAGCGAAAGCGTCTGGGTAGCCCGCAAAATTCGAATCATCTTACGTATTTTGCAATTTGCGGGTCAGTATCAGGTTGTATGTTGATATAAACACCATTTGCTGCCATAACCCATAACAAATATTTATTTATAGAATTATACTCATTAAAATCATCAAAATAAGTTTCAAAGTTCATATTACCATATTGAATGACAATTTCATGAAATCGTCATGATTTCATGACTCGACATTCGACTATCCAACACAAAAATAATTTTTCAAATCGGTCCAGTAGTTTCGGAGCCTATTCATTTCAAACAAACAAACAAATCTTTCCTCTTTATAATATTAATAGTATAAGTATACAGGGTGTCCCATAAATAATGGTCCAACCGTAATTCCTAGTTAGGTCACTTGATTGCCTACAACTAATTTGAACCGTTTTTAAAAATTACTTAGGGTTTCCAAAAAAATATTTTTTTATTTTATTTTCATATTTTTCTGTTTCTAATTGGGTTTTTTTATGCCATCGGTGCAAATATCAATGTTTTTTAATTTTTTTTTCGTTAAAATTTAGCTAGATAAATTACCTATAAACTCTTATATCATTTTTGCATAATGCCATCGTAGTTCTTTCAGAAACTTTGAAGTAATTGAACATTTTATGGCATTTCATTTGGATGACTAAAAATTATTTTTTTGGAAACCCTAAGTAATTTTTAAAAACGGTTCAAATTAGTTGTAGGCAATCAAGTGACCTAACTAGGAATTACGGTTGGACCATTATTTATGGGACACCCTGTATAGAAGTTTGAAATATGTGCCTAAAGTCCAATGGATTTAACGGAGATAGGTGGCTTCTATTAATAGGCCTGTCAATGCCAGTATTTCACAATCCACCGCCCTCTCGTATGAGTATTTATAGTACAGCGGAACAAAACCTACTAACTACAATACTGTGTTGTTTTTGCCTATGTTTATGTACCTAGGTATAGCGTCGCCGTACAGTGAAAACCTCGAAAGAAAATGGTGTTGTTTTTCTTTTTATTTATTCGTGGTGACGAAGAAAACTTCGTGATGTATATTTTGAACATACGAACTCTAATGCTCGGTTCCTATAAACAAAAATGAATCGTTTTGCTTAAAAATGGTAGCCTTTTTTATTTCCAAACTGGGAATATAAATAGATTCGTAAGCTAATTTTACCTGTGATGTGATAGTTAGTTCCAAATGGAGAGTCTTCTACTTATGAAGGCTATGAATTATTGGTTAATTAGGATTATTGGGGTTTATTTGGGATGCATGAAGAAGCCTCCTCGTGTAGCGCAGTTTGTCCAGTTATTCAACTGAACCAAGCTCTCGGCGCATCCTAGACAGTCACACCCAACACCTTATTTGACTGGCCAATTCTACCCTTACGGTGGTAGGGCTAACGCCCGTCTGGTTTGCGACCACCTTCCCACCCGAGTCCGGCGTCAAGCAGCCTGCTGTGTTTTGTCGATGCGTGGGAGTTCAAGAGCGGACCAATTTCAGCAAATAAGGCAATAAAAAAAAAAAAAATAGAAGTCTTAATTTTAACCAATAAAGTTTGTAAGTTATAGGATTCGGCCATGAGATACTTCTAATTATGCCTAGGTACTACACACATCAAAAGTGTCTAGGGATCAAGCATTTTTATGCGGATTTCTTG
Source organism: Globia sparganii (assembly GCA_949316385.1). NCBI lineage: Eukaryota > Metazoa > Arthropoda > Insecta > Lepidoptera > Noctuidae > Globia > Globia sparganii. The sequence continues at coordinate 16,422,220 of OX438663.1, read as the reverse complement.
AGATTGAGATGTGGCTTTGTAATAAATTTATGATTTTATAAATTTATATGGATCCTTTTTGGTGCATTTCATAATTTGAATCAGGAACTGTGAATCAAATTCGAGTAAAAGATGAAAATCAGCTGTCAATATTTTCCCTATAAAAACATACAACGCATTGAAGACATTATTAGTGCTACTGTTTCCCTACTACTGATTAAAACCAACGTTATTATGGAGCGGCGACGTCATTTAAGCAGGGAAGAAATGCTCAGAGCCGTGGGAATGATAGAAGCTGGTTCCCGGCAACGTACTGTGGCTTTAGCTCTGAATACAAGTCAGAGTGTTATCAGTCGACTTTGGACACGTTACCGAAGCACTGGTACCGTGGCTGAGCGCCATGGAGGACGGTATCGCTGCACCACACGGAGACAAGACCGATACATTCAAATCTTAACTCGAAGAGCTCCAACAATAACCGCCATGATGTTAGCCGTGAGGCTTCATCACTCTTCAGGGAACTTAATTAGCGACCAAACAGTCAGAAACCGCTTGCATGAAGTGAACCTTCATTCCCGAAGACCGCTACGGGTACCACCTATAGCAATGCACAATCGTAGGATTCGATATCAATGGGCTCTTGAACACAGAAATTGGGCAGAAGAACAATGGCGTTTCGTGTGCTTTTCTGATGAGTCTCGTTTTGGTATGAGACCGGATACAAGACGTATACGACACTGGAGAACCCCTGGACGCCAACAGCGATTAAAATCCTGCCAGGAAGTCCATCCTTATAGTGGTGGAACCATCATGGTATGGGCGGGTATTTGGATCGGCGGAAGAACTGAGTTGATTTGGATCAGAGGCAACCTCAACGCTCAAATTTATGCTGAGACGATTGTATCAGACGTCATCGTTCCTCTACAAGTGCAAATCGGTCCCTTATTTCAGTTAATGCATGATAATGCACGACCGCACACCGCAAGAGTTGTAAGACAGACTCTCGCCGCAGCTAACATCAATGTCCTGCCCTGGCCTGCTCAGTCGCCAGACTTGAACCCGATTGAGCATGCATGGGATATGCTACAGAGAAGAGCTCTGCCGAATATGGAGGGTATCCAGTCGCAAGAAGACCTTTTTTTGTTGTTGCAACGAACATGGGCGGCCATTCCACAGCGTGATTTGGATGAACTCATTTTGAGTATGCCAAACCGATGTTCTTGTGTTGTTAGTGTTCGCGGTAGAAACACGGATTATTAATTGTTTAAGTTACCCAATAAAATTTTAGAGAAAACTGTTATTTCAGTCTTTTTTTCGAACTTTTGTGTTAGTGGTTCAAATGTCAAAAATCCTTTTATTAGGAAAATGGCAAATTTCTTTATTAATGCAAAGGTGACTTGGTTTATCGTTACTGTGACAAACGAAAACACTTTATTTGATGAATCCTTAAAGAAAATTTTAATTAATATCAATCAGGAGAAAAGTTATTGCAAAAATATATGTTGATCCCTAGACACTTTTGATGTGATCAATAATACCTCACTCAATTAATGGTCAATGATGACCTTTTTTCCGTCAATTTATCTTATTTTTATTTTCCCCTATAAAATAACATTTAATATTGCAATAACGATGATTTCACTGTTCGGAGACGATAGTTAGATCTGTAGGATAGGTAAAACAATTTAGTTACGCTGTCGTTCTCAGAAATATAATTGTATTTCATAACTTCGTTACGCTTAACGCAGTTTTTCTGATGACAACTCTTTACTTCAACATCCGGCCCATTTATTTTTATGAAAAAAGAGGTCTGTTTCTTGTTAACGATGCTATACTATATAATCTAGAAATAAAATATTTTCTGAGAACTGCAGCTGAGCAGTTCTTAGGAAACAAGATTTACGATTCAGTTTGTAGTTTGTTGTAGGTAAGTTATGTAACTTTCTGACATTTACACATTTCCAGTTCCATGAAAAGCTTCTTGTGATTGATCCCGACCTTTCTACAGTCAGTTCTCAGTTATTTTACCTGTGACGGCAGTAGCCGAATAGTAGTAAACTTATTGGAACGATAGGTAATTTAATAAATATCACTGTGATTTTGACAGACTTGGCAATAAGCTAGTTTCCATCATCAATAAATTGAAAATCTATTTAGTCCGTCAGTTAGAATATTGGAAAATAATGGACAGGTATTTTTTGTTTTTGTAAATCAATGAATATTGACAAAGATGAAACGCATTAAATTTCGGGAGTGGAGCCTCGTGACGTCAGAAGGCACTAAAAATTATACCAAGTTGTGACGTATTGAGAATTTTAAAAGCGTCGTCAATTTTGGTTTACTTAACAAAAGAAAAAACACGGGTCAACTATTTTTTGATAATCTAACTGACTAATTAGGTGATCTAATTAGGTTTTTTCAGTTGACAAGCCTATAGCAGCAATCCATTGGCAACCTTTTTGCAACTATAATAAAGACTATTGTGATTTTAGGACCAGTGGTGGCCCAGTGGTATGGCCCCCGGCTTACGAGTTGTAGGTCGTAGGTTCGAAACCTGACAGGCGCTTTATTTTGTGTAACTTATTTTATCACCACTGCTCTTAAAACGGTGAAGGAAAACATCGTGAGGAAACTGGCATGTCCTAGAACCAAAAATTCTAAGACATGTGACATCCATTAACCCGCACTGGGCCCGCGTGGTGAATTATGGCCCACTCCTTCACTGAGAGGAGGCCTGCTTTCCAGCAATAGGAACATTGTAGGCTGATTATGTTATGTTGTGATTTTGACAGACTTGGCATTGGTAGCAAACCAATAGCAAACTTATTGCCACGACAATAAAGATCACTGTTATTTTGACATCACTATTTCAGAGGTAAATAACTGAACGGACAGTCTTTACAGAATAAATATTGTCATTGTTGGATGTCAGCTGCCAAGAACTAACGATAAAACGATATACGAGACTTATAAATAAAGACTTGGCTAAAAGGTCCCAGCAACCAGGCCAATAAAATAATTAAAAAAAAAAAACGAGGCTTCTAAGATGTTCACACATTCATATTTCCTTTTGAGACATCAAATTCATTCTTCCTCATAGTTCTTCAACAATGGCGTCTTTTTGTGCGTTTACGGTCCGAAAAACTCGCCTCCTTTTATACAATTTCCCTACGATTTCCAGGTAAGAAAATATTGTAGACCCGACCCGCACCCCGGGTTTCCCCCGCATAAGCCTCGTCCATTGGATGTTTGCATAACTCGACAAAATGTAGGGTACAGCTCACTTTATTTTCACACTAGCTACGCCCCGCGGTTTCCCCTCCATACGTCTCAATCCCATGGGAATATCGGGATTAAAAATATCATAATTATGTCCTAATCCAGGTCATGATCCACACATGTTTATAAATTTCATTCAAATCCGTTTAGCCGTTTTAGTGTGAGAGCGTAACAAACAAACATACAAATAATCAAGTATTTTTTCCTTATAAAATAACTCCTTAGGCGTTCCTTTCTAAAACAGATGAGATTTCGTAGAACCTCCACGTTTTACTAAAGTATCTATAGGGCTTATTTACATTAGAAAAGTAGAAAATTTTACACAAACTCAAAGCATTTACAGGCTCTTTTGAATAGTAAAGAAATCGGTCAGTCAGAAAAACGAAGCTAGGTAGTTGCCCATTCTAAAGCATAATAGGTACCTATGGAGAAGAACGGGTAAGAAACTAAATTATATTTTTACAAAATTATTAGTTACGTCATATGTTGAATTTTTATAATATGTGAGAACGATGTAAAAAAAAGACGTACGCGTTAAAAGCGTCCAGAGTACAGCAAATAGTAACAAAACAACAATCCAAAAATAAAATAATTAAAAATAAGCCGAGGCAGCTAAAACTACCTACCTATCTACTTTACCGATCTGCTTTCCTATTGTTATTACTTATTACCTTTTGGCCATGAACCTAAGTACTTGCGTATTTCCGATTTTTTTGATGCCTAATGTGATTATAATAAGTACAAAGCAGAAAAGTTCTTAGGTACCATCGTTTACTAGTTCGTATTACTTACTAGTATTTTAGACCTTGCAAGATACAAGAAACAGTTTATATTAATTGTATTTTAGTTAACTAAGTTGTTAATCAAATGTAAAGTAACAAGTAGGTATGTGTTTAATGACCTTCAAATCCCGAACATTTAGTATAATGTTAGTGGCTGCTAAACGAAGTGGCCGAGGGTTCTCACCAGCCAGTCATCTTGACCTTGTCGCAGACCGCTTTGTCTCGAAACTGTTAGTGGAACCTCGGCCTTCGCCGAATTGCGGAGTGCCCTATTTATGAAAATGCTTACCGCTTTCGTGTGACAACGTTTAGTTTTAAAATAAAGAATTTAATAACATCAAAGAATATACTGTAGTCGACAAGTTTGAATGGATATTTCTTGTTTTATAAATAAAAAAACCGGTCAAGTTCAATTCAAAATTCACGGTTTTCGTATTTTTTCCTTTACATGACCTTGCTTCTTGCCAAATTTCATGATTCTAAGTCAACGGCAAGTACCCTATACAGATTCTTTTGAGAGTGTCGAAATATACGTTTTTTGCAGCATTAACGGCCGTGTCTTTTTTTTACGTTAACTTAGAAGTTTGATTTTTTCACAGCTTCAAGGAACCGCAGACCTACATACATGATTTTAATTTCAACTCGATACCTCCACGCGTTTCCGAGATAAAGGCTCTTGACAGACAGACGGACCGACGGACAACAAAGTGATCCTAAAGTGTTCCGTTTTTTCCTTTTGTGGTACGGAACCCTAAAAATGTGAACACCATTTTACTCTGAATTAATTGAATTTTTGTTAAAAGTTTTCCAGGGATACCTATAAAGGGTGGTAATGAGATCGACGTGCAACCTGTTACCAGGATACAGTATACAATCCTGAAACATCATCATATATTTGCACTTTTATGAAACAGCAGATTTTTTTTTATAACCGGATAAAAATTTCTAATAATTCACACTCATTTACCTAGCCTTTTCCAAACTATGGAAAAGAGATCGAGATCGGCTTCCAGTCTAACCGGATGCAGCTGAGTACCAAAATTTTACATGGAGCAACTGCCTATCTGACCTCCACAACCCATTTACTGGGTATACGATACCCCTTGGTAAGCCTGGTTGTCAGATTTTCGGGATTCTGACGACCCGTAACGACTGTCAAAGATCCATGAATGACAGCCGGGACCAACGGCTTAACGTGCTTTCCGAGGTACGGAGGATCGCGGTATGTAAAGATGGTCACCTATCCACGGACGAATCGTAGCAAGCTTAGCTTAACCTGATCGATCGACCCGTGCGGCTGTTATTAACCCCCCTTCTCAATTGCGTAACACATTATTAATCACAATCTGAATCATTTTGAAGGATAGGTATTGCTAATTCATTGCTTTATTATCGAAAAATTTGTCTGCACAACAACGTAAATAACGCAATGAATGTTGTTGAACTGTCAAAATGAAAGCCATTGCTACTGATAGTACCTATGTTACGCAATTACCCCGCAGATGTCTAGAATCATGTGCTAAATTCATGGTATCAAATGTACAGACATATTGAAAAAACTGTCAAATTTTCCCAATCAACTTTGAACTTTATGCTAAAGCGATAAAGCTGAAAATATATTAAAGAAATTTGACAGATTGTAGTAGCTTGATGTGCTGGCGTCTGTACCTGGTCTGCCACCCTTTATATAAGTATATATCGTGGTAGGTATTTGTTTTACTTACACTCAGTGTTTTCGTTACCAAGATAAAGTTAAAGTTCCCTATTCAAATCGTTGCCCAAGCCCGGGGGAGCTAAAATAAATTTTCGCATTTAAATAAACCAAAAGAACCACAATCATCCTCTAACAAAAATAAAACTTCTACACAAAATCCCTTTTATTCATAAACGTTGCTTGGTTTAACCGACTGTTTAACCATACATTTTTGACGTTTGTGTGTCACATAATTTTAATCATCGTTCATTAATAAACCCCTCATTATTTGAACTACTCGAAGGTGAAAAATGTACCCAAAAAGGTTCAGGCATAATGAGAAGTAAACAACCCAGCAAACATAATCAGCACAATCAATGCCTCAATTACTTTCAGTTTACATAATTTATAAACCCAACCTGACCGGTCCTACTAGCCCGCGTCGACTTATTTCATTATTCAGCTGGGTCCTAATTAGGCATACTAATTTGGTAACGAAACTATTTGTAAAATACTCGACCAATGGAGCAACAGAGCAACCCATCTTTCTAATTTACTATCGACCAACAAAAGCACTATCTAATCTAAACTAATAATATAAAGAGAAAAGATTAGATTTTTTGTATGGTTTGTTTGTTCGCGCTAAAACGGCTGAACGGACTTGGATGAAATGTGGCTCATCGGTAGATCATAACTTGAAGAAGGACCTATGCTACTTTTTATCCTGTATCGCAGACGAAGTCCCAGGCAACAGCTTGTTTTCCATATACAAATAAAATGAGACGTAAAAAAGACAAGTAAACATAATAAGTAGCTGTAAACAAGAATGTCAACAACCCATTGAAACATAACCTGACTGAATGCCTCAGTTACCTTTGCAGTGCTATTCTGTAAAATCTCACCGTGAAAACTAAGATGAAGTGAGCTGCCATTCCACCTGATGTTAGGGATTGCCTCCATTGATAGTTCATGTCACGCTCACTTCACCTATGTTATCACGGTGAGATTTTTACAGAATCGATAGACAGTTTACTTAAAGAATTATGATAATACATAATTTATAAACCAAACCGGACCGGTCCTATTAGTGCTATTAGCCCGCGTCGACTCATTTCATTATTCAAAGGCACGTTCAAAATGAGACCTAGGTACTTGGGCCTAAATAGGCATCCTAATTTGAAGCACTGGTTTTGGCATTCGACTGTTCCTCAATTAAAAACATTAGATTTGCGTTGATTTATTGATTTGTATACTATAAATACCCATATGTATGAAAAGGGTTGGGCACAATACGTATAATTACCTATTTAGTTAACTATATAATTGGTTTAGTATCTAAACCTACCTCAGAGTTTTCAGTAAAGACCTCTCGCGCCCGGCCCTGCCATGGCCATGGTCCGGGGCGAGAGGGAGTGAGAGGCAGTCACCTTTTTCTGCGAAGCGGTCATGCTAGAGAAGGAAGGAGGTGGCGGGACAGTTGAGGGAAAGAACTTCACGTCCCAGCCGCCGCGGGAGACGCTCCGGGCGCCGGGAGCCGCGTGACGACTCCCGGCCACCGTAGGCGCGGACCTACGGGCGGAGAGTAATGGGTAACTCTCCGTCCGATCAGGACCAGGCCCATGCCGGACGGCGCATACGTGTTCCACGCGCGCCTCAAAGAGATCCGAAAGGGTTACCGCTGCCCCGGAACATAAAGGGCTAAGGAAGAAACACGGGTGGGTTTTAGTCAGTAAGAGGTCTGACACTCCCTTCTGCTCCACCCAGAGCGGGAGGAAGCCTAAGCCGCTGGTCCTAGATCCATGAAATTTGGAGGGTGTGTTCTTTGTGAAGAGTAGGTATCCAGTAAGAAAGGGTTTTTCGAAATTTCACCCCTAAGAGGGTGAATGGGGGGAGGGTGAAATTTCACGCGGACGAAGTCGCGGGCAGAAGCTAGTAAAATATAATACCAGCCTATTATAGTCCCATTGCAGGGCAAAGGCTTCTTCTCATAAAGAGAAGATAGCCACGCTTGCTCAACTTGTTCTCAACCATATCATTATTCCACGTTATTTACTTCAACTTATACAGGGTGGGCAAAAAATCGTGGATCAAACGAAACAGGGCGATAGTTGGGGTTATTTGCAGTAAAAAACATCTTTGTGGCAGAGCCCTAACTTGATCTCCTTAAAAGTTATGACAATTGGGTATGTAAAGTTTTTTCAGGTATTTTTTAAATATTTTTAATTTATAGATTTAGTTATTTTATGCAACTAATTTCAAAATTTTAAATAAATTTTCTAAATTCTGCTTCAAAAGTAGGCTGAAGAGTTCCATATCTATGCCACACAATAATAAAAATCCTAAATTTGACGTTTTTTGCTTGACATCAGAAACTTCAAGCATGACACTAGACAGTTTTAGAGGTGGGAATGATCGACATAATCGATTGAACATTTATTTAATAACGTTATTAATTTTGTATAGGGATAAGTGGAAGTAGGGAAGGGAGGCCTTTGCACTGCAGTGGGACAGAAATTACTAATAATTAAATTAAATAATAGGTATTATTAATATGTCATTATCAAAATCAAACCAATAACAAGCAGCTACAGTACCCAGTTATATTTGCAAGTTTCCAACACCATTTGTGGTTACAAAATAGTTTGAATGATTTTATACTTAATATTATTATTTAAAGGGAACGCATTTTATTTAAGCTATCATTATAATGATCGATTAACAATAATTCAGAATTCGGGATTTAGATTTTTTGTGTGAATAGATTTTCAATGTTTGATTTGAATCGATTCAAAGGCCGAAATTTTCGCACGACTGCATTACATATATTATTATGGTCATCCCTATAGTTGTCATTATATGACTTCAACTTTTTATCATATGATGAGAGGAGGCAACGAAAGTATTCTCAATCTGTTTACTTGTGACGTCATTTGGAGGTCAAATGAAAGTCAAGTGGTATTAAGTGTTTATGTTAAAATAAACTCCATCTTATAATTTTAAGCGCTAAAAATAGAAAAATTAAGTTAAGAAACCTTAAATCTCGAAATGGTTTGGGAATCGGAGTAGGATTTTTTTTCTTTACATACCGAATTTGAGTGTTTACAGTAAGGTTCTAAAGTTACCTACAAATAATTTTTTGTGAGACTTAAAAGATATTGAAAAAAGTGCCAATACTGCTTGATAAATCTTGGTACGAGTGTCATAATCATAAAAGCACTTTTGTAGTGATGATACTTTTTTTATTTTTTTACTGCAAATAAGCAACTGTCGCCCTGTTTTGTTTGATCCACGATTTTTTACCTATCCTGTATATTTAAAATCAATACTTAAACAATTAGAAATTGCTAAACATCTTACGTTCCCTATAAACTAAACCACTACTATACTTATTGATGGATAACTCATTAGTTATCCATCAATAAGTATATAATACTCAACCTTTTATAAAATAAAATAAATATTTCTTTTCTGAATCCAGTAACGATAAAAAGATAACGTTAACACATCGAAGGCGACCTTGAAGACGTTCGATTTCTCAAAAACTTGTTTAGCGCATAATAATTACCACTACTATTACAAAACTGCTTCGGGAAGTAGTCATTGTAAATTATCAATAATTCAAAATATTGGTCGCCCGAACAGGGACTTGAACCCTGGACCCTTGGATTAAAAGTCCAATGCTCTACCGACTGAGCTATCCGGGCAGTACAAACGTAGCTAAAATAACTGGTCATATAAAAAGTTGGCGCAGAGCACGATTCGTACAAAAAGCAATGAATCATGGTGAATCACCTTTGTTGCCGTCTTTAGACAATTATTTGTTGAGTTGTAAAATAGCTCCTTTGTACAATGAAACAGGTGATAATTATAATAGTAATTTATGAATAGTTTTCTTTGTTACTTGTGTTAATTATAAATTAGTGATCCCTTGGTATATCTACAGGGTCAAATTAAATTAACTAGTGAAGTCCGCAGACCTGACGAGTATCGATATCTAAATATGATAAACAAAAAATAAATAAATGTACGACTTTTTTGTGAGATCATCGACCGCAGTTTGCTTGAAATATCAGTACTTATTTTTTTTGTGTGAGCTTCATGGGTCTCTGAAGTTTCGCTGGCTAATTTAATTTGACCCTGTATATCAAAATGTAGTAGGTACCTATAGGATTATTCTTTCGGCAAGTACTTTTATAAGCGTGGTGTTTGGTTACCTACATAATAACAGATTACGATAATTAAAACCATTGTTTTATCGTAATGCAAAATTTTATATGAACTGAAACTAATTTGAAGTTTACATTGTTTCTTAACCAATTATAGATTGTTTAGTTCAGGTAAAGAAAATGGATATTTAATATAAAGAGGGAGAGCTAGAAGTAAACACAATGGAAAATCCAAATCTGCACATGCTCATTTGATCGTATAAAAAACCATAGATATAGATATATTAGTTAGTTTTTTTATTAATTATAATTAAACTACTTTGAATAAAAGAGCCATTTTTAATGTTTTCAGGTTTCACAATAGGTTGACGGGATTTTATAAAAAAAGATTTTGACGTTTTTTCGTTTCTACTGCATTATATCAATTTTTGAATTTAAAAAAAAGTACAGAATTAATCTCCATTAAATTATCTGTATAATAGTATATATATTAAGTAGGTTCTGTGTACTAGCAAGAGTATAAAAATAGAAACAGGTGCCGAAAGCAGGGAATTCTTTTTTTTCGATCATAATAAAGCACTCTGTCTTGCAATACAAGACCGTTGTTTTGATATTCGTCTAGACTGCTTTAAATTATTTTATGACGGGTACGCTAATGCTCAAATTATTGTCTCTGTTAAATATGTATAGGTACGTACTTATATTCAAATGTTTCATTTTCAGTAAAAGTAGCACCGCATCTACGCTGACAAAACTTTAATAAAAGTTTGGTAATCCCTCACGGAACAGACATCATTAAAAACTTCTATGAAAATAAATTAGTTAATCTAAAACAGTTAAAGTAATTACAACAAAGTATTGAATTAAACCAACTAGCTCCGCCCCGCGGTTTCACCCGCGTAAGTGTCGATCCCGTGGGAATATATTAAAAGTAACCTGTATGTTAATCCAGGTTATATCAGCTACCTCCATACAAAATTTTATCAAAATTGGTCCAGCCGTTTGAGCGCGAAGAAGTAACAAACATAACACACACACTCACAAACTTTCGCCTTTATAATAATAGTGTGATGTGATATTTGTGATTCCGTTAGTAGTATAGCTGCGTTTTCTTACTAAAAAAAATATTCAATGGATATCTTCAATGATTCATTCAATGGTTTTCTGATTAATGAATTATATTATTACTAGCAGCATCCCGCGGTTTCACCAGCATGAGTGTCGATCCCGTGGGAATATATGAAAAGTAGCCTATGTGTTAAACCTGGTTATAAACTATCTGTGGGACATATTTCATCCAAATCCGTTCAGCCGTTTGTGCGTGAAGAAGTAACAAACATACAAACACACTAGTGTGATATGATTGTACTTAGCTTTTTCTACCTATGTCATACAAAGTTTCTCCATACATATATAACATAAACCCCCTTATTAATAAACGTATTATATCAGATGAATAGTTACATACCGATTACTGTCTTTCAGTCGTCAGTAATTTGACTTTCGAAAGAAGACAAAGCGTTGTGTAACTATACAGACGCTGACGCTATAAAACATTTTTTAGTAAGGGGACAAGTCAGTATCTACTTAAGAAACTAGCAATTCCTTTAAATAAATTAGGTGAGACATAAAGTCACGATTGGTATACTTTAAGTCTCATCTAATTAATTTTCATTGGATGGATTTACGATTTTTTTAACCGACTTCAAAAAAAGGAGGAGGTTCTCAATTCGACGGTATGTTCTTTTTTTTTTTGTGTGTTTGTGACGCGATTACTCCGCCAATTGTGGACCGATTTTCAAAATTCTTTTTTTATTTGAAAGGGTATGCTCCCGAGGTGGTCCCATTGTCACCAAATTGGAATTTGATGAGGGAATCCCATGGAAATCGAGGAAAACCCTCAAATTTTGTAGGCACACCTATAGCGATTTGGGTATTTTTTATAGTAACTCGTGCATTTGCTCTCAGAAATCACCATTCGGTGAAATGGAACTGATGATGAAGACCACAGATGGCCATCGGAACTACTCAATAATAAATATTTCACGGGTTGCGATTCGATTAGGTACTTTAATTTGTGGTTGCTAAGCACAATGCGTATCGTGAAGTGGAGCTGATGGTGACTTTTCAATCAGCTCAAGTTCTCTTGGTTCTTACAAGGAGAACTCCTCAAAAATTAACGTCCCTGCATCGGGAAAAGCAATATTTTGTAAAAGGTGATGAGCAGTTGACATTAGGCTATTGTAACTTAGATAAGTTAGAAACTGGCCCACTAAAAAGTGAAAAATAAAAACTTTTTTATAAAAAAAAACAACCGACTTCGAAATGAAAGTTATTTTTCACTTTGTAGTGTTTTTTTGGAAGTCGGTTGTTTTTTTTTTATAAAAAAGTTTTTTTTTTTTTCAAATAAAATTCATAAAATAAAATATGATGTGGTAAGCCACTTCACTCTGGTTCCTCCTCTAAGGAATTAACGGCGAATTAATAATTTGAATATTTTATTATTATTCCAAAAGAATCGCCGCCCGAACAGGGACTTGAACCCTGGACCCTTGGATTAAAAGTCCAATGCTCTACCGACTGGGCTATCCGGGCTGTACGGTAATGAACGAAACAGCTGAATACATTGACCGAAATCTTGATAATAAACCGAGACTACACGACTTCAACATAAAATATTATTATCCAATATTACATTGTTCTTTATCTCCACATGAATTTGTAAAAAAGAATCAAAATGAATGGGAAAACAGCCTAGGGTCCTATAAAATAAGCAAGTCAAATATCCGACTGTTCTGTCGGCCCATTTTTTTTTTCAATTTGGCACGCATGTCTGTTCCAGGCTCTATTTTATATGAATGGCTGTTTCAATGAAATTTGTACTGCCCGGATAGCTCAGTCGGTAGAGCATTGGACTTTTAATCCAAGGGTCCAGGGTTCAAGTCCCTGTTCGGGCGACCAACATTTTGATTTTAGTATCGTAAAATGGAATTAGTTGGTAGTATTCATGGACTAGTGTTTCAATAATATCATAATTTCTATGATAGCTCCATTTAAATAACTTACTTTTTATACTTTTTACTAGTTATGTTTTAAGTAATAAAAACTTGCTTAGTCTCTATTTTGTTTTAAGCATATTTTCATTAACAAAAATAAGTGAAAATTAACTTTGATTTCGGAAGTCGGTGTCGTTGGTTCCGTATTTTCGTTTTTTGACACCGACTTCCGAAATCAAAGTTATTTTTCACTTTGTTGGGTTTTTTTTGGAAGTCGGTTGTTTTTTTTTTATGAAAATGTTTTTATTTTTCACTTTTTAGTTTTAAGGTACAACTAAAAAGTGAAAAATAAAAACATTCTACCTACCTTACACAAATTCATATAAAACTACTTGCTATGTGAATATCAGTGACAGAGATATGAGGGTGTACCGTGGTATACGTGTGCTGAACACATCTGCGTACCCTTTTAGAGGGTACATGCGAGATGTTATGTTGTGTGATTGCGTAAACAATGCATACCTATGCGATAGCAGCAATCGCGGTTGATTTGCTGGCATTAATTTAATGATGAGTTCCGTTTTCTGTCTCCGGAACTCATCATCAGATCTTTACGAAATTTAAATGCGGCCATTTCGAAATAAACTTCTTTCGAATAAAAATAATTTTTCAAATGCGTCTATATTTATGACGGAGTTATGCCCGAACATACATAAGACATCTTCTTCTAATATATGAAATTCTCGTGTCACAGTGTTAGTTACCATACTCCTCCGAAACGGCTGGACCGATTTGTATGAAATTTTGTGTGCATATCGGGTAGGTCTGAGAATCGGCTACTATCTATTTTTTTTTTTTGCAAAACGACATTTGCGGGGTCAGCTAGTTTATATATATAAACATCCTAATTGAGAACCTCCTCCTTTTTTGAAGTCGGTTAAAAATATCTAGCTACTGTCACTGCTGTCTACTGCAAACACTTTTAACCTGAATGGAGCAGTAGGGAAAATATTCCCAGTTTAGGTACGATAAAATAACTAACAAGCTGTTGACAGTTTCAACCGCAGTGCATTTGCATTTATAACTTCGCAAAACTTTATTTGGCCACATTTACAGCCGAAAATATATTTATTATATTTACAAAAATTTTTGTGGTCGGCTTCCAGTCTTACCGGATGCAGCTGCATGCCAGTATTTTACATAAAGCGAATGCCTATATGAACTGCACAACCCAGTTACTGGGTAACACGATACTTACTTTTTGGTAAGATTGGTTGTCAGACTTTCGGGATTCTGACGGCCCGTAACGACTGTCCACCTAACCGCCAACTGAGTGGACTGTACTGTACTACTGTCAAAGATCCACGAATGACAGCCGGGACCAATTATTTTTGTTTAATCAAATTATTTATTTTTGTTTTATCATGTTTAGACAACGATACCCATCACGTCTGCGGAGTTTCGCTAGCTGATTTAATTTGATCTTGTATATTTTTAAAGGCAAATTAGTTCTAAGTGAAAAAAAAATACTAATTCAGTTAGGTATATTGTGATTGAATAACCTTTTACATTACAGTAATTGCCATTGTCTATGAGTATGACATGACCTTTCTCCAGATATTATAGGTATCAGCACCCGACGTTTAATGTCAGCTGAGAATAGGTGACGTCTTCGTAGATTGATTTAGACATCGCATCCTGTGCCATTACTTCAATTAATTTATTAATATTATTGGACACGAGGATAAAATGATATTACAGAGCTTTTAGATAATGAACGTTATAGAACTGTTACTACAGTAATTCTTTTAGCCTTGTAAATAAATGAATATGTTTTTTATCCACTTCAAAAAAAGGAAGTTATCAATTCGACACGTATGTATGTAATATTATTGGAACTGCAATATAATTAGGGCTTCCAAACAAATTACAAAATTTTAGAGATGTATGGAAGTACCTATGTTTGTCCACGCATTTCTCAGCAACTATTAATCGGATTGTGACCATTTTTTTTATTGGCTTACGTTGACTTCAACCTAGGAAACAGTGCAAGTTTCGTCAAAATCGGCTCAGTAGTTTTCAAGATATTATGGTCTAGTAAGTGTGACGGCCTGGGTATTGATACGAGCTACTGGTGTGGTATCAAAGGGAAAACATCTCAAAACCTTGGTCAAATTCTAGTGCAATATTTACAACAAAATTATAAACAAATATTCCAATTTTTACTTAAAACTAATAATTACGAAATAAATAAGTAGGTAATTTTAAAAGTCAATGGCAAAAAGCTAAAACTGAAATACAGATCCCAAGACACCTACTTTCGAAATCAAAGTTATTTCATCATTTTGAATTAATTTCTTTTGGAAGTCGATTTTTTTTTTTTAATTTCTTTTTTACTGAATGTAATGGATTTCGTCGATGATCGACTATGCCATCCTGTGGATAATAAATCACCAAAAAATACAACTATATTCACATTTTGATACTATCATCAATCTATATAAAGGTTACTAATAACAAGCTGAACCCGTGTCTTTGTTCGCGTGCATATCGGAATTGAGGTTTTATTTATTTTACGCGGAACTCTAATTATGTTTCTAAAATAAAAGTAGCATAAGTTCCTCCTTATCACATCAGCTATATGCCAGTGAAAGTTCCGTCAAAATCGGTCTAGCCGTTTCGGAGATTACCCGCACAAAAAATACCAAAAAAAAACTTACTTATGCACTTATTCAAAAGCTGTTATTTTGAAATTACAAGCAGACGCTCCAATTTTATTTATTTGTGTAGATAATCTGTATACCTACTAATAATAAAGCTGAGGAGTTTGTTTGTACGCGCTAATCTCTGAAACTACCAATCAGAGGGGCAATTCTCGTAATTTTAAGAACGTTCACAGTCTGATCTCAGTCTCAATCTGTCAAAAAATACTTCTAATTTGCCTACATTTTGACAAGTTTTTGACACTTGTTTGTCGCCGAGATGAGACTGTGACTAGATTTTGAACGTTTTACATTATGAGAATTGGCCTTCAGATTTGAAAAAATCTTTTTACATTTGATAGCTCAATTAATGCAGGCTATAGGCTATTTAACATCACGCTAGGACCCTTAGGAGCCGAGCAAAAAGACCAAAAGCCAGAAAGAACGAGCGCGGGCGACGGCGGCGATGAGTTGGTCACGCGGAAGAAAGTCGCGTGCAGAACATCTAGCTTTATTAAAAGAAATGCTAATATACTGCAAAAATCCTATATTTCAAGGCGCATTTTCAAAAAAAATACCTATTATGTCTCTCGTTTCGGGCACATTCCATCAAAAGAAATTGCACATAGCTTCGGAAGACAGTATTTAAAAATGATTATTATCTATTGCTTGTTTCGTTTATTCATCCTACAATTTATCTGGTCTCGGCAATCTCCGCTTATTTAAAAATAACTCTGCCATAGAACCCTGTCATTTTCATCAATTTAACGGGATGAAACGGGATCCAGACCTGGGAAAGGACGAACCTCGTAATTATGACGCTTATGTATCATGTCTTATTTTAATGTATTCCGACCCAACATTGGTTACCTTCTTGACCTATCCAAAGAGGTAGACGTTTATAAAATATTTAGGACGAAGTTAGGCTACTTATCCAATCTATCCAAAGACTAAGAAACTCTTTATATTTTTAACTTTTAGATGAAACTAGCTTCTGCCGGCGACTTCGTCCGCGTGAAATTTCTTGCTCCCCCGAGCCATCTCGACACATCCCATCGCCTGCCCGCACTATTCCGTTTTCGCTTAGCGTTATTTCACACTATTTTATTTTTTTCTCGACTCCTAAGAGCCGTAGCGTGATGTTAAATAGCCTATAGCCTTCCTCAAGAATTGAGCTATTAAATGCAATAAGAGTTTTTTCAAATCCGACTGTTATTTACAGAGATTAGCGCGTTCAAACAAATTAACAAACTCTTCAGCTTTATTATTAGTAGGTAGGTATATAAGCAGATTGGTAGTGAACCCGAATCGTTACTAATTAGTAAATGATTCGGGAGTTCATCAATCGATAACTGATAATTATAAGAGAAGTAAGTCGGTAGGTAATACTGATCATGTCAGACACTACTCTACATGGTTCTCAAAATGATTTGGCCAAGATTATATCTGGAATTTTAAAAAAAACCGTGACCGCTAAGCTGGTTTCGGTGTTTCTTCTCAGACTAGTCAGTTAGGCAACACCGACCTCATCTAGTTTTTAAAATATTATTGACGTTTAAAAGTGTTTGTATAAATCAACTTACTAAAAAAAATACGTAAGTAATGTGTATTACAAGTAAGGAAATAATGAAAGCCAACTTACATCAACAGGATTGCAGTGTGCGCAGGACATCAAGGCGGCTACCGCGGCCCACAGGAGGGGTTGCCTGCACGCCCGCCGGCTCAAATTGACCCCATGTTTCAACGACGTCATGCTGGCAACAATATCACCTCGCCAACATTGACGCACAGGATATCACAACCACTGTCAACACACTATGACACTGTAACCGCCACTCGAACGGTTTTACTTCAGCAACTGCTCATAATCCCACTACCTACCTACTTTGCAATCTCACAATTCGTAACGCCACGCCGATAACTGTTGTATTTTACACATGATTGAAATGGCTAAAGTATTCTTGTTTTCCACAGTTCGATTGGAGAGTAAAATAAATAAATGAAATAGTTTTTATGGAAAATTAATTCGACCATTTTACAGCCAAAAAATGTTGTGACAGTTCTAACACTGAGCTAGCTAATTAGCTGCTAGGGTGTCTAACCAAATAATAAAAAAAATATTATGCAAAACCCTGCAAACTTCCAGAAACCTAAGAGTCATATGTTCTAAAAAGAAGCAGAAACAATTGAAAGCTATAAACATATCTATTAGGTTAACGATATAGTAATTTCATTTTATTGAAATTGAGTCTTTTATAGACTAAACAATGTCATATTATCGATGCCTGTATGAACTAGGTACGTGCGAATATCTCCAAGTAGCATTTACATACCTACATAAGCTACATCATTTTCATTTATTTACATAAACAACCATGTTTCGTCAATTATTGTTTTACTTTGTAACAAATCACTAATTTAGGTGGTACTTACGTAAGTACTACAAACACATTAGTTTTATTTTTGGAGCCACACATATTCTTACAAAGTTACTGTCGTTACAAATTCAAATAGACTGGCACGTTACCAATACAAAATTAACTCAAAATAACTCTGAACGTCTCAACAGTACTAAAGGGTCCGGTGGCGGCGACTCGACGTGGCGGCACTCGACGTCAAGGGACTAAATCGTAAGATAATTATGCTACGAAAATTACGTTACAGTGAACACTACGCCACAGACATTACGCTACGATGACTCCGCTACGGAGACTACGCCTCAGCTATAACGCTCCGAAATCTACGAACGATTATATCAAAAAATATTTTCAGTATATCTTGAAACAGTGAAAGTACAAGAAAGAAAGAAAAATAGGTTTATTGGTGACAGAAACACGTGCAAACAAAAACATAAAATTAATTCTAATGACAGGATAAATTAATAAAAACAAAATATATATATATATATATTCACGAGTACAAAGCAGAAGTAGTCGACGGCTGCACGTCATGACTGTGACAAGAAGGCTTCCACTCAGTAAGATGCTGTGCTATAGGACCCACAGCACAGCGCTGATTTTCAGTGGTTACCCGAAAAGGACCTACGGAAACCAAGTCAGATCAAATAATTCGTACACATTCGTATTAAAT
Organism: Globia sparganii; assembly: GCA_949316385.1. Taxonomy (NCBI): domain Eukaryota; kingdom Metazoa; phylum Arthropoda; class Insecta; order Lepidoptera; family Noctuidae; genus Globia; species Globia sparganii. The sequence goes on along the minus strand of OX438663.1, from coordinate 16,403,533 downwards.
CAACTACCTACATAAAGAAAATTAATGTGTTAAATGTCCTTGTTACTAAAGAGCGAACTTAATTTTCATTTATATGAAAAATTAGTATTTTGATGGTCTCAGAGAATCATATTGTAATATGGCAATGAGCTGTGGGCGTCGCGGCGCCGGCCCGCCGACGAAGGCGCCGCGACGTCCTTGCGCCAACTCCAAGGATATTGACTCCACAGGACTTACACAACTGTCGTAGAATTAGCTTTACTAACATGAATGGTACTGTGTTGGCATTGATCCCGTGTCTACAAGCTAAAATACATTGGAGAATGACACCGATTCTGTTGTTCACAACCTAAATTAAATTTAAGTTCAGTGCATCTTTTTTTTTCTATTTCATTATGAAACGGACAGAAGATAATCGGTAATCCATACTTAGTGCTCATTATCGGTATTAGGAAAATCTTATGCAAAATTTCATACTTCTAGGGGTTCAGGCAGTGCGTTATCTGTCAGTAAGTGAATTTAAGAATTTTATTATGTAAAAGGATATACAGATTGGCAGACACATCGATATTTAGGTACGCGAAGTGAAACCACAAATTCAGCACATGATTTCAATTGATAGGGTCTAAATTTTAGAATGTATTATAGAGTTTATTATTTGAGAATTTATTTAAGAGTAGAAATTTAACGTCGGTTATCAAAAAAAAAAAAGTGCAATACCTACCTACACGGTCAAAATTTATGGAACAGCATTTTTTTTTGATAATTGGACACATAGCTCAGAGCACAGGGGTTCAGAATTATGTGTTTCCCTGACACCATGGATTTGTTATTATTTGCTACGTTTATCTTGAAATGTAAAATAACGTAATGACGTAACGTAACGAAACTGTAAAGTTGTTTAAAAAAAATTGAAAAGTAAATAAATAAATGGTTGAGATTTCTTAGAATAATAATCGATAGAATTTTATAATTCTTTTATATTTTACTTATTTTGCTCAAATAAATAAATTTAAAAAAAATATAAAATTCTATTGATTCGTTTTCTAAAAAAATCTCAACCATTTATGCAAAGGTGGGTCAGCTAATTGCTATAACTGATTTTATCGCACACAATATCATTCTACAACACCCCCAATAAGGAACTAATATAAGTAGGTAATTAAGATGTTTATTCATATTTTTCATTTTAATTACATTTGCATCGTAACAAGGTAACGAGCATGATAAACCGTGATAACGTATACATGAATAATTATGTTTTTATCACGTTTATTGTCAACACGTTTCCATAGATAGATAGGGTTGAACTTTGTAATAATAACTGCGTCTTAGGGCTTTCAGCAAAGAAAATTAATAATAAAAAATTATTTTTTACTAATTTGACAGGACTAAACTAATATTTATCTTCTGTCCTTTTCTTAATGAAATAGAAAGAAAAAGAGGCACTGAACTTAAATTTTGTTTAGTTTGTGAACAAGGGAATCGGCTCCAATGTCAATATTCGACAACAATGATTAGATGTGCTCATCAATTTCAATTTCATTGGCGAAATTCGTCCTAAGTATAAAGGGACTGCTGAAGAGCAAGCTAAGGCCATTAAGAACAGAAAAAACAATTACTCGGCCTATTTCCTTCCCTGAATTAATGGATTAATATCCGGTACAAGAATTCTTCCAAGCTCACATTGAATCTGCGATGCAAAATCGATGTATTTGGGTACCCTCCAAATTGTTTTTCAAAGGATACCAAGGAACTTTAGCAAGTTTTTCAGGTGACCATGAATCTCAAATAACCAATCTGCAATGCACATGTTTAAACATTCTATGCATTCTGCTTATGTATACTTTTTTTTACTTTCTTGTTTTAGCACGTTTTACGAATTGTCCGATAATGGTGCCGATTCTCTTGTACACCGAACTAAACTAGCTAAACTATCACTAAAATTCCTTACTTTTGGCGATGAGAATCTTATCGAATTTGACAATCGCGACTCCACGTGTAAGTAGGTACTTTTTTTTTTGTTTGGCTTCGCACGGTTTGGGCATTCAGCCAAAATGTAGGTACTTATTTGCCCTCATCATCATCATCTGCCTAGCCTTTTCCAAACTATGTTGGGATCGGCTTCCAGTCTAAACAGATGCAGCTGAATACCAGTATTTTACATGGAACGACTGCCTATCTGACCTCCACAACCCAGTTACTGGGTAATGTGATATTATTATTATTATTTATTTTACGTCAGACACAGTGATCCATATTTATGTTAGTAGGTATACTTAAAAATTATGTTAGTAACCAAAGAATAAAATACATGTCACAATATTATCTTAGCTGAATTGAAAACTACTTATAATCAAACTGAAAATATAAATTCATAAGTTAAAAAACATATCTAAATCACATATATTAAACATTTACATTTTTAAATTAATATCAATTAACATCAAGAAATTCATAACTAACAATAACACATAGATATTGATACCCCTTGATAAGATTGGTTGTCAGACTTTCGGGCTTCTGACTACCCGTAACGACTGTCAAAGATCCACGAATGACAGCCGGGACCAACGGATTAACGTGCTTTCTAAGGCACGGAGGGGTCTCGGTATGTAAAGATGGTCACCCATCCACAGACTAACCGCGGCAAGCGTAGCTTAACCTGATCGATCGACCTGTGCGGCTGTTATTATTTAGCCACGGGCCCCTCCCCGTGTTTTCTTTTTGAGCCGTAGGTGCGCAGTGGGGCAACCTCGACCTCTTTTTTATGGAATTTTTCACTTTTGTATGGAAAATATGAAAAAATATTACCAACGTGTTGAGTTTTAGGGGTTTACGGGTTCCATAAAGGGGCTCGAAATTTTCATTATTTTTGCGATAGGACACACCGTTTTCGAGATATAAGCAAAAGAAAAGAAAAAATAGTACTGTTTTTGCATCTGAAGTCGAGGTGAATTTTATTCATGCCAACTAATTTTATTCCACACCTTTTTAGTCGTGATTAAAAATACTCAGATTTAGTTAGAAAATCTAAATTTTAGATGAAAAACGTCAAATTCAGAATAGCAAAATTACTATTTTCACTAATGTCTCAATGCAATCTTTGTGCTGTCAAACTAAAATTTAATTAATTTGTGTCACTTTAGTTAATTTCAGAATGGGAAATCGTCGTTTGACAGGAATAAACTAATTTTGGTGATTTTTAGTCTAGTTTAGACGCCTTTGTGACAAGAGAATCGGCACCAATGGCTCATTTTGTGGATATGCTTACAGAGTGTTAGGTTAAACGATGGACACAGTTTAAGGGAGTGTAAGTAGTACTCATGGAAATGAATAGCTTTACTATGGGACCGACTCTGAAATCTAAAATAAAATATTATCTAAATATAAACTTAATAATATTATAAAGAGAAAAGATTTTTTTTGTATGTTTGTTTATTACACTTTCACACTAAAACCGTAGAACGAATTTGGATGAAAATTAGCACATGGGTGGACCATGATCTGGGTTAGGTCATAGGATACTTTTTATCCCGATATTCCCATGGGATTGAGACGTATAGAGGAGAAACCGCGGGGCGTAGCTAGTGTGAAAATAAAGTAAGCTGTTCTCTACATTTTGTCGAGTTATGCAAACATCCAATGGACCTAACTAGTGTCTTTTTTAGTCGATTTGTGGGTTGCCCTTATAGGTAATAAAATTGATCATTTTCATTATTATAATCCCATAAAGTATTTCCGTCGTTAAACCTAGCATGTATAAAATATACTTAGTCGATAGCAGGCCTAACTAGCCATGCTCTAAATGCATGCACATCACCCCCGACCATGTAAAGTTGCAATAAAATGACCACCATCTGCATCCATCCAAAAATAATTTATTTGTAACGGACTGACGGACTAGCCAAAGCTAATAATACACAAATTGTATCTGTAAAGCATTGTAAAAGCCAGCACGTTTCGCCCGCACGTGGATACTGACCCATTCAGTAAATACGAGATCGAAACGATGCACAGCAATGGAATAAAATGGTCGTAAGCGAGTTACGCTATTACCCAACTATACAACATACCACACGCTTAATTCGACGGAGTAAACAAAACTGCACGTTTACCATTTTTTTTGCCTTTCAAAAAGGTTATATTTTGAGATCCAAATGCCATAGATATACGACGGACGGTTAGTGAAACATGTAAAGAATCACAATAGAGAAATGTGTTAGCCTAACTCAAATCAGCTTAAAAATGAGAAAAATGTGATAGACTTTTAGTCATACGAGTGACGATATGACTGATATAATGCTAGTTGTCCTTTTGGTACACGCGAATCAGTAATAAACATTTTGATAGTATAGGATAAACAATTATGTATCTCTCGCTTAGATCAGCACCCTAATCGCGTAAATCACTATCAATCTCAATCGTATATTTTGTGGTCTACAAATACATAATTAATTAATAAAAATAAAAAATTATATCCTAACTTAACTAAAACTATTCACAAACTGAAATATAGCGTCGAAAAATTCATCCGCATCGCTGTCGTCTTGTAATGTACCCAAGAGACTGACGGCATTAACACGTTCTATGCAATGCTTAGCCTCTGACCAAGGTAAAAGCCAGTCCTTGGGTCACGGGAAGTGTCAACCAGCCGTTTCGAGATTTATTAGACAGGACCATACCAGACCATAGTTTCAATTTCGAGAACGCTGCGATATCCGATATATAGAAATCATTCCATTTCATCATTCACCTGTGGCCTCATTTTCGGTTTCCTCTAAGTTCGCCAATAAAATAAAGTAAGTAGGTAACTAGGTAGTATTCAAATCAAGGCACTCTCGAAATTCTGAAACTTATTTTCCTCAAGTTAAAGCCGTTAAAAAATATTTTACCCTAAGGGTGCGGATTCTCAGCCTAATTTGAATAAATGAATGAATTTTGTACTTAAATTATGAAATAAACAACTTAATTTTACCTGACAAAGAACCCCTTACATATCTAGATTTTGTGCTTAATTTCTGTAACATTTTCGCTTGAAATATTCTGTCTATATGCCCTTGACCGCATTGCCGCGCCCGACTGGGTTAGACGCACAATCTACTTAAATTTATAACCCGTAGAAACTGACTGGTGCCCCATTCTAAATGAGGGTAGTAGTCATGCCCTAGTTGTGTCAATATTTTACAACAGAACACATGGTTTGGTCAGTAAATAAGGCTGCATAACTCCAAGTTTAAATGTGTACTTTTTAGTACAATATAAGTATGCTATGAAAACCAGAATACCACCACTGCGGTATTTATTTTCTAAATATCATATGCTGATATAAGAGCCTTTTTGGCCTCGCACAGTTCTTTTTTTTCCATTGTGATTTTTTTAGTTTTAAATGCTCCTTTTTTACTATTTATATTTCCTGTGCGTGTCCCAAATAAAATATTTTTCTTTCTTTATGTGACATGAAATATTGGTAGCTTTTATACCAAAAGTTCCGTTTCTAATATTTGAATAATACTTTTTCGTCTTTAATAGGCCATAATGGACCTTTATTCTGAGAAATGTTGAATGAGTCGACAGCGTAATTTCCACATCAAATATTTAGCCTTGTGATTCGGAAATTAGTTGGCAAATCTTTGTATTCTTGTTTCAACACTCCGAACCTATCAAATAAAACAACTGAGTAAATAAAATTTGCTTACAAATCGCTTTACTTTTTCTCTGAAAGAATATTATTTTCTTCTTTTTTGTGAAATCAAGTCATTTACACGTACAATGGATCTTCGGCGAAGTAAAATGAATTTTCAATCGCTGTTTTCCTTTCCCAGTAATAAAATACACGATTTTGAAAGTTTATTTTCCCAGATGAGGTGCTTTTTCGACCAGTGTCGCATATCTATACTGCATTGCCCTTGAACTCTTACATTGGAAGGTATATACAGACCACCTATACTTACGTGTGTATATACGATTACGTTCGCAACGAACAGCTGACGATTTTCTTTCTATCTGTGCGAACCAGAGGAATTATATAAGTACCTATTGTATTTAGAATTAAAGCCTCCGGTCACGTAACGTGAACTATTTAGTTTGGTCTATTAAGTAGTTATTAGTTACGTAGTTGCTTTTGTCCTGGACAGGTATAAAATGAGGTATTAGATAAGAGTATTTTATGTTTCAAAGGGATCTGTCCCATGCATGTTTCGTAACAGGCACCTACGCAATGTTTAATGGGGCTTAAAAAGAGCCGTCTGAATAATACATAAGGAGAAAACTGCAAACGGGTAACAAAAGATACCGACTATTTTTTCTATTAAATTATAGTCGATTGTCGTGTAAAGTCGCAAAAATCATGCAAAGCATATGCGTGTCGCTAGTTTGATATAAGTCATGCTTCTATTGTGCAGGTACATACTTAATTTGACTCTTTACAAAACCTATAAATAACAAAATCACATTTTTTTTTAAGTCACTCGTCAATTTTATCAAGAAGGAAAAAGGTTGCATATGTAATTTGAAACACCTGCTGGTTTCGATGAAAAAAAGTTATTTAAAAGCCATAAGCAGAACAAAAAAAATAAGCGTTTAATGGTTTTTTTTTACGGGAAATGGCCTGCGTTCTACTCAGTGTATTTCAAAAGTTTTTATTTTTATTTTACATAGACTGATTTTTTCTTCTATTAAGTTAGTTAAATAAAAAAAAGTTAAAAACATTAATAGTTTTATATGTAATAATATTGTTACTAAAATGCTAGCAATTTCAGAAAGTTTGCAGCGACTTATGCTTTATTTCCTCCAATTCACTGCAGTCACAGACGGAAACATTTTCTCAAGGCTACAAAAATTTTCAGCGACACGTGTACGAACTGACATACCTACTCACCTATGATATATTGATAATGTCTTTGTTTAAACAGTTTATATAGTTAGCACAAGCCTTGTTGTTAGGAGTGAGTATGTAAAAATGTAAAGAGGTGTCGTGAGGCATGACAATACGAATGCAGTTCAAGGCCACTGCAGCGGCCGCGGCCGTCTGTGACATGAAAGCTTCCTCGTTTATTTACGCCCCATTGGACGACTCAATTTAGTACAAACTAGTCGACTCGACGAACTCACAGCACGGGACTAGCGGGCAAAGTGAAACGTTTTATTTATATTTCGAGTTGCAACACCTTTGAGTTCATGCTCTATGATTCATGGTGATTTCATAAATGGAATGATGCCAGTTTCAATCTTACAACAGGCCATAAACAAAAAAAACATCAATATCATGAGAATTCTGTCTCACATATTTATCCTCACTATATGTACCTATATTTTTGTTGAAAGCTGTCTGTTCGACGAAAACGAAAAATTTAAAATCCTCAGGAGTAGGTACATTCCTCGGAGATTTGTTACCAATGCAAAATTTTATAGTAGATACTGTCTGTTCGTTGACTCGAAATATATTACAATTTTACTACATTCTTGAACTATACTTTATGGTAGCAGAGATAAAAGTTGTGTTGAAGAATTCTGCTGTATTTGATTAACTAAATTAACTACTAGGTAGACTGCTATTGATAGGTATTTTTAAAATTAATAAAACAGCCAAAATACATAATAGTTAGAGTAAGTACCTACATAATAGTTTCACAATATCTTATAGATATCAGACCTCACTATTGGCTAATCAACAGATCAAATAAGTACCTAAATATGCCTTAACAACCTAACTTTGCACGGACGGCCGGTAAGATCTAAATTGCAGAAATCTTAGAAACGAATATAAACGGTAAAATACAACCTTGCAACTGTAAAATACAGGGTTGCAGGACATCGCCCCGCAAACTCTAACCATTAATTCAGCACAAGATTGCGTATACATTTTTCGTCGGTTATCAAAATAAAAACCGGCCAAGTGCGTGTCGGTCCACGCACAATGAAGGGTTCCGTAGTTGAAATGAATTTATCCCAAGAACAAATTTAACATTTTAGTTGAAAATTATGCTCTCCCATTACATTGCAACTGCAAATTTAAGTTGGTCGACTATTACTCGTAAACTTGTAAAGCCTAATTAAAAAGAAAACTATCACAGCTGAGTAGCTGTGATAGTTTTCTTTTTAATTTCGTTATATATATATACTTACTAATGCCGTGAATTTTTAGAGATATCAAAAGCAAACATTTGGCTGGCAGTGGATGGGACACTTGACTCTAACAATAATTAGCACTTTAAGGCGGATATTACACTGCAACGTGCTACGTGACGGGGCGCTGGAAACGGAGCCAAACTGCCCACACGGAAGAGCGTTTTCAATGAGTTTGTATGTAAAATATTACGCGCGGGGGGCCCGTTATCTGCGTCCCGTTGCGTGGCGCGTTGTAGTGTGTGATCCGCCATAAGCTTAATATTTCACAAACGGATCCCTGAATCGAAAAAAGGTTTTCACAAACCAGCAACATTTTTTAAAGACCTATCCAACGATACCCCACGCCATGAGGTAGACGAGAAAAAAAAACATCCCTGCTTTGCGTGTGGAGGTAGGTAACCTAATTTTTTTTCCAAGATTTTATTTTACCATTTTATCGGCGTGATTAATATGTATATCCATGCCAAATTATAGCTTTCTAGTACTAAGAGACGGAGAGACAGACATGGCGAAACTATAAGAGCGTTTCTGCACTACATCAGTTCCAGATCCGACTTCAATCCGAATTGGGAATGTTCTAAATTCGGACGGATAGAGTTCGGATCTAGTGCATACAAATAGGACTAGGTCACTTCGGACCGGCATTTCTCGGATTCGGAGAATCGCTCTAAGGATTCCTTGTTGACTATGGAACCCTAATTATCAGCTGTATCATAGAAAAGTGCAATACCTACGCGGTCAAAATGTATCGAACAGCAATTTTTTTTTTTTGTTTCATAGTCATGTACTCAATCTGGTAACAGGTTGTTGTATAACAACAGCGTCTTAACCTACAAGTAGGTATTACAGACGCCAGCACATCAAGCTACCCGAAACTGTAAAATTTTCTTAACCATCTTTGAACCTTATGGTTTAGCGATAAAGTTGAAAATCTGTTAAAGAAATTTGACAGATTGTAGTAGATTGATGTGCTGGCGTCTGTACAGCCGTATATATCAACTTGTAGGTTAGTAATCCCGTTAACTAGCACAGATAATTTATTTATATCCATCAACTGAATTTACGATCCATGGGATAGGATTAACTGGGTCAACGATTTAATACTGTTAATAGTGTTTAGGGCAGAGCTATACGAGAGTACGCCATCGATGATGCATCGCTGGTATTTCTTTGACCTAGTAATGTTGAGTCATCGTGAAAACGCTATACGCAATATTGCCTTGGTTGCTACGTATGTATATTGAAGTATCTATTTTGATGGAACTCTTAGTAAGTTTTTGAAGTTATAGTCGAGTTCATTAATATATTGGCAGTGACAATATTTCAAAACATTGTAAACTTTAAAATAATCATATAATTCTATATAAACGTACATCAATAAAATGTTATCATATAAACTGTTCATAAGGTCTAAGTTTTTATAGAATTATATGATTATTATAATTCTTACAATATTTTGAAATATTATCACTGCTAATATATTAATGAACTCGACTGTACCTCATCTGCCTAACCTTTTCCCAACTATGTTGGGGTCGGGTTCCAGTCTAACCGGATGCAGCTGAATACCAGTATTTTACATAGAGTAACTTTCTGTGTGACCTCCACAGCCCAGTTACTGGGTAATACGATAACCCTTGGTAAGACTGGTTGTCAGACTTTCGGGCTTCAGATTATCCGTAACGACTGTCAAAGATCCACGAATGCAGAATGACAGCCAGGACCAACGGCTTAGCGTGCTTTCCGAGGCACGGAGGGATCTTGGTATGTAAAGATAGTCACCCATCCACAGACCAACCGCGGCAAGTGTAGCTTAACCTGATCGATCGACCTGTGCGTCTATTATTATTAGCTACGGGCCTCTGAAGTTATAGGTACCTACTGTATCTAATATGTGTATGTTTTTTTTTAATTTTCTGTCACTACTCTCGTTTTTATGTCGGACTTAGAGGTAGGTACTGATGTGTACAAAACAGTACCTGTCTGTATTGTGCTGTGTCTTCATCCTTGAGGTAAAGCTAGACGAAGTAAACACATCAAAAACATAATTTGGGAGTACAGACGACAACACATCAAGCTACCTGAAACTATCAAATTTTCCCAATCAACCTTGAACCTAATACTTTAGCGATAAAGTAGAAAATCTAATAAAGAAATTTGACAGATAGCTTAGTAGCTTGATGTGCTGGCGACTGTACCTTCAAGCAGCGGAGACATTTATATCTAGCTTAATTCTCATTAAAATCAAAAAAAGAAAATACGTTTATTTGCGGCAAAAATGGCACAAACGCAAAAGTTGGTGGAAAATATACATCACATCCACGCTCGGCCATCGCTCAGCATAATGCTAAGACCCTATACTAGACAGAACCCCAGCGCTGGTTTTCAGTGATAGCCAGCGTTGACGTGTTGACGCAGTGATCCACGCCTTCTTCAGCATAAGACTTTCGCTTGCTTTTCGACTAATAATAAGTCGCTTGGAGAGTGGTTTTCCCACCACTAATGAACAGAGTGTCTGAAATTGTGGTATGAACACATTACATTAAAGTCTACACTAAAACAGAGCTACGAAGTTAATTAAAGGACCAGCATGGCGACACAAACGCAAGTGAGTAGTGTTGGAAAATTAACTAGGTATCTAGTTTTGTTTTGAAAAATAGTCAAGCAAAGATGTAAGCCTTTCCATGTGAATTTTGTCTGCAGTAGGTGCGTACTTCGTTGTAAATCTTGTCTGGGCTATAAGACAATTTTAATAAAAAGTAAATCATGCAAGCTCAAAAGACGGAGTTAATTTACCAAACTAGGGCAGTTATACCTACACACTGTTGTAGCGCCGTCATACACACGACGCGACTTCCCAACTCGTCCGCGCAGTAAACATTATTCTCTTAGCCGTTAATTAAACGAGCCCCTACAAAACTTACCCGGCATGTAATTACTGTCAGCCTTGAAACTTTATCTAGGATAATTAACTTCATATAACAACAGAATTTATTAGAAAAAGTTTGTATTTTTTTTTATTAATAAAATTAACGATCCGCCTCTGCTCAAAACAGTTTTTACGACTTGGTACAACATCGAGATTTTTTTTAAATTTAATTTTAATGTTCTATGTACATTATAAAACTTTCTCGAAATATGTATTAATAATGGTGAAAACCGCATCAAATCCGTTGCGTAACGCGGTCACACAGACAGACACAAAAATACTTTTATAAAAAAAAAACAATTTGTTTCTTTGAACGCGCTAACCTTTGAAACTACCAGTCGGATTTGAAAAATTTGATAGCCCAATTCTTGAAGAAGGCTAAAGACTATTAAGGGCCTATACTACCTCAAATGGCTTAGCATGATCCTCCGTTATGTCGAAAATACTGCAGCATTAATTTTGAAATAAATATATGGTAAAGTTGAGGATTAATGTTAGGTCTTATGTTAGACGAAAACACGATTTCATAAAATTTTCTCGATAGAAAAAAATTCCAAAGTTACCTCTAAACCGAACAATAAATCGCTGGCATTCAAAAATTACTTCAAATTTGATCATGAAACTTTGTATACTAACCGAACTAACTATAAAACAGGTCTTATGTTATTTACTTTTTTTAAATTACCATTGTTTTCACCGTATAAAGCAAATACCTAAACTATTGGCGCTGCCTGCCGCCTAGCACCACACTCTGTCTCGCTCTCACTCAGTCCGCGAGCAGTATCGTGTGAGCGAGATAAAGAGTGAATTTTAGCTGAGGTAGTGTAGGCTCTTAAACATTACGCAAGAACCCTTAGGAGCCGAGCAAAAAGAAGAAATTCGGAGAGAACGCTAAGTGAAAACGAAGCAATAGGCTGGCGATGCGATGCCGTGTGGGTCGGGGGCCGAAATTACACGCGGACGAAGTCGCGGACTGAAGCTAATGTAAAATATGTTTCGATATAGAAAAGATAATGGCAAGAAAATAATACGCGGTTCATTAAATTTGGTTGGCTCGTGTAATATTGCCTTTAGGTATCTACAGCGAATAGGCTTATAGGAAACTGGCAGCGCCCCGCGGTTTCACCCGCGTTAATTTCGATCCCGTGGGAATATCGGGATTAAAAGTATTTGTTAATCCTAACTATTAACGTTCGATGGTGATTGAGTAACAAACATCCAAACATCTTCAACAAACAAACTTTCACATTTATAATATTAGTAGGAAGTAGGAAAGTAGGATGATTGGAAATAATAAATTGAGTAAGAAAAAAGTTGTATTAAAGTATTTATAAAAATAAATAATTGAGCCACTCCGGCTCCTCAGCCCAGAGGTTGTTCGGAAATAATAGGCTACTCAAGAAAATAAATAGCCTATGTTTGTCTGCATTAGTTGAGCTCAACAGGGTGGACGAAGGAGCAAAAACTAACGGAGAAAAATAAACCGAAAGAGATGTTCAATGCTTCTTTTCCAAAGAACAAAAAGACAATCTCCAAGCTCTCTTGTTACTTTTACTTTACTTCAGTCCTAATTCCTGTAGAATAACATAATTTTCTAAGAATTTAAGCATGTAAGTATACCGCCTGTGTTCCACGAAAGATTTGGCAGAAGTGTAAGTAGACACTTCCTTATATGTTTGCCATTTATATTTAAGGCCCATATACTTACTGGGGGGCGAGCCTACTGAAACCTAATGGAAAATCCTCACTCCTATACTTTGCCATTTATATCAAACGCCAGGGATCCTACTAGGGGCGCGAGCACGGGATAGGCTCGCGCCCATTGCAACATCCAAACAAACAACCAGAAATCTATAGAACAACTAGCTGACCCAGCAAACGTCGTTTTGCAAAAAAAAAAATAGATAATAGCCGATTCTCAGACCTACCCGATATGCACACAAAATTTCACACAAATCGGTCCAGCCATTTCGGAGGAGTATGGTAACTAACACTGTGTCACGAGAATTTTATACATTAGATAATCATAAAAGCAGAAAACTCCCTCAAATCTTCATAACTATCAAAAATGCACAATCATAATCTCACAAACGTCTAAATGCGAACCGCAGACTGTCGCTTAACGTCCATTGTTGCAATCTTTTTATTCGAGGCGTGTCGGATACGCGGCTCATGTCGATACCACTTAAAATGCAACCGACTTTGTGGAGCAGAAAACGTGCAAGACATTTCAATATGCATAGCATTACAAGAATAGGATCTTGTAGGATATTTCTACGAGGTTCCGTTATTCTAAAATGCAAGGGCGTCCCGAGTGGTTTGCCGGACAGGGAGGATTACGGTAACATGCTTTGTTGAGCTGTTCATTTCCTGTTGTCATGTCAGATTATTGTAAAACCGTTTCATATAACTGGGACCGTTTCATGCCCAGAACAGGAAATGTGTCGAACTATCGATCGAGTTTGCGTTATTTGGACCGCCCTCTCTCTCTCTTTACTAGATCGCTTTTATTCGATCAAAATATAATACTTTGATCAATGGTTTTTAGCGATATAACTCATTACGACACCCTATGCAACAGTATTCTCATCATCTGCCTAGCCTTTTCCCAACTACATTGGGGTCAGCTTCCAGTTTAGCCGGAGCTGAATACCAGTATTTTACATGGAGCGACTGCTTATCTGACCTCCGCTACCCAGTGACTGGGTAATACGATACCCCTTGGTAAGACTGGTTGTCAGATTTTCAGGCTTCTGACTACCCGTAACGACTGTCAAAGATGACACCACATATGACAGCCGGGACCAACGGCTTAACGTGCTTCCCGAAGCACTGAGGGGTCTCGGTATGTAAAGATGGTCACCCATCCCCAGATCAACCGCGGTAAGCGTAGCTTAACCTGATCGATCGACCTGTGCGTCTGTTTTGACTTTATCTATCCTTTTTATTTGCAACGCAATGAAGTCATCCATTGGTTTTTGCGAGACACGAGTGCAGACGCCAGCACATCAAGCTACTACAATCTGTTAAATTTCTTTAATAGATTTTCAACTTTATCACTAAAGCATAATGTTCAAAGTTGATTGGAAAATTTGTCAGTTTCGGGTAGCTTGATGTACTTTCACCGGTTTAAGTAGACACAAACCCTAACATCAGCAGCCTAATTACAATTACAATCACAAGCTAAATCATTTTGAAGGAAATTGCTAATCCATTGCTTCATATGTTTGAAAAATTCGTCTGCTCAACAACGTAAATAACGCAATGAATGTTGTTGAACTGTCAAAATGAAACCCATTGCTACTGATAGTGTGTTACGCAATTACCCCGCAGGATTATCTCTTGCAACATAGACTAGTTTCACCTTTTAGCCAGTCATAACACATAGTCGAAACAATTTATCGATTTAAATACAAACTATCTATTCAATTTTTGATTAAGTAGGTCATTAGGTGCTTTGTGGTTCTAGTAGAGCCAACACGAGTGTGCAACCTTCATACCTCAGTAATAACACGTTGATAACGATCACAATTATTGTTCACGACACAATTTTTGTGTCGTACCCATAAATATTAATTGTTGCTAACTAAAGTGGGATAAGTAGGTAAGGCCGGGTTTTACGGGTACTGATTCCTGTACCACTCCTATACGATTCCGCGAAAATCGTGATTCCGGTTCGTAATGAACGGAAACCGGAACTGCTACCGTCGTTTCGTATAGGTCTATGTCCCAGACTAACCACTTACCTATGGTCTGTTCCAAAAGTAGGTATCCAATAAAATGTAAACAAATGGTTTAAAAAACATATGTACTGTGTATGCCAATTTATAGTGCCACTTGCAAATTGAGCGCTTTGATTTGATTTATTTGAATACTTTTACCGGATATTCTAATCTATACATATAATAAATCTGTAGAAAAGTCATTTTTGTACATTGAAGAAATTGAAACAAAAAATAGCCAGCGTGTGAAAAGATAAGTAACAGAACCCATTTCCATCATTTTTGAAATTTTTGTCTGTTTGTCTGTTTGTCTGTTTGTTTGTGCGCACATCACGTAAAATCTACGAATTCAATGCTGACAATGTTTATATAAAAAAATTATACGCAACTTGAGGTTTAACTTAGTTTTTGTTTCATCGAAATCGGTTCACTCTATCAAAAGATATGATTAATTTAGTGAGTTCAAGAAGTAAAATATTACGTTACGCAATTAAGTATAGTACTTGCAACGACATCTTAAGACTAAAAATAGAACTAATGTTGATAGTTGAAATCTAAATCCGATAGATGGCGTTGTGCAAATGACGTCATTTTCTGAATCGCGGTGTTAAGATTTTCCGCGCGAGGATGACGTCCACCGTGTTTACTAGGCAAATTGGGTTTCGTTAGGTGTCTTAAAAGTTCTTGCGTGTGTCGTAAAAGTTCTTTGGTTGCTTGGTTTATCGATTTTCTAAATTGGTCGAAAAAAAAGTATTTGCTTATCTTATTGGTTTCGTTTGGTCAACTTTGGTCATTGGTTTGAAGTACGAAGTAAAGATTGTATTTGATTTACTTCGTAGTTTGAATCCAATAGTGCCAATCGTTATACAGTAAGTTAGTGTTGCCAATTCGTTGAGTCACGACCACGAAGAGACGATACGTTGTCACACTAGACTGTTCGACGCACCGTTCTTTTAAGTTTGTAGGCTATTCAGTCATAAGTGTTGTTAGTTTTGTTTATTGCTTTAATTTTCCTTGAAAATGCCTCAAAGAAAAAAAACTAACCTTTCGCTGCGTAGCCGAAATGCGAAAAGGATGAGACTTTGTAGGTCTCAGGAATCGGAAGAAGATCGTGAAGCACGGTTATCTGCTAACCGAGAGCACATCGCTCTTTCACGTGAATCGGAAACGTTCACCGAAAGGGAGTCACGTTTAAGTTCACAAAGAACACGGACCGCGACTTTGCGGTCTCAAGAGAGTATCCAGGAACGCGAAGACCGGCTGTCTGCTGATCGGGAGCGCCACTCTCTCTCACGTGAGTCAGAGACATTCACAGAAAGGGAGTCGCGCTTAAGTTCGCAAAGAACTCGGACCGCGACTTTGCGTTCTCAAGAGAATATCCAGGAACGCGAAGTTCGGCTGTCTGCTGATCGGGAGCGCCAGTCTCTCTCACGCGAGTCAGAGACTTTCACAGAAAGGGAGTCGCGCTTAAGTTCGCAAAGAACTCGGACCGCGACTTTGCGTTCTCAAGAGAATATCCAGGAACGCGAAGTTCGGCTGTCTGCTGATCGGGAGCGCCAGTCTCTCTCACGCGAGTCAGAGACTTTCACAGAAAGGGAGTCGCGCTTAAGTTCGCAAAGAACTCGGACCGCGACTTTGCGTTCTCAAGAGAGTATCGAGGAACGCCAAGCACGTCTGTCATCTGACCGAGAGCGACACGCTCTCTCGCGCGAGTCTGAATCTCTCTCCCAAAGAGAAGAACGATTACAAATAGCTAGACATAACTATGTAGGTGTACAAAGAAACAATGAAAGTTATCTTGCATCTGAAAGGGAAAGAATAGATGAACTAAGACGAGCAGAAACAGCAGAACAACGTCAATCTCGCCTAGAACTAGAACGAGCTCGATACCATATGAATAGAGAAACAAATAGCGGAGCTGATGAGTCCATGGAAAATGACGATGCAAATATTTTATTACCTTGGGACAATAGGGAAAAATCAGGGTTCACATATTCGTCTAGAATTAATTATGCTGGCTTTACTTTCGTGGGTGACATGAGAGAAATTTGTAATTTTTGTCATGCTTTGAAATGGAGGAAAGAGACAGATGGAATGTGCTGCTCAAATGGAAAAATTGTTCTTCCAAATTTCCAAGATCCACCACACTTACTTAAAAGTCTCCTGAATGGCGATCATCCCCAGTCGAACCGTTTTTTGGATAATATTCGTTTATATAACAGTGCTTTCCAAATGACTTCCTTTGGGGCAAAACAAATAACGGAAGGACCGTTCATGCCAACCTTCAAAGTACAAGGTCAAGTTTATCACCTTATTGGATCTTTGCTGCCAGAAAATGAACCCAAATTTCTCCAAATTTATTTTGTATCCGATTACACGCAACAGCTCAATGTTAGAAATCACAATTTTCCCCAGCTCAATGCTGAGCTTTTGGGTCAACTTCAAGAATTGCTGCATCACGTTAACCAGTACGTTCGTGAATTCAAAGCTGCATTGGAGTCAATTCCACAAGGCAGCAATGATTTCAAAATTGTTATAAGTGCCGATAGACGTCCTGTGGGTGAACACCGTGGAAGACACAATGCACCCGTCGCAGATGAAGTTGCAGTTGTTTTAGTCGACCAGGAGTGTGAGAGACGTGATATCGTGTTGCGTACACGCGACGATCGCCTTCAACGCATTTTGGAAACCCACCGAGCTTACGACGCCCTGCAATATCCACTAATTTATTGTCATGGTGAAGATGGGTACAATTTTGGGCTGTACCAAGTGAACCCTACTACGAGAGTCACTAATTATCAAAAAAAAATATCTGCTCAACAATACTATTCCTACCTTTTACAAATAAGGCAAAACAGTTTCGTATATTTGCAACGATTTCGTGGTTTGTTCAGCCAATTTATTGTGGACATGTACGCAAAAATAGAAACTGAACGTTTAGTGTATATTCGCACTAACCAGCGACGGTTACGCGCTGAAGAATACGTGCACTTGCGGGACGCCATGCAATCAGATAATAACGTCGAAAACTTGGGTCGATTGGTTATTTTGCCATCCAGTTTCACAGGCGGTCCGCGGTATATGCACGAACGAACGCAAGATGCTTTTTGTTACGTCCGTAAATACGGCCGGCCGGACCTTTTTATAACATTTACAACAAATCCAAAGTGGACGGAGATTTGCCAGGCACTTCTCACAGGACAGGCGTCATACGACAGACATGACATTATTGCTAGGATTTTTCATTTAAAACTCAAAGTCTTGATTAATCTACTTACAAAGGAGAAAGTTTTCGGTTCAACTCTTTGTTTTATGTATAGCGTCGAGTGGCAAAAGCGTGGTTTACCCCACGCGCACATTCTTCTGTGGCTGGAAGAAAAAATTCGTCCCGATGCTATAGACAGTGTCATAAGTGCAGAATTTCCGGACTATAATGCAGATCCGATTTTGCATGACATAGTAAAAACACATATGGTTCACGGGCCATGTGGCCTCTTAAACAGGGAATCACCGTGCATGAAAGATGGTCAATGCTCAAAAAAATACCCCAGAGCACTGAAAGAACTAACTATGGCTGGGGAAAATGGGTATCCGCAATACCGGCGAAGATCACCGTCACAAGGTGGTTTCACAGCTACTGTCAGATTCCGTGGACAAGAAATAATTCTAAATAATAGTTGGGTGGTACCGTATTCTCCAGTTTTGTCAAACGCTTTTCAAGCACACATTAATGTTGAAATTTGTAATAGCGTCGAATCTATAAAATATATATGTAAATATGTTAATAAAGGTAGTGATCAAGCCATGATAGCACTAAGAAATAACAACCAATTTGATGAAGTGACAAGGTATCAATCTGGCCGATACATAAGCTCTTCGGAGGCAGTTTGGCGCATTTTGAGTTTCCCTATTCATGAAAGGTATCCGCCAGTCATCCATCTTGACGTGCACCTGGAAGGCGGGCAGCGAGTTTACTTTCAGCCAGAAAATGTGGCAGAAAGAATGAACAACCCAAGACAAACCACCTTGCTCGCATTCTTTCGCCTTTGCGAAAGAGACAATTTCGCTAAGTCTCTGTTGTACAATGAAGTGCCACATTATTATACTTATAACAAGCAGCAAGGTGTTTTTAATCGCAGGAGACGTGGAACTGCTGTAGAAGGCGAGTCCGGCATTTTTAAAGAACACGTGATTGGAAGAGTATACACGGTGCACCCAAATAATGCAGAGTGTTATTATTTACGCCTTCTTCTTCACACAGTGCGAGGACCTACTTCTTTTGCTGAGCTCCGCAAAGTGGACGATATAGAATATCCCACATTTCAAGCTGCTTGCCGCGCACGGCATTTATTAGATGGCGATCAGCATTGGGATGATGCTTTAGCCGAAGCATGCGTCAGTGATAGTCCACATCGTTTGCGCCATTTATTTGCCATTTTGTTGACATTTTGTGGCCTATCGGACGCTGGGCAGTTGTGGCAAAAATATAAAGACGCGTTTGCCGAAGATTTTTTGAGACAGCAAAATATAAATAGTGAAACTTCTGACCAAGTACGTGAAAGCTGCCATAATAGGGCTTTGCTGGCTATACAAGATATAGTTACAAGTATAGGAGGGAACCCCCTCAGTCAATACGGCTTGCCGACACCGACAGTTGGTGGGGAACGAATTAATAGGGAGTATACATCTGAAATAAATTACAACCCCGAAGAGTTAGCAGAAATATTGCGAAATGGCTGTTCAAATTTGACGTCAGAACAACGTCAAATCTTTGATAGAGTATGCTGTAGTGTAGAACATTCATTAGGAGAAATGCTGTTTTTAGATGCACCTGGTGGAACAGGTAAAACTTTCCTCACTAAAGTTATCTTGGCTCAAATAAGGAGCCAAAACAAAATTGCCCTTGCCGTCGCTTCCTCAGGAATAGCTGCCACTTTATTACCAGGAGGAAAAACTGCACATACAACATTTAAAATACCAATCGACTTGGACCGCACAGAAAACCCTGTTTGCAACGTGTCTCGCAATAGTGATAAAGCAAGGGTTTTACGCGATTGCGCCCTTATCGTTTGGGACGAGTGTACGATGGCAAATCGTAAAGCTGTGGAAGCTGTAGATAGAACGTTGCGAGATATAAGACAAAATGACCGACCGATGGGAGGCTTAACGGTGCTATTCTGTGGAGACTTCAGGCAGACACTCCCTATAATACCCAGAGGAACGAGGGCCGATGAAATAGGTGCCTGTTTAAAGAGCTCTATTTTATGGCGTAGTGTCATATTAACTAATTTGAGCTTTAATATGCGAGCATATTTGGGAGGTGACGCAAACGCGCAGGTTTTCTCAAATTTACTACTTCAAATTGGTAACGGCACATACCCGACTCAAGAAGGAGGTAAAGTAACTTTAGTCGAAAGCCTGTGTTCTTCTGTTGCCTCACAGCAGGAACTCATTTCCTCTGTATACGGAGATCCATCAGAGATCTCGAACCATGACGCTGCTTGGCTATGCCAACGAGCTATTTTGGCACCTCGCAACGACCAAGCAGCAGCAATAAATTCTCAAATATTGGTACATGTTTCTGGAGAAAGTAGGGAATATTTATCTATTAACACGGTTTTAGAAGAAGGAGATGCCACCCACTATCCAGTAGAGTTTTTAGACTCTCTAAATACACCAGGTCTTCCAGCACACAAAATTTATTTAAAAGTCGGAGTACCAATCATTCTACTCAGAAATTTAAGCCCACCAAAACTATGCAATGGAACTCGGTTGAGAGTAACAAATCTCCAACGAAATGTCATCGAAGCCGAAATCTTAACAGGTTGCGGCTCCGGTGATGTTGTTTTCATTCCCAGGATACCCATTATCCCCAATAATTTTCCGTTTACTTTCAAACGTGTGCAATTTCCTGTAAGCCTCTGTTACGCTATGACTATTAATAAAGCCCAAGGCCAGACGTTATCCGTTGCGGGTGTAGACCTTACTTTTGATTGTTTTTCACACGGCCAACTCTATGTTTCTCTATCACGTGTTAGCAACCCAAACAACCTTTTTGTATATGCTCCGGGTAATTCCACCGCTAACATAGTATATAGAGAAGCATTAACGTAATCAACTATACCAAAGTCAGGACTCTTATCTAAATCATCAAAAAGGTGATATACTCTTGTCTAAACGACGTTGTTTTGTTCTCGACAACCACGCGAACGAAGTCGCGGGCACAGCTAGTTTTAAAATAATCACCTTAAAGATTTTTCTATTTGACAATTGAGTTTAATTTTTAACCTCAATTTTCATCAATCATTTTTCAATTAAAATTGCAAATAAAAATGAATATGATATAAATTCCCTATAGTATGTGTATGCGTAAGAATTTAACTTGAACAGTGTTTGTTTACACTTTCATTATATACTTTTGGATCAGACTATACTTCTTTACATTCAGGTAATGATATTAAAAAAATATGAATAAAAAGATGCGGTCTATGACGTCATTGACCTAAGAGAAGTCGGTGAAGGTTAAATCTTTCAATAAGTTGTCATATACCAGTCGTTATTGGTAGTATTTTTACCGTTACACATTATCCACCTTACTAATAAACGTTGTATAGCGTCTGTATCGTTATACAACGCTTTGTCTTCTTACTAAAATTACTGACGACTGAAAGAGAGAAATCGGTGTGTAACTATTCATCTGATTTATTTATATATAGTTAATTAAAACAGTATACAACACCAATTACTATAATTAACATAGAGACAATATTACTACGTTGACAGAATTATGTTTAATACATAGTTTAATTTAAAACTAACATGGCACAGTGGACACTGGACTCCCTTGCATACTTTCTCTCACAGAACACCAAACATGTACACATAATTTGACTCCATTCATCCGCAAATATATTACATTCAGGGTTGGCAGTCATAAGGGCATTTAGCACCTTTAAAGTACCTACTACAGACTCGGGATTCGGCTCTGGCTACAGTTTTAGATGGCAGTTGCGCAAACAGATTGTGCCGGCGGCTCTGGCGGTGTCCGATGTACCTATTTGTCGGGCACAAATAGTCGGCAGAAAGGGCCATGGAGCTCTGGGCAGTCGATACTTCCCCGTAAGGTCTTGCAGACTACCGTGTGCTGATCAAAGCCTCTTCTCACTACTGATATAATACGTTTATTAGTAAGGGGGTATCAATATAGAAGATTAGCCTGAAGTATAAGGTTCTTAGGGTAATTACATACCGAAGATGCCTCACTGCGATACCTCGTGGTCACGGTTCAGCTCGCTATATTGATATCTTTTACTAATAGACACGCACTCACATGCCAGGGATCGATTTAAACCTCTAAGCAGCCCAAGATTTACCGCTGAGAGTATTAGCATGCATTTGTTTTAAATGGAGGTGACATCGAGTTAACTAGCTAATCTGCGTGAGTTATCGCAGTGGAGCATCTTCGGCATGTAATTACCCTTATCAATCCTAAATGGAAAAACTCAAATAACACTTTGCCCAACCCGGAATCGAACCCAGGACCCCACGCTTAGCAGTCGTGCTTTCTTAGAAACAGCCCGGATTTTGCAAGTTGGCGGTGTGATACCCCCGTGCCTCGGAAAGCATGTTAAGCCGTTGGTCCTGCGCCTGATCTCTCTCCGGTCGTATCGGCTTTCCGTCCCATCGGACTATGAGAGTGAGGGAAGAGGGAGTGCACCTGTGTCTGCGTGCACACTTGTGCACTATAATATCTCCTGCGTACCTGGCTAATGTCCGTTGAGATTGGTCGCCGTGACCGAAATCGGTCGGGGAGGCTATTGTTATTATTACCAATAGTAACCTACATCCACATTTCACCAGTTAAAAGTCAGTTATAAATTAGCATTGACAACTCATGTTTAACAGCCAAATATTACAGTTGCAAAGCTCCAAAAGAACTGCATAAATAAATCACAGTTCATTCACCTTCAAGTTTCAGCATTCTAATCAGATTCCAACTTCTGCGAGTCGCACAGCTTTTCTTCAAATTGTGAATCAACATTCAAATTCTTGCGAACTGACATTCAACTCCAACAGTGCCAGGCACCAGTTAAAACGAGGCGGATTTAAACTAATTAACTTCTCAAACGTAAACAAACATGTAGACGAAGCATATTTTAGCCTCTGCTTCATAGAAAATGTATGTCAACTGAGGTTGTGATATGAAATACTAACTTTTGCTCGCGGCTTCCCCGCGTGGATGTCGGAAAATATCTCACGGGACTTTACTACTGAGATAAAAAGTATCCTATAACCCAGCACCCTAATTGCGTAACATGAATCTTAATCTGCACCCTAATTGCGTAACACACTATTACTCTCAATTTGAATCATTTTGAAGAATATTGCTAATCCATTGCTTCATAAGTTCGAAAAATATGCCTGCTCAACAACGTTAACAACGGAATGAATGTTGTAGAGCTGTCAAAATGAAACGCATTGCTACTGATAGTGTGTTACGCTGGTCAGGGCCTATCCAGTGGGAGTGCGCGCGAATTTACGTGTATCTTCCGGGCTCCCGACTCGTGGTACTGGAAGGAAAAGTGCGGTTCTAGTCGGTAGGAGTCCATCACTCTTCGTTCTCACTTCTCTGCCGACAGAGTTTACACATGAGCTTACCCACAGAAAAGAAAATGTTCATGGTATATTCGTGTACCTAATAGCGTGAAAGGTAACAAATAGACACAGTTACTTTCGCATTTATATTTTTTTATTCAAACATTATGCACAAGTAAAAAAATACT
Organism: Globia sparganii; assembly: GCA_949316385.1. Lineage (NCBI taxonomy): Eukaryota > Metazoa > Arthropoda > Insecta > Lepidoptera > Noctuidae > Globia > Globia sparganii. The sequence continues at coordinate 16,379,990 of OX438663.1, read as the reverse complement.
GCCTACAAAGACGGACGGCATTTTCTACCAGTCAACCAATTCACCACCAGTCAGTCAAGTATTTATAATATTAGTAAGAGTGGATGCTAAACACAAAAGGAATAACATCGCCCTAAATACTAAATTAAAAAGGCTTCGCGCCTGCGTTTAATGTCTGTCAAAAAAGAGTGAAGGGATTGCGTACCACCTGCTTATTTTCACATAAAATATCTAGAAAAAGTAGCAAACGGGAACTTATTCATAACATTATGTTCGCATCGTGTGTCGTATTCGTAAGTCATTCTGGAAACACCGTGTGGCAACGATTTTTCTTTTAAATGTTTTCTATGAAATCTTACTCGTTTTAATTAAATCTTTCATCGTGAAAACATACTCTAATAGATTTTTACTTGGTCATTAGTCTAATATATTTTCATAGTCTAATAGATTTTCACTTGGTCATTGGTAGTGAAAAAGTTTCAAAATAACATAAGCGTTAAAATGATGATCATTTTAAAGGTATAATATTTTGAAACTGTAAATGTATGTTAACATTTTATTTATGTCTAAGTTTGTATAGAACTATATGATCATTTTAACGCTTATAATATTTTGAAAACTTGTCACTGCCAATATATTAATGAACTCGACTGTACATAGTAATAGATATTTACTTGGTCATTAACAGGTACCTACTAATAGATACCTGTTGACTTGGTTATTAATAGGTACCTACTAATAGATATTCACTTGTTCATTAATAGGTACCTACCTACTAATAGATATTGACTTGGTCATTAATAGGTACCTACTAATAGATATCTTGAATGTTTTCTATGAAATCTTACTCGTTTTAATTAAAGCTTTCATCGTGAAAACATAGTCTAATAGATATTCACTTGGTCGCTACGAACCTTGCTGACTTGCACATTTTTTTAAATGCTCGCATAGTTAACCAAATTTTTTTTAGTATAATAATTATTTATTTTCACTTTAAGATACAAACATCAGTGTAGCCCTGGCTCTGTACTAGGAGTTCCTGTATCACAAGAGCCAAATACTCATAACAACTTTGTCAAACTGAATTCCAAAGGTGGCTATCCTCAAGAGATTACGTCATACTTAATACAAAGCAACAATTCAAATGCGTAAAAAAAGTTAAGGCTACTTAAAGATAATCTGTAGCGACAGCCAGACGAACGATTGCCGCAAAGGATCCTGTATCCTCAGATCAAAATACAACACCGTGTCCCGCTTTCTATAAGGAACGTTTTTATAAAGTATCCGCCAAGACAATTTAAGAATATATTTAAGATATATGACACGCCAACTATCTTTATGAAAAATGAACGGAGGCCATTGGGTTTCGTATCCAAAGGAACCCTATTACCAAGGTTCCGCTGTCCATCTGTCCATCAGTCCGTCTATCACAGGGCTGTATCTTTTGAACCGTAATAGGTAGACATTTGAAATTATCACAGTATGTGTTTATGGAAAAAAAAATCCTTTTTAATTTCTATGGCCGGTCTAACAAAAAATAAAAATATAAAACTTTTATTTTCTTTTAAACATGAAACGTGTTTTATTTCAATTAAAGTATTAAAAAATATATGTCGTGTTAAATATGGTACGCACGGCTACACATCAAGCTATATAAAATCAGTATAAGCTGAATTCTGATTTTACGAAAAATTTATACAATGCGAGGTCAGCTAAAACTCGAAATGTATAGCTTGATGTGTAGCCGTGTGTACGTAACCCTTCGTGTGCGAGTCCGACTCGCATTTAGCAGTTTTTTTTTTTTTTAAGTTGTTAGTGATGTGTGGTGTTTACACGAATGGATAGAATAAGAAATGAGTACATAAGAGAAAGTTTGAAAGTGGCACCGGTAACTGAAAAGTTGTATGGAAATCGGTTGTCATGGTATGGGCATGTGTTAGGGAAAAATGAGGAAAATGTCGTGAGGAGAGTTATGAGTACGGATGTCGATGGCTATACAGGGTGAAATTGAAAACATGCGACAAACCGAAATGGAAGATTTTACTCATCATTATGAACAATTTTTACTAAGGGACTAAAGCTGCAATCACGAAAAAAAATCAGCTGTTCCCTACATTTTGACGTGTTATGCGAACATAAATGTAGGAAACAGGTATTTTTTTTTCGTGATTTCAGGTTTGGTCCTCTAATAAAAGTTGTTCATAATGATGATTACAATCTCCTATTTCGATTTGTCGCATGCTTTCAATTTCAGCCTGTATAAAAGTAGGGGAACACCACAGAAACGATGGATGGACTGTGTGAATGATGATATGGTTTGAAAGTGGGTGACTACCGAGATGACGACTGATAGAGAAGTACGGAAGAAAAAGACATGTTGCGCCGAGCACAAATAAATTGGGATAAGGACCGAAGAATGATGATGATGATGATGTTAGGAAAAATATTCGCTGTCATAAGACATTGTACAGACACCAGCACATCAAGTTACTACAATCTACCAAATTTCCTTAATAGATTTTCAACTTTATCGCTAAAGTATAAAGTTCAAAGTTGATCGGGAAAATTTGACAGTTTCGGGTAGCTTGATGTGCTGGCGTCTGTACCTACCTACCCAAATAACCAAAATATAAAAAAAAAACTAGGCATAAAATTTAATCACGTTTCCAATTCCTAAAACCTTTTGGAGTTCCTAGTGTAATAAAAGTAGAAGTACCCTGCTTACTGGAGAGATATTTCCTAATACTTCCTCTTGAACGGTATTTCGCGGCAATGAAACTCGATCGACACGACACTTCAAGTTTTCTCATAAAACATGATTTACGACCATAAAGATCGATGACCATATACTGACGGCGTGGAGACATCTGCAACCAAGATACTTGCTATTTAAAGTGGAAACTCCAGGATAGGGTAGCTCGCGAACTATTTCAATTATCAATCAATAGGATTATTATGAACTTTAAGGGTGAGCACACAACAAATATCATCATCATCTGCCTAGCGTTTTCCCAACTATGTTGGGGTCGGCTTCCAGTCTAACCGGATGCAGCTGAATACCAGTATTTTACATGGAGCGACTGCCTACACACACAGCAAATATAACTACTTTACATAATCATAATCGTTAAAATCATAATTCTGTAAATTCATACTTGTTACGTTCGCGAATTCTATTTTGTTCCACATATAGCCTGACACTGACCTGCAAATTGCAAAAAACCTAAGAAATTTTGATTTTGCGCGGTACCCAGCGTATCCCCCAAACAGACTTAAAACCCAAATAGTTTGTAGATCCTCAGCAGGTGTTTCTGTATACTTACATATGTAAATGTCAAAACTCCCGAGAGGTAAAGAGTCCTTTATTGAGTAGTAAGTAGGGCAACCCATAGGGTAGGTTGTTCCTCGCTTTGGACCCATATCTATCAAGCAAAGACCGTTAACACCATATTTTTCCGAAATCGAAAAAGGGATCATATCGATCTATGAGTACCTATGACTGGATTATACCTACTAATACTTACTTGTTACTTTATTCTGTAATATTTTTGGTATGATATTTATGTACATAAAAAAGAGTATTCTATTCTATACGAATTCTTTCATGTTTTGTAGATGCATTGCATACAAACGATGCAAAAAATTGTTACATTTCCAAGTTTCTAGTCTGCAAATATATTTTATTCATGTAAATAGAAGCACGCGTGCAGTAATGAACGAAAGCAACAGAAATGCGTCATTGCAAGCCGCCTCGTCTATTCAGAAGCGAAACGCGAGAGTCGTGACGTCAGAGGGGGCGAAAGCAACATAATTGTGTTTCATACAAATGCCGACTTAGTGACGTCGGCATTCATCCAGCATGCCTTTTATATTGTCGTTGGCATTACGAGCACGTTGCATAGCTGGACCTCTTTAGAAGCTTGGAATGTTTCTGCGCGTAATCTTGGTCTTTTAATTTGTGCATTACTTATTTTCCATCCATTTAATCATTATAAACAGGTCCATGTCTCATTGACTGGCTGACAGACAACACACAGGCTTAACCACTGAAGCACTAGCGTGGGTCAAGTGGGCTTTGAATTATTTGTTCAGTGTAGGTTGTCCCCTGCACCCTATACTGAACAACATCATCATCTGCCTAGCCTTTTCCAGTTGGGAAAAGGCTAGGCAGATGATATGTTGTGACCCCAACATAGTTGATGTTGGGGTCGGCTTCCAGTCTAACCGGATGCAGCTGAATACCAGTGTTTTACATGGAGCGACTGCCTATCTGACCTCTACAACACAATTACTGGTTGTCAAACTTTCGGGCTTCTGACTACCCGTAACGACTGTCAAAAATCCACGAATGACAGCCGGGACCAACGGCTTAACGTGCTTTTCGAGGCATGGAGGGATCTCTGTATGTAAAGATGGTCACCCATCCACATACGCATAAGCGTAGCTTAACCTGATCGATCGACCTGTGCGGCTATTATTATTTAGCCGCGGGCCCCTCTATCCTATACTGGACAACAGTAAGAAGAAATTGGATACTTATCCAATTTCAAATACATAATTGTTTCTAACAAATATTATGCATTTGGTATAATTGGCGCGCAAACTGTAACCATGAAGATCTGCGCCTAAGCGGTCAAAATGCGACAAATGCGGCAAATGTTCTGTCTGTATAATATTCGTTAATTAAACAATTATTTATTTATTTTACAAAGCTTGAAAATACAAGTATATCTAGTTAGGGCATACCACAGCGTCCACAGCTAACAGACATTTGTTCCCGCTGCAATGGATTAGCACAATACAGACTATGAATCCAATGCCATTTAAAACCTAGTTAAATACTTTTCAATGACGAATTGACGAGACGAGGGATTATTATTCAAATTAATCCATGTTATTTCACGATTGACCCACTGCTACGCGCCGCCTACGCGGCGTAGCATTTATTGCATTCGTAGCTCTCCGCTACGATTTGATTTGGAGCGTAGAGGTGCAAGATTGCGCTTGATGGAGTTCAAACTTATTTAACTATATGAAAGAGCAATTTCTCTGCAATTCTACAGTATTGTTGAAAGTACCAATACTTCTGCCTGTAGCTCTTGACCGCATTTCAAATAATATGAAATCATAAATTGTACGTTATTACAGTACAAGCCGTGCCCATAACGGGTTTTCCCATCGGGGAAAATTACAAACATTTATACAAACTTCCATCCCCTATATAATGTCAAATGAAATTACCTAGCGAAACTCCGCAGACGCGAGGAGTACCGATATCAAACACGAAAAAATAAAATAAGCTTTGACGATTTTTGTTTAGGTCAACGACCACTGTTGGTGTTGTTACTTGAAATATGAGTTGAGAAAATATGTTTTTTATTGTTTTATTGTGTTTAGATATCGATAGCCATCACGTCTGTGAAGTTTACACAAATAAAAAACTGTTTTTAAACTGATATTATTATTATTCTACCTGCGGTTGATGACCCAAACAAAACTCATCAAAATGTTTTTTTTTTTGATCGAGTTAAGATAGCGATACCCATCTCGTCTGTGGAGTTTCGCTAGCTAATATAATTTGTGTTTAGGGGATTTTAAAATCCATACTTACTGCTCCCTTTCGTTATAACACAATTATGCAAAATTTCAAGCTTCTAGGCGCCGGCTTAGCCTGTGTGTTGTCTGTCAGTGAATTTAAGACTTTATTAAGTAGATAAGAAACGTAATTCAGAATAAACTTCATCTAGTCATATAAATTCATATTACTACACACGTTATTCGTGGCACGTATTTTATCTTATGGTTATGGCGTCTTTAGACGAAAATTCATAATATCCAACATATTAAATTGACCTAAGGGTGTCGAAAAAGGCGTCAAAGGGAAAACGTCTGACCTCTTTATTATTCATTAACATAATTATTATCTAAAATGGTGTTATAATCCCTCATATCATATTGCCCTCTTTCTTAAGGGCCTATACTACCTCAAATGGCTTAGCCTGATCCTCCGTTATGTCGAAAATGCTGCAGCATTAATTTTGAAATAAATATATTATAAAGTTGAGGATTAATGCTAGGTCTTATATAAGACAAAAACACGATTTCATGAAATTTTCTCGATAGAAAAAAATTCCAAATTTACATCGAAACCGAACAATAAACCGCTGGTATTCAAAAAACACTTCAAATTAGATCATGAAACTTTGTATACTAACCGAACTAACTATAAAGCAGGTCTTATGTTATTTACTTTTTTTTAATTACCATTATTTTCACCGTAAAAAGCAAATACCTAAACTATTGGCACTGCCTGCCACCTAGCACCGCACTCTGTCTCGCTCTCACTCAGTACGCGAGCAGTATCGTGCGAGCGAGATAAAGAGTGAATTTTAGCTGAGGTAGTGTAGGCTCTTAATTGACATGGAAATGACAAGGACAGCTAGTGTTTCTAAAAGGTTTATAAATGTCAAGTTTGCATGCTTATAGGGGGCTTAGATTTCTAACATTAAACCTCATTGCCAGTTGCCAGCTTTTAGAATGTTCATATTAATAATAATAATAAATCGTTTATTTCGACCAACATAGTATCATAGACACACAACAAACAAACACAACCACAAATAAAATAAAAACACATACAATTAGAAAGACCATAGATATTATTATTACATACTTCTTTACTTCTTCTTTTTATATTGTGTCCACTAGTTCAATAGAAATAGACAGTGTTGGACAGTAGTTCGACCTGCGCCACAATAATTGCTATTAAATATTAATGAATCGGTACAGCCTTTATACCTAAGCCCTATTGTTTAAATTCAGTCTATTTGTATGTTTCGATAAAAACTTTTTTACAAAAAAGAAACTAAAAAGTGAAAAATAACTTTAATTTCGGAAGTCGGTGTTGTTGGTTCCGCATTTTCGTTTTTTGAAACCGACTTCCGAAATCAAAGTTATTTTTCTCTTCGTAGTTTTTTTTTTGTAAAAAAGTGTTTACTTATTTTTTGTTTTCAGTTGTACCTACCCCACACAAATTCATATAACACTACTTACTTTACTTAAATAGTTATCAGTTAAAACATCTTCAATAAAAACTAAGTGGAAAAAATTTCTATTGAACACATCTGCGTTCCCCTTTAGAGGGTACAGGTGTGATGTTATGTTGTGTGATTGCGTAAACAATGCATACATATGCGATAGCAGCAACTGCGGTTGATTTGCTAGCATTTATTGAACCATTTTGGAATACCTACACCTCTTTCGAAAAAAAAAGAATTTTGCAAATCCGTCTATATATGACGGAGCTATGCCCGAACATACATAGAAAAAAAAAATATTTAATCATCCGAATTGAGAACCTCCTCCTTTTTTGAAGTCGGGTAAAAATAAAAACTTGCAATAATTTTATGTAACCAAAAACTTTCATCAAGTTTAATACATTACACATTTTCAGAAACATGTAAGTTGCCTGAATTAGTTAAAATCTAGAAATCACATATCTCAGAAATTATGACCTAGACTTTTGGCATTTTTATATTCATAGGTAATTTATGCAGCATTATTTTTTGCTTGCCTTTAACCTTTGAGCTAAAAGTGAAATGAAAACATGTTAACTTTCAGCTATTTACCACGCAAGGCCGCGGTTTGGATAATATTGTGTGTTCTGAAAGGTGTGTTGTGGTAACTGACGTTCTATATATTCCGGCCGCTTAACTGAGACGTTGCCTGAGGTAGCTGTGCGGTGCGGGAGGGGTGGCATTTGTGACAAATTGACGAATCACTGAGCTCTCGTATCACGCCACCACACCCCTCCCGCATCACGCTGCTACCTCAGGCAACGTCCCAGTTAAGCGGTCGGCATAAAAAGTTTTGATAAAATAAGCTGCTATACCTACGTTGGTACTATTTACTACACATGGTAAAATACGTAAAGTCTACAAAGATCAAAGATTTTGATATTTGGAAAAAAAAAAGGTTACGTATTTATTCTACTGCAGATAAAGATAATATACATCTTTATTAATAAATCTCTGTAATTTTAATTTTATCGTGTTTAGCTATCAATAACCATTTATAACTAAACACGATAAAATTAAAATTACTATTATTATTTTCAACGACCTCTGGTAGTGTTGTTACTTTAAGTATGAGTTGAGAAAATAAAATATGATTTATCGAGTTTAGATATTGATACCAATCACATCTGTAAAGATTACACAACCCACAAAACTAATATTTCAAATGAATACACTAACTGCAGTCTATGAACCAACAAAAAAAATCATCAAATTAATTTAATTTTTGTTTTAACATGTTTAGATATCGATACCCATCCCTTCTGCGGAGTTTCGCTAGCGTTATTTAATTTGACCATGTATTTTATGGAGCCAATTAGGAAAGGGTTAAGTTTTCAGTTACTAGTCCGCAGTGTGCGTCCGCCTCGATTTATTTTAGTTGCTGCGATAATTATTGAAATAATTTAAGCACTGTGATTTTAACGACGATATTACCAAGTCTTGGTTGGTTAACTCAGACGATACTGACTCGCTTTGTTTAGCAATTAAATACTTGTTGAACGTGGCCATTAAAATGCCTATCGATTAACTAGATCGATTAGCTTTTATTTTTTTTCTTTCTTTCTTTTTTTCTTTCTTTCTTTCTTTCTTTTTTTTTCTTTCTTTTTTTCTTTTATCGGATAGGCAGTCACTCCATGTAAAACACTGGTATTCAGCTGATCAAGTTAGACTGGAAGTCGACCCCAACATAGTTGGGATAAGGCTAAGCAGATGATGATGACTTTCTATGTATAATAGACACAAAATTCGAAGACATGTGACATCCGCTAACCCGCACAGTTCCTGCGTGGTGGATAAAGGCCTACTCGCTCTTACAGAGAGGAGGCTTGTGTCCCAGCAGTTGAAACCTTATAGGCTGATTATGATTCAGTTGCAGGGCGGACCGAACCCGAGGCCTTTGTCATCCCGTTCAGATCGTAATAATACCCAGTGTAAATACTCTACCCATGTAGAGATCATCTAATTTGAAATATTTTATTTCTGTAAGTAATACTACTACTAGCAGCGCCCCGCGGTTTCATCCGCATTAGTTTCGATCCCGTGGGAATATCGGAATAAAAGTATCCTATCTGTTAATCCTGGTTATAAACTATCTGTGTGCCAAATTTCATCCAAATCCTTTCAACGGTTTACGCGTGATTGAGTAACAAACATCCAAACAACACAACAACATTCAACATGCTGAGATAGGAGCCTTTTGGCCTCGTATAGGACTTTATGTTTCATTTTTCTTTTTGTTACTTTTTTATTTTTTATATAATTTAGTATAATATTTTAGACTATGTTTAGTGTAGTTTGTGATGCTCCTGTACGAGTCACAATAAATACTTTTTCTTTCTTTCTTTCTTTCAAACATCTTCACAGACTTTCACATTTATAATATTAGTAGGATTACTTGCATAAATAAATTATTTGAGTCTTAAAATGATAATAAGAATATGTAAAAGTATATAAAAATTAAGGGAAATAATAAAAAGCATCAAAAAATTCGTCCGCATCGCTGTCAATAGGAAACGTGCTCAAAGGGCTGGCAGCCAAAAAATAGACGCCCTCAATTTGAAATTACACTGAAGAAATAAATTATTATTAATGAATAAATACATATGTATTGCAGGTAAGGAACCTAAATGCCTGCTTTTATTAGCAACAATCTCGCGGGACTATTGCTAGGCTATTCCGAAGAAAAGGGTTTCGACCTAAGGATACCCCGCATTCAAATCCAGGGAACCTCTGACAATAAAAACAAAGTTTTCATCTTTGTTGTTTTTATAGTGGCTTGTCACATAAAAGCTTCCTTGCTCTGTTGGGAAAAAACTAGCACTATAGAAGATAGAATTGGAATTTCTCAGTAGCAGTCAAGAGTCTGGATTTGTCTTTGTTTGATGGTAATAGGCCCGCCCTCTATTACATAGGACTTGCAACATATCTCGCGAAATGTGGATGTAAGTACAGACGCCAGCACATCAAGCTACTACAATATATCAAATTTCTTTATAAGATTTTCAACTTTATCGTTATAGCATATGGTTCAAAGTTGGTTGGGAAAATTTGACAGTTTCGGGTAGCTTGATGTGCTGGAGTCTGCACTATAGGTACACCTCTGCTTAAACCTTCGGGGATTACAGGCGTGATGATATGTTATGTTGTATAAAAGACTAGCTGTGCCCCGCTGTTTCACCCGCGTTAATTTGAGGGAAAAACCTACTAAAATATATTCATACTTAGTAGGTACATTACTTATGAAGCTATTTTAGGTACTTACGTCACGCTATGATCAGTAATAGTGGAACTATAGTACTCACGACAGTCCGCCTTGCGGAGTTATTTTAAAACTATGATATCTCCTAAGATATCAGTGGCCAAGGTACCAAAAAACTCGATTCCCGCCGGCTTCCCTTCAAAAATTCAGAACACAACCACTCTATAGTCAATTCATCATTGAAATATAATGAAACGGTTAATTGAAATTTTTTTTTTGCTCCGGCTTACTTCTGTCATAAATTCACCCTTCGCCACTGTAAGATATTCATTGAAATCTAATGATGTCAAGGGCATCTTATTCAAAATGAAAATACTTGTGATGAATAACGTATTTACTTGGTTAATGATTAATATTATGTTCATATAAACACTTTCGCAAATAATGCATTATTTTAGAACAAATTTGGTTACAATAAAAAAAGGTTATAGTGAGTCAGCCTTAAAATTGTCTATATTTTAATGCTGACTCACTATAACCTTTTTATGCTATCACCAATTTATTTAGAACTTTTAAAAAGGAACATTTCCGACATAAATTATTTTTGGCGTATGGCAACGGGAGCTCACTAAAGGAATAATTTTTCCCGTTTTGGCAACATTTTCCATTGATGCTCCGCTCCTATTGGTAGTAGCGTGACGTTATATAAAGCCTTCCTCAATAAATGGACTATCTAACACAAAAATATTTTTTCAGTTCGAACAGTGCGATTCTGTAACCATCTCACCGTGAAAACTCAGGTGAAGCGAGCGTGGAGTGAGCTGTCAGTGTCATCCTGATGCTAGGGATTGATACTCTTGACAGCTCACTCTAAGCTCACTTCACCATAATTTTCACTGTGAGATTTTTACAGAATCGATCGGCTGTACCTCGTTCCTGGGATTAGCGCGTTCAACCAAACAAACTCTTCAGCTTTATAATATTAGTATAGACAGATAAGTTATAGTTGAAATATGTCCAGTATAATAATTTTGCGAAGAAGTGAAACAAAAACGTTATTTATGTGTCCATAATTTGACATACCTACGCTTTGGCAGTGCTGTCAAGACCTGCCAAGGGCAAGATATACGTTAGGGCTGTCTGTACGTATAAAGAGGGTAGAACAGATTCTTTAATTCTCATTGATTCCCAACCAAGAAAAATAAACGATCGGCATCAGACAAGGCTAATGAAATCAGCCTAGTAGTCGTGCTAGTAGTGTCTAAGAATACCGAGACTAACGAAGCTTGTCTGCGACCTTTATAAAATAACCTTCAGATTAACCAATTGTTAAAATAATATATGCACTTAAATTTTTTTAGAGGTAAAATACCTAAGCATGTGATTTTGCTTAAAAAAATAAACTTTCCAACTAACTTTATTTTATTTTTAATACCGTGTTATAGCGGCAATATAAATACATACTCTGTGAAAAAATCAACTGTCTACCTATTATGGTTCATGAGATACAGCCTGCTGACAGACTGGCGGACGGACGGACAGCGGATGCTTAATAATAGGGTTCCGTTGGCACCCTTCGGGTACGGAACCCTAAGAAAGGGTCTGGTTACTGATTAGGCCCATTCTTACCCCTTACTAATAAATGTATTATATCAGATGAATAGTTACACACCGATTTCTCTCTTTCAGTCGTTCGTAATTTGACTTTCGAAAGAAGACAAAGCGTTGAGTAACAGACAGACGCTATACAACGATTATTAGTAAGGGGGTTAGGGTATAGGGGCTTTTCATAGCTCATAAACCCTTTGTCCAGTTTTATAGTGATCAGTATCAAGTTTCATCTCAAATTCATGTTCCTTATATACATTTCTGGATCGATAATTATTTTTGACTCTGAGAGATTTACAGAGAGAGACAGAGAGAGAGAATGTAACCCACAGACCATAAATTATTTATTTAACGACTAGACAACAGACATTTTTTACATTCTACCATTAATCTCTGTTTGTGTATAGAGCACACCGGTTTCAATATCAATGTCCTTCATAAAACGTTTTTATTGAAAACATTTCAGCATGTTTGTGATGCTGCTAAAGCCGTCTTTCCTGCGCGTGTTTTTTTCGAAATATAGGGCTTCTAATCGTACTGGGTTTATTCGGAAAATAGCATTAATATTAACCAACTTCTCCTTTTGGTATTTTTTTCCTTTGCTAAAAACTACACCGTAACAAAACTCAATATAGATGTTTCTATAGTAAATTCTAGTAACAACTCTAACCGTCTATATAAAACGGAAACTTTAAAATGTAACTCTCATATATTTCGAGCTCAGCATTCTAAGTACGATAGTGCGATGCCCTTCGCTAGACGTCTGCAAGTTGCAGCCAGCAGTCTGGCTCCAGAACACCGGTCACTCGCATAAATAGATTTAAAACTTTATCGTCGCAGTTATCTAAGCCATTAGCTACCACTTGGTACTTAGGTTCTTAAGCACAGTAAATAAACAACGCTTGCTTTTACCGTCTCATGTGACTGTAAAGTTACCTGGCGATCTATTCTGTGAAAATCTCAAAACGTGAAAACTTAGGTAAAGTGAGGTGTCATTCCAACTGAATCTGCTCTATTCTTTTAAGATCTCAACGTGAATAATATAATTAGGTGAAGTGAGCTGTAATTCCACCGTATGCTTATGGATCGCTAGAGATTGACACTTTTGACAGCTCACTTCACATGAAGCTTTCAGAGTGATATTTTGACAGAATAAATCAGCTGTCATTCCACCTAATTTTTATGGATTTACACTATTGCCAACTCACACCACCTCAGTTATCACGGTGATTTTACAGAATAGATCTGCTAATGCGATAGGGATTGACATTTTGACAGCTCACTTCACCTATGTAAGTTCTGACGGTGAGCTTTTACAGAATCGCTCGGTTGATCATTAGTTCTTGAAAATAAACTTGGAATTTAGAGCTTAGTTCACAAGTATTTAGAGACTCAAATTCCATTACCGTGTTTGTTAAATACGGAAAATGTGAGGAAAACTGGAAACGATGCGCGAGATTTAATTATCTTTCAACCTTCAATATTTGACGATACGATACAGGAATTACTCTGGCAATGTACCAAAATGATTCACTGACATTGAGTTATGAGATGAGCAAATATGCACCTAGCTATTGCAATATTGAATTAGTATTTGCTAAACATTGTAAATCGAGAACATACCAACACGCTTCTATTTCCCGAACCTGTAGACATTTTTATACAGTATAGTCACAGTCACATTAGTTAATGTTGAGCATTTTGCCGTAAACCGGGTACCAATCTGGACTCCAAAAAGTCCAATTAACCTAGGACCTGACGCTGGACAATCGCCCTTGCGAACACTAGTCCAACGGGGAAATCTACAGATAGACCTAGATAACGCAAGTATCACGATCTGTGTGAAAACCAAGCGAGTCATTTTTTTGACTACCTACTATGACCTCACAAGCACTCTTTCTCACTCACGCTCATCCAGCCAGCAATACACATGACTGAGAGCGAAAGTGGTGGCTTACGATTTTTGAACGTAAGTTGGTGGTTGGTTGGTGGAACGTAACTACTGCAAATTAGGTGTACGTAGATAACCAACATTATAGTAGAAACAAATCAGTATATACAGAAAATTAGTATAAACCTTATTCGGAATTGAAAGCAGGATTTACCCCTCATTTAATATGCGTAAGTGCTTTATACAAGTGGTTTTCATTTTGCGTTGCTAGTTTCAAATTGTCTCTTTGTCATGCATAAAGTTTTGTTCATTAAGTACTGAGCTATAAAATATTCACCAATGAATATTGTAAGTACATTAATTTTCTTAATATCTGTTTGAAAAGTCTTATTTTTGTATTTATTGCTTAGCGAAAGACATCTAAAGAACAATGTGTCTTTTAAGGATTTTAAAATATTTTTTTAATTGAAGAAGCTGTTACCTGCGGCTTCGCTCACATATATCCTAGAGAAAATGACCTGCCTATAATTATGTCCGGTTTGTTTTAGCCGAGTGCCAAATTTCGTCGAAAAATCGATTCAGTGTTAAAGGCGTCAAGCAGTAAAAAAACAAACACACTTTGACCCTCATAAAATTACAAAAATGTGTGTTAATTTAATTCACATTTTAAAAACTAGTTTCAGAATACTGCGCTGTATTAGTAACTTTTTAATTAAAGCTGCCGCAAGCATTTCATTTTGCAAATGCAAACTACTTACATTATAAAACTGCACTCAGAATTTAAATCATTATAGGCACACTACCGAAGTATGTATAACGTTATTCTAGTATTTTCTCTACGTTCGCTTTAGATAGTAAAGCGAAATCACGGCGTCCATTATCTTGTTAAACGTTTTAAATTAAATTAACATGTCAGAAGATAAAGCTCCTTCCAACCCACGGCTGCAGGATCGGATTTCATTTCCTTGATAATATAATGAAGATTTTAACTAACGCGAAGGGAACCTTTAATTATGGGCTAATTATACCTAATAAGCTATCTACTTCAATACTTAAAAGAGCCATATGTTTTGGTTCTGCTGATAGCTTAACTCAATTAAAAAAACGGTCACTTAAATTGAGTTCTTTCAAAAACTCTCCTCTGACAGGAGTCGGGAAAACGTTACATAACTAATCACTAATCATATAAATAAAATGTGGATTCTAGAGAAAACCAAACGCTAATTTTATTCTCGCCGACTTGTCAAGAAAATGTAAGACCTAAGCATAAAAGCGACGTAAAATTAGTAAAAGAGGCTGCTAATTAACGACGAAGAAAATGAAGAAATTAAATGAAGCAAAAGTCATTCAGCACCGCAACCGCACAATTCCTTAGGTTACGTTTACGACACTAACAAAGAACCACTAAATAAAATAGGTACTAGCTACCATATAAACTCGACATTTTCGTTCAAAAGGTTTTATCGTTCCACGGTTCCATGGCCTACATTGCTACCATCAATCGTTAGAAAGGTTAACTTCGAATGTAACATAATTTAAAAAAAAATGGTTTTATTTATTTGTCACAGCAAACCTTGATTATAATTTCAAACTTGGAACATTGTCTATGACCTTGACATTGAACGCGCCAAGCAAATCATTAGAAAATAAGTTGAACAGACGAGATGTTAGGTACTAAAACCATACAATGTTAAGATTTTTGTTCATCCGAATAGTGTACAAACTACTTATATAATGTAAAGAGAAGCGTAGGTATAGGTGAGTATGTGATTTATCCAGGTTAGCAAATAAAATTGAAAATGTCTATCTTGCTGGCAATTTGGATGATTACTTACTTGGTTAAGCAATATTGTAACGCGTAGAAAAAATCCTGTATACATAATTTTCATAAATATGCACCTATCCTTATATTGCCATGACTTATTATTAGTAGGTATCTAACCCAGTTACGAGACAGCGCACACAGTTTTGATAGAAAAATGTAGACAATACTTTGATGTTATTACAAATCACATAATTATGTTAAGTAAGTAAGAGTTTAAATGAGTAATGGTATAGAGTATGATCATACATACATAGGATTACATTAAACGAAATATGAGATGAATAAGACCGATTGGCTTTCTAGGGCAGGTCGAACTAAATAAATACTGAATATCGTGATATCGGTGTTAGTATTCTGGGGTGGGTTATGTCAACGTGGCTTGCAAGGATTCACACGGCCACCTAGCACCCTTACCTTATTCCTACTCCTTTAAAATTCGAGCAGACGTATATTATATTGACATTGACTTAACTCGACGACCCTTGAAGCACAGCCCCAGGCGGCTGTCTAAAGCCGCGCGTGACTGCCTCGAACTTAATCACAAATATACGTAAATACAACGTTTTCTGAAGCTTATGTAACTTGACTTTTATTTTTTTACCTTCTGGGGTTAATTTTTCGGTTGGAAACGTGAATTCATTTATTAAATTATGACTAAACTAAAAGCTTTTCTAGAAGCACTCATCGTGTTATTATTAGCTATCTACGTAGCTGGTAATAAATAAATCCATACAGTCTGGAGTTCACCTGGCCACAACACTTACGTCACAACAAGGATAGCGTTATATAATGACAGTTTATCCTGATAAGCATCGCACGTTTTCGGCAATTATACAACATCCGAGAATCCGAGGCCCTGAGGAACCGACACGACAATGTGACACGTGAAAGCCAATTAGTCACCGACCATCGTAAGACAAACACCTTAACATTATATGTACAAAGAAAGCATTATAAATGAAGTTTCAATCAAAGACGTGCACAACGCGCTACAGTAAGAGGCGCCAATCAAATCGTTTCATAAAGATTTAATAACTTATCGATTTTGAAAAGGCAGTAGCGTAGCATTTACGTAACACTACGATAAAAACACAAATACATAGGATACAGGGGTTACATGTGACCCGTCGTACTGTGGCCCAACGAGAATAGACTCACGTTCCAATAAACGGATGGCGATCATGTGTTTCCGAAGGTAGCCATGTTTTATGGTGTTGACAAAAGCTATCGGCGTTACGAAGTGCGGTACCCACGTGAAGACTGCGGGAACAGCAGGACGCGTAGGCGAGACGTAGCCTTCAGTTAATACAGAAGGTGTTTAGTGAAATTAGTTGTGGTTATCACGGTTATTGATCGCGTGGTCGCGGAGGGCGCGTGGTGCGCGCGGGCGGCAGGTTGTGCCGCGACTGGGCGGGCGCCGGCGACCGCCCAGCCGCGCTGCCCTCCCCCTGCCTCAGCTGCGCGGCAAGCTTTTATTTTGACCCGCAACCGTTGCCGAGGGGATGCTCGAGATAAGATGAAACAGCCACGTGAACATTGTCAATAAACTTTAGTGCTCTATATTGTGTCTCTATATTATGTCGTAAAGATTTATTCTACTGAACATGAATTAAGACGACACCAATGTTGAATTACTTACTTCATTGTTTCAGAAAAAAAAAGAATGGAGCACTAATTTTAATATGCATGTATACTGAGCAATGTTAGTAGAAACAATAACTAGCTACATTCTATAAAACAATGTAATAAGTACAACGGGTGGTAGTAAGAAGTATATTTGTAGCAGATTTATAAAGATTATGGTAGTTAAACTACGAGGTGTAATAATGTTTGTCTGATCAACATATAAATTTTCCAAAACCAAAACAACATAATATGCAAAGGAAAAAACAACTCTAATGCTGTCCACTTGGCATGAACGGAAGCTGATTGTTTTGTAATTTTCCGCACATAGAGGCTACGTTTCGACAGCAAATAAGACAATGGATACTAGGGTTAAATTAGTTAGTGGTGTGACAGCGTTAGCTTAGATCGCTAGCAGGCGCGAGCGCGGTCGCACACTGCACCTCCATCGACGATCGATATTAATTTATGTTGTTTCAATCATGGCTGGTGTACTCTTTATTGTGAATGTACCAAAAAAAGAATATGAATATTATTTAAAAAGAAATATCATTCCAAATTTGATTTTTGAAAAAGAAAAATATGAAACGGCTACAAAACTAATACAGGAATTAAAAGAAAAACAGTTAGGATCAAAAGAGTCGTTTGCGCGGGACGAGGACAATGTTATTATAATATCTAAGTGCCGATCAACTGATTGCTTACATCAGAATTTGAGAGCGGACACGTTTAAGTGCCGAAGTGATAGTTATTTAGCAGAGGGTCAGCCGGGCGACCGGAAAAGTTATGTGAAGGCGTCTTGGGAAGACATCAAACAGGTGATAAAGCCGCGGAAGAACAAACTGAAAATAACTAGGCCTGTGCGAGGAGTGGACATCCTCGCAGCGTTTCACTGGGACACCCCGCTTGAAACGGTAAGTGCAAAATTACGTGAATCAATTCATTTAATTGTCTCAATCTTTGTTCCATAATATTGTATCAATGTTTAGAACAAAACATTCTATAATTGTAGCTACACATCGTTACTGAACTAGTTAGAATAAAAGTATGGAACACAAATATTGTATCCGGCATCTTTTTGAGGCTGAATGTAGGTACTACTATTAATGAATAATTAACACACACAACTAACGCAACATATTATCTTGAACATAAAAAACGACTCAATACTTTCGTAGTTTAAGTCGATTTCGTCGATGCAAGACTGCATCCTAAAAATTGTTCGCAAAATCCTTTTTGAGTCTCAGCCAGCTTCATTAATTCAATATGGAACCTAGAACAAGATAAGTTTACCAAAATCGCATTGATTTATTTATTGACATTTTTGATCATGTTTTAAAGAAGAAGTTACCTGTACCTACTCATCATTCATCATTCTCCTGCCCTTATCCCAATTTATTTGTGGTCGGCGCAACATGTATTTTTCTTCCATACTTCTATTTGTCGTCATCTCGGTAGTCACGCCCTTTCTAAACATATCATAATTCACACAGTCCATCCATCGTTTCTTTGGTCCTGTACCTACTAAGTAATATAATAAATTGTGAGTTTCGAATCGGAACTACTGATCCAATTCCGAAAATTCTTTCATAAATAGCTACGCTAGGAAGCTACGCTATTGCCGAGTGCCTGATTATATTTTATCTTAAGAAACGCAGACGAAGTCGCGGGCAGCTAAGTCTTAGATATTGAACGTCACATTTGTCTTCTGGCTGACGCTACATTACAATATTTACCAATAGCAAAGTGACATTTTGAATTTACACATATTTTGTTAGTAAAATATATACGGATTGATGTATAAACTCGACATCGGGTTAACAAGAGTAAAATATGATCCCTGACATGACATGAAAACCCAAAAGTTCACGCTGAGGCTACTTTTAGGGATCATATTAAATTCGCAGGTACCTGTACATAGATCATTAATAATGGTAAGTAACAAACATTCACCTAAAAGACCAGTAGAATGATTTTGTTTTATTGTTAGTGGTTTAGAGAAATTAAGAATGTTTAGGTTTACATATGTTAAGACCTCATTCTGGAATCATTCACCAATCTTGGGCTGGACTCTCATGCCATCCTTCCATAACCAGCCTATAATGTTCCGACTGCTGGAACACAAGCCTCCTCTCGGTGAGACAATGTGGCCAGCGCGGGCCCAGTGCGATAGATGCCCATATCACACGTCTTCGAATTTATGGTTCTAAGACATACCGGTTTCATATCGATTTTTTCTTTCCATTTTGAGAACAGCGGTGATGAAGTGCCATGCCATCCTTGCCTCACGCAAAAACGCTCGTTTACCTGTAATACAATTGTATTACCTTTACAACGATTCTTGTGGAATAGGCACTGCAGTGTCCTAGCTATATAATTAACTAAATCTATTGCGATGTTTCGTTAAATACTTCTTGAGCTCAAAAGAGTCGTTTGTTGTAATGAGTCTATTGATCTCAGAAAGTTTTCCTAACCAAGATATATACATGCTACGGTATTCAATTTACGGGGAAGCTAACTCCTCAATACTTATAAGGAAAAGGCCCGCAAACTTGTATATACCGAGCATTATAATAAGGTAAACATACAAAATTCGAAGGCTGGTTATAGCTAGCTTGAAATAATCTGCCAGCTGGCTGGGGAGATTCAAAAGCGGTTTTCTCCTAAAGCATTGATAGAAATTGTATGCTGTAAGAATTTTAAGCGAACATAGTAATTTTGAAACCATATTATGATGAAATATGTCTTTCCCAAAGTTGTTTCACGAGAAAATCATGTGATTGTGACGGTACTTACTCCAAATGAACTAAAATTGTTGGTTTTAGGTATAGAACTTATGGCTATAATAGATAGATACGTGGATACTAAAAACTCCAACTTCCACTGCTTCTTAGCACTGGAAAATTGAAACGGCGCAATAAACTACCGAATAACACGTCGGCGTCGCCTAGTCGTCTGGTTAATGACGATATTATAAAACAGAAAAACGTGCCACCGCAATCATTCATTGAAAACTAAAACTCAGTTTTTTTCATAAAGATAAGTGACTACAATTATAAATAACAACGAGATATTTACAAGAATGTTGCATTGATTGGACCTAACACAATGTTGGAATCCCGTTTTCTCAGAGTTTACTTATTTAAAAAAAAGACAATGAGTAATTGGAACCGGTGCACTTGAGGCCCTCCTACTTCGACATAACATTTACAATCTTACAACAAAGTAATTGCAGCCAAATGGTAATCGAAGCCAAGACTCCGACAGCCGACAATTTGTCAAGCCACCAGATGACAATACGAAATAATTGCAAAATAAAATGCAAACAACAATTGATTTCCTGCTAAAAAGTGCTAAAATGTCTCCGGTATGACGACACGGCCCTGTAAGCAGCTATCTGCTCATAATGACTGTTCTTTGATCACATTTCCGAGAATTTAAGTAATTACTATTGTTCTAAATAGACAATCAATGGCGTGTTTGAACAATACTACTTTTTATCATAATATTTTGAAATTGCCGCAGTGACAACTTTCATTGATGCGAATTCGTAAACACTTATTGCTCATTTATTTAGGTACATTAAATATTTACAACCCATTACTACTTGAAACGGTAAGATAAATACGCATGAAAACCTGTTTTCGTTTTTTTATTGTTTAAATCATAAATCAGAAACTTGGATCAATAATTTCCATCCGAAAAAAAACCAACATGTTCCAGAAAATAAGACAGTGAACTAACAAAGGGGAAATTCAATCATTAGAAGGTATTATACTTCACCTTAAGACCTCCACTCCAGTCTTCTCAGCTGGATTATTAGCTATTCTGAATCTTCTAGGTCTAGGAGTTCCTAAATTAGAATAGCTATATACTGGCCCATAAGTGCAAGATACATAAGATTTCCTTAAATTTGAATAATTTTTCACTTAGGCCTTCCATGTTTCCCCACACCGGTAGTTCTTAGCATGCAGTCTCTTTCATAAAAAGGAGATATTTTCCTTATTTACGTTTAGGAAATACAAAACTGTCGCTTTATGTAATCATTTCCCATTAATTATCGGTCGGCCAATGTTTTATCACAATGGTGAACACAAGTAACATTTTATTGCTGGCATAATCAGCCTATAATGTTTTCTGCTGGGATAGAGGACTCCTCTAGTTTTTTACATTTCTATGGCTGCAATCCACCACGCGGGCCCAGTGCGGGTTGGTAGATATCACATGCCTTCGAATTTTTTGGTCCTAGACATGCCGGTTTCGTCACGATGTTTTCCTTCACCATTTTGAGAGCAGTGGTGATGAAATAATTTAAACAAAGTAAAGCGCTTGTCTGGATTCGAACCTATCAAACCTATGACCTGCAACTCGTAAGTCTCGGCCTTTACCACTGCTCAGCGCTCAATTTTATTGCTAAGCAACTTGGTATTAAAAGAAGCGTTTGTACCTAAATATATTAGGTATGTTTGATGCTCGTCCAATAACTGTTATTTGTATTTTAGTTAGGAACAAGGAGTATAATATTCAACTTATCCTTATAAAAGTAATTCCAAAACTGAGTACTTATTTCTCATTACGTAGGTAGTTATTCCATGGGGCTTTTTTTATCGTGTAGAAATGCTTCATGCATTCTGCACTACCACGAGGAGATAGTGCAGTTATGTGGGACTCTAACCCACTTAAATTCCACGGTGTCCTCCTCTGCCGGTTACGGCGGGAACACGCCAACACGGGCACGCGTTGTACTCATCCGTCCGTGAACCCACCACGACTGTCCATCATCGGATACGCCTCTGGGAAGTACTCCCCATCACCAGCGCACCAGAACACATATCACGCCGGTAACCACCCCAGGGACCAAATCAGCACATGGGCGCCAGAGGGCCCCGTGTCTGAGCACCCTTGGTCCTCATTCCATGGGGCCTGGGCTTCTCTGCATTAGTATCTAAGTACTTATTCCTGTTATTACTCAATACTCAATCATTTATTGCATTCCACATTGTATAAGCTTAAGTAGCAAGTAAACATTTGTTGTAACAATTGTGGACCTTGTCGGGCACAGCAAAAGAAAAATTTGAAGGAAGGGGACTTCTTTAAACATGCAAACTAACGTATTCTAAGTAAAATTGCGTGTGTTTTTGTCGTATTTATATGTATCGCGTATTTTTTAGTTTTTCGTATTCTTAGTGCGTAACAATCATTTGGTAATCGTTCCTTAATCGTAGCTATTTGCAACGAAAGATGTTGACTATACTTACGAGTACCAAGGAAATAAAATGGCCACTTATAATAATACATCTAGAACCAAACACTTACGTCATAAGAATAACTAGCAATCGTAGTAGGTAATAACATCTTTGAATTGTAAAGTAATGTTTATAATAACAATCTTACTATTACGTTTACTCCTGGTTGCTGACGATATCGCCTTACACAAATCATTTATTTCATAAATTTTACTCATAAGGTTGAAAATTGGCTGATAATATTATGTGGTAAGTAAAGTCCTGTAAGGTCTGTTTCAAATGCTTCGTCTGGTTTCTTCCCAGAATTTATTGTCTCTTGCTGCCCATGAAGTCGGCAAGCTCCGAAGCTATATTTTAACCCCTTTCTAAGTTAAAATAATTTATGACTTGCTCTCAGATCCTGTCAGAAATTGTGGAGCGACTGGACATCAAAAATGCAGCGTGGAGCCCAACGAAAGATGACAAATTTTGGCAGGTTAGTACTTAGTACTTGTAGCGACGACTTAGGTAGTGAAATTTAGGTCATGGAAATGTGCTTGGATTACATAAAGAATTTAAATATGGGTAATGTACAAAACCATAAGGTTTTTCATGCGAATTTGGGTCGAAATGACAAAATCACAAAACATCGCTAGCAGACGTGAACACTTCAATAAATTATTTCTAATTAGGTAGTTGAGACATTGTGTCTACTATAAATAATATGTGTATATAATATATTGTGCCTAAAATAGCCTATCTATTTATTGCATTCCCAAAACTATCAGCAGAATGTAAATGTGACCCAAATACATCGATCAATATTAATAGTGATCGATGCCTAAATATAATATGACGTCATGCCCTCCCTACAGTCTAATAAACGTCCTTACATCGTGTAGGTCCTATTAGACAGATATGGATCTCCGTCATAAGTCATAACTGCACGTTACGAACGCGGCAGTCATTCAAAGTACATCAGAATTAACGTATCTATACAATCACGCTTTGTTTGTACCCATACAAGTACACAATAAAACAAACCATAACCAAACCGTTTGAGACTTCTATTGATATCCAAAGTGAGATTTAAAGTGTTAATATTAATTCTTAATCGCTTACGGAAAGAAATGTTTGATGCACTATGTTGGGGAATTAAGATGTTATTTGGCTTTTCATGTTCTGACTATAGGCCGGGTCGACTGCTTGCGGGTGCGGGAGGGGTGATAGTTGTCACAAGTTGACGGTTCGCTGTGCTCTCGTATCACGTCACCACACCCCTTCCGCACCGCGCTGATACCTCATGCAACGTCTCAGTTAATCGGTCGGTCTATAGTTGCTACTGTATTTTCATCAGGGTCCTCCGGTGGGACTTGATATTTAATTATTTAATACTTTACTCCACACAAATTCATATAACACTACTTGCTATGTAGGTAAATGTAAATATAAACTAAGTGGAAAAAATCACATTATTGAACACATCTGCGTAGGTACCCCTTTAGAAGGTACAGACGTGATATTATGTTGTGTGATTGCGTAAACAATGCATACATTTATGTGATAGCAGCAATCGCGGTTGACTATCTGGTATTTATTGAAGAGTTTCATTGTCTGTCTCCGAACCTCATCATCAGATCTTAACAAAATTTAAATGGGACCATTTCGGAATATACATGTTTCGAAAAAAAAAAGAATTTTGCAAATCCGTATAATATGACGGAGTTATGCCCGAACAAACATAAAAAAAAACATAATTATAAACATCCGAATTGAGAACCTCCTCCTTTTTTAGAAGTCGGTTAAAAAAGCTTGTCCAGAGGTAATGAATTATGTTGTAATGAAACCCGCAATAAGATAAAATGGCAAATGCCCAAAAGCCAACTAAGTGATCTCGTTAAAAACTAATTAGCCGTAGAAAAAGTATTTGGCTACCCGTAATCTACTCTACATAATATAATCTTTAACGAACTTATTTCTTTTTACCCGACTACGGTACAGAGGAAGGGTTGTCTTTCTCATTGGCAATAATATACACATATGAGACATGAGTACGTTTTTACAGGTAATTTTCTCCCTTGAATCGGGGAATCTAAGTGAGGAGCTGTTACAAGTACTGAGGACCTTCGGCATAGGATCAAGGCACCACTCTTCAGTGAGCGTGCTGCCTTGTGCCTTATTCTACAAGTCCAACGACAAGCACAGCCCACCTGACTCTGAGGCAGGAGTGTCGAGACATGAGGAGTAAGTATTTTAATAATTATTCGACACTTTTTCGAACGTCTGTAAAATTACCCTAAATAAAACAACAAGTAGAAGCTTGTAAATAGGTACCATTTTATCGTTAAAATGCTCATAACAAACAGAGAAATGGTTAGCCATAACATAATCTGATGAGCAGTGGTGGCCCAGTGGCAACAGAGCCGACTTACGAGTTGTACGTCGTAGGTTTGATCTCAATCAGGCTCTTTACTTTAAGTAAATAATGTCATCACCACTGCTCTTAAAACGGTGAAGGCAAAAATAGTGTGAGGAAACCGGCATGTCCTAGAATAAAAAATCGAAGATATGTGACATTACCAACCCGCACTTGGGGAGCTATTCTCTAAGGATTACAGCCTTGCGGGCAGCGCTGTTGTTTTCACCGCTGCGACAGCGCTGTCCGCGAGGCTGTATCCTTAGAGAATAGCATGGCTGGGCCCGTAAATTTCAGCCCCCCAGAGCGGGAGGGGTCATTTGATGATTTTCCATCCTAGGAGGCCTGTCTTCCAACAGTGGGAACATTATTTTCTAATTATGTTTACGCTGAATAAAGAAACACCGCACATTTAATAAGTTAATATAGTAAATTCTTAAATAATATAGACTAACTGCTTTTATTTTCAAGAGGCATGGGTTAAACTTACTATATACCTACTCATGAAAATACACTTCTACGTAGCTTGTAAGCGTAGGAAGGTAATATACTCGTAGCAACTTAGTCTTGTTCTAATATTAACCAAGTAACAATCTTCCTTCTCAATAGTCCTCAAGAATTACTAATTTATTGTAATCAAGCAATTGATCTTGACTTTCAGCAAGTGGTCGGTAATGGCCGTAGATAATTAAAAACTAAGAATGAATTGGATAAGTATTATTTAATTGATCCCTTGTTTATTACTTTACCCAGCTAAAAATAGATCGTTAAATACTTTGCACAATTGCCTGATATATACATAAGTAGGTAGGTAGACTAGGTATACCTACTAGACGAGACGCATACGGTAATAAAAAAAAAAATTATTATATTTGACAAATCAGCCTTGCACATAATCCAAGTAGGTAAGTTACAAATAAGGCTCCTAGCACACGGCGTATTTTAAACGCGCAGACGACGCGCGTTTTGGAAACGTGCATCGACGGCGCGCTTTTATCCTACAGAAAGTCTACAGGCTGCGTCTGACTCGCGTGCGTATCGCGTCTGTATCGCTACAAAGGCGCGTCGTCTGCGCGTTTAAAATACGCCGTGAGCTAGGGGCCTAAGCAGTAAAAGACTCGGGTGTAAAAGTACACTTAACGAAGCCGAGAGTCACTTGTACTTGAATGGACCCATAACTGCCTTCTCGTTACAAAGATATTGAAGGTCAAAATTCCAATGTTTTTGGGTGATATAACACAATTTTAGATACTCCACGACCCATATACCGTTGCATGCACCCATAAGCACAATGTTTTGCGTGCGTTACGTTGCGCACTACCGCAAACAGCGATTTTTCACACCAAAAAAACTTTTTAACAAAAAAAAAAACCGACTTCCTTAAAAAACACTACAAAGTGAAAAATAACTTTGATTTCGGAAGTCGGTGTCTTTGGATCTGTATTTTAGTTTATTGCCACCGACTTCCGAAATCAAAGTTATTTTTCACTTTGTAGTGTTTTTTATGGAAGTCGGTTTTTTTTTTTGTTAAAAAGTTTTTATTTCTCGCTTTTTAGTGGGACTGTTTATAATGCATCAAGCTCATCGCCTTTTACAAAATATTACTTTTCCCGATACAGGGACGTTAATTGTTGAGGAGTTCTCCTGGTACTCCACCTCCATTTCAGCTCCATTTCACCATTCGCATTGTGACGAGCATAAATTGCTTAGCAACCATATTAAAGTAATCGAATCGCAACCTGTGAAATACTTATTATTGAGTAGTCTCGGTGGCCATCTGTGGTCTACATCATCAGTTTTACTTCACTAAATTTTGCTTTCCGAAAGCAAATGCACGAGTTAGTATAAATAATACCCGAATCGCTATAGGTGTGCCTATAATATTTGAAGAGTTCCTTCGATTTCTCCAGGATCCCGCTGATAATCCTGGCAGCATCAGGCCAGACTTATGTCAACATTGCTTTGAACTTAAAGGACACTGGCAACCACCCATACTTTGTCTGGCCCAATTTTTCAACTTAACGGACAATTATAATATAAATACTAAAATGACTGTTGAACAACATTAATTATTATGAAAACATCAATATCAATATTGATCATGGGAATATTGAGATAATAGAGAGATAACAAAAATGTTTTTCAGGTTATGAAAAGTAAAAATAAATAAATCCACTAAGGGAATTGAGAAATAAAACCACTTTTTATTTGAAGAAATCTCTTTTTTATTCTTCATTTTCATAAATAATTAACAAGTCGTCTAAAAATTGTGCTGGTGGGCATATGTTTGGCTCATGTCGGGCCCATGACAAATACCATATAATGGACATTACATGAGCGCAACACCCTACAGTGCGTCTGCCCACCAAACAGTTGCAACAATATTGCTCTATAGCGGCACGCCCACTAAGATTATTATTTATTACAATATATACAAAGTATATTCTTCTGCTAACGTGCCGGCTTTGAATTTTTCCTCTGAGCAACCATTTATTGTCATTTTGTGAAATCAAGTCTAGTAAATTGCTGTTGCTCTCTCTGTATATTTCAATAACATAGTGTCCTCCACTTCGTATATGCTCACCATAATAGGATTTGGCTTGTTTTATTTGATAAGGCCCTAACGATATTAAAATAAGGTCCTCCAGGTCCAGCCTTGGAAAATCATTAACATTATTATTAGTCACATTAATTCTTTGGAATTGAGCTCTCCTCCTATTTAAATCATGGCTAGTTACATAGGTAGCTAAAGTATTTTCGGTATACATTTTATTCTGAATTATACTTAGTATGGTTTCAGCATTCGCTCTGTCTGTTAAAAGCGGATGAAAACTATTAATTATGGCTGCAGCTATGGTAAAGTCCGTCATTACATGTTTTGACGCAACATTAAAAAACTCTTGGCGAAAAAGCTTATAGTCTCTTTTAAATCGACCATTTACAATTTCAACTACCCATCTAGTTATTGTAGTTGCTCGAGACTTATTAGCTTGTAGTGTGGATAGTTGATGTTCACCACTTTCAAGAGATTCTGGCATGGACACATTGAAGTTACATTGTTCTAACAAGGAAACTGCATCCCGAAACCCTCTATCTAATATAAAAGTGTCTCCAGTTGCAAAATAATTTCTTAAAGGCCGTCCATCTGCAAACTCATTACGCATAATGTCTGCATCTGATGTAGTTGCAGGGTACGGTCCAAGTACATCAATGATATAACCATCTGTACACACAAGGAGAAACGGTTTTATAAGGTTTCTATATTTGTGGAGGGAGTAAGTTTGTTTCTGATATTTATAATTACTACTTTTTTGGATGTACACATATGTCCCATCAAAAATAGCTATTGCCCTACTATGATCGGCAGCACCAAATAACCCATTTGGTATAATTAAATTGCGATTAGCAACCTCCTGACGGGATATGTGATTTAATCCTAAATGTCGAGGAACGAACTCCTGTTTAAGTAATTCCCTAACCTTACTCATCATAACCTCAAGTGTTCTTCGAGGAATATTAAAAAGTTGGGACAAGCGCTCATCAGAGTCTCCTGTCCTCATTTTAATTAAATAAGCTAGAAGTGCAATTTGCCCTCTAATCATATTATTGATGCTGGGAACTTCAGCAAGAATAAGATTAAATTGATCTCTGGACAATCCGATCCAATAATGAAGGTGATCATCATTTAGTCCATCTATGTTCTGAAAATCTAAAACACTTGTCGAGTTATAACTAGACTGAAACCATGTTATAATTTCTTCCATATGTTCCGGCTTAAAAGAACTAATTGCATTTTCTGCTTCTGATAAATTATGCCAAAATGCTGCAGACATATGTTCATTACATACACGACAATTAGCAGGTATATAGAAATTATAATCACATAAAACACGTTTTCTAATAGAGATGGGAATTGTCCGTCTCTGTGAATTCATACAACCATGGAAAACACAAGTTCTCTGAGTATCAGGTGCACGTAGATAGTTAGGAAGTCGCAAATGTCCTATATTTTGGGTTTCATCCGCAGCTGGTGTTTCATCCACAGCTGGTGTTTCATCCACAGCTGGTGTTTCATCCACTGCTGCTGTGTCATCCACTGCTGGTGTTTCATCCACTACTGGTATTGTTTCTATCCCAGAAGTAGATCGAGAGGTGCTTGTGGAAGCCATAGATAATTGTCTATTCCGCAAACGATCAGCTCTCTGCCAACATGGATGATGTTATGTACTTACTTGGCGTCCATGATGGCTGCCCCCGGCATATGTCGGTAGCTTGAAAAGTGTCCTGTGGGGTACCCTCACTTGTTATAATAATCAACTGTCAGTCAACTCTCAACTGTCAACTATCTGTCAAACACCACATGCCTTCCCCCCTATTCTTTATGCACTTCACAGACTTCACTCAAATTACTATAATATTATTTATAAATAAGTTTTTATCTAACTAACCTAACTATCCTAATATTTAAATCACTCTTATTATTTAATTATTTTGTAACATGCCTCCTTCACAAGTTACTACTGCATCTGTTGGTATGCCGAGTATATCACGCATTTCATTACTAGGACCTGAATCTTCATCAGAATCACGTCGTCGTAGTTGGTTTATGTGTCGTGTAACTATTGGTCCGTTATTGATCTTTACCAAGAACCGAACAGGACCCCTGATTCTGAAGACTTCTCCTTTCACCCACTTCTCCCCTCTTGAATAGTTACGCAACCACACCTTGTCCTTCAATCTAAATCCTCTCACTGGTACTTCTATGTTACTTTCAATTTGTCTTTCAGCAACAGGTTTTGTGGAGAAAGGATGTATGATATCAAACCGTGTTCTAAAACGACGTTTATTCAACAATTCTGCCGGAGACTTTCCAGTAACCGAGCTTGGCGCTACTCTCAAACTAAACAACAGACGTGGTAATTTAATATCCATGTCAGTTCCAGCCAAACTACGTAATTTCTTTTTTACTGTTTGTACAAATCTTTCAGCTTGGCCATTTGATGATGGTGTGTATGGTGGAGTCAATATATGTTGAATGCCATTGCATTTCATAAAATTCTTGAATTGTTCAGATGTGAATGCCGTTCCATTATCCGATACTAATACTTGTGGCAATCCTTGCTGGGCAAAAATTTCTCTTAAAGCCTTAATTGCACATTCACTTGACGTTGATCTAACTATCTTTACTTCTGGCCATTTTGAGTATGGATCCACCACAATTAGATATATTCTATTGTCAACTGGACCAGCAAAGTCAATATGCAAACGTTGCCATGGGTTAGAAGGGGTGATCCAAGAATGTCCAGTGCTTGCAGGCATATTTTTATTTACCTGACAACTATCACAATTTGCCACTAATGCTTCAATTTCATGATCCAGCCCTGGCCACCAAAAATAGCTTCGTGCAATTGATTTTGATATTACTATGCCATCGTGAGTCTCATGTAAAGCCTGTAACATGTGTTTCCGCATCAATGGCGGTATAACCACTCGAGTACCCCATATTATGCAGTCATTTGTAACAGATAGCTCCTTTCTTTTGAGCCAATATAATTTCATATTACTGTCATTTACGTTATCAGGCCATCCATGCAATATCCAGAATTTCACTTTAGATAAAATATCGTCTCGCCCTGTTTGTTCTGCAATATCTTTTGCTGAATACTGAATGGCGCTTGGTGTCTCCGACAGTAATAAAATATCTTCAACATCGTCAGTATCTGACTTACAATCTTCAGTCGTATCCATTGGCCACCTACTGAGAGCATCGGCATTACCAATACAATTGCCACGTTTATATTGTAATTCATAATCATGTGAGTTCAGCTTCAAAGCCCATCGCATCATTCTTGGGGATAGCACTTTAGGTATTGCTTTATTTGGGCTTAAAATCCCAAGCAATGGCTTATGGTCAGTATATATTACTACATGTCTTCCATATACATACTGATTGAATTTTTCTAAGCCGAATATAATTGCTGCCGCTTCTTTATCAATCTGTGCATAATTACGTTCCGATTTAGATAAAGTTCTGGATCCCATAGCAACAGGTTTTTCTGATCCATCATCCATAACATGAGACAGAACGGCTCCTACCCCATATTCTGAAGCATCACATGTTAATGTTACCTTCCTGTTATTATCAAAATGTATTAGAGTATCTTTACTAGATAGTATAGCTTTAGCCTTCTGGAATGTTTCTGTCTCTAACTTGCCCCACTTCCATACAGCATCTTTATCCAGCAACCTATGTAGTGGTTCCAATAACGTAGCTTTATCTTTAATAAACCTGTCATAAAAATTCAACAATCCCAAAAAAGCTTGTAGCTCTTTAACATTTCTAGGGCTCTTCGCATTCATAATCAATTCGATTTTTTTTTCACTAGGATGAATACCATCTTGATCCACCACATAACCAAGGAATTCTACTTTATTTGTTGCAAACTCACACTTCTTTCTGTTCAGCCTGAGTCCTACATCCTTTAGACACTCCAGTACCTTTTCCAGCCTTTTGTTATGCTCTATCCTATTTCCACTTATTAAAATGTCATCTAGCAATACAGTCACTCCTTTAATACCTGCCAATGTTGTTGACATGACCCGTTGAAATATACCTGGGCAAGCCTTCAAACCATAGGGTAATCTCTTCATCTTATATAGTCCCTTTAGTGTATTAATTGTCAGGAGCATACCTGTTTCATCCGATACTTTCAGCTGTGTATAAGCCTCTTTCAAATCCAGTTTGGTATACATTATGCCACCTGCTACTTCAGACAGACACTCGTTAATTGTTGGTTGAGGGAATGTATCTGTGTCAGTTGCTGAATTTACAGTCAACCGGTAGTCTCCACACAGTCGAATACTACCATCTTTTTTTAAAACTGGAACCACTGGTGTAGCCCAATTTGAATAAGCTATTGGCTCCATTACTCCCACACTAACCAACCTATCTATTTCTTCACACACTCTGTCTCTTATCGCAAATGGTACTGACCTGCTCCTCATAAATTTCGGCTGTACATCCTTCTTGCAATTGATCACAACTTCAGGTCCTTTGTATTCGCCAAGTCCATCAAACAATTCTTCATATTTTTTAAGTATTTTCAACAGAGATTCATTATCCTTTTCACTATCCAGAGAATTGATGTTATTTATACCTTCAACTGAAATCCCTAGAGGCTTGAACCAATTCCTACCAAGGAGATTACCTCGCCCCTGTCCAATTATTATTTGCAGGTAACCTTTAAAGTTTTTATATTTAATAAAAACTTTGGTCCTGCCATGCACCTGCACTTTAGCATTCGTCCAAGTCTGCAAGTTTAGCCTGCATTCCTGTAAATTCAATCCATTAGGCCAGATTAATTCTGCTTGTTCCCTTGACATTATTGTATACGAACAGCCGGAATCAACCTCAAACTTGACTAATTTGCCATTCAGTTGAAGTTCAGTATAAATAGCAGGTTCACGGTGTGTACCTCCCACACAGTATACTCCATTCATATATTCTTCTTCCCTTTCTTGAATCTCTTTGATATCACCAGTTCCATTATTATTTTTTCTGCACATTTTTGCAATATGGCCTACTTTGTTGCATGTGTTACATTTAGCAGAAACAAACTTACATTTGTGATACAAGTGGTTTCCTCCGCATCTGTAGCAGTATAGCTTCTTTTTCTTCTCGTCCACTGCATTTACCTCCATTGGTTCTACCACATTATCCCTGTTTGCACTTACCGGACAAGTGATTGATGCTTCCTCAATGGCCGGTACTTTCAAGATCTTTAGGTCTTCAACACATTTTTCCGCTTGCAATGCCAACTCCACAGCTGTTGCATAAGTTAGGTTAACCTTCTTTAGTAAATTCTCTTGCAGTTTGGCATTATTTACGCCACACACCAGTCTATCTCTCAAGGTTCTTTCTAAATCTACAAAGTTGCAAAACCTACACATTTTTCGAAGTGCTGCAATGTACTCTTGAATTGATTCATTTTTACCCTGATTCCTACTGTGGAATTTAAATGATTCTACGATCTCATTTGGTCGCGGACTAAAATGGTTATTCAGTTTTGTCTCTATTTCACCTAATGTAATCTGGCTCACCGAATCCGGAAACACTAATGATTTAACTAAGTTATACAGATCACTACCACAAGATGCAAAAAATACAGCTTTTTGCTTATTAGGTTCTGTTAAGCCATGTGCTACTAAGAAATAACCAAATCGTTCTTTATATGATTCCCAATCCCCACTTTTCATATCAAAAATCTCAAATCTTATATCTGCCATTGTATTTACACCGTTTTCACAAAATTTTCACTGGTTTTTTCACGATATTTCACGTTTTTTCCTCGTCGCCACTGTTATGTACTTACTTGGCGTCCATGATGGCTGCCCCCGGCATATGTCGGTAGCTTGAAAAGTGTCCTGTGGGGTACCCTCACTTGTTATAATAATCAACTGTCAGTCAACTCTCAACTGTCAACTATCTGTCAAACACCACAGATGACAAATATGATCATGGCCCGTCCTTGCCTGAAACAAAAGTATAAGTTTATTCAACCTGTATAGCCCCGCTGTGCCTGCCGATTTACACTTGCAACTTGCTTGTTATGCGCTATGACTGGAACTCTAGCTTTATTCTTTTTAAATAATTGAAATAAATGCTTTGAGTTGAGTTTCTTGTTCACTGAATGTTTTTGTTTTTTAGTTTTATGGTTAGCACATAGATCATACCTACATAACGTTGGCTACATTAAATGGGAAGTTGTAACCATCATCTGCTTAGCCTTTATCCCAACTGTAACAGTGTCAGTGGATTCAGCCGAGTACCAGTATTTTACATGGAGCGAGACTGCCTGTCAGACCTCCACAACCCAGTAACTGGGCGATATGGTACCCCTTGATAAGACTGATGTTAGTTTGTGGCTTCTGACTATTCGTAACAACTGTCAAAGATGTCCAAATGACAACCGGGACCAACTGCTTAACGTGCTTTTTGAGGCACACTCGATATGGTAAACTCGATATGTAAGGATGGTCGCCGATCCATGGACCAAACTCGGCAAGCGTTGCTTAAACGAGCTCCTCGTGGAAGTTGTAATATAACCGAACTTATGTAAATAAACAAATACCAAATTATTTTACTAACCTGACGTCCATGTCTTCTTAGTATGTTTTCATTTACAAGTCTATAAATGTCATATTCACGCTCATTATCCATATTTAATACATGGAAACGGATTCTTAGTAAGGAGCGGCCACAACTGATGCACAGGTGTCGATGTTGAGTATTTTCGTTGCTGGCCAAGGTCCAGCAGCTGTCACAAACGTGATCATTGGCAGTCATCTGAAAATGAATAGATCTGTAGTCAAACTCAAGGCTCTCAAATTGGTAAAAATGTTTAAACAAAATAAGGCACGAGTAAAGAAAAAAAATATACAAGTTAGTACTTACTGTGCGTGGAGCAATCCATTGCCCTAGAGTTTGTCGTATTGCTTCAACATTAACCGGAGGGTGCCTTCGATTGGCGGTGATCATTACACCACAATTCAAACATCTCAGACCTTCCATTTTACACAACAAAATCCAATTATAACACAGCCGGGTCAATCGTTTAAGCAGTTGCAGAGTCCAAAAAGAATAGCCAGATCAAAATAAGGCAAACCACAAACAAAAAACAGCAGGTAGATTTCACAGCGGCGCGTGAGTACAAGCGTACGAGTGCAGAGTGAATGACACTGATTGATTTTTCAGTTCATTTGACGTTTTTCGAGTTGACACATAATTGGCTTCAAGCATTTTTATCCACTATCGAAATAAACACAAAACCACATACGTTGCAGTTAACAAAAATATTTGTTTAATAGATATATTTTGACATTCAGGATTATTCTTGTAGGTCAAAATATATAATGTTAAATAGTAGGGGTCTATTTTTATTTATTAAATGATCAATGGCATCTCTGCTTAAAATATTATACTATTTTACCCCCTGGCAACCCAGTGAATGACTTCTACTTCATTTCAAAATGACTTCCTGTATCATCTTCTTTTTTTATCGTTTTTTATTACCCAATGATTAACAGGCTTTTACAAACCACGATAAATAAACATTGATTAAAAGCATTTATTTTACTTAGATTTCATAAGTGTCTGCAACTGGGCCTAATTTTGCCGGTGTCCTTTAGTCCTGTTTAAAATGAGGCCAAACACGACTACGGTGCTGTAATTTCAAGGTTTGTACTTTTTCTGATGCTCCTGGCATCAGCATCAAGTCTCTGTGTAGGTACTTCGGTGTTTCTAATTAACAGTACGTTTATCCACACATCGAGCCCTTTTCAATGAGCCTAAACACGATATATCTGCTGTTAGTTGTCGAGGAGTTAGGTACTCTGCAGACTATCCTGACTGCAGCATCAGGTCATGACTTGATGATCATGAGACCAAATGTGGCAAATGCCCTATCAAACATCAAAACAATTTACTGGAACTGTCCTTGTCTGTTCGAGTAACTTCTTACTGTTAAGGAGTTGTACCTTCCATCATCAGCTCAGCTACCTGAGATGGTGACAACCATACGCAAATACACAAGATACTTCATAAAATATGCGAAAAACAATAAGTGAGCCTATAAAATTTGAGGGTTGCCCTCGATTTCTCTAAGATCCCATCATCAGATCCTAACTTGGTGACAATGGGACCACCTCAGAACTATCTACTTTCGAACAAAAAAAGAATTTTGAAAATCCGTCGACAATTGGCGGAGTATTCGATGAACAAACATACAAAAAAAAAAAAAAAAACATACAAACATCCGAACATAGTACCTCCTCCTTTTTGTGAAGTCGGTAAAAATGAAAGTCGCTTCCTAGCTATTCTTTTTTTGCAATGTTACCTACTTAGTTTGTACAAAATGCGCAGTTGACGAATATGTGATGGGACTTTTACACCCTGTATACATAACTTAACACCAAACATAATAATAATTTAAATGATGGTTTCTT
Organism: Globia sparganii; assembly: GCA_949316385.1. Classification (NCBI taxonomy): domain Eukaryota; kingdom Metazoa; phylum Arthropoda; class Insecta; order Lepidoptera; family Noctuidae; genus Globia; species Globia sparganii. Next base: position 16,344,144 of record OX438663.1, on the reverse strand, counting down.
TTTTTCGGTATAATTTATTTATCAAACTGAAATAAGTAAACTGAAATAGGCTGTCGTATACCGACCGCGCAGTGGCGCCCTCGTCGTTTGTTTGGTTATTTCTTTTATTTTAGAATGAAAATGCAGAAAATAAGCATGTTACGTTGTGCCCCACAAGATTATACGTTATTATTATTACAAACGGTAGTTTTACAATGGCCCCGATTCTGTTGTTCACAAACTAAACTAAATTTAAGTTCAGTGCAACTTTTTCTTTCTATTTCATTAAGAAAAGGGCAGACGATAAATATTAGTTTAGTCCTGTCAAATTAGTCAGAGCCTGACGTAAATTGACGTATTTTTAGTAGCCAATTTTTAATCACGTCTAAACTTGTCTATGGATTATCTAATTTGACAGGACTAAACTAATATTTATCTTCTGTCCTTTTCGTAATGAAATAGAAAGAAAAAGATGCACTGAACTTAAATTCAGTTTAGTTTGTAAACCACAGAATCGGGGCCATTGTTAAAGATTATAATAAAACTAAACTAAACTAGTTACCGTTTGTAATAATAATACCTAACGTATAATCTTGTGGAGCAAACGATGAGGGCGCGCGGTCGGCAACAATAAGAAAACATTTGCCTAATGTATTATTGAAATAATGTGAGTAATTCTTTACCACGAAAGCTAGTTGTAAGACCGATCATTTCGCCATTACCATAAGGCAATGGCATCATTATGTCAACCACGATGTCAACGGAGATCTTTCACTTCTACACCATTGCGGTTCGTGTTGTACCCTGTACCTACCATCTTTAATGTCTCTAAGTTAATGTAGGTAACAATTTATCGATATTAAAGTAATGCCAAAATGTTTAATTACGAACTGCTTTCTTCAATAGTAATATTAAGATCAGAAACTTTATTTCAAATATCACCCGCGTTTATTTGAGGAAAAAACCTACTATACTACTAAAATATATTTCATTACTTTAAGATTATTACTTCGTACGCACGGCTACACATCAAGCTATCTAACCAGTACAAGATGACTTCTGATTGTACGAAAAATCTATACAATGCGAGGTCAGCTAAAACTGGAAATGTATAGCTTGAAGTTGAACCATGTGTACATTACTTAAAACATGGTGTTTTCTTGTCGGCATTGTGTATTCGCGTGTTGGGCACGTTTTCAATTTTGTCGTCTATACACGACCGTGCGGTCAAAGGGTTAAGAAGCTATTTTAGGTAGGTACATCACGCTATGATATGTAAGAGTGGAACTATAGAAAAACTCGCACAGCTACCGGCGCGCGGCGACCGTACTGATTTATTTTAAAACTATGATATCTCTTATGATATTCATTGAAATCAAAAGATGTCAAGGACAATTTTATTCGAAACTAGCTTTTGCCAGCGACTTCGTCCGCGTGGAATAATGACTTCCGGAAATTGAGGCACTAACTCTCATAGAGTTTAACCGATGTGCTCTTTCTTCTGCCGATTCTTGAGAACGCGTATTTCTCATTCAACGCGTTTTTCAAGACAATAGCAGGCGGACGCCGGCGTCCGCTTGGGGCTTGAATAACTAAAAATATATAACTACGTCTAATATATAAAATAATATATAATAAAACCTACTTCACTTAAAACTAAATACCTATAACTACTATAATTAATAATACCTATACCTATAATTAATAAAAGTACCTACGCTTTTACCTTCTTAATATTAAAAAAAACTGAATATAAATTAACCAAAACTTACCTACTACTAACTAACTACTACGAACCTATTACTACTTCACCTAAAAAGAAATCCTGTTTTCCCAACATTTCCCTTCACTGCTCTGCTCCTATTGATCGTAGCGTGATGAAAAGTATACTATAACCTGCCCAGGAGTATGAAGAACAATTGTACCAAGTTTCGTTGAAATCCGTCGAGTGGTTTTTGTTTCTATAACGAACATACAGACAGACAGACAGACAAAAATTTTACTGATTGCATTTTTGGCGTCAGTAACAATCACTAATCACCCGCTGATAGTTATTTTGGAAATATATTTCATGTACAGAATTGACCTCTCTACAGATTTATTATAAGTATAGATGAAATACTTATGATTAATAACGTACCTATTTATTTGGATAAGGATTAATATCATATTTTTAAAAACACCTTCGCAAACAATGCAATAATTTAGAACAAATTAGATTATCATAAAAAAGGTTATAGTGAGTCAACCTTCAAATATAGACATAATTATGCTGTCGCGGATTTTTTTAGAACTTTTAAGGGGGGACAATTCCGACATACATTATTTTTCCGTAACTTTAACCGTTTACGCAGCGCACGCAATAGAAGCTCTTAAAGGAATATTTTTTCCCGTTTTTGCAACAGTTTTCATTGGTACGACGCTCCTATTGGTTGTAGCGGGATATTATAATTATAGCCTATAGCATTCCTCGATAAATGGACTATCCAAGACAAAAATAATTTTTCAAATCGGTCCAGAAGTTTCGGAGCCTATTCATTTCAAACAAACAAATCTTTCCTCTTTATAATAGTAGTGTAGACTAGTGTTTCTCATGTCTCTTGGTCGTTACTGCAGACCCCAGACCCAAACCTCTCTCACGCACAAAAACTCCAAACTACAAAGAAGCCATATTTTTTTTACACGGAGTTGTCTTACTCGATCATATTAGGGACTACGCGACTTGTATTGCTACGCTAATCATGGCGACTAAAAAGTCTTTTACTTAACAAAAATCTGAAACTCGTTCACTGACAGACAACGCACAGGATCTAAAAGCGTTAAATTTTGCATAAGTGTTTTCTAAATAGCGAAAGTGAGCATCAAGAAACGATTTTAGAAAATGCACCCCCTAATAGGGTGAAATAGGGTGAAATAGGGGATGAAAATTTGTATGGAAGTTCATAATTTTCGACGATGAGAATTCCTATCAGGCACACGCATCGTATTTTAATAACTGCTAAGTATCTAAAATTTTCAAATAGTTACAATCATTTGTTCCAGTGGTGTATCAAAGACAGCATGGTCTCGCTTCTCATCCTCTGTGCGCGCGCGCACAAACCTCGCGCAAGTTCTCCATGACGTACACGCGGACGCAGCCCTCACCTTCGACTGGGTGTTCTTACTGCTGGTCGCCGCCTTCGTAGCTGCTATTGGACTGGTCGAAAACTCGACTGTCATATTAGTAGCTAGCATGCTTATATCGCCGCTTATGGTAAGCATTTTTATAAATACTTTAACCTTTTAACCGCCCGAGTTCATATTAGTTGTCGTGCCCCCAGCGCCCGGCACAGTTATTCGAAAAATAAATATTTTTCAAATAACCTGATAGAATACAGCGTAATTATGTAATAAAAAAAAACAGAGTGAACGAGCTGTGGTATTTGGTCGTAAATATACGACCCTGGCGAAATGGACACGAAAACATTTTTGTCGGATTAATCCGACGTATGCGGTTAAAAAGTTAAAGAACCATCCTTCATAATCCTCATATAATTTAAACTTTATACAAACCCAACAGCCACTTACAGAGAGGGGAATGGTGAGTTCCTGGTTTCCTGAATACATAATTTTATTACTAAAGTCACGTTAATTAGTAAAGTGTAACTCTGTGGTGATACTTAATTGCCACAAATTTTTTGTAAAAAGATTTTGAAGTTGGTACCAATAACTGAAAAGCACGCAAAAAACAGATTTTTAATCGAACTTCTACGACGACTTCCAACCGACACTTTAATAAACCAAGTGCTTACTTTACTTAATGCGTTTAAAAGCATTACTTTTTTATACGGAAATGGCAAGACTTTCCTTAGTACTTACTCATTTTTAGGGTTCCGTACTTCAAAAGGAATAATGGAATCCTTAAGGTCACTTCGTTGTCCGTCTGTCTGTCCGTCGGTCAAGACCCTTTTTCTCAGGAACGCGTTGAGTTAACAAGTTGAAATTAATATCAATTACTCAGGGCTGCAATCCCCTGAAGCAGTGAAAAATCAAACTTCTAAGTTAACACAATCAAAAGATACACATATAACGTAGTCGAAAGCTCGTACTTAAACATATAAAAACGTTGACAAGTTTGTCTATTGCTTGATGTCAGGGCCAAGGACCAAAGCAACACAATTAACATTGTTATTGACAATACAAATTAATCCGTAGGTATATGTTTCAGAATCTAAAACTATAGGGTACTTCCCGTTGACCTAGAATCATGAAATTTGGCAAGAAGCAACGTCATATAGCACAAATAAAGGAAAAAATCCGAAAACCGTAAATTTGTAGTTATCTACATTACAAAAAAAATATTTTTATCCCGTGATAAACTATTACTTACCTACACATTTGTACGAAACCCTCGATGCGCAAGTCTGACTCGCACTTGACCGAATTTTTTTTCATATGAAAACTATTATTTATTTATTTATTTATCTATTTATTTCAGGCATCAAGGCCCATATAAACACATACAATACAATAATAATATACCTAACTTAAAAATACTACTACTACTATGTTTTCCAGGGCCCAATCACAGCGGGCACCCTGGGCACAGCTGTCAGAGACCGCTCCCTGCAACTCATGGGTGTCAAAAATGAGTTCCTAGGGCTGTTCCTATCCCTCGTCATGGGCTTCCTCTTCGGCCTCACCATTTGCGCCATTGACGAGCGGTACGGAGTGGTTGACGACTGGCCTACTACTGAGATGATATCAAGGTACGTTATAATAACTGCGAGTTTCACATGCTTCATCTTCATGTAAGTGCTCTGTTAGATAGATAGATAGTGCTATGATACTGAACGCTGACAAATTGTTTGCGGAATTTAAAAAGTAGTCCGGAAAGCCTTAGGCCGCGCCCATTATCGGCATCGGCAAGGAAAGGGATCCTTCGGCATCCCTACATGCAAGCGCACACTGTCGGAAACTATGCCTTGGCATGCTACAACATTCTTAGGGATGGCGAGCCGCACCGTCCTCTCGTCCCTCGCACCGCAGTGCAAGCTAGCCCCGAGTGTTGCCTCGGCGCCGGCGGCGACGCGCGGCGCGGCGGACGACGGCGTACCGAAGGATCCCGAAGTATCCCGAAGCATCCTCAAAGCTGCCGATGCAGTAGCCTCAAGCATACCGAAGCGGTATTTTTGTTACTATCTACGATCATATATCATGGAATTTTCTACTTTATTGCCACAAAGTTAATGTATAATCCTTTTTATCACCTAAAATCCTCAGCCGTGCCGATGCCGATAATGAGCGCCGGGCCTTACTGTTCACAGCACGTACAACCTTAGGTTATGCTGTTGTTGGTCGGTAACTTAGGTATATGCTGTTGCGGTAGTCACGTGCGATCATCGCATTTTCACAGCATATTGTGACAATGAATTACAGCCCGATTCGATTCGATAATAACTTTTTGGCGGATCTGAAGTGCGCTACTCGCTACGCAGCAGTTTGAATCGGGCTGCTACATCGCCGAAATAAATTACCTTCAATTTCACAATTTACAGTAAAAATCTTCGGGAGGGGCCCGTGGCTAAATAATAACAGCCGCACAGGGCCTCAAGTCTGCTATTACAATAGTGTCAGAATGGTCTATCCTTGATTTCATAATTGTTGATTTTGATGCGGCCGCTACACTATGCTCCTCGCGCTGCTCATCGCATTGCTCGTCGCGCTGCCGCTATTTGCAGCATGACGTGCGGCATGACGAGTGAAGTTGCCACACTACGTCTCTGCTTCCTTTCCTGGCTATTTCCCATGCCACTCGTCGAGTGTATGGCAGGCCTATGACAAGTTTGGTAATCTACTAATATAAATAATGGCGTCATTATGACTTTCCAATGGTCAACCACTGACACTCCATTGAAAGAAATGGCATAAAATGGTAATCTCGTACATAATGACAAATGAATGACCGACTTAGGTGGTAATCTGCTAAACTTCTTACTACTTCAGATTGTTATAACACTAATACATAATATGGACAAATATATAGCTATAAATGAAATAAATATTCAAATTTAGTAGAAGTTTTTCGAAAATCATTTCTACTAATGGGTTTTATAATAATGGCAATACGACAATGTCATTATAACACAATTCTATTACGAGAGCAGTGACCGACCAATGATCGGCCATTCTGAATTTAGCAGATTACGAACTTTTAGCAAAATGACAATGAGATCGTGTTGGAATGACGAATTTATAAAAATAGCAGACTTGGGCGCCAGGTCGATCGATCAGGTTAAGCTACACTTGCCGCGGTCGGTCTGTGGATGGGTGACCATCTTTACATACCGAGACGCCTCCGTCCCTCAGAAAGCACGTTAAGCCGTTGGTCCCGGCTATCATCGTGGATTTTGACAGTCGTTACGGGTAGTCAGAAGCCCGAAAGTCTGACAACCAGTCTTACCAAAGGGTATCGTATTACCCAATAACTGCGTTGTGGAGATCACATAGGCAGTTGCTCCATGTAAAATACTGGTATTCAGTTGCATCCGGTTAGACTGGAAGCCGACCCCAACATAGTTCGGAAAAGGCTAGGCAGATGATGACAGTGAAAATCTTCGCTCATTAATACTCTCTAAAATAGGTTAACTATTGTAGGATAGGCTAACAACACGGGGAAACATGAAGGAGTATTTATAAACGATGATTACAGAAGTGAAGGCTAATCACTACATAACTTTAAACAACATTTATGAATAAAGGAGTAAACTAGTTAAAAACACAGTTAATAAACGACTATTATTAATATTTATTATTTTTTGTCGTGTGAGCGTTCTCCTCCACCATAAAGTCTTCACCATTACAAATGGGACATTCAATGGTACATCCATCTTTCTGCTGTCTAACTCCATTGACAGAACAATAAAAACGTTGTTTTAACATCTTGATTTCCTCGTGGTGAAGATATAAATGTCAGCTACAGAAAAAAAAATTAACAAGTTGAATAGATTTTAAAACAAAGCATAATCACAAGCCAAGTACCTATTCATCACAGCTGCAAAATAATTAGTGAATAAGTAGGTACTAGTGGATCAGACAAACGTTGTCCTGTACTCAATATGGTCCTCAATATGGTCTTGATTTCATACAAAATTTCTCATAAAAAAAACTTTTTTTACAGAAAAAAAACAACCGACTTCCAAAAAAGACACTACAAAGTCAAAGATAACTTTAATTTCGAAGCCGGTGTCGTCGGGTTTGCATTTTCGTTGTTAGCCACCGACTTCCGAAATTAAAGTTATTTTTCACTTTATAGTGTTTTTTTTTTCTTTTTTTGTCGGTTTTTTTTTTGTAAGTAAAAAGTTTTTATTTTTTACTTTTAAGTTGTACCTACCCCACACAAAATCGTATAACACTACTTGCTATGTAAATATCAGTGAAAAGAAGTCACTTTATCATCATCAATATAAACTAACTGGCAAAAATACGTATTATTGAAGCTAACTCAAAAACTACCCAAGCAAAGTTAATAAAATTTAAATGGGACCATCCCTGAGACATACCCTATCCCACAAAAACATTTCATGTTAAATGTTGCCAAGACGAGACCATGTAGCTCGCACTGTCAAAAAGTAATCAGATCTCATGTAGAGCCAAGCTAATAACTGTATAGTTTATATTATAGTTCTTGCCCCCAGATCCATTTCAAAACATAATTTTTGAAATCGATTTACAAATGCCGGAAATATCGCGTAACAAACATACAAAACAAAACATATAGTCGAATTGAGAACCTCCTCCTTTTTGAAGTCGGTTATATAGCATTTTATTTTTTTTTACTATTAAACAAACTACAAAAAAAAAAACGATCCAGTCGAACTCAAGTGATGCGCTTACCAACGAACAGCATTTAATTTTTATTAAATTTAGAAAGGTAGATTAACTTTTTCTTGAAGCAATTTGTGATAGAATGTCGACTTAATAAAAAAATAAGGAAATTGCGGAGGATCGATGGGAACCAGCCAATAAATGACCTATATAAATTGAGGATGAGCAAACTAGAACACACTTTTTGCAAGACAAGCTCATTCAACATGATTTATTAATCACGTGGAAATAAGTTCAATAAAAACAACGTTTCTTTAAAAATGAATGACAAGATAAAAGAAATAATTAAAAAATACAAGGAAAAAAATGAGTAATCAGTCGTTCTATTCAAACTTGACAAAATGATCAAGTCTTAGATGTGTTGAAAGATAAAAAAAAAATAATTTTCCTGATCTCGAATTCAACATCACGTAATTTTTCATAAATATCTAAGCTTTTATTCTTAGATTTATAGGTATAGTGTTGGCAGTGGCGTAGCTAGTCCTAAATGATCCCTGTATCAACATTTTGTAGAGAACTCCTTTTTCCCCTACTTCGGCGAAGCCCTAAAGGTTTTTTTTTTACAAAATAACGAAAAACAGTTGCATAAACAAATTAAGTATAGGTACCTACAGGGTGTAAAATGACCCATCACATAACCGTTATTAACACATTCCTGTACATCAAAATAAGTAACATTGAACAAAAAATTTTTCTGGGAAACGACTTTATTTTTGGTGTGAAAACTCGCTTATTGCGGCAGCGTACAATGTAGGTAATACAAAAAATGGTCGAATGCAACGGTATACTTGTGGAGTAACTAGACTTAAAATATTTCCATTATTTAAAAATTAGTTAGGTATATAAAGCATTTATAACTTTGTCTCGTGAACTTTTGCACGAGACAAAATCTCCAAAGACCAAGTAAAAAAAAATTATCACAGAGTACAAGTGACTCTCGGTTTCGTTAAGCGTCTTTTAATCTTTTTATACCCGTTATTGTTACAGGGAGTTCCTCAGCTGAATAAGTATTTTTAAATTCAAGCAAAAACACGTAATACTAGACTAATTAACCTCAAATCCAAACGGCTCATGCAATTTTTCACAACGTCGCGTCGGAGAAGCAATGACACATAATACACGAGTTAATTTATTATGAGAAGAAAACTTGAAAACCCGAACCCATAATGATCGTATTGTTCTGGCTTCCAGATGCGAGTACCGTTCCCTATGGGTTGGTATTCTAGTGGCGATCCCCAGTGGGGCTGGCGTGGCGTTGGCAGTTCTCGGAGAGTATACATCATCATTAGTTGGTGTCGCCATATCCGCCTCGCTATTACCTCCTGCCGTTAATGCCGTGAGTATGACAGTCTATTAATAATACACATCAACAAACTACTAGGTACTTATATTATTAAGATAACCTAACAGTTAACTAACAACAAACTATAATCTGAAAGGGAAGAAGTCTATCAAACAATTCGTCCGCATAGCAGCTAATGGAAAAAGTGCCCAAATAGCTGGCAGCATGGCATCGTTAGGATGGCAATGTTGATTCTTTTGCCTAAAAATAAGCCAGCCCTCTGGTCACGCGAAGATTCGATCCACCGCTTGGTGATGTCCCGAAAACATATTTTATACTTACTTGTCCCAAATTCATCGGTCTATTGGGTGTCTACTGTCTCTTTCCTTCAAAAAAAAGTCGGCTAGGTTCACTGTTTATAACTTCCATTGCTGAATTAGAATGTGATATTTACGGACGGTCTAAATCAGGAATTTGATTGACGCACGTTGTAACAAAATTAGATCAAGGGATACCAAAATGAAAACTGGATCTTTTGCCCATCTGAAACTTTTATTATTATAGGTAATAAGAATAGGTTATGTGGGTGGGTAACGAAGACAAAGTTTGCGACAAACTAATTTGATATACGGGCTTAATTGATCTTATACAAGCTCGATCAAGCCCAAGAGTATTCTGAAATGAAATGAAATATATTTTTTTTTTTATTTATCTTTTACGACACTTTTTACACGTTAATAGTCTTATCCAGGTCTCCCCAGTGATCTTCTGTAGGACGCCCATCCACCTGGTCATTTTTTGCGAAAGCTCCTTCTACCGTTTCTCGGCAACCATTCCGTTAGGGTTCTGCTCCACCTGCCTTCGCCACGTCTAGCCAAATGTCCTGCTCATCTCAATTTCAGAGCCGCTAGCCTTAGTCCTACGTCGAATGTCTAGGTAACCATAAACCTTGAACCACGGCCCACATGAAAACCATTTATCCTGTCTAAAAGATGTTGTAATTATGATATGTATAGAGATCAATGTGTTTTAACAAAGTATTTCAGGAAGGATTCGGAGAACTATCAATCCGTTAGGTAGGACAATTCGTTACTAACAATACAAGAAAAACACGCACACACATAAACATAATATCACGCTCGGAGAAATTCTCCGAAGGGCTGGGCGAGGACTCCGAAGAGGTGTAAGCCATGGCCGTGGTGTAGGTATAGAAGTGTTGTGTGGAGGTACTAGGTGGTGTGTACAAAAATACATAACAAAAAATAAATCGAACACTACAAAATATACAATGGGCGACCGTATCGCTTTCTGCGATCTCTTTCAGGCAACCTTGAAATGTACAATAATTTGTCTGGACATAAAATGGGGTTATCGTTGGTGCAAATAATAAGTGTACAATAAACCAAAATAGATACACAGATATATAACAAATCCTAAATAATAGACACATAAATACATACTATGATTTTATATAACTCACTAGCTTCTGCCCGCGACTTCATCCGCGTGAAATTTCACCCTCCCCCATTCTCCCTCTTAGGCGTGGAATTTCGAAAAACCCTTTCTTAGTGGATACCTACTCTTCACAAAGAACACACTCTCCAAATTACATGTCTCTAGGACCGGCGGTTCAAGCTGTGCGTTGATATATCAATCAGGACTTTGAATTTTATACATATATAAAAGATTACTCAATATTGTCAATTCCAGGGTCTACTCTGGGCCATGGCGCTGACCCGGTTGATGGTGACGTCAGACGAAGACCGCTGGCTGGTGGTGCTACCTTCAGAGTTGGCTGTGCTGGGTACTGCGTCCCTGTGTCTGACGCTCGTCAACATTGCGTGCATATTCCTTGCAGGAGTTGCTGTGTATAAGGTAAAGTAACTAGTATACACATTAAACTGCCCCGTTGGTGCCGTGATTGCAAGCGCGACTGCTGAGCATGGGTTCCTGGGTTCGATTCCCAGGTCGGGCAAAGTGTTATTGGGTTTTCTCATTAGGAATTTCTCAGTAGCAGCCCGAGTCTGAAAGTTGGTGGTTTCATACCCTCGTGGCTCAGAATGCACTCTCAATCTCTCCCCGGTCGTTTCGGATTGCCGTCCCATCAGACTATGGAAGTAAAGGAACAGAGAGTGCACCTGTATCTGAGCACACACTTGAGCACTATAATATCTCTGGCGTACCTGGCTAAGCTCCGCTGAGATCGGCCACCGTGACCGAAATCCATTGGGAGGATATTATTATCATACCGATTACAGTCTGAAACGTGATTGGAACAACCCTAACGCTCGGAGTCTCTTGGGAATCTCTGTAAAGCCCTCCCACCGGAGTCCGGCATCAAGCAGTCTGCTGTGTTTCGTCGATGCGTGGAAGTTCCACTGCCTTAAGGCATCTTCTGGGAACGCTCGTTCCATCATAGACCTCATCCATCGCTTTCCATCAGGCGTGATCGAGGTCAAGAGCGGGCCCATTCGCAATAAAAAAAAAGAAGATATTCAATTGGAATTTTAAGCACACAAAATACTCGGAAGAGATTAGGTAAGTATATACAGGTTGAAATTGAAAACATGCAACAAACCGAAATGGGAGATTGTAGGTACTTATCATTATGAACAAATTTTACTAAGGGAACAAAGCTGCAATCACGAAAAAAAAAATCAGCTGTTCCCTACATTTTGACGAGTTAATGCGAACATAAATGTAGGGAACAGCTGATTTTTTTTCGCGATTTCAAGTTTGTTCCCATCGTAAAAGTTGTTCTTAATGATGAGTACAATCTCCCATTTCGATTTGTCGCATGTTTTCAATTTCACTCTGTATAGCACAAGTTGGGTAGAGACTGATCATGCAAGATTTAAATAAATCTAATTAGAATAAAATTACACTTCTGTCTAAGATGATCCATCTCTTGAGTAAAACTTTTAAGAACATTAGAACACTAAATTGCCTCCAGTATCATTTCCAGCCATGTTTAAATTCTCTAAATCACGCAAACAGATGATAACCTCTAAAGTCTAATACCTTACTTTATATTACAAACCCCATACTCGACCTATCGTCAAAGAGGTCAAGAGGAGTACCTGTGTACCTACTTGCTGTAGGTACTTATATGAAATTTAAGTTGATACATTCAAAGACCTTACTACTTACAGTCTTTCTAAGATTCTTATATAAACGGACCTACTTATGGAATTAACTTCAACTCCTTTGTTTGAAACTAAATGTGTTAGAAAAACTTCTTGAAAGTTTCAGTAGCTTAGCGTGGTAAGGATAGGACAGGATTGCACAAACTTGGGTTTCGTAATAGTTAATGAGTAGCCGGATCACAGTAGGTTAGGTTAATACTTATGACTCGATACTCATTATACAGAGTGGTACCGTTACCATGTATTCAGTACATGATTGGACCCATAGAAGATTGAACCCTCCTGAGTTATTATTTTTAGACGGCTTAAAAAAATCTGATGTTTCATTGAAAAGCGCAATGCGTACGCGGTTTTAATTAGGTTAGGATATTCAATTTTAATAGTTTATTTAGAATTAAAAGTTTATCCAGTCTGTTTTAATATTTTTATCCATTTAACAACTAACACAACTAACTTTCTAACACATTAACATGGCAAATTACTTACGCGGTCAAAATGTTATGGCATGGAGCAGCAATTTTTAGGGTTCAATACCAAAATGGTAAAAAGGAACCCGTATGGTGCGACTCAGTATGTCTGTCTGTCCGTCTGTCACAGCTGGATATCTCGAGAACTAGGTACTAAAATGCTATCAACTAGAAAATTTGGAATAGTTTTAGACGATGTTTATTTTTTTTTTTTTTGTTTAAATAACCTATCAAAAATTTCAACACATGGAGGTTCAGCATCTTAGACTGAATCCATGGTGGTTGCGTGTTGATGTGCCGATGTCCCTGCCGAGTGGCAGGTGTAGATTTATTGCATTCCACGATGGGAACTCAGGGTAGGTTAACAAAGACATATAGGTACCTAGCAATTGTGGACCCTATCAGGCACTGCAAAGTAGGAGAGACCATTTGTTAAGGAATTGGTCAGAGATTGTTAAAGAATAGAGCCTCTTTAGGTTATACAGTGTCCGGTCATGGACTAACGATATTCTAAGTACTTATATAGCAATTATTCTAGTACAAGAATTCACTACACACTAGGGTCCAATCCTCTTCCCCGCTATTTGGCAGCCATTTTGTTTTTTTGAGATAGTCTCTACGTGGGTACAAAAAAAAGTTATACTTCTCAAAGTCTTGGTCCTACTGAGATAAAAGTAGGCATATTCGGAAGACAACAATATTGTCTGTCGTTTACATTACGATCCAATGAGTTCAAATTTTCTTAACTTTAAAAAAAATAATAAACTCCAAAAAAAATATCAAAAAATTATGTCAATTAACAAATTATTGTAAATTACTATAAAAATAAAAACAACCCCTATGACCCTTTATATTTTTTCTACAATAAGCTACAATACATTAAATTAACATATATATTTTAGTGGATTGGACCCTAGTGTATAGTGTATTTGTGTACTAGAATAGTTGATATTTAGGTACCTAGAATTTTGCTAGTCCATGACCGGATACATTGTATAGTCATATCATAAAACGGAGTTCTCAAAAGGAATCCAAGAAGCCTGATCTTAAACTATGTTTCCAGGTAAAAGAAGTCAGTCCTCTAGACAGAAAGGACATCTCATGGTGGAAGGCCAACAGAACTCGCATGCAAGCCAAACAAAACAAGGATAATTCAAATTGGGATGCCTACAAGTAAGTATCTCATAAATAAGGCATTCAATAATGTTAAAGTGCTTTATTCCATATTGTATACTTCCTACTTACCAACGTATAAATTGCTTGTTGGCATTACCAAGCTGTCTCGAAATCGGTTGTTTCTTACGAGTCTTACAACCATTCATTCTTTTAGAAATAAACAGAAATCATGAACATCTATAGAAAAAATAAGTACCTACCTAGTGCAAATCTGTAATATTGTATATAATTATATTTGTAAAATTCAATGTTCTGACTGACTGATATATCAAGGCACAGCCTAAACCGCTGATCCTAGATCCGAGGGTGTGTTCTTTGTGAAGACTAAAGAGTACTAAGGGTTTTCCGAAATTCCACCGCTAAGAAGGTGAATGGGCTACCAGGCAAAATTTCATGCGGACGAAGTCGCAGGCAGAAGCTAGTTGATAATAAAAATCAATTTATTTTTTCTTTACAGTAAATGGTATGACGAAAATTCTGAACCAAAAGAAGAATGTAATGAAGAACAAGTATTTCCAACTGCTGCTACAAATCCCAGTCCTGAACTAATAGACAATAGCACAGTTACATTCCGAAGACGGCCAACGATCATCAAGCAACTGCGAGCACAAAATATAGATGGTTATTGCACAAATACACAGTAAGTAAAACTACATTATAAAACCTACTATTGGTCCCGAAGACCAACCTTTCATTACCTATAGGTAAAAGAAAATATTTGTTCACAATTACGAGCTGAAACCCTAAGAAGAAATGATTTTGAAATGCAAATGAATGAATTACGGTATATTAATAACTTAATAATAACCGTTGGACATCAAAGACATCAAATTGGCGCCAATTGGTGTCTTCCATCTTCAAATTTATTTTTAGGACATCCAAAGAATAATAAATGTTAGAGAACCATATTCTAGGGCCGATCTATTGTTAGCATTATTCTTATGAAACCTTGGGTGTAACGTGTAAGTCGACACTACGGAACACCATAAGCTCATAATATTTCATCATATGCTTACAGTGGCCCCCAAAAGTTGTAGACATTTTTCCACTTCAGCTATGATACCACATTATTATTTAAAATAAAAAAATAATCAAGTATTCCTTAAAGGGATTACCTACTTGATTATTTTTTATGATAAGTCAAAGGTAGTAATGATTAATGATTAATGTCTGAACTAGTTCAGTTTAAACATTTGAATCACAAAAAATTTAAATCATGTGATGTGTCACGGCTGAAGTGGAAAAATGCCAACTAACTTTTGTATATACCAACGAGCAACTTCCACCTTCTTGTCCTATTTCTTCATTCAGCCTATATAGTATTTGCTAATGTTTTAATACATTTTATAGATTAGCAGACATCTACATCCCAATAGACGTGGAAACAGGTGCGGACCTCGAGACACATACCAGCAAAACGGGTGACAGTGACAGTACAAAGATTTTGGAGAGTGAGACTGGCAATAAAGTAAACTACCCACAGAACACTGAAGATTTAAACCACAGTTATTATAATTTAGGATTCGAGAAGAGTGAAACTGTAAAAGTTCCAAAACCTGAGTACCCCACTATAGATCCCTCGCTGAGTTACACGGTGCATTCAAAGAGTGGAGTACTTTTACACAATAAGTCTTACGATGTGTAACGCACTAATTATGTAGAATTTATTAATTAAGTACCTAGTATAAGTAATTTTTGTATCCATTTTAGAGATAGAAAATATTAATTTAATTATTTTAATAATTTTTTTTTAATAATAATGCTAATTTCGGGTTGTACCTACTCAAGTATTTAATTAATAAATAATAACAGCCTCCCCGACCGATTTCGGTCACGGTGGCCAATCTCAACGGAGATTAGCCAGGTATGCAGGAGATATTATAGTGCACAAGTGTGCGCGCAGACACAGGTGCACCCCCTCTTCCCTCACTCTCATATTCCGACGGGACGGCAATCCGACCCGACCGGAGAGAGATCAGGCACAGGAACAACGGCTTAACGTGCTTTCCGAGGCACGGGGGTATCACACCACCAATTTCCAAACTCCGGGCTGTTATTAAGAAAATCTTAACGGAAAAACTCAATAACACTTTACCCGACCCGGGAATCGAACCCAGGACCCCATGTTCAGCAGTCACGCTAGCGACCACGAGACCAACCGGGACAGTTATATATTTAATTAATTAGAAGGTAAACAGGTAATTGAGTGACCTACATAATCTAGAATGGAACATGCTCAGCACTTGGCCTATTTTTAGCTGAAGAAACTACACTGCATACTAAGCGAACGAGCATGTAGGTAATTAATATTCAAGAAACATCTTTTCACATTAGGTACATTAATAGCATATATGCTCAGACTATACAGGCTCCTAACATTCCCATAAGGGTAGATAGATACAACATAGATGTGTTTAGAACATGACACCCCACGCTGTAATCGAATGCGACAACATTATTACGCCTCGACGCGTTAATTATTTAACTAAGGCTTTAATTAAGTGTCGCACATATGCTAAACGGATCGTTTATTTCCGTCGGACATCGGGACACCTTCAGTCACCCGTTCACACGACTCAAGTGCACTAAACATGCCTTCGGGAGTTATTTTTGTAGTCTATATACCTTCAAGCAATTATGAACATATTCTAAGATTTGGGAAGCCAAAAGATCTAATACCAGTCGGAGATACTGCATTGAAGCCGGCTCGAATAGCTGTCGAATTAAGGAATAAGAAGTCGAGAAGCATTCCTATACATATGACGCAACATTACTATAATGAAGGATATAATCAACCATTGGAAAACATTGACGAAAGTGACGAAGTTTTTACTATGGAAAATGTGAGTTCCCAGCGGTTGCCAATTTATTTGGGCATCATCTTTAAAAGATTGCAATTAATGTAGGCGTAGCTGCACGAAGCAAAAGCCATCATATTCAACAATAAAATATTTCTAACGAATTAGGAAATATTTAACTGAAATTCTAACCATGCTGACGGGTGACGGTCAGGAAATTGTTTGGCCCCCTGCTTGCATCTCTTGCATTCTTTGCTCAGAGATATCAAAACTAAACTATTGGAAGTTTTATTTCCATCTCTAATACATCAATTGAATTACGTATTAACCACCTCACTACTTATTACAAGACAGGAACCCTCAGTAAAGTAATTACTTGTGTCTTCGATATTAATGACTGATCGAAGACATATCTACCTACTTTAACACCCATTAAAAGAACTACCGACGCACTGTAGATCTTCCTCATCATTTCACCCAAACGTGAAAAAAAATGTAAAATGGTTAACATTGTATGCAGATTCTTCAAGAACTACTACGCAAGTTACACGTGGAGCACGATGTTTGGATAAGTGACAAAGCGGGCAATTATTTCGAGATAGTATTCCCGCTGCCAACTGGCGATAAATGCGAGACGATGCTGCACTGTCTCACGCAGCTCGGCATCGGCGTGCGATGCAAATCTATTGTCAGGTATCTAAGTACAATGACCATTAAAGCCGTAGGTAACCTTACAAAGCAACACAGCCAGCACTAAATACTCCGTAGTCTGTATTTAATAGCATTATCTTAGGTGGATACGAGTATTCTGTTATATAGTATTGCATTTCACGAAGGTAGTAAAGTAGGTGAGTATTTCCGTATATATGTATACTTACTAATCTATCTAATATATAAAATTCTCGTGTCACAGTGTTAGTTACCATACTCCTCCGAAACGGCCTGACCGATTTTTATGAAAATTTATATGCATATTCAGTAGGTCTGAGAATCGGCTACTATCTATTTTTTTTTTTTTGCAAAACGACGTTTGCGGGGTCATCTAGTAATATTATAAAGAGGAAAGATTTGTATGTAAGTATGTTTGTAACGAATTGGCTCAAAAAGTACTGGACCGATTTTAAAAATTCTTTCACTATTTGAATGCTACATTATCACTGATTAATTTATGTAGGCTTTTTTTTCCACCCGTGCGAAGCCGGGACAGGCCGCTAGTCTTATATAATTATATCTTGAACATAATCTGCCACAATGCAGCCAAAAAACTTAGGTATTTGGTTCGATCAGGGATTTTAACAGGCAGCCCGTAACATAAAAGTTCAGATGTTCCACTGCGCCATTGAGAAGAGTCTTTATTTACATTATTAATTCTTGAATAAGGAAAGTTATGCATATAAGTACATTATACCTACATAACAACGAAACAAAAATGCACAAAATAAAATTGAAATCAACAACCAAATAGAAGTAGAACTGAAAATTTTGAAAAACTTGGAGCTTCGTCCCTTAGATCTCAGATTGATGCATGTTAAAATGTTGATGTACAGACGCCAGCACATCAAGCTACGCGAAACTGTAAAATTTTTACAATCAACTTTGAACCTTATACTTTAGCTATAAAGTTGAAAATCTAAAGTTTAACAGATTGTAGTAGCTTGATGTGCTGGCGTCTGTACATAAATACGTAGACAGTTACAGTTCGACCAATTACCTATGGATTGAACTACATATAACGATTTCCTTTGCAGCGTACTCCCCTGCACCGTAGTACACTCTGCTTTACAGAATGAAAAAATCACAGAAGACTCAGCGCTGTAAGTAACACCATCTCCAGTTACCTTCCTCAATCAAATTCCACTTTTTGGGTATCAATTCTAATACCTCCTACCAACTGTTTTCTCGTAGACAAAAGTCTGAAGATGCAACGCGTTGGAGAAGCTTCGTAGAATCCATCAGATCTAAACTAACTGTCAAGCAAGTTGTCGACGGAGTGCGAAGCGGGGGACAACTGTCCTTCGATTACCTTACGTTAATTATAACGGCTGAGTGAGTGTAACTTCATCATTACAATCAGCTGAAATTTCTGCCTTCTATTATAACGCTATATTGTATGTACGTTGTAACTGGTTGTCAGTCGTCTGGTATGGCAATAGCGGTCATTGACCCACCTACATTTTCTAGCACATTTTATTTAAAAAACCGATATAAAGTCCGTCAGCGTCCCGTAATCGTGGTCTTCAACATGTTCCAATAACAATATACCATACATAGTTTATTGTGGGTGTATTATGCCAAATCGAATGCCAAATAATCGAATATCAATTTGTCGACCACTGGTATACTTGATTGGGTTCCTACAGAGAGATATTAGGGAAAGGGCAATGACCGTTATTGTCGTGCTATAACGCGACAACTATATAGCTGCTTGCTACAATCATCAGTTCATCACGCTTAAGTATAAAAATAATGGTTTTGACTTCGAGATGGTCAAATTTATCAACTTTACTACTAACTTAGCAGTCCATTTAAAGTTGATTGAGCGATCGCTATCTCGTTGACTGCAATATTTTCCAATACTTTATGTTTGATCTATAGGTATCAATGTACCTATCTTTAATCTAGCTCTCATCATTATCACAAAAATCTTCCACAGTCATTTTTAGAAATATCATTTGTATGTCGCAGTTGGCACCATGACGCATTATAATACGGTTCACTTTAATTTTAGGTATAGGTATTAGAAGCTATGAAAGTATGGTAACGTAAATTATGTTTCAGTTCCCTCGCAGCCTTAGGTCTGGTGGAAAACAATGCTTCGAATATTGTGGCGGCCATGTTGGTTTCCCCTCTCATGGGACCCGTCATGTCCATCACGTTCGGGGTCATCATAGCTGACTGGAGCCTGGTCAGGAGCGGCTTCGAGAGTCTGGTCGTAGGAATGCTCGTTTCTCTGCTGTTTGGGTTCATATTCGGATTGATACTGGGGAGTACTGACATGCCTTGGGGATATGGGGACTGGCCTACCGAAGAAATGAAGGGACGGTAAGTAAAACGACATTGGCCCCGATTCTGTTGTTCACAAACTAAACTAAATTTAAGTTCAGTGCATCTTTTTCTTTCTATTTCAATATGAAAAGGACAGAAGATAAATTAGTTTAGTCCCGTCAAATTAGATAATCCATAGACAAGTTTAGACGTGATTAAAAAATTGGCTACTAAAAATACGTCAATTTACGTCAGGCGCTGATTAATTTGACAGGACTCTAAACTAATATTTATCTTCTGTCCTTTTCTAAATGAAATAGAAATAAAAAGATGCACTGAACTTAAATTTCATTTAGTTTGTGAACAACAGAATCGGGGCCAATTCCTGATTCCTGGAATCATTGTCTTTGTCAATATTAGTAGCTTTGAAAGCTATAACAGTGTGTAACAAAATAACTATTTCAAGTAAACCAGCCCATAGAGCTAAGTTTTCAGAGTAAATTAGCTAGTGAAACTCCGCAGATGTGATGGCGATATAAACATGATAAACATGAAAAATTAATTTGATGAGTTTTTTTTTGGGGTCATCAACCGTAGGTAATGTTGACTACACTACCTTGAAATATCAATTTAAAAAAGGTACCTATCTTTTTTGTGTAAACTTCACAGACGTGATGTGTTTCGATAACTAAGCACGATTAAAGAAATAAAACAGATTTTTTCAATTCATAATTCAAGTAACATCACTACAAGCAGTCGTTAATCTCGAAAAAAACATCAAAATAAATATCTTTGTTTTTATTTTATCATGTTCAGATATCGATACCCATCACGTCTGTGGAGTTTCACTAGCTAATGTAATTTGACCGTGTAGGTATACTTATTTTAATATTATGAAACGTTTAAGTAGATAAGCAAATTAATCTTGAAATGCTTTTGGAAGTTAGGCACGTTACTGATACGGAGGTTTGTTTTTAGAGGTAACATTCGTTCCCTATGGATGGCTGTGCTGTGGGCTCTGACGTCAGGCACAGGAGTAGCTTTGGCCTTACTTCAGGGCAGTGCTGGGCCGCTCATCGGTATAGCTATTTCAGCCTCATTGTTACCACCTGTCGTCAATTGTGTAAGTATTCTGACTGATCACTGACTACCTCATTGGTCCAGGAGATGCAAGCACAACCTTTTAACAATGAATCCTGAGTTTGAGCCTCAGAACGAGCCATGCACGGAAAAAGATGGACTGGAGAAAAACTGGAGATGTTGACACCACGACTTTAATCCCCGGAGGGTTAGGAAGGGGTGTACCTTCATATCACACCTGCAATTTAAAACAATGTAACTCATTTTTCACTACTTTTCAGGATAGCGATTTAAACATTCAACATATTCTCACTTTGTTCCTATAAAGTCCTGGCGTCTTCCAATATTGTAAATATAAGTAAAAAGTGATTATCTACTTTGCTGTATGACTAATATATATACTACTATACTATACTGTTCACTTATGTATTTTATATGTTTTTACGACTTACACTTTTTCATTAAAAAGTGAGTTACGATGTTTTAAATTGCAGGTGTCGATATAGTACTTACACCCACATTTCGCCAGTTATGTTGAACTCCCATGTTATAGGGGGCGAGCCTACTGCAATCAACCGGGCACAAATCCATACTCCGGGCTGCCTCTGAAAAATTTCTGAGGGAAAAACCTAACAGCACTTTACGCGACCTAGGAATCGAATCCAGGACCTCATGCTCAGCAGTAACGCTTGCGACCTCTAGACTAATGAGGAGATGTACCCTTAAAATATTCCTCGGCATCCATGGTGCCCCCCCCCCCAAGTCTTGGGCTGCGACCGCGCCTGGAACGAGCAAAGTGATTTGTATGCCCGTATTCTGCTCTATTCTTTATTCGGTTGGCGACAAAAGCCTCGCCTCGTTACATTTGAGACTTTAACAAAACTGTCGAAATACTTATGGGTGTTCTAACAGCCGCCCTTGCCTACTCCTTCACGGAAATAAAGGTAGTTCAAGTTTTGCCACCAGAAAAATCAATAGAGACATCGGCGCATAACCTGCCCTGGATTCAATAAATTATTCTGAAATAGCTGTTCAGTACATTTTAACCGCGTATAATTGCGCTTTTCTATGAGACAGCAGATTTGTTTACTACGGCTACACAGTCGAAATGTAAAGTTTGCGCGTAGAAATCCCGACCACACATAATATGTTGCTATCTTTTTTCAGGGATTATATTGGGCATTGGCGTGCATATGGCTGCTATACCCAGGAGTCAAGGTTCCGCATATAACTGGTGAACCCTACACGGGCAATACATCCTATAAGCCACTGTACCATGATTATCTTCCGATTGAGTTTGCGGTTAATGGTAAATGTGATTGGTTTTTGCTATAATTCGACTAGCACCTATGTATAAGCAGTAGCCGTATATAGGGCAAATAATAAACAGAACACTACAATCTAAACACACAACTAGGCCTATGTAGGTCTCAGTAATTAACCGATTAATCGCACAAAGTCTCGGTGACCCTGTTAGAGACATTGTTATATTCGATCAGTGTTTTTAGTTAAATCTGAAATAAAATTTGCTTATGCCTGGATGAATACCTGACTGTAGAAAACTGTCTAGTTACTATGAGAAACTAAGAAGTCACCACTGACAACAAACCACTCTTCACTCGGTGGCCTTTTTCAAGTGGACTGGTGGACATTTAATCCCCTTTATTTTGTACCCAGGAATAGTAAGCTGCTGCCTAACAATAGTGAACGTGATCTGCATATTCATAACGGCCATCATATTCCTGAAGATCAAGGAGGTGGCGGCACCGTACACCTCAAGTCCGGACCTCAGACGATTCTGGGAGCAAGACATCAAAGTAGCGAGGGAAGCTAACCGAGCCAATTTGCATAAGGCTGAAGATGACGAACGAGCTGAGTAAGAACCGATTATAATAGCCGACTAAGATAGTTAAGACAACTGAATGGAATGCAGCAATCGCTTTTGAGTTTCTATAAAATCTGTGAATTTATTTATTTATTTTATTTAATACTTCAAGCACATACATGTACAGAGGCGGACTTAATGCCATAGGCATTTTCTACCAGTCAACCTTTGGGTGATGCAGAGACAAACAGTAGTAGGTGCAGTCATTACAGGAATAAATATTTTAAATATAAAGATACGCAGAACCCTATGTAAACTATAAATATAATATATACCTAATTACATATAAATATAAGCACAAATACATATACATAAATAAATGAATCTATTAAAAAGAAATAAGACAAACAATGAGAAAATATTAGCGTTGTGATGATACTGCCAGCTTCTTGCGAAAGTGCTCGCGAACCTTAACTTTAAAGGATAAATTAGAGATAGATTAGGATTTTTTAGGAGGAATTGCTTATTTGGAAATGAAATCACGACTGCCAGTTGCCTATATGAATTGGCTGACTGATAGATATGAGGGTAGATACTTAGGTACCTATTATTAGGTATCTACGTGTAACTTCTAATGAATTGACGTATTATAATTATGGCAGTTTGTCAATTTCTTATCGCTGCAATATTAGTTAACAATACTATCTTATCTCCTTTGCTAAGATTTTAGCGACTGCTTCGATTTTACAGGCGCTGCATATCTCTTTAATAGCGACGAAGGTCTTGTTTGATAGTGTGGGTCAGATGTGCGACATAGTAAGATAAGGAGGTCTAATTCCTTAATTACTACGTTCATCTTCGTAGTAAACAACACGAAGTGCATAATGTAAGACTAACCACAAGTGGCGCTGGCGCTCGCCCCCATTTACCTACATTTGATTTAGAACGGGTGGAATGAGGGAGTGCTACAAAATACCTACCTACACCTCTACCAGAGAATACAGGCATGATGGTATATCATGTTTTAAGAAACTTGTTTGTTGAACGTTATTACAGTTAAAACTAGTAGAGGATGTCCCAACTCCAGGCAGATAGGTCATAGGTAGGTCGAGAGATCTTAAACAGGGTGGCGGAACATCAACGCGCAAACTGAAACCGTGAATTCAGCACATGGTTCGAGACCCCTAGAGTTTCTACTCTGGTTTTTGTCGGCTGTTTCATAGAAAATTGCAATATCTACACGGACAAAATGTATGGAAAAGCTATTTTTTTTTTTTGATAATTGACGAGAATTTTCATTAAAAATAACAACAGAATCTAATGGTAACAACTGGTCGCGCGTCGATGTCCCTGTATAGACTAGTGGATATCTACCTTTTAGCAGGGAGGGTTTCCTTAGAAGTAGGTAAATGTACCTACATATGTCCTAAAGCCAGAATTATTTCTCTTAGATTGGTGCTGGAAGATCTCAATCAAGATACCGATGAGGATATAAGAGACAAGTTAGAAGCAGCTGTCGAAGAAGCATTGGACGATGAGACCTATAGGAAAGTGAAGAGAATGAGCTATCAGAGTCACTTCGCTGATGAGGTAATCTATACTATCTGTACTAATATTATAAAGAGGAAAGATTTGTATGTAAGTATGTTTGTAACAAATTGGCTTTTGAAAAAGTACTGGACCGATTTTAAAAATTCTTTCACCATATGAATGCTACATTATCATCACTGATTAATATAGGCCTTTTTAATTGCAAGAAAAAAATTAATTGTTTAAAAAATAAGTGCCCACTTGTGCGAAGCCGGGACGGGCCGCTAGTGCTGTAATACAATGCCTTTCCAACGACTGGCCCACCGTTGCTCGTAGGTCGTAGATTCCAACCCAAGCAGCCACTTTATGTAATTTAGTAGGTATAGCTAGTAGGTAGGTACCAAAACAATCGAAGACATGCGTCATCCACCGACCACCAACCCGCACTGGGCCTGCGTGGTAAATTATGGCAAAGTCCCTCTTACACAGAGAAGGCCTGTGTCCCAGCTGTATTTCGTTGTAGGTTGATTATGCAATAATCAGCCTATTATGTTCCCATGGTTGGATGCATTTCCTAAATTATTTAGTAAGGAAGAACATAGAATGAAAAATAATTCTATGGTAGGTCGTGAGTACCTAGACTTTCAAATGGTTTTGATAAGATGGAGTCAATTCGTTGTGATTGTTTATTGTTTATTTAGTCGCATCGTCACAAACAACTCCAACAGTCTGCGTTGAATCTTATCTCTATGCAATATTATCAACATGGCGTATGATGTGGTGTGATGCGCAACCTTCAAAGATTATTCTGAGCTAGATAAAACTTTGAACAGCAAAACATTATCGGAGATATTTCATGTTATTACGCAGTAACTAGGTAATATGAGACTACATATTATAATAAAAAACTACTTATAGGTAGGTATCAAAATCTACAAACCCGTATCGTACCTATTGTCAAGGATACTGATTTCGAAACAAATTTGCAGGTATAGCTGACCAGAGACATTTTAAAATATCAACATAATATTATTTAAATTGACTAAAAACATCTTTAATAACAGTCACGAATATTCTCGATCGTGACGCCATGCGCCAATATCACAATAGCGACGTAGGTTTGTATTATCTAACAGGAAAACCAACTTATTCGCGGCTGTTCTAATTAAAATTTAATGTTTCAGATTATCCACACTCTCGGCCTATCGAGGACTCCCATCTCATTGCTGTCAAGTCAGCTGAACTCTGGGGTTAGCACTCCTACTGGTCCCAAACCATCCAATGTAGATGATATAGCCGCATTGGATAAACTGCTGACGTCATTACTTGGCCTAAAAGACAGCAAGCGCAGATCATTCGCTTCACACCGTGGTACTCCTAGATCCAGTCGAATCTCAAGGAATGCACCAGAAACTTTTGGACACGGTCACAGAAGACGATCGGAATCGTGGCCAGAGAGAATATTTGAGGATTCTGTAGTTCAGAGCGTCATCAGCAACCTGCGAGCTAGCAAAAGAAGTTCGCAGATGGAGGAGGCTTTTATGACCCCTAAGTAGATACCTACTTATTATCACGATTTCCATCCAGTAGAAATTCATTGTATGGTAGTGAAACGAAATAAGTCTAGGTACTTATATCACAGCTTTTATAGAAACTTGGATTGACTTATCTTTGATTGTGTAGGTCTGTAGGTTATAGGATCCCTGTTATCGGACGTACCTACCTACATACCTATATGTAATTCACGGAGCACAAAATGTAATTATAATAGGTACCTACGAGGCACCTACTTCAAATTCAAAGGCTCATTAAGTACCCAGTTTATAACGGGGCGCGGGGTAGGGTATAAAATAATAACAAAAACAAAATGTTATTCTTGCATATGTCGATTATTTATTTTGCATACAATAAATAGACAATAAAAATACTTATAGTTTTTTTTTTTTTAATAATTACCTATAACATTATAATTAAGTACCTATTTTTGTACGTAGGTAAACGTTTTATCACAGCAAAGCTTATGTCGAGGTTTATAATAAATAAAATCTGAGAGGATCTCTCTACACCACAGGTGTATACAGTCTTGACGATAAGTGCCATTTTAAAACTATTTGACTTACTAATACAATCATGATTTATTTATTATGCTAGTAAAAAGGCTATGTCAAGATTTGTTACTTAAGATCTTACTTGTTATAACTTCAGACCCATTTTTTATTGGTTTACTATGTTTGACTTGAGAGGTGTAGACATCATAACCCAATGATATCGTATTGTCGTATAACACTCTGTATCTCGTCGGTAGAAAATAGAAATTGATAATTTGCGCCGGTGGCCAAACCATCCACTCTGCGCGGTACAATCTGATGAACTTATCTTTTACTTCTTCCTTGAAATTTTCAAGAGGATTAGGTTCGAACACGGCAAGACTTCCAAAAAATGTGACTATCATAACTGGCGAAAATATAAATTGATCAAGCACCAATTTCTTTGCCACCATGTCCACAGTTTTGCCTATTATAAACTTATCTAGAACTTTATACCAGTGATGACATAAGATGCCCACGGCAACACCGGAGAACGCCATGTGTGAACACCTCTTTAAATCATAATTAGTTTGTTCTTTTATGTATATTTCGTAACTCTGTTCCATTAGATCACCTACTGACGATAAGCTTAATGATATGGTAACATTTGTATATAATAAAAATTTGTCACTAAACGCTACATTTATAAACCTTCTAAAAACTGGTATCGAAGTCGTTCTTCTTAAGCTTGCGGCCAGATTTCTCCAAGTGGAACTTAGTAATTTCATTATCTGTAAATAAACATATTTCGTAAATGATATAACCGTTGATTTGATTATTATATCGGGCAGCATATTGTATCAGAATTATGGAGCTCTAAGTCTTATATAGGTAGGTACTTAGATACCTACAGTCAATAGCAAATAGGTGGCAACAATCTGTTATTTAAAGCGCTCTTTATGGCATCCGTTGATTGTCCTGGGGTTGCTTCACCAATGATAGAAACAAGAAAAGCCCCTATCTATTATACGCTTTTGTAGGCCAACCAGTATCGGGTTCGCAAATACTGGCGATTCCATGTTGTTTCGGCTTACGTTTGGACGGGGTATTTACCCCGTTCCAATAGTTGCTTTGGTAAGCATTTGCTCCCAATCGCGGTTCTTCCTATGATAAGTGTCATACGCACTAAAGCTGCAGGTAGGTGCGTATGATGCCTAACTTCAACGTTCTATACACCTTGAAACTGTCATTGAAAGCGTTGAGCCGGAGTTTCTGTTTTTATACGAAGTACAGGCGCCAGCACATCAAGTTACTACAATCTGTCAAATTTTTTTAAAATAAACTTTATCGCTGAAGCATAAGGTTCAAATTTGATTGGGAAAATTTGACAGTTTTGGGTAGCTTAATGTGCTGGCGTCTGTACCTCAAACTCAAGAGACATTTATTCAAATTAGGCTGAGAATGAACACTTTTCGAACGAAAAAATTAGACAGTCGCAAATCACCCGCTCTTCACCACTTCCTAGTGCTTTCGCTGGGAAGAAGAAGTGGCGCAACAAACTCCCCAGTAGCACATCCTGTATGTATATTTTCTTAGGACGAGGTGATATGCATAAAGGAACTGCGCCAGCAATGCCAATGCATACTGGGCGCCGAATGGATCAACAAGTCATGAACTATATAGCAAAAACTAAAAATACTAATCTAGGAAAAAGAAACTGTTTTAACAGCAACAATTTATTAATATTACAAAAACAGAAGAATATCAAATGTAAAATCTGCCAATCTGAATCCTATGAATATTGTTTCAGGTCAGTATTCTCTTCATTTGGCTATTTAGTCTTTACTTTTTTCTTTTGCATGCTTCACATGTGAAGTAAAGATATCATAACCCAGAGATATTGTGTTATCAGACGCTACTCTGTATTTGGTTGGTAAAAAATAAAAGTTTATAATTTGGGCCGGTGGCCACACAACCCATTCAACTTTATACAGCGTCCAAAACTTAGATTGCACTTCATCAGTGAAATTAGCTATAAGGTCATTTTCAAATATGGCTACTGTGGCAAAGAAAGATAAAATGACTATGGGAGAACAGACAAACTGATCCAATAGTAATTTATTAATAACCATATCAAAAGTTCTACCAACTATTCGCTTGAAATCAAACTTGTCACTCCCTCCATTAGAAACTTCGCATGTCTGTTCTAACAAATCTCCACAAGTCGATACTCCCATAGATATCATGATATTGGTGTAAAGCAGATTCTTGCGATGAAATGCATGATCAAGTGCATGTTTATATGAATCATAAGTTTGGGAAAAGATTCTTCTCATAACCATTTTTAGAATAATCTAAAACAAATGAGTATATGCAATTATGAAATCGGAAGGCCAATTTCCATAATTAAAAATATTTAAAATCTATTTACAATTTTATTTCAGCTACAATCAATGTCAAAACAGTAGGGAAATATGAGGTATTTTTGACAGATTGAGACTCAGATCAGACCACCTAGGACCTAGGTTATTTATTTAATTATTTATATACCCACAGTAAAATACACAGCGATATAGGAATACATAGGGTTCCTTTTTGTCATAGATATTTATTTGTGTATTTATGAGCTAGGTTCTGGGGAAAAATAAAACTAAGCGGTCAATAGGTTGAAGCCAGTCAGATTTTTGTTTTTTTTGCCCATTTTTTTTTTTGTAGGTTTGTTTCAGCTGATACAATCCATGACTGAAATTAAAACTACCTTAACAGTCTTCAAATTAGGTTATTCAGAAACTACAAAACTTCCAAGTGCCATGAAAAAATTAGTCCTGTAACTTGATTCCAAGTTTAAACGAGTTGTAATAGAAGTACACAGGTTGTGTATACTAAGCATGCAGAAGTTGTTTTTGAAATACAACATCAAAGCAAAGGTAGGCTCCCATTTTATTTTAAATAACTTTGAGTTTTTCATATGGACATGACTACTGTTATCCTAACAAAATAATTCAAAACTAGTTTTCATTCTGAGAGTTCTAACCGTAACAACGGTCCTAAACTAACAGTCCCAAAAAATACCTATTTATAATTGCTATTATAAATTGGTACTTCCTGTTCTTATATTAACACTCTGATTTAGAAAATC
This sequence comes from Globia sparganii, assembly GCA_949316385.1. NCBI lineage: Eukaryota > Metazoa > Arthropoda > Insecta > Lepidoptera > Noctuidae > Globia > Globia sparganii. Next base: position 16,314,844 of record OX438663.1, on the reverse strand, counting down.
TTAGAATATTATTATGTAAAAAATACTTACATTCAAAGGAACGAGGTAAGCAAACCACAATTACGATATTAAATTTATATAATTTCCATAACAGATTTTAAGACTTCTTACATATTATTTTATTCGTTATAGTATTATATAACGATGCTGAAACTGAATTACTTAATTTTTCAGGTAAACTCTAACCTCAAAAAATTCAAACACTCCCCAAAAACCCATGGTGACAGCTGTCATGAGCTGTAAGTGTCAAAGTGCCAAAAGTGGGTCAAATAACCAATTTTTTTTTTTTTTTTTTTTTTTTTTAATTCGCCCAATGGGCAGGCTAAAGTCTTTCGACCATACCGCCTCGTCTTTCGTGTAGAATTTCTTACGTGGTAAGTGTAAACAATAATGTCTTTCGTTTATATACTCATTATATTATTTATTTCATTTATTATGTCTTTCGTAGTTATTCCGTATTTTTATAATTAGTCATTTTATTTTTGTCTTAGGTCAAATCCAGATTATACGTCATTTAGTGTCAATGTCAAGCTAGTTAATTAAACTTGAACACTGTAAAACATTTTGCATGTTTTCGTCATTCGTTTTATTCTTCCATTTCCAGTATTTTCGAGCTATCTCCTCATGTACCTAGTTATTTATTTTATTTACATTTTTCATGAATTATACCTAAACTTAGTAAGTACCTACCTATTACTATTTATAACGAATACCTAATAAAAATGAAAATGAATACACAAAAATCCAATACGTAACTAAATATCATTTACAGTCTCTACTATAAATTTGTACAAGTATAAATAAGTTGAGACATTCATAAGTAGCTCCTGAATGCATTGCGGGACCTTGTCAGGCTTCTTATAAATTTTAAGCAGCTCATCCGACAACACAAGGCGCTGAATGTTGAAAGACGAGCACTCAAAGTAGATATGATGTAGTGACTGAACTTTTTGTGATTGACAATACTCACAGTTAGGAGAATTGACCATTCTAAGGCGATGAAGATGATAATTTAAACGACAATGACCAAAACGCATACGACTGATAATTGAATAGAATTTTCTATTTATGAATTTGTCATTCTTGCAGAACCAAGGTATGGAGTTTATTTGAACATCTAAGGTAGCAAACCAAGTACCTTTATTTCCAACTTGAGTGCACCGGTATGAATGTCTTCCCCACTCTTGACACATGCGTTGTCTTAAAAGACTAACTGCATCTGTAGGTGGTATAGAAACATCCATATCGGGGTCAGGATTGGGAATTAATTCCTCTAAATCAACAATTTTTTTGGCCAAATAGTCTACCTTTTCATTCCCTACAACACCAATGTGTGAAGGCACCCACACAAAACTAACTACTATATTTGATTGATATAATTCCACCCATAACTGTTTTATTAAATAAATTATATAATTAGTGTTAGCATTTAATTTGTTGTTTGCCAAGTTTTCCAGAACACTCATGCTATCACTTACGACAATCCATTTATTATGTCCTGAATTATAATTTTCAATATGTTTCAAAGCACTGAAAATAGCAACAGCTTCAGCTGTAAAAATACTTGAATTTTTGTCAATTTTTCGACCAATGCCTATATTTGAAGTGGGCTCATATATGGCAAAAGACACAGCCCTATCATTCTTCGAACCATCTGTATAAACAAATTTATGATCTGACCACTCTGATAACATTGCATTTACTTCCTCTTTTGTGGACAAGTCCTTTTTTTTCTTTAAAATTATATTAATAGCAGGAAATTTACCAATAAAAGTTCCTTCATAGCAAGGCAAAATATGTTTGGATTGATGGATATTCAAATTTTGAATAAGATTTACGAAACTTTGAAGAGCTTGTAGCATAAAAATTGGTTTAGAAACTGAAGGAGTAATTGAATGTAACAAATTTACCAAAAGACTGTTACTAGATACACTATAAAGTTTTAGTATAAATCTTTCTTTTAAGTAATTAAATCGAATGCTTAATGGTGGAACATTACAATCAATCTGCATTGCATTTATAGGAGTACTTCTGAATGCCCCAGTTATTACACGCAAACATTTATTTTGAAGAACATCTAGACTATTTACAATTTTAACATCTGCAGCGAAGCAAAAGAAACCATATTCAAAATGACTACGAACTAATGATTTGTACAACAGTAACAAAATTTTTGGGTCTGCACCCCAATATGAGCCAGACAGAGATTTCAGTACATTATAAGCTTTATTTGCTTTACTAATTATATGTTTTATGTAATTATTCCAGGTTAAATTATATGAAAAAAGAACCCCCAGAAATTTAACCTCAAGTGAAATGGGTAATGCACTTTTATTATATTGCACATTGGGCATATTATAACACTGTTTACCAAAAATAACAACTTTGGACTTGGACTGATTAACATTTAGATCGAGGTAAGAAAAATATTCATAAAGATTTACCAATGCATCATTGACTATTTGGACTGTTTGTGATAAATTGTTTCCAGATGTATACACAACCAAATCATCTGCGAACTGTAGATTTTTGACCTGAGACCCTAAAATAACATTTAATCTACGTATATATAATATAAATATTAAGGGTGATAGTATACCGCCTTGACAAACTCCTTTTGACGAGAGTCTAGGACCATAGAGATGTCTATTAAATTTAGTAAATACTTCCCTATTGCTCAAAAAACTTTTAATCCAATTTATAATTTTTACAGGAATCCCTATTAACGATAATTCGTAACAAAGAATATCTATATTTACACTATTGAAAGCTCCTGCGATATCAAAGAAAACTCCAACCAAATTTTTTTTTGCCAATAAAGAATTATGAATATCAAGCTGCAATTGACAAACACTTTCCCTAGCAGACCGATTCCTCCGAAAACCAAATTGATTAGAAGGTAAGATATTGTTTTGTTCTACGTAAAACTCTAAACGTTGCTTCAACAATTGTTCAAATAATTTTCCCACACAGGAAGTAAGTGCTATGGGACGATAAGAATCAGAACATAACTTTGGCTTATCTGGTTTTAAAATTGGTACAAGACAGTCCACTTTCCAATCTTGAGGTATAATATTATTTTCCCAAAGTAAATTAAGTATTTTTAGAAATGTTTCTAAACCTGCAATGTTTAGTTTTTTAAATAAGATATATGGTATTCCATCAAGACCATAAGCAGTATCTCTTCGAGAGGAGATGGCAGATATTAATTCATTGATTGTAAAAGGATTAAGTAGAAAACTATTTTCGGAATTAATATTATCAGTAAGAGTTTTTGGAGTATGTGGCACAAAGTCTGGAGTGTATTTCTTTAAAAAATCTAAAACCCATTCATCATTTTCATCGATATTAAAGTTATATGTCTTATTGTATTTGCGCATAAATTTCCATATAGCAGATAAAGGTGTGCATCTATTAAAAGTTTCACAAAGAGAAAACCAACTTTTTTGCCTTTCTGTTTTTAAAATGAGTTTTTTAACTGCCCGGAGCTTTTTAAATTGAAGATAGGTTTCTTCTGTTGGATTATCTTTAAAATTAATATAAGCTGTTTTGAAGTTTAGTACAGCCTCTGTACACTTTTGATTCCACCAAGGAAGGGAAGGTCTTTTAGTCTTATTTCTTTGGCATGTGTGTTTGGTGGTATTTGTGTTGACATAACAATTCAAATTATTGGAATTTATTTTGGAATTTGCAGCTGCTGTGCGCAAAATAGTACAAAATTGGAAATATGAATTAAGAAGACTTTTATTATCTATTTGAAAATCAAGTAACAATTCTTCCACACAATTGCTATACATTTGCCAATCCACGAGTTTATAATTTGGATAGATGGGCAAATGTTTAGCATTCAAACAATTCCCATATAAAACATTATTTTTGTTTCTGCTAACCATTACTTTTATGATTACAGGGATGTGGTAACTACTACCGAGAGGACTATCATGTACAGACCATTCACAATTAAGTGCCAACGATGGTGAGACAAAGGATAAATCCAGTGCATTGGGACGCCACGTTAGAGAACCAACTGTTGTTGCTTGACCATCATTAAGCAGTACCAAATTATTTTCGTCAATGACTTCTAAGATTTCTCTACCTCTTGGAGAGTCAGAAATACATCCCCAGGAAGTGTGATGGGCATTAAAGTCCCCAGCAAATATAAGAGGACCAGGAATAGACTTCACCAATAAATCAAAATCACCTTTATTAAAAGCTGGATTAGAGTTAAGAGGACTATAAAAACTGACTATACTTATTTCTTTATTATTAACTGTAATTTTTACACAAATGTTTTGTAAAGAATTATCAAAATAGGTGTTAATTTTAGTATAAGTAATGCTTTCATGAATTATAATTGCAACTCCATTGTGTTTATTACCACAATCATTTCTTTCTATGTTGTAATTTTTAATTCTAAAAGATTGTTCAGATCTAAACCATGTTTCAGAAATTATTGCTATATGTATATTTTGTGCATAGAGGAAATTAATAAATATATGTTTATTGCTATTAAGACTTTGTGCATTCCATTGAACTATGTTTAAGTTTGACAGATCCATTATGAGGATGAAGGAAATTTCTTACTTAGAGTTGTTTTTAAAACCTCTTTAATTGATGATGAGTTAATAGGTACATCTTTAGTGGTGACTATTTTTGTAATCGTTTCTACTAAAATACTTATAAATTTATCGGATTTCATTAGATTATTAATTTGTACATCTAAAGTTCGAGCAGATAGAGCTGGAAATGCGTTAACGTCGAAAAGATCAGAGTATGTGACAGTTCGTGACTTAATTTTATTTTCTTCAACTTTTTGTTTTTTAATTGGGCATGATGAGGAGATAGCTATGTGATTACCTTTGCAGTTTGCGCATTTCGCATCCTTGGGGTCAACCTGACAATTCTTAAAACTATGGTCTAATGTACAAATTGAACATACCTCAGTATTACGACAGAATTTAGCAATATGTCCATATCGCAGACACTTAAGGCATTGTTTTACTGGTGGTATGTATTTACTCACTTCGTGACGCCATGAGTCCAAGTAAATATACTGAGGAAGAATAGTGGAGGCGAAGGTTACCGCAACAGCCTGTGTAGGGACGAAAGCTACGCCAGCGTCACTTCTGACCCTGCGCATGAAGCGCCTAACCTGAATCACATTTTTGGAACTACCAATCAATGAAAAAATTTGTTTATTGGACATTTCTACGGGAACCGAAGTAAGGACTCCCGTTATTTCGGTATCTCCAGCCGGTATGGATGCCTTAAGAGACAACTGATCCAATAACTTTTTGTTTTGTAGAAACATATTGGCGTTATTTGGTAAGTCAAATGTTATGCCGACTTTGTACTTGTTAATAGTACGTAGATGCATGACGCCTGAAACGCCATGCTCCCGTAAACCTTTTGATAGGGCCATACGATCCCTATCGCTAAATGTGGTATTTTCTTCCGTATGCGTTAAAAATACAACAAGGTCGGTTTGCTTGGTTTCCTCTGGATATTTACGGGTATACGCTTTTACCTTATATATGGCGTACTTATCCTTTTCATTGTTGTTGTTGTTGGTTTGTTTGCAGCTAACTATTGTCTGTTCAGACTCCCCTGAATCAGAGTCCGAAGATTCAACTAACTGTTGCTGCTGCGGGTCAGGATAGGATGTTTCATCCTTCCTCCGTCTTTTTTTCCCCATTTCGGGGTGCTAGTGGATGGTGTAACTTCAGAATAGCCTATTTAATATAAATATTAACAAGAAAAATGTTTATAATATAATAAATTATTTTTTAAAGTAAATTTGTTTGAAAAACGCGCCTTCTCACTTTTACAGTTTCCCGCCTTTTTTCTCAAATAACCAAGTTCCGTTCCGTCTTCCGTGCCACGGTGCCAGACTGCCAGTGCCAGTGTTGCCAGTACCCTTTTGTCAAAAGTAACAACATGTTTAGTCATTATTTGGTAGCTCAAAAAACAGTTTTTTCTTCTTTGTACAGTCAGCGTCAAAAATATCGGGACGAACAGACTGTCCAAAAGGATCTCAACAACTAAGAAAATTAAACTTTATCTGAATTGGTTAAAGTTGTTATCAGGAATGATAGTTGTCGTGTAGGTACTGTCTTCATTCTGAATTCCTTGTGTGATGGAGATAAAGTAAAATTTTCTTAGTTGTTGAGATCTTTTTGAACAGTCTGTTCGTCGTGTATAGAGGCCAGCACATCAAGCTACCCCAATCTGTCAGATTTCTTTGATAGATTTTCAATTTTACTGCAAAGGAATAAGATTTATATTCAATTGGGAAAGTTTGACAGATTGGGGTAGTTTGATGTACTGGCCTCTGTACATACATGTAGCGATATTTTCATTTGATCGGTTAAAACAAGGTTTGCCAATATTAAGTCTGCAACTGTCGTTCTTAAAATTTTAAATATTTTTCAAGTACGAAATATAACGTAAAAGTAACATCTTGCGTCATGTAACATAGAAGTAACGCAACAGGGCCAAAAGTAACGTAAAGTGTTACAAAAGTAACATTCTGGCAACACTGGCCATTGTGCAATCGCAGCCACAGACTGCAAGGTGCTAGTGAAGTATCCGATTCTGCCACAGAATGATAAATTAAATCCCCGAGACAATCAAATAGTTAGATTTCAGTTGGAAAATGAAACTAAATTCGTTAATGTCAACCAGCTCGCCCTCAAAGCCTCTTGTTTAGGACAAAGCATACGATGTATTTTATTTTATCCGTATTGTATGGTTTATGCTACCGTCACATGGGCGTAAGGTGAAAAATGTATTCACTGTTCATTACTTTATATTATAACCGACTTCAATAAAAATAAGGAGGTTATCAATTTGTTGCGTCTTCGTGGATCAAACGAAACAAAACGATAGCTGGGGTTATTTGGAGAAAAAAAATTAAATAAGCATCATCACTACAAAAGTGTTTAAAGTGGGTACCATAATTTATCAGTATTGGCACTTTTTTCAATATCTAAGGGTCAGTTCACACCGAGACGCAACGCGACGCGACGCTGCGCGCACACTTTAAAAGAGTGACTCAAAATATACTTTATTTTCTACACGAAAAGGTACACATTGCATTGTTGGAGTTCAGAATACGTTGCGCCGTGCAGCGCTACGCCTCGTGACGCCTTGCGGCGTAGAGCGACGCATCGCGTCGCAGCGGTACTTCGCCGGTACGCGCGGCGTGCGAGAGCGGCGCGTTCGCGCTGCGCCGCGCGGCGCAGCTCGAAATCACTCGTCGCGTCGCGTCACGTCTCGGTGTGCACTGACCCTTAGTCTCACGAAAAATTATTTGGAACTTTATAACCTTACTGTAAACACTCTCTTTTAAATGGAAAGCAAGCTAAGGCACTGCCACAGATTTTTTTACTGCAAACAACCCCAGTTGTCGCCCTGTTTGGTTTGATCCACGAGTTTTTGCCCATTCTGTATAAATCGTTTCTATTTTTTAAATGTTGTACACCGATTACTTTGTCAATAGTGGACCGATTTTGAAAATTATTTTTTTAGGTCCTATTGTCACCAAGCCGGAATCTGGAAATCGAGGGAAACCCTCAAATTTTATAGGCACACTTAAAGCGATTTGGGTATTTTTTATAGTATTGTAACTCGTGCATTTGCTCTCGGAAAGCACCATTTGGTGAAGTGGAACTGATGATGAAGACCACAGATGGCCATCAGAACTACTTAATAATAAGTATTTCACGGGTTGCGACTCGAAGGCTATTGTAACTTAGATAAATTAGAAACTGACCCATTAAAAAGTGAAAAATAAAAAACCTTTTTACAAAAAAAAAACATTCCAGAACTTAAAAATTTGAACCCTAATCTGGTACCTACGTCCGGTCGGCTGCTGGCAATACCGAGGAGTTCAGTGTGGCTATAGGCTTGCACCAGTACTACTAACTAGTGGCACCCGCTGATTGTTTATAGATCTGCAGGTAATGCAACATTGTTTCATAAAATCTATCAAACCATTTTATATAACAAACCATTCATGTAAATTGTAAATAATCAAAATGCTTTGACTCCAATCAAAATCTACAGTTCTCAAGGATAAAGTTGCGTGGAAAGTAAAGATGCCAGTTCACAGTTGCCAGTAGTTGCCTAGATCATCGCGATCAAGAATTTCACATTTTCTGCTAGTTTTGATCCTTCCAAAATGTCGCGTAGAATGGGCATTAAAGTCGACTAATGAAGTTTGTTAAAAAGAGGACCATACCATAAATATTTAGTGTCCGCGCCAATCTGCAGTGTTCTATCTAATACGTAACGTCCCTATTCTCTAGTCTATCAAGTCTATGGTCCAAATTCCAATAGATTTGCGACAAAAATTCGCGTCTTGTTGATTTATTGAATTTTGTGAAGGAATTTTACGGCTTTCTAAAAGTTTACACACATTCACAATGTCAACATTGGCAGGTAAACGTAATAGAATAAATTCTGTAACTGTCTCGTCGATTTCGTAGATATTTCTAATTTATAACTTAGCCGTGAATTGACGTCGAGTCCTAAATTGCGGCTACAGCTTGTTTAATGTGTAAAACACTGAATCTGTCTAACACATTTTATGTTTGTGCATGCAGTTATTGTCATGTAGTAACTTAAGTGCTTTATTACAAGTTTCCATTGATTTTCAGAGAAATTAACCCTTGATAGATATGCTATGAAAGACCGGGCGACGTCCCATCTTCGTATTTATGTCGGCGGTTTACAAGACGGCGCAAATCTTGAAGAATTATACGATCACTTCATACCATTTGGACAAATTAACGGCATTGTCATTAACAGAAACTTTGGATTTGTTCAGTTTCAAGATGAATCCAGTGCTCAGGAGGCTATTATCAAAGGCAATGGAAGTATATTCCAAGGTAAAAGCCTTAACGTTAAAACCGCACAGACGAACCTTACAGTTGAAAAAAGGTAAGCCACATAATACAAACTGAGAAAATAAAAAACAAATTAATTAACATTCTGATACAAGAACTTATTATAACCCTAAACCTACTGGATATGTTTAATAATATAAATGCACCTATTGGTCAAAATTAAGTGACCCAGACCTACCTATAAAGATAGTTACTAATCCACTGTCAGTGTTGCAGAGTTCAGAAGGCCAATTCTCGTAATTTAAAATGTTCAAAATCTAGTCGCAGTCTCATCTCAGTGACAAATGTCAAAAATTGTAGGGAAATTAGAGGTGTTTTTGGCAGATTGAGATCAAACTGAACATTTTTAAAATTACGACGATTACCCCTCTGGTATAGCTCATTTAAACCTAGTTATTGGAATCATCAACATGACGCAAAATAACTTACCAGCAGCTGCTATTTCAGAGAGTCAACAGATCTTAACTGTACATCTGAAACATTCAACAAACTCTCTTAATTGATGAACAACTTCTGCAAAATGTTTATATGTTACAAATAGATACAATAACGATACATTCATCCCAGGATAAGCATTAAAACATATAAGGGGGATTCTTTAAATACTTACCTGTTATGCTTGCCAGTCATATTTTGCTCAACATACAACCTGAAACTGACCTGAAAATTACAATAAAACAAGAAAATTTCAATGTCACGGAGTACCCTGGCGTTTCCCCTTTAAAAAGTCCTAAATAGCAATTATCTACAATCAATTGGTGAATTATTTGCAATAAATGTTTATTACGTACTTGTAATAGAGATGCCTGTGGCTAAGTAATAACAGCCGCACAGGTCAATCAATCAGGTTAAGCTACAGTTGCTGCATTTGGTCTGTGGTTGGGTGACCATCTTTACATACCGAGACCTGTCCGTGCCTTGGAAAGCATGTTAAGCCGTTGGTCCCGGCTGTCATTTGCGGATGTCTGACAGTCAGTCATTACGAGTATTCAGAAGTCCGAAAGTGTGACAACCAGTCTTACCAAGGGGTATTGTATTACCCATTAACTGGGTTATGGAGGTCAGGTAGGCAGTCGCTCCATGTAAAATACTGGTATTCAGCTGCATATGGTTAGACTGGAATCCAATATCAATATATGTAGTTGGGAAAAGGCTAGGCACAAGATGATACTATATTATTTGTAATTATAGCAGACATGGAGATGATCAAATGCAAGATATGTCCCCGGCAGGGCACCTTAATGAGAAGCAAGCCATGGCTACTTGCGATGATGGCAATGACGAACTTTATGATAATTTTGGAAACTATATAGGGGACCAGAGTGAGTAATTCTTCTTATTTTTTAAAATAATTCTTGAAATATTGATGTGTATTAAAACTATGATTTACATAGATTGGAACAAACCCAAAAAAAAAATGTTAAGTCTTGATCATTAGTTTATTTATTAAACCACTTTCTGCTAAGCTTTCTTGCTTAAAATTGATTTTTTATACTAAAAATTGGCCTGTTCTTGACCACATTTTATTGTTTTTGTTGAATTGGTTGTCTGTAATCAAGAAATAAATAATGTCATACAGCCCTACATCATTATTCTTTACAATGCTGTCAGTAAGTTCAATAAGAGCTAGGCCCACTTGCATTTGTAGTCCGGGCTAGTTCAATAAATGGAGAGTTTGTAAACTCACGAGTTAAATAATAAACAATTAATTCTTATTAAGCGTTGCACCACTCAAAAGTAACACCGGGTTAGTTAATCTGACATTAGTGGTTTTTGAGTTGGGAATGTTACAGCTCAATCAACGAAACATAAAATAGAATTGTAATTGTTAGTGATGTTACTTTTCAGTGGTGCAACAAGCAAGTGGATCTTCGAAATTTAACCCTAGGTTTACCTCTAACTCTTGCTGGCACAAGATTAATTATTTTACTAACCCTGAATTAGCTGTTAATTCAAAACTTATTTAGGATAATCCATGAATGTGCAAATGGGCCTTAAAATGTTAATTACTTACTCCGAGTTTACAAATTCTACATTTATTAATTTAACCCAACTAAACATGCAGGTGGGCCTAATTGAAATAAATTATTTGATTTAATAGGTTATGAAGAATATGAAGAGGGGTATGCAGGCAAGCCAGGCTGGGAGGGGCGAGGCGGAGTGCGCGGGCGCGGGGTTGTCAGAGGGCGCGGACGCGGCGTGCGGGGCCGCGGGGGCGCACCCGGCTTCCGAGATCGGTCGCCTGTTGCAGGCCTACGAAGTACGGTTAAAGACGCTTTTTAATTTAAAAAAAAAAAAAATTGTGTGAAACATGATGCTAAAAATAGATAAATGTTTTTCCCAACTTGATTTTTATATACTTACATAAAAACAAGTTGGGATAAAATTTACGTCACATCCACGCAAAACGGCAATCAAAAACCTTATAAGCTTGCACAAAAAGCGAAGATGGCGCAATGGACCTTTCATTAGGAATTGGACTATAACAGCAAGCAGTTAATAATGTAATAATGCCACTGATGCCGCAATCAACGTGGCCACATACTGAGCACTTACTTTTTTTTATATATAAAAAAAAACGAGTAATAGTACCATCGATACGAGAATAAGCATGCAGTCGTCAAAAATGGAGACAGTGAATTGAGGCCTTTGCCCAGCTGTGAGACTTAATAGGCTGATATATAAATAATCACAATAATAAAAAAAACTAGGTGACTTTCTACCTTGCGGTAGGCGGAAACTTCAAAAGTCACCTACAGTTTAGGTAAAAAGCGTGAGTTTCCGCCGTTTTCCGAGCATAGCTCAGGTTACCGCTGTTGTGCTCCTCACGGCGCGCGTACCCGCGTATGTACTGTTGTCGCAATTATATACAAAAATTTTAACCGGTGCATTTTGCGTTGGGAAGCAGCTCGCTTGATCCAACTTGCCTGGTAAACGCCATGCTTTTTAATGCTTGGTGCGCTTTAGTGTTTTCAATCCACTATTTTTATCTAACGAAGCGACGCGCGCTTTACTTGTGTTTATCAAGTGTATAAACACACTGTGAATGTGTGTGTAAGCTCAGGAGCTCTCGGTACCGTCCGCTACAGTGGCGGAATCGGAAGTGTGTGTGTGTACGTGTATGTGTCTAAACACACTATGCCGAAGTTACGCGACCGAAGTTCAGCACAATTACGCCTGCAATGCTATTTGAATTAATGACGACACACTATTCCGAAATTACGTCGCGTCATAGCGTACAGCCTAACTTCGGTCGGCGTAAGTTCAGCGGCAACTTATTCTGTGCGCACACATTATACGCGACCGATGTTCGGTTCGATTGTCGACGAAGATCCGGGGGCGGGGAGCAGCGGGGAGTTGCGGAACTTAATTTCTGCCGCGTAAGTTCGGCACTTATGGTGTGTCATATCAGCCGAATACGTCGGAACGTAAAATCAGCCGCCGAACTTCGATCGCGTAACTTCGGCATAGTGTGTTTACACACTATGTGTTATGTGCTGACGCTACTGGTCTGCATGCACACATTCACATCGTGTTTGTACACTTAGTTACCACAAGTAAACCACCTGTCGCTTTGTGGCATACAAATTCTGCACAAAGTTACTGGAACCAGCAATGATGGTATGCGTTATTTGATATTCCTGAGGCCTAAACATTGTTTTACATATCAGCAGTTATCAACTTATCATATTTCACAGAGTATACTAATGTTGCTATATGTTTTCTCACTGTTACTCAGTCAGGTTTTATTTCAATATCTGGACAAATAAGCTGTGAATTTCTCTTAATTTTTATTTATTTTCATATAGGTAGGTCATTGTTATAGTTATAGTATACGTCAAACTTTGTGGCGGCTGTGAAGTGTGCTATTGGCTGCGCAGTACCTCACTCCCCACCCCCGCGGACACGTGAATTTTTTACTGCGCAGCGACACGCCTCATGTTCCAAGGCGCCACAAAGTTTGCATCGGGCTATACTCATGTGTAGTACCTGATTTCTGATGTTTAGTTACCGACTGGAAAGACCGCGGTAACTTCGAGCGCTACCAGCAACAGATGTCAGAATATCCCCGAGCACTGCCGGTTACAGAGAGAAATGACTGTGAAATTATTGTGGTCTCCAAATCTCTAACGTAAGTACCAAAGTCTGTCATGAGAACATTGTGAGATAATTTGATAACTGGCATACAACTTGAATATTCACGAAATACAATAAGGCCACAAGGCACTGTTTCTTTACGGTAAGGGTATAAACCGCGTTGTAGAAAAAATGTGTCTTTCAACAAGCTTCCATAGTAACCTATATATCACTGACGACCTTGACTACACACGGCGTATAAACAGCTCCATAGAAAAAACGTGTCTGTCAACAAGTTTACCTGGTGATCCATACAACCACGGATATAGATAGACCTAGATAACGCAAGTATCACGATCTGTATGAAAACCAAGCGTGCCATTTTTTTTGACTACCTACAATGACGTCACAAGCGCACTTTCTCACTCACGCTCACCCAGCCAGCAGTACACAGCCTATCAATTCTGTAAAAATCTCGCCGTGATAACATGGTGAGCGTGAAGTGAACTATCAATGGAGGCAATCCCTAACATCAGGTGGAATGACAGCTAACTTCACCTTAGTTTTCACGGTGAGATTTTTACAGAATAGCATTGCTGGACTGAGCGCGAAAGTGGCGGCTTACGATTTTTGAACATAAGTTGGTGCGATTTTTGGCACGCGAAGTAGTTGCTCTTGCGTTACCTAGCTGTATCGATATCTGTGCATACAACACTGACAACCGTATCTAGATACGGCGTATAAAACGCGTTGTAGAAAAAACGTGTCTGACAGCAAGCTTCCTTAGTGATCCATAAAGCATTTACAACCGTGCCGGCAAGGGACTAATCACAATTATTCAGCTCTGTTCAGCGTTTGTCCATAGAAATCAACGATTTTGTATGAAGTCCGTTCAGCTTACCGCAGCTGAACGGATGCGTACGCATCTCATACAAAATCGTTGTTTTCTATGGACAAACGCTGAATAGAGCTGAATAAGTGTGATTAATCCCTTAGGAAAACGTGTTTGTACAGAGGCCAGCACATCAAGCTACCCCAATCTGTCAGATTTTCCCAATTGAATATAAACCTTATTCCTTTGTACTAAAGTTGAAAATCTATCAAAGAAATTTGACAGATTGTGGTAGGTTGACCTGCTGGCGTCTGTACAAAGTCAAATGGGGGCGACCTATGACTTGATACAGACCTGCGCAGTCGCGATTTCTTTTCACGATATCGGGCTCATAAATCTGTGGTTCATTCATTGAATAATTAAAACATAATTTTTATCTCCCTGACTACTATTACTACTTATAACTCGTAAAACAATTTGATTTTTCTGTACACATAATGAAATGTTTTATTTCTACGTCTCTCTAGGAAAAATACGTACGTACTTCATTTGTATTAAACGTGTGCATGCTTTTAAACATTTTTATAACCAATGCAATAGCATTCGGTACTCATAGTAATTCCTTGATACTGTTTTAGCTAATGTTATAAATTTATAATCTAACTAGCGACCCGCCCTGGCTTCGCACGGGTGCATACTGATACTAAGTACAGGTATTTCAAGAATGCCAGCACGCGCCGCCGCGGCCGGTACCGCAGCAACCGCTATGTCCCTGCATTTTAAATCTGTAATATCTTCGAAAATATTCATTTAAATTACATGCTGTAAAGGGCCATATTTATCTATATTAAATGCACAATGTATTTAAGGTACTTAATTGGATAAGGATTAATGCTGTATTGCTTAAAATCGCTTCATAAATAAGCCATTATTTCTCGTAAAAAGTAAAGGATAAAAAATGATTATTGTGGGTTATCCCTAAGAGATAGACATATACCATCGGGGACTTTTTTGTAGACCTTTTTAAGGTGTACAATACTGTAGTACATTATTTTGACCTATCTCGTAGGGTTCAGCCAGCGTTTGAAAAGTAAGCGAAAAAAAATGTGTTTATTTACGACATCACATGCATGCATGTATTATATGTATAAACCTTCCTCTTGAATCGCTCTATCTATTAAAAAGAAACGCATCAAAATCCGTTGCGTAGTTTTAAAGATCTAAGCGTTCAAAGGGACAGAGAAAGCGACTTTGTTTTATACTATGTAGTGATATGATGTTGGTGTACTTATTAAGTATGTCAAGTACATTGTGTTAAATATTTTGAATCATGTATGTTTAGTCAATTAACCATTCCTGCTTTCTGATTTTCAGAGAGTACGCCGAATATATCGAAGGTCGCCTCAAGAGACTAGGAATTGTGGTTGATCTTTTATTCCCTATGGAAGATGTGCCTATTGGCAAAGTGCTAGGAAACATTGCGTCGCGCGGCTGCCTTTACGCGATACTAGTCATGCCACAGAATCAGGAAAATAGATCTCTAACTCTTACGATACTTCATGGACTACCACAAGGTGAGTAAAATAGATATTTCTAAACAGGGTCGCGTCACCATAGATTCAGTAAATGATTCTGGACTCCTCTGTGTTGAAATTTTTCGTCGGTTACAAAAGTGCAATACCTATGCGGTTATAGGGGTATAAGGAACAAGGTGTAAAGTTCACTCATACTCCATAGAAAAGGGAGGATCCTCCGTCCAGAAGGGTGTTGTGTCTGGCGGGCAGCGGCCCGATGATTCATGTTGGGCCGTTGTATATACTTAAGCTAGTTTTGCGGTAAACTCTGCTTGCGAGATGCAAGATTTTGCGAGACATCAGTATGACGCGTTGTTCGCATGTGGCGTTGTAAATACCGCTACACGGTCAAAATGTATAGAACTAAATCCATGGTAACAGGTTGTGCGTCGATGTCCCTGCCTCCCACTGTATACTAAACTTCTATTGTATTTTGTTGGATTGAACTAAGCTGAATTCGAACCTTATCTGTTAGATGTCTTATCTCTGCCCAAACTTAAACTATTTTGTACATATTTGCCGAATACTATTATAATTGCTCAACAAAACTAAATTTTTAACGCAATATTATGGTGCTTGCATAAAAAAGCGAGTTCCGAGTAAAGTCAAGTCGGTACCAGTGGCGAAGGGTGAATTTATATAATGAGCAAAAAAAAATATGTCAATAAACCGTTTCATTATATTTAAATGATGAATTGACTATAGAGTGGCTGTGTTCTGAATTTTCGAAGGGAAGCCGGCGGGAATCGAGTTGTATGGTAGGTACCTTCGCCACTGGTCGGTACCAGTCGGTGCGGGTGCAATCGTCCCGTGTTAACTTATGCGCTCACACGTAAAGAAACAGCTAAAACATGTAACCGTTTCTTTCCGGGTGGGGCCTGAAAACCCGCTTCTTTGTGCAAGTCCTGTCTCATGTACAAACGTATCTCAGTTGCTAACAATAAACTTCTAACTTATAAACGATTTGTATGTAAAAGAACACCGCAACATGCCTTTGGAGGACGCCTTGCAGCTGCTATCACGCAACTTCCAAGAGGTGCAGCGCGGCGGTCCGTCCGGCCGAGAAGCCGTATACGCACTGCTTGGCCAGCTTGCCGACGGACGCACGCTCACCGTCATGCAGTACGATAAAGTCATCGAGTACCTACAGGTCAGTTTCACACTTTTTTACCCGACAGCAAAGACAGGGTAATGTTTTTCACGCGATTCTTTCTACCCTCGAATCATCCTAACGGCTGAATGGATTTTAATACATGAGGTTGCCTCATCTAAGTTACTCGATGATTATAAGCTAGCTTTTGTTTTTTATAAAACTAAAAAGGCTATTTCCCCGTCATTTCGAAACTGCTCGGTTTTGCAGTCTTGTCGATTACAGATTATCCAGTATTCAGCTGCATCCAGTTAGACTGGAAGCCGACCCCAATATAGTTGGGAAAAGGCTAGGCAGATGATGATGTTTGAAATATTAGCACTAGATTAGATAGTTTATTTATTTTTATAATTACAGGAACGCAGAGAGCAGCAAGTTAAGATAGAACTCGGGGAGCCCCTTACTACGGCCCCTTCTAGCAAAACACAAGTAGACCTCCAACAGAGAATTTTAAGTATACTAAATGAAAAGAAGGTAACAGCACCAGTGGAACCGACCCCGCCACCCGTCGCACCCACGCCGCCTGGGCCGCCAGCACAAAGCAAGCTGCTGAACGATCCAACTGTCAGAAAAGCATTAGATACAATACTACAAAAATTCACATAGAATTTATTTTATTTCTATTATTGTATAAGTGTAATTTCTCAAGGAGGAGGCCCCTATCTTTGTGGATAGATATATGCTCAATTTCATTTGTCAATTTTATTAATATCAATGCAATAAAAACAATGACCAATAACTAGGTGATACATAAATATTTTAAAAAACTGTTTGAAAGGTAGAAGGCAGTCAAATTATTCCAGTTACGATTTACTTTGATACCTAAAATTGAGCAAATGCGGCTTTTTCCTCCCAGTAGATGCATCGCAGAATGTATTTTTTAAGCATTTACTGACAATAAAACTCGACCTTAAGTTACATCAGTTTTATTTATTAAGTTCATACATAATTAGAGGTGGTCTAAACAAATTGTCCACAGAGCTAGCAGTTCATTGGTGACTTCAAGAGACAAACAGTGCTATAGTTAATGTTATTATTTACATAAACACGAAACAGTTTTTATATTGATGCTAGAAACTAAGATTTGGATTTACTCAAAAGAGTTGAATACAAATTTTTTATTGGTTCTCATGTTTGTATTTTTAATGACCCCCAGCTATAAACTAACACCCAAAGCTGATTCAGTCACAAAAATAAAATCTACATGCAAGGATTTGTTTGAGAATAACATTGTGTAAACATGATTATTAAATGTCTAGAATATTATTATACCGCCAGCGGTTCCCCTTGAACTTCTTTACATGCTGAACGGCAAGATTTTTATGTACAAATATGAGGAGAACAATTAGTAGAATTTAGATTTCAGGAATTTTTATTCATGGCATTGTAAGAATTTGCAACTTCAATTATTAAATGGCTCTATTATTATATGATTATTATTTATAACATCATCCCATTGAGATCAAGGCTCTGAGTCTTTTATTTATTAACTTTCAAAAGCATCATCTTTTTAAAAATTATATTCTTTCATCTTTCTAGAAGTTATTAGCTATACAAGATATATATAATAAACTAGGATAACATTACGAATATCCACATCTTACTCTATATTAACATATCCACATACGCACTTACTACTACAGCGACTAAATGCCACCACACACCCATCTAACTCCATAAAGCTTTGTTGGAAGAATTTGGTGTCAGTTTAGAGCTCGACGGGTGAGAGCGATATTTACATGGGATCAGTCAGGTATCGACTGCAATGCCAACCACAACAGTGCAGGCCATTCTGCAATCCTTTTAAATTCATCATATTGATTAGGTAGATCTTTCTGGTGGGTCTTCTTGTTTGGAAGGATCAAAACCCTCTTTTATGTGTCCTCCTGTGCCTTTGGGATCTAAATCTGTAGCCCAACTAAAGTGCATGAGTGCTAAATGAGAATTACCTAATTTATTGTGAACTTTTCCAAGCAAATAATATACTAATGATTCTCTTGGAGCAATATCTTTTAAGTGATGGAGATCTGCTAAAGCATCTTCTGGTCTACCAGCACGTAATAATACAGAAGCTCTGTGGAAACGGCACAAAGGATTCTCTGTGTCTAAAGCAACAGCCCTTTCTAGGGTAGCAAGGGCTCTGTCCATCTTACCCAGGGCAGCTTGCGCTAGTCCCAGCTGACATCTCAATACTCCTGAATGGGGATGTATAGTAAGAGCTCGACGAATATGCACTTCCGAAGGTTTCCAACGCTCTTGGCGCGCATATACTGTTGCAATACCAAACCATGCAACGTAATTACGCGGGTCTATTGCTACTGCCGCTCTGAAGCTCGAAAGAGCCTTGTCTGTCTCTTCAGCTACTGCATACTCATGGCCCAACAAAGCATGGGCATAAGCTGCATCATTATTAAGCTGAACTGCCCGTTTGAAGAATTTCAATGCTGTTTCCCGCTCCTTATGGAGTGAAAAGCAATTTCCAGCAGCGAGCCAAGCAATGGGGTCTTTTCTGTCCAGTTCTACTAACTCTTGAGACAATGCTGATAACTGTGCTTCCCTTTGTAAATGCCACAAGCAAGTACTATAGATGTCCATTCCTTCTGTACGATTTGGATACTGTTTCCTAATTTCAGCAAATATTTTAGCAGCTGCCTCATATTGGGCTAATTCATAATATGCTTTTGCTATCATAGTCTGGACCCAGGGAGAAGCTAGTTGCTTTGGTGATGTCTCTTGGAATAATTTAATTGCATTTTTGCAGTCTAAGAAAGCCAGTGACTTATATGCTTCTCCTAACTCTCTCATTAAATTTAACAATGCTACACCGTTGGAATTCTTTGGTGGGATTGTTGGTGTACCTGTCTCTACAATTTTGTTCCTTTCATTAGCTTCCACTGAATTTGTTTTGATATTTTTGGCTGTACGCTGTTTATTTTTTCTTGAAGGACTTTTAGGAGCTACAAATTTTCTACTAGGTGATTTATTATTTTCTTTAACTGAGTAACTGCTGTTATTATTACTAAATAATCTGGATGACCGTCTTGGAGCTGGTCCAAGTGTACACCTAGGAGCTGGACTAAATACTGCATCTTTTAACTGACCCATCTGTGCTCGTAATGAATTTACTATCTTCGGTATAGCCTTTTGCTCATTGGCATCTGTTAGAGTTGGTGTATATAATACAGGAGATTCTTCCATTGGCAGCATACCAAAAGATGGTGAAAATGGAATGGGTGCCATGCCACTGAACACACTGTGCATTCTCTTTACAGGGGCTAGTGTTTCAGGAGTGATGCTTGTGGACATTGACATAGGGGTTCTCGTAGCTACATTGTTTGGTGTGACATTAGTATTCATAGAAGTATTATTAGGAATGTTACTATTAACAAATGAAATGTTTTCTGAATTGCTGACTAGATTAACTAATGTAGTTACACCAAAAGTAAAGTCAGAATTGTTCATTTGGAATACATGGTGAGGGTCTACTTTCTCACCCATATTACACAGTTGAGAGAAAGATTTCCACATAAATGGATTCAATGTGAGTGCCTTCCGGTGAGCTTCAACAGCTTTACTTCTTCTTTCTGTGTGGTTATAAATTTTACCCAGTAGTTGTAATGCGTATGGGGCTTGTTCACCAAACTCGGTAGCAACAATATCTAAATTATTTCCAAGTGTAAGTTCAGCATCTTTATATCTGCAAAACAAAAATAAATAGTTAAATAAGTTAAATGTGAATGTGGCCAAACAATGATTTGAAATAATTTTTCATTGGTATCTTGGATTAGGTACCAATATGCTAACTAGATTAGTTTAAAACAAAAGTAATAATTAGTATAATGAGTTCAATATGATCACTTACGATTTTAATTCCAAGAAACATTTGGCTAATAGAAACCTGGCCTGTGGTAAAGATAATGACATGTTTTGCAACAAATATTGGGCCTCATTTATTTTGCTAGCTCTATAGTAACAAGTTCCCAATAGAAATGCAGTTTCCTCTGATGCAACTGAAAAGGAAACATAAAAGGTAATCATCAAATGCCTACCAAGTGCTTAATTAATTTCGAAATGAGGAATTACGTAAAAATCAATAACAGCATACAAAATGCAGGTGTTAAAAACAATGATTAAAAGTATCAAATGTTGGTCAAAAGATATGTCTTAGGTTTACCTTCGGCATGTAGTCTCTCAGCCAGAAATATAGCATTGTCGTATTCATAATTATTCAGACAATCCCAAACGATAACCTGTGGGAATTTAAAACGAATTGAAACGTCTCTGCGAAAATACTTTGACAGTTTCTAAGAAAAATCAGTTTGTTACTCACCTGTATAGGTTCTTGAACAATCATTTTGGTAGATTATATGCACTTATAAGAATGTAAATACTATAAAATATTCACATCGCAAGCAACGATTATTATACAGTCACAAAATAAATTAGAGCGTATCTTTTACGACGGACATTTTCATTTTTGTTAATTGTCTATGATAAATGTATTGCCAACACTATAACATAAAAAGTTTCCGAAACTACATCATTTAAAAATTAATGACTAGTTTTTATTTTTTTTAAGCCTAATTGTTTATCTACCACTTGTTTAATACAGGTTAGTGATAAATACATTGAATACAAGTTACGTGTTTTTTTTTTTATAGAAACTACTTCTCATGTTTCAACAAAAAAATCTCTCAATTTAACGGTGTGACTGTGCTTAGGTATTTTAGAAGATTTTTTCATTCATCACTCTTGGGTCCACCTAGTTTGGCAACGAAATAGATGTAAAGAACGTTCTGTGCCTTGTAAAAAAATATCTAGAGAATTTTAAACAAACCGGTAGCGTTTGGTTGTGATCAGATTTCCATTTTGCCACCCGTTCAGTGGCAATTAGGGATCCCTGGGCGTCAGGGGCGCAGCCACCACGGTATCAGTCGTATCAATGATACGAGGCCGCCTAGCTACAGGCCCCTCGAGGCCTGTAAAACTATCCTTAGAATACCTAATGAAAATATGAAAATGAACGTAATTTATGTAAGTATTGCGTACAAATACAAAGGCTCCGACCTACACTACCGGTCCAATTCTCAAGCATTCACTTTAGGTAAATCACAGAAAATCTAACTTATCCGAGTTATGGACATTCCAACTTTTGAGCTCGCTTCACTAGCTTTGACATTGGCGCCGATTCCCTTGTTCACAAAATAAACTAAATTTATGTTCAGTACATCTTTTTCTTTCTATTTCATTATGAAAAGGACAGAAGATAAAGCCCAGTTTAGTCCTGTTAAATTAAGATACCTACTCAACAAGTTTAGACGTAATTAAAAAACTGGCTGAAAATACGTCAATTTACGTCAGGCGCTGATTAATTTGACAAGACTAAACTAATATGTATCTTCTGTCCTTTTCTTATCAAAATAGAAAGAAAAACATGCATTGAACTTAAATTTAATTTAGTTTGTGAACAACAGAATCGGGGCCAATGTCTCGGTATGATCGCAATTAAAACTTAAAACTAGTTTCAACCAATCAAATGGCTTGAATCTAGTTTTAAGTAATGCTTGAGTATTGAGCGACGTTCTGTAATACGGGCCTTAGTCTGTGATAATAATCTAACCTTCTCTAACTCTAAACTTTACGAGCTTCGCACCCGGCAGGATATTTTCTTTCAGTGAGGTGCTTTTTCATCTCCACATTATGCTATTCACGAATATTTTCATCGAAAAGCAAGAATATGGAATACAAGAACGAGTGAGGCGAGCTAAGTACGTCTCGTAATCCTCAATTAGCTTTATTTTGATTTTAAACTTCTTAAGTAAATGGGAGTTACTTTGTCGACTTAGGCATGCAGAAAAGCCTGACTAATACGGGAATGTTCTTAAGAGTGGGCGAAC
Source organism: Globia sparganii (assembly GCA_949316385.1). NCBI lineage: Eukaryota > Metazoa > Arthropoda > Insecta > Lepidoptera > Noctuidae > Globia > Globia sparganii. Next base: position 16,292,405 of record OX438663.1, on the reverse strand, counting down.
CGAGCTCGATAATTTATACACTTAATTTAAAGATTTATTGCAACAAAGTTTGAGAAATAGGAGAATGTAAGCGAGCTCCGAAAATAGCACCATGTATTTAATTTTTCATTTATTACATGGTATCTCCAACTGTTTCATACTGAACATAATTATTTTTCTTTTTGGAATTCAATCAAAATATACTTCTCAAAATTTGGGGGCCCCCAACACAGAACATTATATACTCCTAACGCAATAATTTTATAATAATTTTCTAATTGTAACGGTCTTGGGTGTGAATCCAATAATTTTCTAATTGTAACGGTCTTGGGCGTGAATCCAACTGTTTTTATTTGTACCATTTTTTATTATTGCCAATACAAAAATTGATGGTCTATGGTTATTGGTAAGTTTGGTAAAAAAATGTAAACGTCAATTCGTCACGAAGGAAGACAATTTAGACAATCACGAAAACGAAATCACGATTCACGCATTTGTGCGAGTGGTGAGCAAATTATATGATGGGAAAGCAAGCAAAGTGAAATTGTTGTTTTTGCAGTGTTTCGTTAAATATACGTTTGTGTCCATTTTATATCAATATAATTTGGGTGAACATTATTGTGTAGGAAACCTACGTGATTATGTGTACAATATGCGCAGAGTGTTGATTACGAATGACATCTGTTAACAAAAGGAAAACAGAAATCTAAAGACGTTGATAATCTTAATTCAGGTAATTATACCACATCTTTGTTTGTCTCTATCTATATAATCGATATTTGTAAGCTTAAGGAATTGCAACATTGCTACATAATGCGTCAGTAAACGAATCGCCCTTCACTCTGTATTAAACACCAAACAAGAAAATGTCAAGACGTGTGACCTCCAATTTTCGAGTTCCGTAATAATGTATGATTTGTAACACAAACCATGAGGTAGTTTTCATTGACGACCATAGTATTCGCTTTTTTGCAATAACAGTGTTCCACTTAGCATGTAGGTGAAATGAAATGGTGATTGAACAACATAGCAACTACTAGGAATGAGTAAAAAAGAAAATAGGTATTTCATCAATTCGTAATTGTAGTAATTTAATATTCATAAAAGAAACATGATATTTTGTAAATTATGATGAACTTTATCTACTAAACATCATAATCATTTTGTGAGGTATTTATGAAGAGAAAGATGACACGGATACCTACATTTAGAAAATTGCTGCAATCATTCAAGAGGGAGGAATGAATTTCAACTGTACATTGCTTTTCACTGAGGTACATCATAATACATTGTTTGTATACTGGCAGTTGAAATAATAACATATTTGTTTACACAGCCAGCATAGAAACAATGATATCAGCTGAGATCATAATATCAAAAAGGGATTGCTTCTGGCACTGTATACCCCATAAAATGTATGGTTAAACAGTTGCTAATCACTAACTTTAAGCTATGTTTATAAAAATAATAATTATTAAGATTAAAGTTAAGCAGTGATTAGCAACTGTTTAACCATACATTTTTGACATTAGGACTTCACTTTAACATTGTTTATGAATAAACCCCAATTTCTTTTATTAATTGTGTTTATTGTAATAGAAACACTTGTTTATGTAGGCATTTGTGTAGAAGCATGCTTTGCAATTTATTTAACATGTTGACTGCCAGACAACAGACACAATAGAAAATCTATTGTTCGGAGACCGTGGTGGCAGTCAATGACTTAAAATTGAGTTATCACATGCCTCATTGTATTTATCAAATTATTATTTGTATCACCGGTTTCCTCTTCCTTATTCCACTAGGAAATCCTAGGTTTGAGTTCTAAGTTCTTGCAATGGAGATTGCTGCGGTAGCAGTAGCTACTTAAAATACAATACAGGATTATTTTAAATTGACTAGCTAAACTCCGCAGGCGCAATGGGTATCAATATACCTAACATGATTAAACAACAAAATTAATTTGATTTTTTTGTGGCATTGCTAAGGTCATATTTGTAGTAGTCACTTAAAATATCAGTTTAAAAATCTGGTTCTTTTTGTGTTAACTCAGATGTGATGGGTATCAATATCTAATCACGATAAGACATACAAAACAGTTTTTTGTAACTCATACGGTAACAACACTAATAATGGTTGTTAACTTTCCAAAAAAAAAAAGAATTCTTTTTAATTTTTGGTTTATTTTGTTTAGATGTTGATAAGTCAAGTCAGCAACAAACAATAAAAAGTGTATCTATATTAATAGTCTCTTATCTCTTAATAATAAGAAGTCAGAGCCTCACAATGCTTGTTTACGAATTTAGTGTATGCCATTTTTAATGATTGCTAAAAATGATTTTGCATTCTTTCTAACAGAGATATATGAGACATAAAATATGTAGAAACAAAATGTCAGCTTTAGACCTGTATAGTTTCCTATTTGATAAATAATTTTAATTAGTCACAGAATAATCTTATCAACTATAATATCAAGAGCATTACTCATTAATAGATAATTCAAGAATGTTTCAAATGTTAGTGTTGCCATTTAGATAAAAGTGTTATTACGTATTATGAAATGAGATTGGAGCAAGTCAATCTTATTTCTTTCAAGATTAAAGTAGAGATATCTTAGCATGACAATATAGGAAGAAGTCTTGCAGAATAGCTCTTGTTGGTAAAATAAGCTGTTGTGAGAACATCTCAAGCATTGGTCATAGAATTAATCAATCAGCTTGTTTGTTGGTAAGGAACTTTTTGTTTGAATGTCAATAATTATTTTGTTCTTCTTTTTTTGTATCTTAAAATGTAGTAGCAATCAGTTTGGAGGCCAATATTTTTGTTTATAATATAAATATCATATCCTTATTTCTGATAAATAAATAAATAAATGCCCATCTTTTCAAATCTTCATCCAGCAATCAATATTGCTCATCTTATCATGGAGTGACTGAATGGTGGATGCTGACAAACCATTGTGATAATGATGTAAACAACTATCATTCTTCAGATGAAGCCTCTCCTTCTAACGTCTGTGCTTAGCTAGAGAAGATTTGTATGAGATAACCTTTAAGCATGCTTTAAGTTCTCCTAAATATTTCTTATATTCGCAATTAAATCTTACACAAAGACCATGTAAATCATATTGATTCCTAAAAATGTTTAGAGTTGATAAAAATAAAACAGATTGATTAAAATCAAGGTCAGTGAGTCACTACATTTTGATACAATATTATTATAGTCTAAATACAAATAATTTACAGCTTTATAGAGATATAAAGTTAAACATTAAGAAATAAGATATTATGCTCTGGTCAAGAATTTATAGACAAAGGTATAATTTTATTAAATGTGTATTTTTATTAGGTATCATACAAAATATCATTAAAGCCTGCCATTTGCACCTGTAAACGTGTGTAAAGAATAATCAGTTTTAAATACAGGCTGTACTTTTGAGATAGGATATCTCAAATGTACAGCCTGTATTTAAGGGGGCAATTCTCGTAATTTTTTATTTAAGAACATTCACAGTCTGATCCCAATCTTAATTTATCAAAAATACCTCTAATTTCCCTACATTTGTGACAAGTTTTTGTCATTGATTGATGATATTGCGACTAGATTTAGAACGTTTTTATTAAGTACTAGCAGCACCCTGCGGTTTCACCCGCGTTAGTAATTTTTCCCGTTTTGCAACATTTTTCATTGCTGCGACGCTCCTATTGGTCGTAGCGTGATGTTATATAGCCTATAGCATTCCCCGATAAATGGACTACCTAACACAAAAAGAATTTCTTAAATCGGTCCAGTAGTTTCGGAGCCTATTCATTACAAACAAACAAACAAATCTTTCCTCTCTATACTCTGTGACACAAAATAACTAATGTCTATTCAAACTTATGTTTCAAATTAATATTATTTCAAATGAAACAAATACCAACTTTATTTTAATGCCATTTAAGTCGATTTCAGAGCGATCAGCGCTATTAAAAGTTTAAACAAAAATTAAGTTGTAGCGTAAACTAAACTTGTGTAGCATTTAAAGTTACTTTTACATAAACTCATATTTATAAAGCAAATCAAAATATATCGCGAATGCAAATTACGGGAATTTTGAAAAAAAAACCTTTTTTACAAAAAAAAAAACAACCGACTTCCAAAAAAACACTACAAAGTGAAAAAATAACTTTAATTTCGGCAGTCGGTGTCAATAAAAGAAAATGCGGAACCAACGACACGATTTTTTATTTTTCACTTTTTAGTGGGCCACTTTGTAACTTATCTAAGTTACAATAGCCTAATGTCAACTGCTCATCACCTTTTACAAAATATTGCTTTTCCCGATGCACGGCCGTTAATTGTTGAGGAGTTCTCCTTGTAAGAACCAAAACTAGAGCTGGTTGAGAAGTTACCATCAGCTGCACTTCACGATACGCATTGTGCTTAGCAACCACATTAAAGTACCTAATCGAATCGCAACCCGTGAAATATTTATTATTGAGTGATGGCCATCTGTGGTCTTAATCGTCAGTTTCATTTCACCGAATGCTGCTTTTTGAGAGCAAATGCACGAGTTACTATAAAAAATACCCAAATCGCTATAGGTGTGTCAACAAAATTTGAGGGTTTCCCTCGATTTTTCCATGGGGTCCCCTCATCAGATTCCGATTTGGTGACAATGGGACCACCTTGAGAGCATACCCCTTCAAATAAATAAAGAATTTTGAAAATCGGTCCACAATTGGCGGAGTAATCGCGTAACAAACACACAAAAAAAAAAAACATACCGTCGAATTGAGAACCTCCTCCTTTTTTGAAGTCGGTTAAAAATCGCAATTGCCCTGTGACGCGACCAAATAACATAGTACGAAATCTCCATGGCCATAACGTAGTGTACTTACGAAACGCGAATGTATGACGCTAGATCACTTGGTCTGGTACAAAAAAATCTAGTGTAGTCATGTACTTCAACTCTGCGCCTATGAAGTCCACTTAGGCAAGTCGGGGTGGCGGGTCAGGGGCCCATTCTCATATCCCCGGAAGGCTGCACAGAATATTTCTCTTGAAAACTCCCAAGATTAATCTGCGAAAACGCTCTTGTTGGGTTAATTGAGTTGGGCGCTGGCTATAGTTAAACCTCTGTTCATTTTGTATGATATACTAGCTTCCACCCGGGACTTCGTCCGCATAAAATTTCTTATTCCTTCGACCACCCCGTCTTACATCGCATCGCCAGCCCGCGCTATTATTTTGTTTTCGCTTAACGTTTTTTCTGACTTTTTGTTCTTGCTCGGCTCTGAAGAGTCGTAGCGTGATGTTCAATGGCCTATAACCTTCCTCTACAATTGGACTATTAAGTGCAAAAAGAAGTTTTTAAATCCGATTGGCAGTTTCAGAGATTAGCGCGGTCAAACAAACAGACTCTTCAGCTTTATTATTAGTATAGATTATTTTATTAGTATAGATAAAATCCTCCGTCAGTTGACCTCAGTTTATTAACATACGGCCGCAGAATCATTGTGTATATGTACAATTGTACATGTACAAATTGTACATACTGTACAATACAGTCAACTGCACGGCCAGTTTGACAAAAAAAGGACAGAAGATAATAAATTTATCTTCTGTCCTTTTCTTAATAAAATAGAAAGAAAAAGATGCACTGAACTTAAATTTAGTTTGTGAACAACAGAATCGGCACCATTGACAGCGCCCTAACAACGTAGCAGTAGAGGAGGTTTTCGTAGTTGCAGTAGCGGTTGTCTGTACCGTACTCGTACGTAGTGGTCAAAGCCACAATGATTTGATTATTTAAACGCCTCTGCAGCTCTGGGATTCAATTTTATTGTTTTCATATCTCATTGTTATTTGTTATAGAGCAGGCCTTGCTACCAGGCCTACTGGAATAGATTACACGAATATAATACCGAGCGTTAGATTACAATGTTCTGAATGAATAATAAAGCTAAAAAGTTTGTTTGAACGCGCTAATCTTTGGAACGAAAAAAATAAAGATTTTTGCATTTGATAGCCAAATTCTTGAGGAAGTCTATTTAGCATCGATCTGGGACCCTTCGGAACCATACTAAAACAAAAAAAGTCGGAAAGCACGCCGAGCGAAAACGAAGTGATAGCGCGGGTACGCGATCCGACGCTACGGGGTGAGTCGGGGGAACAAGAAATTTCACACGTACGAAGTCGCAGGCAGAAGCTAATGCAACAATAAATAGGTAATCAGTCTGTAGGAATCATATTCTGTTTCTGTAACTACCGATTTGTTTCAATTTAATTGAAAAGTAATATAAATTATTGAGAGGTAAATTTTTGTCTGTGGCTTCGTCTTCATAGAGGTCGGAAATTAACCCATGGGAACGTAATACCGGGATAAAAAGTATCATATGTACTTATGTGTTAATTCAGGTTCTAAACTATCTCAGTTGTGCCAAAATTTCATCCAAATCCGTTCAGCAGTTTTTGCGTGATTGAGTAACGGATTTTACAGTTGTTTTTGTAGTCTCAGATCATTACCATAACCAAGTATTTAACAAACCACGCACGCTGCATTAACAACCGAACGCATACGCTACATATTTCAGCGCCATTAAAATTGTTGCATGTGTTAAAATAAAAAAAAACCCAAATTAACCAGCGCTAATGCCGCATAAATAACTCTAAATAAATGAGTCACTTGTGATGAAAAAATCTCCATTTCAAAGAACCATTCCATAAACCTAATATAACGCTACTGAACACTAATGATTTTTCTTTTATTTTAAGTAAGTGTTTAACTTTTGCCATTGTCCTTTTATATTAATCTCTATGGTAATGAAGACTTTTGTAAAAAGAGTCTCGTATCTCTCGTAGCAATATTTTAACTCATTAACTTAAAGTCCGTTCCAATCTTTGTTTCTAATCGATGTTAATTTCACTTCGGAAAATATCAACTTTAATTTGCCGTAAATAAAATTGTTTTTTGAATGACTAGCAGTATTCAAAATGTCATAGTTTTTTTTTTTGAAGTTGTATTCCAAACTGAACTTTATGTTTGGGGAATAAAGTAATTTTTTCAAAAACACGTTAATTTATGTTTGACAACAATAATTGGGAACACAGATTAATTTTAAAGTGTGAGAAATTGCGTGCGATGTTATAAATGACCCAATTTGTTGCAGAATGACGACGGAGACCATCAACGTGACGGCCCAGACCATCATCGAGGTACCCCACGAAAAGGGCATGTTTCTACAGACCCCAGGTGCCCAGGGTATCGCCGGCATATTCGTTTTTGCCGCGCTATTCATTACTTGCCAACAGGTAAATAATTACATCTTTTTCACACGTTCTAGTACTTAAACCTTATTTTGCAAAAAGGTCATACTACTAGAGCAGGACATGCTGAAGTATCTTTTAGGTTACCATGGAGTATTTTCACTTGTCCTCATAGTCGAGCATTAAAGCTTCCGGAAACTGCCCCGACGCGACTCTAGTTGAACAATTTCTATGAAAATTTCATGGAAAGTGTTCTGCTAGAGTCGCATCACGCCAGTCTGCGGGAGCCATTATTAATCACGCTCACATTGTACCACTTTGTACTTTATGCTGATAAGATTTTACTGCTAAGTTACTTTCGGATCTTTGTCTCAATCTCAACAATACAAAAGGCAAGGTGCCTTTGTTAAGGCTGACTGTGTCGCCACAGGTGTGCTTACGTCATTTAATTTTTTTAGAAGATCTGGGAAAAAAGTTTCAATACGAATCGAATAGAATAGTCAATAGAGAATAAAGAATGCTTGCGAAGATAGATTGGTGACTATTGTCATTTGAAAGTTGAAACTCACAATCAATTACATTGATGCCATGGAAATGGTTGCTCTTCAACGACACTTGACTTTGGAGAGCGTGACTATATTTTGCTGTAATTGTGTGTATCAACAGGGAATGTATTCGGTGTTATGGACCAAATTAAATTCCACGAAAGCAGGAAGTAATTAGTTCACTTAATCACCTTCGTTTGTAGTGTTGACGATGTGATGGTGCGGTCCATTAACTAATTAGATTTCTAAGTAAACGTTCGAGAATAAAAGAACGCAACAGCTGCTCACATGGATACTCGGTTGTGTGAGTGACGTCAGAATCGGATATTACTTTAGTCTTGATGCCAGTGGACTCTGTAGATTGTTTACGCGGCGAAAATTGCGTCAGGATGACGCACCTGCGTCCTAGACTCACAAACAGTTACAACACTGGTATACAAATCAGTTTTCCTCATGAATGATGCAGCGCTACAGCTCCAATTATTTTATCTACTCTCAATCATACACACTCGTTATTATGAGTAGGTATGCAAACGGTAACTATAAGCTCTTCTAAGAAAATTACATCTACATAATTGAATAAACCTTTTCAGTATTTATATTGAGAAGAAATATAAAAAGCTTCCAAGTCCAGCCTTCAAGCGTGGGTAGGTAGGGCGATGCGGATAGCTAGTTGCGTAAAAAATCAATATTTTATTAAATTGTATCGCTCCCCTGCCATCACGAGGTGTGCTACTGGCGTTTTTCTCAAGTAAGGATTAAACCAACCCTAACCCCGCTACATTTTATTCACATAATTGATTGTTTTAAACCGTTTACTACGCTCGGCTGAATCCTAGACAAGTTATAAAAAACACCGGACAGAAAATAAATCAAATTAATTAAACACGTTCCGTGTGTATAGAACAGTGTTTGAGTGCAATTATATTCGTAAAACTGTTTCCTTGTTGCAATAATAGATTAGCAGGCTGAAGATGCTGTCGAAATGATTAGTAAACAGGACGGAATTTAGAGTTGTTAACTTCGATTTATGTTTGTTTCAAATCAATTAGCTTTAGGCAATGTAAAACGAGAAAGAAAGCATCTGTAGCAGTACGTAAAAGGTAGATATCGCTGAGATACTTCTAAGGGCCCTCAGTCCTGTCTCCTGTAGGTATCAGTCCGAGCCTGCTCGTCTAATCTATCTATATATATAAAAGGAGAAACTGACTGACTGACATCAATGCACAGCCGAAACTGAAAGAACTAGGAACGTGAAATTTTGCATACGGCTTCCTTTTATTATGTAGTAGCACTAAGAAGGGGTTTTTGAAAATTCGACCTTTAAGGGGGTGAAAAGGGGCGATTTTGTTTTTATGAAAAATCTTATTGATTGAGCTAATAAACTTGAAATTTGGCACGAATACATGCAGACGAAGTCGCGGGCGAAGTGCTAGTCTTAGGTAATTTCGGCTTAGGGCTGATTTAACCTAAGTCAGATATATTTTACCCGTGGAATAAAATAGACGTCTGATAGTTCTAGTATGACAAACTGTCAAAAATTCAAAATTTATTCTAAGGATTAGATTTATTCTAGATATAAAAGTTTGGTGAAATTCGCCCATACTGGAGTAAGCTCGAAATAATCTTTATTATTGTTGGAAAAATGAAAACCTCTTCCGAGAGTGGCTTACCTATGTGCAACAGTTGCCTTTAGCTGTAGACTTAGGAATTGCTTACTATGTAGGTGGTCAACTGGTCATGGAATGATAGACTCACAGGTGATACGATACACCTCATATAAATTACACATAACTCCATATTCGGGTGTAGAAAGTGTGAAACCATTAGGTATTATGTTTTAATTTCTCGTGTTTAATGCCAACATTATGCACGTTAACATATTATTATGTTAATATCCTATGTAATCATAATTTCTATAATCGATGAAATGCAAAATGTGCAGAGATTTGTCCATTTCATATCTGATTCAATATTAGAATTAACAACAAAGTTGTGACAGTAGAACCACAGAGATTTTTTAATGTCTTGGAGCAGAATTACTAAGATCTAGGATAGAGAAAATGTCCCAATACGACGTGGAAATGGAAAGTAGGTATGTATTTGCGTTTTCCTTGGAGATAACACTTATATCGTTATTTACGGTTAACTAGAGCGAGTATACACACATCAAAAGTGTCTAGGGATCAAGCATTTTTATGCGGATTTCTTGAGATTGAGATGTGGCTTTGTAATAAATGTATGATTTTATAAATTTATATGGATCCTTTTTGGTGCATTTCATAATTTGAATCAGGAACTGTGAATCAAATTCGAGTAAAAGATGAAAATCAGCTGTCAATATTTTCCCTATAAAAACATACAACGCATTGAAGACATTATTAGTGCTACTGTTTCCCTACTACTGATTAAAACCAACGTTATTATGGAGCGGCGACGTCATTTAAGCAGGGAAGAAATGCTCAGAGCCGTGGGAATGATAGAAGCTGGTTCCCGGCAACGTACTGTGGCTTTAGCTCTGAATACAAGTCAGAGTGTTATCAGTCGACTTTGGACACGTTACCGAAGCACTGGTACCGTGGCTGAGCGCCATGGAGGACGGTATCGCTGCACCACACGGAGACAAGACCGATACATTCAAATCTTAACTCGAAGAGCTCCAACAATAACCGCCATGATGTTAGCCGTGAGGCTTCATCACTCTTCAGGGAACTTAATTAGCGACCAAACAGTCAGAAACCGCTTCCATGAAGTGAACCTTCATTCCCGAAGACCGCTACGGGTACCACCTATAGCAATGCACAATCGTAGGATTCGATATCAATGGGCTCTTGAACACAGAAATTGGGCAGAAGAACAATGGCGTTTCGTGTGCTTTTCTGATGAGTCTCGTTTTGGTATGAGACCGGATACAAGACGTATACGACACTGGAGAACCCCTGGACGCCAACAGCGATTAAAATCCTGCCAGGAAGTCCATCCTTATAGTGGTGGAACCATCATGGTATGGGCGGGTATTTGGATCGGCGGAAGAACTGAGTTGATTTGGATCAGAGGCAACCTCAACGCTCAAATTTATGCTGAGACGATTGTATCAGACGTCATCGTTCCTCTACAAGTGCAAATCGGTCCCTTATTTCAGTTAATGCATGATAATGCACGACCGCACACCGCAAGAGTTGTAAGACAGACTCTCGCCGCAGCTAACATCAATGTCCTGCCCTGGCCTGCTCAGTCGCCAGACTGGAACCCGATTTAGCATGCATGGGATATGCTACAGAGAAGAGCTCTGCCGAATATGGAGGGTATCCAGTCGCAAGAAGACCTTTTTTTGTTGTTGCAACGAACATGGGCGGCCATTCCACAGCGTGATTTGGATGAACTCATTTTGAGTATGCCAAACCGATGTTCTTGTGTTGTTAGTGTTCGCGGTAGAAACACGGATTATTAATTGTTTAAGTTACCCAATAAAATTTTAGAGAAAACTGTTATTTCAGTCTTTTTTTCGAACTTTTGTGTTAGTGGTTCAAATGTCAAAAATCCCTTTATTAGGAAAATGCCAAATTTCTTTATTAATGCAAAGGTGACTTGGTTTATCGTTACTGTGACAAACGAAAACACTTTATTTGATGAATCCTTAAAGAAAATTTTAATTAATATCAATCAGGAGAAAAGTTATTGCAAAAATATATGTTGATCCCTAGACACTTTTGATGTGTGTATTTCAAAGGTAGGGTTTCATAGGATTGCACTATTTAAAACTACTTGCAAATGACTCAGTTGTATGTAGATGCTCAGATATTACTTTATTAGATCATGCTATGCATTTGTAAAATATATTACATTACTCGCTGCTGTAACACGTTAGTAACCATATCAAGTCATTATGCAGTTGGAAAACGTTACACGTACATTTCAGAATTTTGACGTATCAGCAAAAGTTATCGTGCGCCGTGCCGTGAGTATGTGAGTAGTCTCGTAGCGTTAATTGTGATAAGCAGAAATGACGGAAATGGTATTTCTTTTTAATCGCGTGTTTATCTGGAAAAGACAATGATTCAGATTAGATCTATTAGGTTGTATAGCAGCGAGTATAGTCTGCAGGTCTGATGAAAAACCCAGAGTTTTGAACAGAACTGACATCCGCACCTCTATGTAAAATGGAGACGCTTTAAATCAAAAGTCATTCATTCAAACAAGGCTGAGAATAAGTACTTTTTTAACCTCAAAATTAGTCCCCTAAAACGAACGTTCTTCACCACTTCCTAGTGCTGCAGCTGGGAAGAAAAAGTGGCGCAACAAACTCCCCAGCAGAACAGCTGTTCGTTAAATTAGAAGAACTTGATTCTTTACAAAAGTATGCAAAGTAATTAACATTACGAAACACAAAACATTAAATTAACCAACAAATACATTGAAAACTATACTCAAGAGAATTTAATACCTAGATTTAAAGAGTGTCCCCGCATACATGTGCAATGCTGGATTATGGTCTAGCATAATATGATCATTTGTCGAGGTCGCTAACTAACCACATCTTGCAAACAACTCATAAAAAAACAATGCTCAATAATTGCGCGAGCATTTGATGATTGACTCAGATGCATTATCTACACTAGAAAATAAAAAAAAAATGTATGAGAATATATTTTCCATCATTATTATTTCCTCGGAATTGTAAGTTCTGTTCATTTGCACGGTGACATACTTCTTTAACCTAAGCCTTCATAACCATGAATTCATGAGGTGCTGTTTATTTATTATATATTTCATTGAATTTCGCGTGTTAACGGAAACTAATTGACAGATAAGGTATTCCCGCATGCGTTTATCGTAAAAATCGATAGTGGAGTGCCTTATATGCGGGATAACGTGGATTTTTAATGAGCTTCAAGTTACAATGTTATGATTGTATACAGGTCAATGTGTAAGTTTTAGCATTAGCGAAATGAAAACGTTTTCGGCTCCTTTTTCATTCATTTTGGGTATGAATCTTCTCATGGGATCGCTAAGTCTCAATTTTTACCTGTCTTCATCCATTGTTTGCTTCGTTCCCAGCGCAGTAGATGCTATTTTATTATCATGTCTTCCCGCGAGGATGTGAAATAGTAACTAAGCTAACAGAATGTCATAAGGTTGGTTAGGATCCCCAAGAGTGGTCTATTAAGAGTCCATAATTTCGGCGTACAGAAGGCGGATGTAAAATTTCAGTTTAGACGATAATATTATTTGACATGTTAAAAATAAAAAAAAAATATTTTTGATATTATCATCTCCTAGCCTAACTTGACTTATTCATCTATCATTTGAAACTGACTTGATATGAAAGGTTAATAGTGTCCAGTTATGAAATGTATACAATATGTACTCGTACTCAATGTATTAATCGTCAAAGAATCAAAGATGATTGCTGATATGTTGCGATTATCGTATTTAGTCACTCACTACCTCATCGGTGACCGGTGTTATTAAGAATTTATTAAGTCATGCTTTTAGTCTAGTGTCGTCATCTTGTTCTGTATAATAACTTACGCAAGTCAGTATCTGGTAAAAGGGTTCCCCCTTTTTCTTTAGACGACTCCAGACTTTACTCTGTCAACACCTTTGTGTTGCTACAAGAAAACTAGCAAGATTTCCTAAAACAGTTTTCACTTGCGGTCTGTAGTTCAAGGTGTTATTAAGCATTAGGATTGGTTTAGGTTTAAGGCGTGAGGCTTCTTTACATATTATAACCTCACTAGCTTCTGTCCGCGACTTCGTCCGCGTAAATTTTTTTTGTTTCCCCGACCCACCCCGTCGCAACGTGTCGCCGGCCTGCGCTATTACTTCGTTTTCGCTTGACGAAAACTTCAGACTTTTTTTCTTTTTGCTCAACTCCTAAGGGTCCTAGCGTCAAGTTTAATAGAATATAGCCTTCCTCAAGAACTGGGCTATCAAACGCAAAAAAATTTTTATATATGCGACCAATACTTCCAGAGATTTAGAGCTTTCAAACCGTGTTTCAAACAAACAAACTCTTCAGCTTTATTATTAGTATTATTTTAAAACTATGATATCTCCTAAGATATACATTGAAATCAAATGATGTCAGAAGCAATTTTGTTCAAAATTAAATACATGTGATGAATAACGTATTTATTTGGATAAGGATTAATACCATGTTTATAAAAACACCTTCGCAAATAATGCATTATTTTAGAACAAATTTGGTTAGCATAAAAGAGGTTATAGTGAGCTAACCTTAAAAGATAGACATATGCTGTCGCGGACTTTTTTTTAAAGCTTTTAAAGGGGAACAATTCTGTCATACATGATTTTTGCGAAACTTTAACCGTTTACGCAGCGCACGCAGCAGAAGCTCTCAATAGGAAAAAAATCCCCCGATTTTGAAACATTCTTCATTGGTGCTCCGCTCCTATTGGATTTAGCGTGATGATATATAGCCTATAGCCTTCCTCGATGAATGGGCTATCTAACACTGAAAGAGTTTTTCCAATCGGACCAGTAGTTCCTGAGATTAGCGCGTTCAAACAAACAAACAAACAAACAAACAAACTCTTCAGCTTTATAATATTAGTATAGATTTGTTTATTTAATAACTCCAAGGATTCGGCAATTCGCCACATCTGGCATTGGTGAGGTGGAAAAGGCAAATTAATTTCACACTGTTACTGTAAATATAGGCATTTCAACCTGATGTTCTAGAATCTAGACAAACTTTATACTCTGCATTGTTATTATGTTGCTTTATCAGATATTAGTCAGATAAAATATTCATACAAGAAAATGTTTTCCACATTCTCTACTGATAAGTGTTCTAGAGCGTCGATGTTAAATTACGGCATTAACCAATTCTTTTGTGCCAGTATCGGAGCCTTTGTTATCGCACCTCGTTATGGGCTATATTCCGTTTTGTATTTGCCAACTGATAAAGAGTTATTAAGGCTTGAGTATGAATAATGGCTTTTTAGCCACCAGAGAGTAGCTGCGAAGTTCGCGCCATGATATATTCGGTTTTTTGACCTTGTGTTTTCCCACTGGGACGGGAAATGTACGTAAGTACTGTACTGTTATATGTAGTTGAACAGCCTTTCATAATGTACCAAAATGTATTGTACTATGGTAAGGTGCATTTTTTATGTGGGAATGGAGGTGGCGTGTGGTGATGGAGCGGTAACGCGGGCTCACCAGGCCGGCACGCAGAAGACATTTGTTCTTTATTGCTGTTACGTGCCTAAGTAAATCATTTTTGCTGACAGATTTTTCAGGGATTGAAACGTTATTCAAAATAACGTTACTCGTAGTTCCGGTAGCTATCGATAATTTATACCGCTCCTTCCACCAGGATCGTATCAAAATTAATTCCTTGGCTATAAAGATACTGACAAACGGAACGAAATGCTAGACTGTTCAGTAACAATATTATCAATATATCGTTATTAGTAACTATAACGATATAATAACGTTATTCATTTCGCTACTCCACTCAACGTTGCCACTGTTGCCAGCTCCATGACTTATACGATGACGAAAAAGTATGAAGAATAACGTTACAAATGAATCTGTAACGTTTCACCTGTAAAGGTATTACAAGCGGATAAGCTTAATGTTACTGAGACCTATAACGTTACTTATATATTGTTCTACGAAAATGATATTCTATAACGTTTTTTTTTTTTGTAACGATATTGATATTTTAGGTTTTAGTATCGTTATAAAATTTGGAACGTTATACGATAACATTAGTGGTAACGGAACGAAATTCGTTTTGTTTTCTAGTCTCTGTTTTTTTTAGTATGACGGAAAATAAGATTTACAAAGGTGTACCAGATGAGACAAAGATTACACAAGGAAGATGTTTTTACGAAAAAAACTTGCTACAGTGCGTACGGTTAATTTATTTTCATTAGGTATACAAATAGCAACACACGCCAATATTTTACGATCATAATGGTACATTTGTGTTCTACTTACAACTGCGCAAATACAGTGTTTTTTTCGTAATTAATTTTATCGTTCATTAGCCAATGGGCGACTAATGCTTTCTACTGTTTATCTTGCTAGGTTATCAAAAATGAAGCGCAAACTACTATTACTTTTGCCTTTTGAAACGGCCTCCAAAGTATGATTTAGAAATACTGAAGTAGATTGGTGTTCTCTTCCAAGTTTGTCTGTACTATGTGTATTCCATCGAGTCCCTATCTAGCGTCGACTTGACGACGTCAGACTTTTTTTTTGAGGATGGGTAATCATCAAATTACCCCTCCTGCTCTGGGTGGAGCAGAAGGGAGTGTCAGACTTTTACTGACTAAAACACACCCGTGTTCCTTCCTTAGCCCTTTATGTTCCGGGGTAGCGGTAAACCTTTCGGACAATTCCGCTGCACGACGTCAGACTTGAATTCTACTTTTTAAAAAGCACAATCAACGTATAATGTTCCCACTGCTGGGACATAGGCCTCCTCACGGTGAGAGGCACTCCCTCTGACAGACAACGCACGGCCTAAACCAGGTCTAGAAGCATCAGATTTTTCAAAAGACTTCCTTATAAAGCGAAAGACAGCATGAAGGAAGGAGTTTTTAAAAATAGGCGATGAAACTTTGTACCGAAGTTTGTGGATTTAAATGCCGATGGCAAATCCCATGGGCACACGGCTTGTAATAAAAAAAAAATATCCACTTAGAAATAAAGTAAGATCACAAATCTAGAACATTTTCGCGCTATTGAACAATTGAACCACTTAGCAACATACCTACATACTCTTCGGACGGCAACATTAATGAAGTAATAATATACCTAGGCTAGAAAATAGATAGGCCATTTTCCTTCAATACCCTAATATAAATATAATAGCCCTATAAATACAAAACATGGTATGCGAGACATGCTGCCTATTTTCCATCGGAGTTAAAAATGGTGCTGCCTTTTCCGTCAAACTGTAAACCACTAATAGCTACAAGAAACGTTATTTTATACAATATACGGTGTAGCAGCATTCCGTTACGTGTTGGTCAATTAATACAACTTTATCTAATGATTTTAATAGTAAACGTAGCGTAGCTGTTCGATTACGAATACGTGCTCGTGCTGCTGACCCTATTAGTTATATTCCGTAATCAATCATTTTTATTGTTACTACAATAAAAATAATTGATTGCAACGTAAGATTTGAGAACGTAAGATTACTATCTTACGTTCTCAAATCTTACGTTGCAAATTTGCAATATAAAAATAAAGAAACATGTCAACTTTGAATGCTAAAAACTTGATTTCAGAATGACGTAAAGTATCGAAAAATGTTGAGGTAACTTCAAATTAAAGTTGCAATGGAAAACAAATTATGTACAAAGGAGTTAGGGTTTCTATTTCTATGCAGGCCAGTTCTAAACATTAGTATATAATCATAATATCTATAATAATAATATTCATTTGGTATTCATCACAAATCGGTCAATTTTCGATTGGCGAAAATGTGTTAATTTGCACGCATTTAGTCGTGACAGCTCACCAGTAGAAAATGCCACTGACCAGCCAATAACTATGAACCATAACGGGAAATACGGATGGATAATGTCAATTATAGCTTTTTCTCTTTGTAGTTTTATACAGTGCAATGCATTTATAGAAAATCTGACAATGTTATTTTCATATTTTAGCCGAATAATACTTTCATAACGCATTCGCAAAAGACAGAATTGTGTAGAAAAGGGTGAGGAAGGCCTTTACCCTGCAGTGAGACAATACAGGCTAGGTTAGATTAGATAGATGAATTGAATGTTACCACACCTATACTGGCATTCCTATGATTTACCGTGGTGCTTCATATAAATTAGTATCAAAGAAACAATGAAAACAATTAAGGCCGCGATAGAGCCGTCACAAGAAGTCTATCAGCTGTTTCAACATAACATTGACTACAAATTATTACTACGTCATTATAACTCAACAGTTTTCGCAAATTATTTCACAAACATTTATTTAACTTTCCTTGTACTTATGTTTTTATGTTCGTATATTTAGCCCTATTTTTTGCAAGCTTACCACGGATTCGTTTCCCTTGGACTATATCTCTTTTTCCCGCCCTGGCCCAATATTTCTGCACAATATGTTTTTCTCTTTCATTCCCCCTTTCAGCCCTCGCCACAATCGATCCATGTTTCTTTTGTTTCCTCCACCATTCATAACCGCTTTTGTTAATTACCCTCTTGACTCGTCAGGAGGACTGAGGACATAATTATAGATTTACTCTTTTTAAATTAATCTTTTAATCTTTGTTTCCAGATCTACCAGCACCTGCGCTGGTACACGAACCCCTCCGAGCAGCGCTGGATAGTCCGCATCCTGTTCATCGTACCAATATACGGCTGCTACAGCTGGATCTCACTGCTGTTCTTCAATGGAAACTCCTACTATGTATACTTCTTCACCGTCAGAGATTGCTATGAAGGTAATTGCTTATCTCACTTTTGTATACTTGAAATTGTATTTAGATGGTTCCTCTTTTGTAGTATCGTTCGCAGTATTAAAGCTGTTAAAGTTTCTAAAGACTGTAAGAACATAAATGTACTGAATGTTGGCCTTGGTTGATCGCTGAAAATGACGTTAGTGACGTTAGTGTAGATGACGCGTGTGGTCAATTAAATATTGCTATACGCGATATGTTTCTCGTATACAATAGACGCTGCTTTCCAGCACTTGAGTAAGGAAACTTGACATCCAAGACTAGGGATTATATCGCCAATGGCGTTTGGGGTTGTCAGGACATCGGCTGTCATTGAACCACATTATAACTTGTAGGATATCCTTAATAGATGTAGATAAGTAGGTAGATACAACTGTGTCAGCAGACTATGCAAGCAGATTAGATAACTACTGCTAAATAACGGTCAGCGTATCATGTGGCGGAATAAATTGACTATTTGTTCTAGGATCCAGCGGCTAAGAGGTTTTTATGTTTATTTTTAGTCTTTGGTCTGCAAGGCGGCTTAAACAAATAATGCGTTGATTACGTAAGTTCTATAAATAAAGCACTTTTCTATGTCTTGAACCGAGAAAGATGCACTTTTTGAACAACGTTTGTTTTTCCTTTCGTCGGGCGTCTGGAGTGCGTCAGCTGAATCGATATATTTAATCGAACTAAATAACATCGGATAATCGATTACGTAATCGATTTATAAATCACTCGATTCTTTGTTGAAACTGAGACGTTACAACAAGCCTCCTTCGATTGACCTGTATATGGCAATTGGCATTGCGGTAAATATATATGATGGCAAAGTCCTCGCCTTTAAACAAGACTACAATAATTTTATAGAAAGTTGAATGAAACGAAAATGTGCACAAAAACTGAGTTTTTAATCATAATCATTAGATAAATTCATTAAGTAGAATCAAAACCAATAATTATTATATAATTATTAAAAGACATTAAGTATTATCAAAACCAATAATTATTGGTTTTGATTATACTTAATGTACAGTTCCAGTTTTCCTCAAATCCGGGCTTGAGTTCTTTTTGAGAATATGGACTCTTCTCAATTTTAGTACTTAGCCATCAAAAAATTTACAAAAATTTATCTACGATTTCTGTCTGATCCAGCAGGCGTTTCTAAATTCCGAGTACTTACGTAGCATTTCAAAATGAATGGTGCTATATTCGGCAATGTTTAGTTAGTATATAATCTGGTCTTTCCCTATACGATATTTGTGTCATTCATCGTTTGCGAATTCATTGAAAACTTGACTCAATGCATTTCATTTAACAATATTCAGTGATAAATATTTGATAACAGTGCATTCTAGATCGGGGTCTCTTTTGAGTTTTGTTTTTCGCAATTGTAAATCTGCCCTTATTTTTTAACAAATCGATTGTACCAAGACAAAAATAATTTCGCTGCAGGAAAATGACCATTACAATATCAGCGTGTATACGTATAGCCAGTGGCGTGCACAGAGATTTCAGACAGGGTATGCATAAAAAAAAAACTTACCAGTTACAGCTTGTTGTACAAGTCAACAAGCTGAAATTGGTAAGTTTTTTTAGCCTACCTATCTGACTTTTACCGCAGACGCCATTATTGGTTTTGCATGATGTTTGTTTCAGACCACCATGAATATCTAATTAAGTGATTTATGGTACCTAACATAACAGGTCACATAAATTATATCAAAAGTAGAATTTAAAAAGGTCTGGAGATGTTAATTTTGTTTTCTTTGCGCAAATTAATTAAAATTTCATATAAATTACATACTACTTAAATTTTAATTGATTACTTTCTACAAGTTAATGTTTGTAAATCAAATCGACGCGCCTATCTGACTAAAAGTTCTTTTTCGATTGTAATCATAGATAAATCTGTGAGTCTGTTTTGGTCCTATGTGTTTCGTAAATATGTATGAATTCAAGTACCTAGGTACTCTTTGATGAATTCTTTTTAGACTAGAAAATGATCGTTCGGACGATGCGCTGACTGGAATCGTAACTATTAATTTTCCTAATTTGTAAACTTCAGAAAATATGGAAGTCAAAATACCTATGGTTTGAATATAAATTTTGAATGAGATCGAATATGTATAATTATCAATTTTTTACAATAAACTTACTAAATAATTACTTGACAGGCAATCACTTGCGCCAAGAAAAACAATAAATGGCGAAAAAACTTTGCAATTTTAGATACTTACGAACTAATACAAACGAATGACTTGGGTCATTTGGTCAATCCGACTAAAAAAGTCGACCCTCTGCAAACAACTATTAAGCGGTACTTTTACGGGTTCTCAATTTGGCCGGCTTGCAATGTAAGCTATGCTTCTAAAACTCCAACACGCGCGCACATTTTCACGCACACACTCACACTTTTGCTGTGTACTACACGAGATGCGTTCTATGAAGAATAAGCAAGGCGTAGTGTTGCTTTTGCTCACGGGAGCGCTGCCTGCGCGCTGCGCAGCGGCCGCCGCTCCAACGAGTTAGTTCCAAAAAATGTAATAGATGGCGCGTTAGCTAAATTACCATTATTTTTAAAAATTTGTTTAAAAGTATCTAACATTTAGAGGGGCATGTATGTATGGGACTACAGGGTATGCAGAGCTTATTTGCATGTATGGAGTGCACGCCACTGCGTATAGCTAATTAGACAAACGTCTATTCATTATACATTCTATTCGTGATATTGATATTAGGGTCATGGCTGTGTGTGCAAAAAGTTTAAGGCTTGTTAAATTATTTAACTCTCAGATGAAGACGTTCGGTTTGTTTTGGTCTTGTAATACTGCATTGGGCTTTTTTGAGTAACATGCAGTTGCCTGAATAAAAACCTCTTTACCATACACAAGGTTGCAGGGACATTGGCACCGATTCTGTTGTTCACAAACTGAACTAAATTTAAGTTCAGTGCATCTTTTTCTTTCTATTTCATTATGAAAAGGACAGAAGATAAATATTAGTTTAGTCCTGACAAATTAATAATTAGAGTAGCTATTATCTGAAGATTGTTTGCCATATGTTTTATTCTGCTATTATGCCCATTTTCACTGAAACTTAGCAACACCTGAATGAAAATCTTAATAAAAGGTACCTGTTAGATTTTCAAGGCTCGGCTTAGCGCCCAAAGAGAAAAATCGAACAGTGCGCTTTTATTTAAGCTTCGTTCTGGTGTCGCCTAGTAAATAAACAAGCATGAATTCTTAAACGAGGTCGCCAAAGTTTTCTTACCGTTAAATTAGGCAAAACGGGTCGGTTGACGCAAAATAGGTCATTTGTTATTGCTTGCAGACGGACAACTACTCCAGAAATTATTTATGATGTGCTGTCATGTAGCTAAAAATATTGCTTGTGCCTTTTTCTCAGAGTATCATGTAATAGTACCCTAAAATATAGGTCAGCAGAGTTGTGTGCCTACCGCCTTTTCGGCAGCGTATCGATTGTAATAGATATACCTAATGGGTGGCGGGTGGAGCCATCAATGTATGATGATAATAGACGAAAGAAAACTAGTTCCTGCAAATATTAGTTTAGCCCACCCACAGACCTATATCTAAAGATAATGGGCACTTCGGCAAGACAATAACATCATTTGTGTCTATTACGTTTAACATCTGTCTCCAAAAGTCCAAACTACACGGTAGTCGTAGGTCGTGAGTGTGAAAGAAAATATCGTGAGGAAACCGTCTTGGCCCGGGAATCAAAATTCGAAGACATGTGATATATCTATCAACCCGCACTGGGCCCGCGTGGTGGATTACGGCCCACGCCCTCTCACAGAGAGGAGGCCTGTGTACCAGCAGTGGGAACGTTATAGGCTGATTATGCAAACTACGATTCATCGTCTCATCCATCCGTCTTGAGACTCGAGAGTCGAGACGGATGGATGAGATATTTTAAAGTCGTAAATAATAATACCAGCCTATTATTGTCGCAACTGCAGAGCAAATGCCTTTTCCCATTATAGAGAAGGCTCGAGCGTTGATCACCACGCTTGCTCGAAACGGGTTAGCGATTTCAGACTTATATTAACTACTAGCTTTTGCCAGCGACTTCGTCCGCGTGGAATAATGACTTCCGGAAATTGAGGCACTAACTCTCATAGAGTTTAACCGATGTGCTCTTTCCTCTGCCGATTCTTGAGAACGCGTATTTCTCATTCAACGCGTTTTTCAAGACAATAGCGGGCGGACGCTGGCGTCCGCTTTGGTCTTGAATAACTAAAAATATATAACTACGTCTAATATATAAAATAATATATAATAAAACCTACTTCACTTAAAACTAAATACCTATAACTACTATAATTAATAATACCTATACCTATAATTAATAAAAGTACCTACGCTTTTACCTACTTAATATTAAAAAAAACTGAACATAAATTAACCAAAACTTACCTACTACTAACCTATTACTACTTCACCTAAAAAGAAATCCTGTTTTCCCAACATTTCCCTTTACTGCTCTGCTCCTATTGATCCTAGCGTGATGAAAAGTATACTATAACCTGCCCAGGAGTATGAAGAACAATTGTACCAAGTTTCGTTGAAATCCGTCGAGTGGTTTTTGTTTCTATAACGAACATACAGACAGACAGACAAAAATTTTACTGATTGCATTTTTGGCGTCAGTATCGATCACTAATCACCCGCTGATAGTTATTTTGGAAATATATTTCATGTACAGAATTGACCTCTCTACAGATTTATTATAAGTATAGATAACTTCAGGTTTCCTCACGATGTGTTCCCTGACCGATGTCAGTGATGTCCAAAATAAAGTCAGTACATATGGATTGAAGAAGCTGGCTGTCGCTGAAAACCAGCGCTGGGGCTCTGTCTTGCACAGGGTCGCAGCATAATGCTGAGCGATAGCCGTTTTGCGTGGATGTGGCGCATGTTTCCCCCTACCGTCTATTTTATTTTATTTTTTGTATTTTTGTTCTTTTTGCGTCATGTTCACCGCAAAGAAACTTATTTTCTTTCATTCTTTCTTCTTTCAAGAAGTCACATTTGTACTTGCCAGGCGTGTGAATGGTGAGGCCTTAGCCATTCGGTCA
Source organism: Globia sparganii (assembly GCA_949316385.1). Lineage (NCBI taxonomy): Eukaryota > Metazoa > Arthropoda > Insecta > Lepidoptera > Noctuidae > Globia > Globia sparganii. The sequence goes on along the minus strand of OX438663.1, from coordinate 16,269,082 downwards.
TCACGACGGTAGTATTACAAAATTAAACTGTATATCATTCTCTTTCCAGCATTCGTGATCTACAGTTTCCTATCCCTCTGCTATGAGTACCTGGGCGGCGAGGGCAACATAATGTCGGAGCTGCGCGGGCGGCCGGTGCGCGCGTCCTGCGTCAACGGGACATGCTGCCTCAGTGGCGCCACCTACACCATCGGCTTCCTGCGGTTCTGCAAGCAGGCCACGCTGCAGTTCTGTCTCATCAAGCCCGTTTGCGCTTTCATTATTATATTCTTGCAGGTATGTTGATTTTGAACTTGCTAGACTGTACTCGAAAGTTTCAATCGCGGTCGTAAAGCGAAGGAAGGAGCGAGACGACACGAGACCATCCTGCTCGAACGTTTTACCGATCGCGACTGCAACGAGTCAGCGTCTTATAAGTCTAAGCGTCTAGCAAAAATGACGAGCTTCTATATAAACTCACATACCAATAAATTCTAAATCTTCTATTTAATATTTTTAAGGGGTGAATTTTCGAAAACCCTTAGGACTAACCCTCATTATTCATGTAAGGAATTCGTGTGCAAAATTTCGAAACTTCTAGGCTCCAGCGGTTTAGGCTGCGAGTTAACTGTCAGTGAATTTAAGATTGTTATTAAGTAGATGACTTGATGGGTTATGGTAATAAAGTCAAATAGCCGTGTTTTATAGACCTAGATAATAATTAGTTAGGCACGCACTCTACTCACGGGTTTATAGCAGAAAGCAAGATGCATGAGTGCACCACTGCAACGTGTGGTCACACCCTATTAATTTAGCCATATAATTATTATCATAATACTGATGTATCTTTGAGATATTTTTTTAAGTACTAGCTTTTGCCGCGGCTTCGCCCACGTAGAGGTCAGGGATTATTCCAAGGGAACTTACTACCCAGTGTATCATGGTCTACCGATGTGACAAACTTTCTTCGAAATCCTTTCAGCCGTTACGCCTTGAAACGGCAGACACTTTTACTATAGGACCAAAACTGAAATCGCGAAAGAAAAAATCAGCTGTTCTGTTCCCTACATTTATGTTCGCATAACTCGTCAAAATGTAGGGAACAGCTGATTTTTTTTCGTGATTGCATCTTTGGATAGTAAAAGTTGTTCATAATGATGAGTACAACATCCCATTACGGTTTGTCGCATGTTTTCAATTTCAACCTGTATATGTATGAACCAAAAATTAAAATAAGAGCAATTCTGCGATGAGTTTTACTACAATATAACTGCACACTCAAGTAAAGTTTTTTCTCATTTCAAAGCAGCTTATAAAGGAAATCTTTAACAGGAAAAGTAGATTAATAATATCGTATCATTTATGACGGTACAATTCCCTCTTTGATAAGCAAGTCAAAGGCCACAGGAAAATTGAAGTTATTGAAAGCAAACACGGTATGTTTGTAGGTCGCGGGTTCGAACCTTAAATCCCCAGAGACTACCTTGTGTAAAGTATTTCATCACCACTGCTCTCAAAACGGTGAAGGAAAAGATCGTGAGGAAACCGACATGTCTTAGAACCAAATATTCGAAGACATGTAACATCCGCCAAACCGCACTGGGCCCACGTGGTGGGTTATGGCTCTCTTCCTCTTGCAGAGAGGAGGCCTGTGTCACAGCAGTGGGATTATTACCGGCTTATTATTATACTAGCTGCGCCCCGCGGTTTCACCCGCGTAAGTTTCGATCCCGTGGGAATATCGGCATAAAAAGCATCCTATGTTTTAATCCTGGTTATAAAGTATCTGTGTGCCAAATTTCATCCATCCTCACAAACTTTCGCATTTATAATATTAGTAGGACTACAAGTGTTCTCGACTTCGTGCCTATCTACAGATTATACCTACTTTAATACTAACGATAAAACACTCAAGTTGAAGTATCTGATTGTGGTTTGCAACAATAATATGCGGTTTAAGCCCTCAGCTGCCGCAATCATAGATACAATAGGTACAGTTATTATAATATTTCGCTAGATCTATTCTACTTTTTAGGGTTCTGTACCTCAAAAGGAAAAATGGAACCCTTTACTTCATTGTCCGCCTGTCTGTCCGTCGGTCAAGACCCTTTTTCTCAGGAACGTGTGGAGTTATCAAATTGAAATTAATATCGAATACTCAGGGCTGCAATCCCTTGAATCTGTGAAAAGATCAAACTTCTAAGTCAACGCAATCAAAAGATACGGGCGTTTATTTTCTGAAATAAAAACATAGAGGTACTTCCCGTTGACCTATAATCATGAAATTTGGCAAGAAGCAATGTCATGTAGCACAAGTAAAGGAAAAAATCCGAAAGCCGTATATTTGTAGTTAATTACAAAAAAAAAAAAATGTTTTCCCGTGATAAACTATTTACATACCTACACATTTGTACGGACCCCTCGGTACGCGAGTCCGACATGCACATGACGGGTTTTTTAAAGCAAAATAGGATTCAACTTTCATACGCACGGGTCGATCGATCAGGTCAAGCTTCGCTTGCCGTGGTCCGTGGAGCACCTGTACGTATACGAAACTATATTTCAAAGTTTTCTTACACTCCCCACCAAAAATTTTCCAGGAGACGATGAAACCCCAGGACATAATGACGGACTATATAATGTTAATCAAATTGTGTTTTTAAATGTCAGCAAATATTAATCTAAACTATAAGTAATTAGAGTATTGCATAAACAAATATTAAAAAGATTATTGAATAGTAATGGGCACAATCGACGTCTATCAATTAACAAGAAAGATAAGGAAATGTCTCGCAGGTGTATGTTTGATCGAATGTTTGAGTCACGTTGCTCGTATTGTGCCTTATTTCGTCATTTTGTACATCGTTTCTTACGATAGATTGAAATATGTCATCATTTAACAGCGAAATTAAACTACGACTCGGGATAACACAGTTAACACAAACTTAGTTATTAGTTTTAAAAATAATGGAATTCAAGTAGTAACTATGTGCAAATAATATATCTTTGGCAAAGCTTATTCTCACACAATCACAATCTTATAAGTACAATAATTGTTGTTGTCTTCTTAAAACGCCCTCACGGCTCTACTACCGAACCTATTATAAATACAAAGCTTACTATTCATGCTGTTAAATAAGTAAGATAAAAGGATGAGAGCCTTCATTAAGTTCACAGTTATGAAAGATTTTCAAAAGTCTCGCTATGTTTCCAGGCCCGAGGTCTGTACCATGACGGCGACTGGAGCCCGGACGGCGGGTACATCTACATCACCATCGTGTACAACTTCTCCGTGACGTTGTCTCTCTACAGTTTGTTCCTGTTCCTGGGGGCAACCAGGGAGATGTTGAAACCTTTTGATCCAGTACTCAAGTTCTTTACCGTCAAGTCTGTTATCTTCCTCTCGTTTTGGCAAGGTAAGCAATTTAAAATTTAAACATTGATATTGTAGTGGTATCTACAACGACGCCACATGCGAACAACGCTCCATACTGACGTCACAAAATCCTGCATCTCGCAAGCAGAGTTTACCGCGCAACTAGCATAGATACAACGGCCCGACATGAATCATTGGGCAGTTGCCCGCCAGACATAACACCCGTCTGGTCGGAGGATCCTCCCATTTCTATAGAGTATGAGTGAACTTTACACCCTGTTCCTCATACTTCTATAATATAATAACACGCCTTTATTCCTTAAATAAAGGGACTATACACCCATATTTTGAAGTCCCATGTAAAAGGAATCGAGCCCATTACCAGCTACCAGGCACAAATTCAGGCAACAAGAATATTTCTTTTCCTAAAATTATATTGACTTTGGAATAAAGAGCGAGGACGAATGTTAAACGAAAAAAACCTTCTGTAGTTAAAAATGACGTCAATCCATAATACACTATGGCCTTTTTTGACTATTTAATCTCACATAAATATACAACCCATCTCGATACTATCATTTAGTCGAAAGACGTCCATTATTAGACCAAATCCCACACAAAAATCACCACGATGACCAGACGTGTGCTTTCTTGCATCTAGCGATCATAACACAATGTAATAATTCTACCCCCCTTTCCCCCCACAGGTGTAGCCCTAGCCATACTCGAGAAAGCTGAAGTGATCTCCCCGATCCACGACGCGAACGGCGTGCCCACGACAGCGGGTACAGTATCGGCTGGCTACCAGAACTTCCTCATCTGCCTCGAGATGTTGGCGGCCGCCATCGCGCTGCGCTACGCCTTCCCCGCCGCTGTGTATGCGCACGCGCACCGCGACCCGCATCGCTCTGTCACTATGCAGTCTATCTCTAGTAGCCTCAAGGTAAGAAAGGAGTTTTTCTTTTCCCAAGCCAACATTGCTGCGAGTATTTGATCAGAATATCAAGAGGATATAAATGATCACTACTTTTATGAAACTTTGACATTTCGTCAGTGTAATAGAGTATTTACTTTGCATACGTCGTATACTGTCCATGGACATGTCAGATTCAAATATTTAGTGCTCTCTTGTGGTAATATTTTTTTTTACAGTTTCAAGTATTTTTGGGTAGGGTCTTCCTAAGGGTAAGGTCTTAGTCGCAAGTTCCATATTTTAGGATATATCTATTGCTAAACCATTACAATAGCTACTAACGCTTCACACTAACTATTTTCCAGGAGACGATGAACCCCAAGGACATAATGACGGACGCGTTCCACAACTTCCACCCGCAATACCAGCAGTATACACAGTACAGCTCCGGTGAGTGACGTAGCACTGTCTTTGTTAGCATGCCCATTCGCTGCCTGGTCGCATTTTTATTTGCATTTTTAGGGGTGTAAAAAAGACCCGTGACGAAGCCGAAATTTGCATTGAATAAAATAAAAAAGGAGTTAATGAAAAATTACAAAGGAAACGACTTTTATTTTGTGGAAATGAAAGCAGCATTTATCTGTAGTGCGCTATGTAAAGTAAGAAACACACGCCTAAACACTCTCCTAATAATATGGTTCGCTTCGTCCAACCTCGGCTCGGCTCGGGCGACTTCCGATAGTTGTCGGTTATTGCGTCCGAGTCAAAGGACTCGGAGGAGGCAAAGGTCTTAGCTTGAGTGTATACTACTTTGGACTTCAGTCAATTTCGACTAGTACTTCATACTTAGATGGAAGTAATATGTGGTTCTCGGTTTCGATTAAGGTCTTTTTTACTACCCGTTATACAATACCGACTCATTTTAAATGTTAGATAGGTATACGTGTTTTACAATAGAGTTATGGTTTATGGTACGTATTCATAGAATTTTTTAGTAGTAATAATAATTATTGCCCTCAATTTCGTTTGAGGATTGGTTTGTTAGTTCGCGTTGTTTATGGCTAGATTGGATATTATCTGCGCTTCAATTGTTTTATTTTATGATAAGATTGCTGGTGCCGTATTATGACGGTTTAGTGCCATCATGATTCAGTGTAAGAGAGAGACGCAGCTATACATGACCGATAGTGCCATCCCTTTTTCGCACTGGAATAATGATGGCATTACTACTTCGTAATATATGCCATGTAAAAGTATTGAGGAGTGTAGGTAAAATTTTAGAGATTCACGACATTAACTTTCAAATAAATTTTTCAATGTCAAAACAGCGAAACATTACACATCAGTACAGATTTAATTATAGTTTTAAATGCGTCCAGTCTTCATATTAACTTCATTTTTAGTATTCAACGCTGTAGGCTAGGTCCTTCTTATTTTTTGGTTTTATTTTCTTTCAGATGTCACTTCTCAACTGCCTTATGAGAAACTATAAACTCTGCCATAGCTGTGCTCTGCATGAAGTGCATTGCTGTCTGTCCGTTTATACATACATGTAATAATAAATACATTATGCCCGAGCATGGATACACCACTAACAATATTGTAAAATAATAACAATAAAAAATGCGTGCGTTCATGTTCAGAAAAAGTATCGGATGCACTCGAATTTATTTTCGTGCGTCTCGAATTGATTCAAATTCATTGATATCATAAATGTAACTACAATTTGCATGATCCTCGCTAGTTTTCAGTATTTTATTCACAAATATTATCATCTCAGACAGTATTCAAAGCAATACAATATTTTCACGTGATCAAATTCAATTGTATATTTTCTGTGACGCACGGGAAAATTTGACTGCATTCGATAGGAAAGTGTCAAAACGGCATGCGAAAAATATAATTGTTTATTTATTGTAGGACATTACCTAAGTACTCAATACATTTTATAACAACATTCTGAGACTTTTTGTTTGCACACACACAAACACACCCACAAAAACATTCTCATATAAAAAGTGCCTTAGACAGAAAAAGGTGAACTAAATAATCGGTTTCCGGTGCTCGGTCGCAAACCCACGTTAGTTAAGATGTTTATTTTTATATTATCGAGGTATTTGGCTAGTCCGAAATCGCATAACGAATTTGTACGAAAAACTTAGGTAAGTATCATATCAGAAGGCATGATAGAACAAAAAGCATTACACTCTTCTGTCAGCCGGGGCAGTCGGGTAAAGAAAGGGAGGCATGGAAATTATGGAACCGATATGATATCAAAATTGTACAGGGGTGATTTAAATACAAGAAACAATATTATTCCATGGGATCAATAGATAAAAAAGTGGCTTTAACTATTTTTAAATCTATGAAGGTTATTTTCATATTGTAATGAAGCTTAAAGTGTAGGTATTTTTTGGTAATCATATTATCAGTAAATATATTTTTGCATTTCGACGTACAGGGGGAATTATTACCGCGATACCAATTAGAATCACCTACAAGGGCCTGCATTTAATCCCACAAGCAAAAAAAAAAAATATATATTCTTTGTTGATTACAATAATTCGGACTATTCATTACCATAAAATTTTAGTAACTACTTTGTACTTAATGCCTTTAGTATGTGTTCTGTAAGATTAGTGTAAATGTTAATTTTCTGTGATTATATTACTTTTCTTTTTGTATTATTTTGTTACTTTTCTTATAGTTACAGGATATGATCCTTAGTTGATGCTAGCATTCAAAATTAGTAGAAAATCTTGAGAGAACGTTTCTTTTTTGCAATAACAATATCTGGCGTTTATCGGGTTGTTTTGATTTTGTACATTCTTTACTTAAATTAATTATGTTTTTTAACTCTATGGAAGTGAAACCAGCACTTTTAATTGCCAAACCAAAGAACGGCATTTCATGTTTCCACCTTCAGTTAGTAACTGTCGAGGCAACTTGCCGCTGCTTTGTAATAATATGCGCTTCATTTAACTATAACTAATTAAATAAAAAAGTAACCAACAACCTGTGAAGCCATACTTTGTGTTTTCATTTTCAAAATATTGTTATCATAATATTATTTTTTAAATAGGATATTCTTTAACATTAATTCTAGCTTTTAGTAAAATTAAAAAAAAATAAAGTATAGTTTTGGTAGGTTTAAGTTATAATATTAATTATTTTTTACAGTTCACCACAGAATGATTTTTTTGAACACTTGTATTTTGCCTCTCACTAATAATAAAGGATATTACCTAATAATATTTGATTTTAATTACTAAACTATTAATTTCTTAAGAGACACACATCTATATAGGTTAAACACACTACGAAGACAAAGGTAAGACATTTAAAGTTCGCTTTTATCATTTATTTGCTGGCATGCTTAACGTATCACGTTTGAATGTTTCTAACAGTTTGTTGAATGTGATTTGCATGTTTATAATAATATAATTTAATTTATGTGTCCGTTAGAGCTTCAGGAACAACGTCGTTATTGCGTCATCTTTTATTAATTAGGAAATCTACTAAGTAACCTACTGAAATGAAAATCTAGATTTCTGTCATTTTTAGTCCAGCGTGCATTTTTATTGAGTTTACGAAAATAGTTTTATTTTGTAGTATGCACAGATACACTGATTGGGGTAAGTGTTGCCCACACTACAAACACGCTTGGGACGCGAACTGTTTGGTTCCAGGAAGTATTAAACTACACAACTATTTGATAAAAAAAAAAATGCTTCAAACATGAGTTCAAAATATCGACAATTTTTTTCTCACAAGATCGCACTGATAGTTTGTCACTAATTGAGCGTTTTCAGTAGAATCGAAGCACTGATACAATAACACAAGTGATGCGTACACTTATCCCCCCACAACAAATGAAGCCGCGCAGACAGAAACTGCTCAAGCAATTTGGGTGCGAATCTTTTGTATTCTGTCCCAAAATTCCTATATTCTTGCAAAATCCTGTAGTCTAAAAGCCCACGTTGGCACGAACGTAAAAGTATCGCTGCGGAATTTTATCGGACACTGGATTTTCAACTTTCGGTGTTGTGCCGACCATTGAGAATCCAACAGAATGCACCCCAGCGCGTCAAAAAACAGTTTGATTTTGAACTTTCGGGGCTAAGCAATGCGTTGAAAATCCAGTGCGCGAAAAAAATTGCTGAACCTGGCCTAAAATGTTAATTCTAACGAGTAAGATGTTAAATTGAAAGTAAGTAACAGATGTTATTCTTATGCTTTGGCAAAATTGCAAAGGATTAGGGGATTAGTCGACCGCTCATTGGCTCTCATGAAAACAAATCTCAGGTTTCACTTTTTAATTGTATTTTGGTGATGGGAAATCTAAAATTGGCCTAAGTTAGTCCGCAACTACACCATTTTTCGTGTTAACCCTGACAGTTTAAACTTCTGTCTGCGCCGTCTTTCAAAATACAAACAACTCATTCAAATGTGACTAATATCTAACGTAAATAGTGATGCGTGCGGGAGCAGGCGCCGGCAAGCGCGACGAGGCCACGCTCGCGCCGCGCCCGCCTCCACAACGTGTCGCCACCATCTGCCACGCCACCAACTACCACGAGAAGACCACTCTGCTCAGCTCCGATGATGAGTTCCAGTGAATAAGACGTACGTCACTACTCGACCAGCCCCAGACAGTTCCTTGTTGTTATTCGACTAGTGTCCAACCTCTTAATGGGTTAAGAGACCTGGACTAAATGTAAAATATTGTCAGTTGTATGATAAAACTGGTATATTACACGTGCGTATTATGACGGCTTAATGCCATCATGATTCTAGTGTAAGACAGAGACGGAGTTATACTTGACCGATAGCACCATCCCTCTTTCGCACTGGAATCATAATAGCATTAATAATTCAGAATACGGCCCCAAGCCTTTAAAAAATTGGCTTTATAGAGAGAGCGTTGTCTCTTACTAAAACTCGTTGTGCCATATGAAAGCCGCATAGAGATCGTCTAATTTTTTTTTAAATTGATTGTCCTTGTATTTATTAATTACTAGAAAAGGCTTAGTCTCATAAACTTACAGAAAACTATAAGGATGGGCTACAACTAAGCCATATTTCAGTTTGTTAGTAGTTTTAGTTAACTTAGGATATTATACCTATTTAAAATTGAACGCCCCTCCACTAACATTTCTATATAAATATTTGGAATGTGTATGCAACAAGCAGTGGAAAGGCGTGCAGTTTTTAATTAGACGATTTCTACTCTGTTATGAATTTGAATGATTGTAACTCGGTACGCTCAAAATTGACACACTATATTTACTACGCGAATCTTGTCGAATAACAACAAATTCTATTGCTTAGGAATGAAGCTAATTGAAAGAAATTCATTTTAAAAAGATAAAGAATATATTTTTATGTATCACTTGGAGTCCTTTACCAATTTTAAAGCGTAATACCTACCGTAAATGCCTGGCCCATAGCAATGTACCTTTGTTACCAATATTCAAAAATATATAAAATTCATAAAAAATAATATTGAAAAGCGTTCGTTATTCATAACATAACTGAGTGTAATAGATAATACAGAACTTAATTAAGTTATAGTTGTTTCGAGAAGTATTAATTGAATATTACATTTTAATGTTGTGTTACAGTTTTATTTATTTAGGTAATGCATTTAATTGGATACTGTAAGCGATCACTGTAGGATTAAGGACCCGAAAATATGGACCACAACGGCAACACGTGGGCAGGCGCTAATTTGTATACAACAACACATTTGGCCGGCAAAATCAATTTTGTGGGCGTTTCCGACCACATCAAGTCACCACCAGCCACGTCGCTGCCACAACCAAACCAGCGAGACCGCGCACTAGCGGCTGGCCGCAAACAACGATCTGTCTTTCTGCAAACACTAGCCACAACATAACCGCATGGAATTTTTGTAGTTACCACAACGCAACTACAAGAAGCTGCAGAGACACCATTCACACGTAACCACTGTTTGCCCACATTTTGTCGTTGTGATGTGCTGTGGTTGTGGTGCGTGTATTCGGGCCCCAATTGCAACCTGCATATTAAACCATGAAATAGGTAAGAAGTGCAGAGGCATAGTGAAATTAATATAATAAAGAAATAAGTCATTGCCTTTCGACATGTAGAGGTTACTGCGATACCACGGCGACAACGGCTCGACATAGAAACATAAGATTGTATAGTTATGTAAATTTAGAAGTAAATGAAATAACAATTGATACATTACAAATTGTACAGGTAAAAAGGAATTATTATTCTATAAATAGCTATTATTATCTCGCTGTAAGGGCCGTAGGAAATTAATGGCAACCCCTAATGAGATTATACGTTTAGTTTCACCGTATTTTAGCACTTAATCATGGAATCATGGAGCCACCTTTTCACATATCTAAATATATAAACTGTTTAATGGAAATCCATTCGCAAGTTCTTTGAATGTGCCTTTTGCTAAATTAGCTCCGCTTTTAAATTAAAATAGCTGTTATTGCGATGCTATTAAAGGCTATTCTTCCTTTTTAAGACTTGTTGTGCAAACGTCATCATTTGCTATAAATGTAATTCACAAATAATAAAAACATTCCTTCTTGCCAAATACCAAAGAATCACTGCCAAAGAACCTATTTTTGCGACTTCATTCCTAAAATTGCAGTGTAATTAGAGTAGTCAAAATTTAAATCTATCATTGAAGCATTATTGTCAACGCTAACCTCTGCTTCGCCGTCCAAAATTGCTGAGACACCCAAAATTTTAAAAGATTGCCCTTACATAGTCGATCAGTATTTTCACTAGCAGAATCTGTTGTAACGGTGCGTTCACACTAAGCAAACTTTGCACTCCCTTCCTTCTGAACTTAAAAAAATGATGGGACATTGGGGAAAGCTTTTGCTCTCTCGTTTGGTATAAACGCACCCTTATGGTATCTTAATATAAGAAACCCTGGATTACTTGGTAGTTGGTAAACCCTTATATTTTAAGAGCCACTTAAATCTTAATTTTATGTGTTAAATGTATTCTAATTGTACTTGTTGTTTTGTTGTAACGATTAACTTTGTGTAATGTATAATTAACCTTTTAAATTAGATTAGCAACTAATGTATGTATTTATTTAATTTAATAAACTGTAAGTATATTATTCCTACCTTCACTTAAATGTAAATAACACTTGATTACCAAAAACACATCATTTATAATGTTATTTATTTTTGTTTAGGAATGATTTTGTTCCTTTTATTTTCAAGCTCTTTAGTCAATTACCTTCCTTCTCTAGATATGTAACCTGTTGTAGATCATATAAAGAATCATAAAGTACGTATAATTACGTAATCTTATGTGTTAGTTTGAAATTAGTGCATTTATTAACTAACGTATTTGTACTGCTTCAGTTTTGGGAAATAGGCCCAGAGACTCAAAAACATTTAAATGGAGTTCAACCTCTAACCGGTTATGTTAACATGTTCAGGGACACTAAACGCCCATAGACAACAATAAAACTTCTATTATGTCTCGTTCAGTTACCTTCAACCGATTAATTATTCATTAAATTATTTATTCATTAATCTACGTAGCTTTCAATATGCTTATTTTAGTGTACCTACTTAAATTACTTCTGTACAGCCCGACTCAAACTATGACGGCTCGGAACATGAGGCGAGTCGCTGCGCAGTAACAAACTCACATGTCGGGGGTTAGATACTGCGCAGCGGGTAACGCACTTCAGAGCCGCCATTTTGAAATCGGGCTGTACATGTCACAATAAGATTTTCTGATCTCGAGATTTTGCTTTCAAAGTTGAAATGCATTTGTGTCTTTGTATGATCTAACAGTAACTTTTAACATAATCTATGTATGTGACGTATAGGCCAATTTTGTAATATAAGAGGCTTTCTTTTCTGGATCGAAAGATTTATTTTTGTAACAGAAAGAGTTAAGTGACAGTAACACACGTTTCGCCTGAATGATTGTTGAAAAAATAATATAACATGAATTAACGTTAGATATTTTATTAATTAAAAATGTTTTAGCTCCCAAGTTTTTAAGTATATGTATAAATAAATAATGATATTGATATAACAATAGTGTTTTTTATTTGACAATGTTGGTTGTTGGGAAATAATAGGCTCACCCTTCTCTCAATTAAAGCCTGACTAAGAATATTCAAGTTATCTACGACCTAAATGATCTTATTTTACTGAACGATAAACTTTTGGAGGGTGCATAGATAGGCTGTATCTCAGCTGATGAACGTTTCCCCGAGGGGAAAGTACAACTGCCTATAGGACATTGAACAGTTAAATAATAAAACAAGTAATGTTATTAAATTTTTATATTAAAAATATACAGTTACATAATAACCATATTCTCACATTGCTGCTCCTTTCTCACAGAAGTGTTATTGCTTCCAATACAATAATTATAACGGGCTACGCTCTTGAGTGCATAACATAAATATGATCTAAAATGTTTTAACAATGCAATAACTATTATCTATACTTTACCAAAGAAATCGTAAGGTACTCGGTCATTATTGGAATTTTTGAGGTCAAATTCTATCCTTGCGAATGTTTAACACCACAATTCGTATAAAAGTCGGGCAACATAGGTGCGGTGCTACCTATCTCTCAAGCCTTTTTTACTCTTATTCTTCACCCTAAAAAACCGATTCACTGAAACCTAGGTAAAAACAGTAGGTGCTAGGTCCCGCTAATTATGCATACACACGAGCGGCACCGTCTATGGCAGAGGTAACTGCACGTCTATGGTTGCGGTTGACGCGTGCCGCGCTCGTGTGTGTGCACACTAAGGATCAGTTCACACCGAGACGCGACGATACTGGAAGAGGCCAGTGATTTCTCTTTTTGCTCTCATTTTGCTCTCGCACGCCGCGCGTACTGGCGAAGTACCGCTGCGTCGCGATGCGTCGCTCTACGCCGCGAGGCGTCACGAGGCGCAGCGCTGCACGGCGCAACGTATTCTAAACTGTCACAATGTAATGTGTACCTTTTCGTGTAGAAAATAAAGTATATTTTGAGTCACTCTTATAGAGTACGCGCGCAGCGTCGCGTCGCGTCGCGTCTCGGTGTGAACTGACCCTAAGTGATATTTTCTTCTCCATTCAGCTATAAGAAGTTTTAGACCCCTGCTGGATTCAGCTGTCAGACTCTTATGGACTTGTATTGGTCAGTATTTTAGAGCAAAACAAGTCTTTTGTGCATCCAGTTTTCCATACAAGCCCATGTATATAATTAGGCACTCATGTCTCCAATACTCAATATAGGCCCTGTAAAAGATAGCAACATAGTCCTCGACCTTTCGAAACATCGAAAACTCAAATTGACCAATAATTAAACGAGTACCAAATAAATTAGAAAATTCTTTACGTATTTCTTTTAAAATTCCATTTTAAATACATGATAAGTTCCTTTTACTATCATTTTTTCACACAAAATAACTTTCAAAATTCACGAAAAATAGTGCTCATTAAATATTTCTTAAAATATTGTCATTTGCGATGGAACATTACTGATGTGTGTGAGTTTCAAAAGTTTTCAATAAAAGGTACTTTTACATGGGTAGGTAGGTACATGTCTACTTGTTCATTCTTTCCATTCAAACAATAAATTAATATGTAAAGTAGGTAGGTACATAGGAGTTAGTAGAAATACATCTTATGAGGTAATTAATAAAATCAAGCATACCACACATTTTTTATAGGTTTTGTGGGTTTAACAATAAAATAGGCAGATAGGTTCCTACATAGAAGTAAAATACGTCTTTCCATTTTGTATTAAACGTAACTAGTTACTACATAAAATGAAAGACTGATTGATTTTTCCTAACTAAAGACGAGATAGTTCTCTCACTCAATATTATTTTAGGTAAGGAAATCAGTTTCAATAAAATCCTTCTCAAGTTCCATTAAATCATACACTCATTAAAATTAATGAGACACCTTTGCTATAGGTGAGCAATTAATACAGAGCTTATATCCACAGCTTGTAGGTATCATGTAATCGCGAAAAAAATATTAAATATCCCATCAATCAAGTCAGCCTAACTATCCGTCTATCCCATACAAAACTTCAATACCTACTCGACCCAAAAGTATGGGACGGCTAATTATCTTTTCGCGATTACGATGTCGGTTCCATGAAGAGTCGTTAAGTTTGATGATTTGAACCACCCCTAAATATGACCACACCTTTCTGGTACTTTCATGGTGTTCATTTGGACTATTTAACCTTTTTTTTTCAAGTAGGTACCTAGGTATGACATTTAAACAATTCATTAATTGGATAAAACGATTGCCCCGCGCGTCCATATAGGTAATATGACAACATGGGCCCTATAAAAAGTCTTCCAGACCGAATTTCGGCCATTGCGACCAATCTCAGCGGAGACCAGCCTTCTGCGCGGGAGATATTATAGTGCTATAATATCTCCCGCGCCGAAGCCCCTAGGCGTGTCTAGTGCACCTGTGTCTGCGCACACATCGCTTGTGCATACAAGAATGTGCGCAGACATAGGTGCACTCTCTCTTCCTTCACTCATTTTCCGATGGGACGGCAATCCGACACGAATGGAGAGAGATCAGGCGCAGGACCAGCGGTTTAAAGGTGCATCCAGACATTACGAGGCGTGTGCTTCGAATGGTAAGCCACGCATATAACGGTTGCCTCAGGCTGAGACATCTAGCATATAAAAAAAATCACTTCGGCGTATGCCTCGCTCTTCTGGATGCATCTTTACAGGTACACATGGTATATTTCGTGACTTTTTCTTTTTTTTTGAAAAATGCCTTTTCTATTTTTAGTAAAATTTATTATTTTACTATTTTAATAGATATATTTGTATTATCCGCTTTTCTATTTAATGTGACAATATCATCGCCACTCTACCTACCTACCTATCTACCTATACCTCAAGTACCCTATCTACCTATACCTCAAGTACCTATTCGTCATGGCCGTATTCAATGAGACGGATTTTATTGAATTGAAAGAAACGTGTTCAACGAAGGGATTTCACATCCAATTAACATAATAGCTTTTAAATTGCTTTGATCAAATTAATTGTTTCAGCAGAAGTGGATTAATCACATTGAGAACAATTAACTTAGTCAAGTTGCAGGCAGTAAAAGTGATGATTACATTCCTTTGTTATGTTTGACTTGAGGCCCTAGTGTTAGGTTTATAGGTAACTTAACTGGATTCACTATCCTAGGTACCTACGGGACAGTTACCTATTCACTATGTTGTTAAGTTTTAAGTATGACGAAAGTGTTACCTAATCGACTTTTGCTGCCGACCATACCGTTTTCATGTTACTGTTGCTTTAAATATAGAAGGAACAAAAAACCCACAAAACTCCCATTAGGGCCCCAAAATCCGAAGACTCAAAAAAACTATCAATATTTCTTTAAAAAACATTTTTCTGGCTACGACTTCGTTAGATTTCAGATTCGGAAAGCAATTTCCCCGATCTTATCCACCAGACGAACCAAATGATTGAAACTGATTTGGAGGAAATATTGACTTAGATTAGAAATATTTACAGACTTATAAACGAGATATAACAAAGCTACAGTGGCAGCATTTTATAAGTACCTAATCATAAACAAACGTATTATGTTATTCGACTACATATGCCACCGTGCTAAAGGCATCTAAGTAAATCACAATTTTCTAAATCAGGCTAAGCCTTGTAAGAATGAGAAAGAGAGATATGCAAAAATTCACAACATAGTTTGACCGTAGACTTGAGTGTTCTACCGTGTAGAAAGTACTGAGCGAGCAATGAAATGCACGTGCAGAGCTTCTAACTTAAAATTGTGCTGTGCTAGGAACGGATTCAGTTTCCCTTTTTGAGCAATTATTAACTAAAACGTTTACAGACGTTACTCCTAAGCTCACCATTAGAAGTTGAAGCAAAAGGATTTAGAGCAAACCAGAGGTAGTAGACATCAGTTAGTGGGAATATGGGAAGTCGCGAAGTTAATTACAGTGATGTCTAACGCACGTGATCAAGGATCTATCATATTTTAAGAGGAATATACACTTAAGATTTGTGTTAGGCGTGGTACACACTTGTTCGGGTCGGCACAACCGGGTGGCAAAACCGAATATTGCAGGTAGTAGGTACCTAATTGCATCGTGTCGGCTTTGTTATTGTTGTTCAACAAATAAGTAGGTACCTACTGCGAATTGAATGTCGGCACCCGAATAAGTGCGTAGCAAGCTTTTTAAAGTATTTGTTAGTTGAACTTTATATCGTCATATTAAAACGAAGTGGGATATTTTACAGTGATGACTTAGGACTAAATTATATAAGTAGGTATATTCTTTAGGTACTTTTAGATCATTAGGGTTTGTCTATTTGGGAAAACTCTCGTGTTTATTATTCAAAACCGAACTACGGGAAAATAGAATTTAGTTTTGTTATTATAAACACGAAAGTTACACTTACATTAAATAAAACTTTAAGGAATAAATTTACAGTAAGGTCTCTCAAGTTTATCTAGTAAATAGATTTTTAAATGCATCTTTAAAATAAGTATTAGCTACAGTCCAGCTACAATAGATAAAAAATACGAGCTAACTTTATAAGTAGTGTTAATCGAAGGTAGAAATCTTAGAAATAGAAATCTGAACCAGCCAGAGCGTCTCTTATCCAAACTAAGAGGTATCTTCTACGCATGCCCACCACGGCTATGCTAAAATATCATATAATATTCTTCATTACATAAGCACATTGTGCTTTTCTTCATTATTTTATAAATAATTGAACTAATAAGACATTTCGCGGTAACATTTAGAATGAAATACTTAAATTATACCATTTCCTTTACCTTTGTGCTTACATTGCTGCATTGCTATGATTTTGAAGATTTTGTTCTGCTTAAATTTAGTTAGCGAAGAAGTTGTTTCCTAGCGTAGCGAATGGTATGCAAAATAAGCTAAGTTCCGTTTAACTGCGCTCGGAACTCATTTCTATAAGCGCAGTCGCACAAAAGATTACAGAGCGAGCGAGCGTGTTCAACAATTTGTCACATGTCCACTCTCTGAGGAACTTTTGCTACAAACGTTTGCTTCCAAACTTGCAATTTTTCAAATCCTAATTTTTTCAACTTTGTTTTTTCAGGACAGAATCACTTCACATTTGATGTGACTGAGTGAAATGGTCACCTAGCATACCTAGTTTCGTTGATGAGTGGCTTATAACATCACAAAATGTATATCACGACGACACCGCGAAGGCAAACAACAATTATTTAGAATTGGTACAACTGTCGCAATCCCATAACTTTAAACGTTATCAAACATCATATCTTAAAAAGTACCTTGCATCGCCAAGTATTCCCCAACTATTATAATAATTAGCCATCCAACACTTACCCTCACAAAATTGCTTACATTTACAAAAGCTTCGTTTGGCATCCTTTGAAGCCACAGAAGCGTAAGGTCCTGTTTCACCACTCGCTATTAATTTAAAGTCTGGACCTTATGTGACAGATGGTACCTATTATCACAGTATCATAACCTCTGGTTACTGAAAGGCTATGCAATAACTGTAGTCAAATATTATGATTGGTTTTGGTCAACCGATCACAACAGCGAACATGAGATTTAACTTTGGAATAAGTGTTAGTCTTTGATATTAGTTCTAGAAATTAAATGAGCGAGTAGCGAGGCGGGTCCACGAGTGTGCACGTAACTATGAGCTAGAGGACGTGGGAGTAAGTGGTTGCCGTTTGTGCGGTCGACTCTGGCCGGATGCTGGACGTCGCCAGGACTCCTGCTACGAACACCGCTGCAGGGGACGCGATCTGAAACACGTCATCCACTACTTTGAACATAGAAACATCCATATTTCCTTTGTTTTTTAACACAAGGATTTCCCCTGTACCTTGGGAGCATTAACACAGAGGCACAAATATCACATGCTTAAAAGTTAGCCGTAAAAACTATATACCTATATTACTTGTGGGAATCGAACTCACGAGTCGCGACAAGCACAAGCAAGCCAAAGTCTTCAACACTGTGCTAATCAAACCGTCAATATACAGTAACAATATAAAGTTTCGAAAGCCATGACATGCGAAAAACATTTCAGGACACCTCCACCAATCGATAAACTCATTAGTTAAAATTGTGTTATGGGTTTCGTGTCAACATGACCCAAATATCGTTCTATAAATCAGCCACTGCCCTGCTGAAACTTGATTCGCATTAGCATACCTACCTACCTACGCCTTCATGAATTTCTACCAACACAAACCTACATAACTCAAAATGTAGGTAGGATGTAGGTACCAGGTTTTCAAGCTGAAAGGGCAGCTTTCAATTAACATTGTACGATGTTATTACGTCCACGGAGACTTATCTCCGGCATGCGGGCTATGCTAACACAAATTAGTTCGTCCGACGTCCCACGGCATGCGCCAGGGCCTGTCCCGGACGTCAGCAGTACGTAAAATTGTATGATGTCCGCACACGACCCTGCCTTGTTAAATATGAATCTAATATGGAGGGCTCCCCGGTACCCCTACGCTCTTCATACGATATGTAGGTACGGCTCGTCCAATTATATTTTATGTTTGAAATTGAGCTCAACATGTACAATTTTAATGGTTGGGGTTAAAAGGAAAGTAAACGAGGCGGTATCTACATGAAAGAATACATGAAATTCAAAGCTAAGCTCAAATGTTATGCAGGGGCTGCTAAGAGAATTATCTGTTATTTGCTCGCGGGACGGAAGAATCGGGCTATTATTGTGATACCTACCTGAAAAAATTATAATGTTGCAATCAGTAGGTAGAAATCTGTGTGACACAAATACTTTTATATTTAACTCCGTGCAAACGTTCAACAATTTGGTACAGAGTCAGAAATTAATGCATAAACTAGGTCGTAACCTCTACCAGTACAAGTATGATACAGCTGCGTCTTATAAATATATATAACTACATAACATTCCTAATCCCATTACAGTATTATCCCACATTGCTGGAGCTTACCACGTAATATTTGTCTGCACCATCGCGAAAACGCTCAGAAATGTGTTTCCGACTTGTCGCGGCGATAGAATGAAAGCGACACGGAGCGAGCCTCCTCTCAGATAAAGATAATACTACTAGCTGCGCCCCGCGGTTTCACCCGCGTAAGTTTCGATCCCGTGGGAATATCGGGATAAAAAGTATCCTATGTGTTATTCTGATGTATAAGCTATATTACTGTAAAGTTTCATCAAAATCCGTTCAGTAGTTTTCGCGTGAAAGAGTAACAAACATCCATACATCCATACATACAAACTTTCGCATTTATAATATTAGTAGGATACAGAATAAGAAACAATGGCGTAAGAGGCTCTATTCATTCCCAGTACTGTAGCGTCAATTATATTTTTAGAACGCTTCATTATTTTCATCAATTCGACGCTCGTCGGGATGATAAGGAAGTTCCTTTCAATTATGTTTCGTTTTGTTGAAATAAAAATGAGGAAATGAAAGTGATTTGCGTTTTAATTATGGCAGTACAAATACGGAACGAAAATTGTGAACTCGAGTCGGAGATCGCTTTCAATTAAGGCAGCTGTTCCAATACCAATCATGGGGGCGGCTCTCAAATGGCCGATTATACGAAGCGAGTGCAGCTGTCTGATATAATAAGTAATCTACTTGTGGGATTACCATTGAAGCCACTCTACATTATGCCTTCACTAAATATGCAACTAAGTGTGCTCGGAACAAAACCTGCGGCCATTCGTCATCCGTCTAATAATTTTCATACTTATACTCCACAGTTGATACTTTAATCTGTTTAATGATCTGTTTCGGAATACGCATTATCTAACTAACAGATAAATTAAGAAATAGAACAGAATTTGTATGAAGTTATCTGTTAGAAAACTAAGTTAACCAGAATTTATCCGAAGGTAGGTAGGGTGGTGATGTAACAAATGTTATAAAACCACTCAAAAATTTTAAAAATAGGTAAACTAAACTTTACACAAAACTAAGTGCCCGTTCACCTACATCTCGGATGATGGATGCCGCAATACCACCACCACCACCACCCACCCCACCACCCAACCACCTACTGGGCTCAAACTACTTAGACCTATATAAAAAATGCAAAAAAAATAACACGGAAGAGTACCATCGATACAAAAAGAACTTACACACACAAAACAGTTACAAAAAGTTGAAGAAGGTGCTCGTCTAGACCGACGTGCTACGATGATTGTTATTAAATGAGCTTGACAAACAAAAGAAACAATGCATAACCTTGGGGCAAGGCGGGGTGCGACGAGAGTGATTAAAACCTCCTGAGACGTGGGCCCCTGGTGACGTCACATCGAATCGGGGTCCCACTGCACCGAGGGTATCACCCAAGCAACGCCGGGCCTATATGACATGAAATCGGAAAAATTAAAACGTGCCAAAATAATAAAAAAATAAATTATATGGGTATTTCTCATTTTTAATAGAATAAAATTTAATCTACTGAAAATGGTATACAAATGTAATTGATGATGCAATTTAATAGATTTGGTCTTGGTCGTCATGGAAAAATTACTCGTCGAGCTCGCAGTCTCATGGAAGTGACCTCAGTTCCACGGAAGTGATATCCCTACATAAATTTTATCCATTTTTTAAAATAAAAGATCCTACTATTTTACCATTTCAAAATCTATTATTTATCTTAAATGAATATATAAAAAACGGTAGAAAAAAAATGTGCTCCGTGGAAGTGACCCCATCAGATCCACGGAAGAGACAATTCCTAAATAAATATTGTCCATGGAAAAACCAAATACTTAAGTAATGTTTTGAAAATAAAAGGTCCTACTATTTTCTCATTTAAAAATCTTTAATTATCTTATGAATATGTAACATAGGAACTTTCTTATAAACTTGGTCTTCAACTTAAAAACAAAACCTAATAAAACTACCAGGTTAGGGCTCTCCCCTTTCATGTCAATTATTACTGTCTTAATAATCAGTTTCACATTTTTAAATCAACTCTTACATTAGGAAAAATTTATAATATAGGTACTCATCATTTGTGAATAAATTACCATCTAACTTTAGTAGTATACTTATTCTGTTTGTGGCAGTTTATTCAATATTTCTGTAATTTTTAAGTTCGATATTGCTATACAATAATAATTGTCCCCGCCCACCGGATGTAGGCTCTTTCAAAACACACATCACATCTTCGCGAGGAACAGGAAATATTTCCTCAGGGTCTGTCCAAACGAAAACAGCATGATCCTTTGTGATTTGTTTCTTTTTCGTGAATTTTATCCTGGGCTCATCGCCTCATCATCATCGCCTCAATTACTTGACCGACAAAATGCTTTTCCGTTTTTTTTTTAACAAAAACTTGGCAATAACCCACATACCATAAACAGCTCAGTCAGGTTCAGTCAGTTCTATAAACTTTGAATTAGGTTGCACGTTCTCGCGTACTTCATTTACTGGCACATTATCTTCACCTGTTTTTGGACTTGTATGAATATCTTCATTTAGTTCAGCCCACGAAACAAATTTTTCATCATTGGAACTCAATATTTCTTGCGATTGCGTAAAATCGGTTACAGTTGGGCTGCTGACGAAATCAGTAACACCTTTTGACAGTGAATAGTGAGAGCAAACGCTACCAGGTTCGATCGACTCCTTAATTTGCGTTCTCTCCACTCTTTTTGCTGCATCCGATGTTCTCTTGCTGTCATATCAACTACGAGCTTCACTTTATTCTTCTTTCGTTCTCTATCTTTTTCTTTAGTAACTTCGTATAAGGCAGCATTTTCTTTTATGCGAGCTCTTCGCCTTCGCTCACACTCTCGTTTTTGCTGACGTATCTCTTCCGCAGTTTTTGGGCGCTTTTTAGTTTTAGGTTTGCCCATCTAAAATGGAAAATAGCAAATGAAGCCAAATAATCACGATTAACCACCACCCTAAAACCCGCACAAGACCTCTCCATACAAAGTCACTTCCGTGGATCGCAAGTCACTTCCATGGGCAGATTTTTATCCATGGAACCAGGGATGTGACCTCCACGGATGTGACTTTGTCTGTTCAATCTCTGATTACATAACCTCCAAATCGGGAATGAACGTGCATGTTTAGCCACGTGTTTTTTACACCAAAGCGCATTAAAATCACACAACTTAATTACATAGTTGTAAAGTACATACCTTTGACGACCTACACAGATGTGACTACTTATGCTCGACGAGTTTTAAGAATGAACATTTTTTTTTTTTTCACACAGATGTGACGTCGCAGTAGAAACTGACAACTGAAATAAAAAGATGGCGTCTCAGGCCTTTTCTATGGCCAGTTACGTTCGAAAACGCTCGCGTTATTTTTCTGGCATGGCCGGTGTGACATTGATCCATGGAAGTGACAAAAAAATAGATCACAATTTTTATGAGAAAAATTTAAATATCTTTTAGTAGCTTCTTAAACATATGTTTTTATATTTACAAAGTAAATACATGTAAGATATTATTAGCTTACCTTTTTACACTTTCACATTATCAGATAAAATACAGCATTTTTTTCTTCTTATTTTACCTATATGATCACACCCACGGAAAGGACAATTTTGTTATAAAGAATATAAAAAATTAAATAAAATTTGCATTAAATATATCATTTTCTTTCTTTAAAATATTGTATTTTATATATACTTCAATATCACAAAGCGCAACTGTATCATTTAGTTCCTACCAGTTAGAAAATTTAGGATCACAGTATTTTGTTTGGAAAATGAGAAATACCCATATGGTAGGTACAGTCACGATCTCACACGCATAAGGCAGGTGCTGCCAAAGTGTTGTCAGATATTTTTGATCACAACGAGGTGTTACATTCTGTTGAACTGTACTGAATAGACAAATATAACGCAACACATGTCCGATATTTATGCATTCTGAGAGGTATCACATATTTTTGAAGCCGATGCCTTATGGTATCCCATATTTTGGTGTCGATTCACTTGTCTCGTCAGATAGGTTTGGCGTATCTTCGACGCTAGTTATATATACTTTCCACAAACGATCACATTATTTTTTCTGACGACAGATATTAACGGAGGAATCATTAAATCAGATATTATTGCCGGGTGAGATGTCTATTGTAGGTTATATTTATACTCGTGACTGTACAGTTAATTTTCTGGAAAGGGGTGATTGAAATGCTGTTAATACTGAAAGGTAATTTAGTCAGAACTCGTCGGTGTCCTACATAGAAAAACTTTTTGTGAATGGTGAATTAACTGTATGTAGGTAATCAAATTGTGAATGACGTGCGGATTTCCCGTTAAAAGTTTATTATTCAAATGTTAATCCATAAAGTATTTAGGTATGCTTGAATTCTCGCTTTACGCTATGCAATTATAGAACGGTATTTGAATCTGAATAAAAACATTCAGCTAAAAACAAGAACGTTTTCAATATGTGTGTGTGTTTTCGATTTTTTTTTTAATGGAAGTAATTATTGGTTGTGGCTAAGAAATAACAGCCGCAAGGGTCGATCGACCAGGTTAAGCTACGCTTGCCGCGGTTGGTCTGTGAATGGGTGACCATCTTGACATACCAAGACCCCTCCGTGTCTCGGAAACCACGTTAAGCCGTTGGTCCCGGCTATCATTCGTGGATCTTTGACAGCCGTTACCCACTACCTACCACGGTTGTGGAGGTCTAACAGGCAGTCGCTCGATGTAAAATACTAGTACTCAGCTGCCTGCAACGGGTTAGACTGGCAGCCGACCCCAACATATGGGAAAAGGCTAGGCAGATGATGGTAGTAATTGGTTGTGTTGTGAGTACTTAGTTGTATTTTTGTCAAAATAACTGGGCTCCGGATTCACAATCGGCAATTTCTTGAGAAATTGCTTTGTGGTATTGTATATTGTAGATAGAATTTTCTTCTCCTAGTATTTGCTATTGCATTGCCATCCCGACAAGTATGAATGATGGAAACATTAAACATAAATGAATGAATGACGTCAGCTTGCATGGCAGTTATCAGACTCTGGTCTCTAATAACTGCTATGCAAGCTACTACCTACATAACCACCAACCATTCGCATTGTTTTTAAACGTCCTTGTTTTTAGCTGCAGTTTTTTATTCGGAACCAAATTTCGATCTGTAATTGCATAGCGTAAAGTGAGAATTGACAGACGCTTCACTTTTTGTTCATTTGTATCATTCGGCATCTTTAACTCGTAGTGAAACGTCTGAACACAAAACTACATAATTTATTAAACAACAGTGGAAAACGAATTCATTAGTCAACCGATACAACGATGTTGGATTTTGGCACTCGGTATCTTTCACTTACTGAATGATCGAAAAATTGAATAAAAAGAGCTGAATGATTAACGTTAATTCCAATGTAATTTTTTCGGTGTGGTGTGAATGTGAAATGAAATCATTGCATTGAAGCGTCTGACATTAGCTTAAGTGGCCGTGCCTATCACAACTACGACACGTCCAATGTGCAACTAAACATTGATAATACTGAAAAAGACCTTCTTACATGACTTATCCAAGGTAAGGCTACGCTACACCTGCTCACCTATGCGGTGCCCGATGCGGGGAGCCGGGCGGCGACGATGCGGGCGAGAGTGCCGGCGTTGCGGGTGCGGATGCGGCGCGACGGCGCGAGTATTCCGTGCCCCCGACCGCCATGGCCGTGCCGCCGCTAACGGGATCCGTCACGCGTGTCACGCTAAGACCTGACGCTGAACGGGTCGGACGAGACGGACCTGTAGAATAAGCATTAGGTTAGACATTCACGATCAACGTTAAACAATTAGTAGGTTTTTCTAAATAGTAAGTGACCGCGAGTGGTACAAGATTTTAATGTGATGTGTTAACTTTCAAAGGCAATTCACGTAGTAGGTAAGACTACGGCGTAGCACGTAGAGGTGCTACGTCGTAGGGTGATGCTATGGTTCCAGATCCTCTACGCGTAGTTTGATGTAGCAACATATTGTTTTTAGAACGCTACGGAAAGATACGGTAATTTCTAAGATGACAACCCTAGACATTTTTTTTCACCTATGATAGGCTTACGTTTGATTACTATCTCAACTGATGATAATTGAAGATGTAGGTATTATTTTTAACATTTATTTACTTAGTAGTTTACATTTATTTTAGAGGAGTTACTAACCTCCAGTATAACTATAAAGTCCAGCCGGCGAGGACCTGGGCCGATACCCAGAGACGGTGGACGTGGTGGACAGAGTAGAAGGGGACCTCTTCAGCCCTGGGCCTTCCCCGGGCCCTGCGGCAACTGACGGCTTCCTCGACCGCGGCTGGCGCTTGGACCCTGTTCTGCATACCCCTGATGTGAGAGAAGGCAACACATACTTCTATAGTGTAGTGAATGTGCGGACATCGATAAACAGTGCTCGGTGTTACAACATTGTGGGTGGCAGTCGGTACCAGGTTTCAATTTCAAGTGTTTTTAAAAGCATTGTTTTGCTAGCGAAAATGGTGCTTTGCAGGTTGGTACTCTCTTTATTAGACACGATTTTAAGTCTGTTGGTACAAGCTGATATTCTGAACTAAAGAGAATACAGTCGATAATATTCATAACGATAAACAAGCAAAAGTTTTAAACGAGTGTTTACTTTATAACATTCTCAGAGCTCGTCCTAATGAAGCATAGATAGAATTCCAAGAAAATACAGTGCTTCTTAGTATAAACATGAAACAAACATTCAATCCTATTTGGAAACATCAAAGATTGGCTTATTTCAACATTTCTACCGCCCATACAATCTACATATAAACGATATTAATAATATGAGATTGCTAAAGCAAAATCGAATTATGTTCGAGTGTGGGACACACTACGTATAAGTGGGGCGTCTGGTGATTGAATTAAAACAACTTTTGGTCTTACAACACCAAATTGAACTATGTACGAGTACGTGAGGGGAATAACGACAGATTTCTTTAAGAGCACTCTAAGAGGTCATAGAGGTCATTTTGAACCGTTTTTTCTCTGAAGATAAACAGTTAAAGCGACATTGATAAATCAACGTTGAGCTCGTAAAGACGTGACAGAAAATTTCACAAAGAAAATTTTATTTGAAGCTGACGTCGCATTACTTAATAATTTTCAGCAAAAACCAGATCGTGACCTCTATCTATACTAGCTCTTTCTTACCAGTAGGACATTGTCGGCCCATGGAGCATTTCCCCTCGCAGATGGTGCGTTGGTTCAGCATCGTCTGGTAGGAGTCCAGCATGACGCGGCATTCCGACAGGTCTCTGTCAGCTAACGCCAAGGACGGGTAACGTTCCTTCAATCTTCTTCTCTCCTTGAGTAATGAGTAATTTCAAGTTGGTCAAAGAAAATGTGATTATACAGGTGGAATCGAAGTCATGGGCATTATTTTAACCTAAGGCACTACTCACGATACTGATTGCATTAGGGCTATTAATACGCAAATCAAAAATATTATTAATGCAAGTAAGGAAAACCTTAAAAATGTAGTAAGTCAAATTGCACAAGGCTTATTATTGCAAATAAACACTTAAAGTAATTAAAACAAAATACTTCGTTAACGCCAATAATTGTTGAAATATCAAAATCTTAAAGCGCAGTACAGCGCAAAGCGAAATGTAAACAAACATCACCTGCGCGCGCGCGGGTTTTTCCTTACAAGTAATAATGACAACGGGCTACAAGACATTCCGTCCGGCGGGATTCCCTGAACTCTCTCCGTCCCACTCCCTCACTCGCAAAAATACGAATATCACCCCCGCGCGGGGTATGCTTCCCGCCGCAACACGAAGTCACGAACCCGGAACCAGTGTCATAACGACTGCGCAGGTGCATTGACGCGTAATTGATTTATTGATCCCGTGACGTAATCGCCGTACTCGCCGCTCGCGTCATACGGTGCTTGGATTGCAGTGTATTAAGTGTTAGTGTAGTAGTTGTGTGTGTGTTTGTGTACACGATGCCTCGACCGCGTAATGTGCAGGCTAGGTACACCGACCAACAATACCCACAAATGGTTGTAATTTACGATCGCACAAGAAATTTAGTATGAACTCGTGAAATGTTCCATCGGCGCTACCCGAACGACCCTATTCCTTCACGGGGTCTCATTCCACCAGAACCACTCAGAACCTGTTGGATTTTTCGTCTTTTCACGTGCCAGCACATGCACAAGCTCGTGGAAGAGCACCCGTTTACCCTGTGTCACTTTACCGACAAATAAGGTTTTTTCAAAACAATCCACAAGCTAGGTACGTAAATGTTTTTTTTTAATGTATGTTAGTTGACGTAGTTTTGACCGTCCTAAGCCGGCAAAGTACGAAGGGAAAATTGGAATTTATTATGAATCAATTCATTGGCAACTTACGAATGTCACGTGAGTCGGGCGGGGTCAAAGAATTCACGCCCAATGACGCGCGTACGGCGTAGTGTACCTACGCATTTGCTATCGAGAAGCGCAACTAATTTGATACTTTGTATGACTTACTACATTTTAAGGTTTTCCATACTTGCATTAATAATATTTTTGATTTGCGTAATAGTAGCCCTAATGCAATTAGTATCATAAGTAGTACCTTAGGTTAAAATAATGCCCATGATTTCAATTGCACCCTGTATAGAGAGAAATGTTATGTAACAGTACGCCTGTCCTTCCCCGAAGCGTTAGTCAGAGGTTTACCTACTCAAACTGAAGTCGCAAATAATAGGAGGCGATCCTATTGCCATCATCCGGGCACAAATCCTCCGGATTGCTGCTGAGAAATTCCTGATGGAAAATCTGTAGCGGTATCTAAAACGCCACATGCGTACTAGGCTGACGTCACGCAAAATCCTGCATCTCGCAAGCAGAGTTTACCGCGCAACTAGCATAAATACAACGGCCCGACATGAATTATCGGGCAGTTGCCCGCCAGACACAATATCCGTCTGGTCGTAGGATCCTCCCTTTTCTATGGAGGATGAGTGAGCTTAACACCCCGTTTCTCATACCTCTATAAACCCGATAAGACGTTGCCTGACCTGGGAATCGAACCCAGGACCTCATGCTCAGCAGAAGGTAGACCTTGTGACCACTAGACCAATGAGGCAGGTCCAGTATAGGAAGAAATTCCCCTGTTTTTGGTTTGGAATGAAATTGTTCTAATAAATGACCTCACGCTACCGTTATGTGACTCAATTCCATCGAACAGTCATGGGGTGTGGTTATGGTCTGTTGCTTTTCCATTATGACGAACTGTTATCCATTACTTTGCTCGCATACAAATTTAACTCCCTTTAACCCGCTATGTTGTCAGTATGTTAGTTAGTTAACGAATCAGACACAGAACTGTTATGTGTTTAGAAGAAAAATTGTTTTGTAAAGCTATTCAAGCAAATAAGTAATTTTTTTATTTATAACCTCTGCAATCTCACGTAAGTGACCTTAATTAGACCTAGTTTTGACAAATAGGCTGCCTATCGATTCGCTTTGGTCACGCGAATGATTCATTAAGGTAACCGTGCACAGTTAAATTTTCGAAGAAATACCGTGATGCATCGAATTCCTTGATTACACTTTACTTTATTTTCCACTAATCTAAATAATATTTCAAGAAAGACTTGGGTACAACAGATACTTTTAATAGGTACGTAGTACCTACGTTACAATATAAAGTCTTATCTTTGTATAAAGTGTGGATAATATTCGCAGTTATAAGAAAAGGAAAAAGAAAAGGAATTATTTTCCGAATTTCTGCGAGTGGTTAGGGGGAGTACTGACACGCGAGCGCGTCACGCAAGGTGGCCGCAATCCCACCGTGTGTCACTAGCCGACGTATAAATTACTTGGATTTACATCAACGTTGGCAAATTATGGCTGCGCTGTTCCAACCGAACAAAAAATATTTATGTACAACAAAACTTTCTCCATGAACAGATCAGAACACACAATACAACAGTGAATCACTCTATCTGTCTTTTTATTACATTAAACCATGCTCGAATAAAGGCAGAGATAGCTGAGTATACGGGAACATTATAAACTTTAACGTGGACACAGCAGTCCATATATGATGCTAAAGGCCGGAACAGAGCGTGTCCATAAGTTGATATCGTTGATGTACTCGTACACAAGGATAAAGCTTTCGATTTCACTGAAATCTCTCGTGAAAGCTATTGATTTGATCGGACTGAGTGATAGCTTAGCGTTTGATAGCGTGTTGGACGAGACGTGTGCTAAGTACGTGCCTACGTGGATAGGTATAACACCCATCGAGATAATTTATTCACTCCTATTAGCATGCCAATATGATATTGATGAGATTATTCTCGGTAATGTCGTATCTAGTTTGTGGAATCCAGCTCCATTTCAGCCATCCAACTTTCATTTAATAATACACAATCATAATCAGCCTATAAGGTTCCCAAATGCTGGGACACAGGCCCCTTCTCAGTGAGAGGGAGTGGGTCGTAATCCACCACGCGGGGTTTATTCCCGGTCGTCCCCGTCCCGTCGTCCCCACTGGGCAGGAGTGGGAAAAAAAGTTTCGTTCCTCCCCAGTGGTGAAGATTTAAACTTTTTATTTCCCGCTCGTTCCGCTAAAGACCGATAGTCAAAATGCAATAATGAGGACAACAATAAGAGATTTCACGGATTGTTAAAATGTGACCAGTGGGGACGACGGGGTGGGGACAACCGTGAATAAAAGGCCTGAAATAGTTATTGTATTTATAAAAAAGCCGTTGCTGTCTGTACCTACTTACCGTTACGGTTACACGTCAATTGAACATTCATAAGTTTCTCCAGTAATAAAAACCTATACGATAACTTCGAGCTTCTTCTTATTTTCAAATCAATAACACAACGTTCGTCTAACTCTGATTTGTTAATGCCCTGAACATGCAAAATATGAACTGTACATTAAACCACCGACTTTTAAAACTGGTAACACCTATATTTTCTGCAGCTGCGATCGACCTTTTTTGTCATGCTGACAATATTTATTATTAAGTACGCAGCTGTCATTTCAGTCTAGCAAATTAAAAATCAGAGTGTGCTTCACTAGATTACTTTGGCCCAGTAGATGGCCACGCTTATTGCGGTTTATTTACTTTAATTTTGAACTCTAAAGCTATTATTTCCTTACCTCAACTAGCTTATACGTCTCAAACTCCTGCAGCTGCCTCTGAAAGCCCAGGTTTGGGTTGGCGACGGCCCTGCCCGCGCGCACCACCTTCAGCGCCTCGCGCCACGTCAGGGGTGTCACCGACATTATGTACGCCACTGCCACCGTCACGCTGCGAGACATCCCTGCTAGACTGGGGGAAAATAACAAATTATGAAGATATCCAAGAGACAGTAGTATTTAGAATCAGGATATACTTAGAAACTACTATAATGCTTTGCCAGCATAGTTATAAAGATACCAAAATGACAGGAGAAGGATATATTACAATATATACTTCTCCTGTCACTTTGGTATCTTTATATTTAATTAAAATAATCCTTTAAAGCTACATCAGTTTGTAAAAGTCCAGTGTTCAATACGTGTCCGGTTTAAAAAGCAAACCGGGCTATATAATAAGTAATAAGAAAAGTAAAAACAATTCCATTTTAGAAAAACATTTCGGGTAACCGAATCAATCAAGTAACTTTACGAACTTCAACAGAATCATTGAACCGACTGCAATTTCACACTTTTCCCTAACCAAAACCGTAGAAATGAATTAAAATATTAACATTCAAAGCGCTAAGATGCGCCAACAGGATTGACTCAGAAACCGTCGTCCCTTTACATTCCAATAAGCCGTGTGTATGTTTAAGCTAAGCCGGTCGGCGTGACTATAGTCTGTTCTAAAATTATCTAATGAAAGATCTAGGAGAAGAGAAATAAACAAACTCGGTTCAAGTTAAATTCTTACGCATTCACTTAATAACGGGAATTTGTAATACATATCTACATTCATTTCAATTTAGAAAGTTATAAAATTAATTTCAATTGTCAAATGAAAAATAACCGTGATTCCAAATTCAAAATTCGGGTTTAAGTCTTCAAATAATGAAATTGTAAGCACTCAATTTTTAAGTGGCACTACAAATTGGTATCCAGAAAGTTTTCTGATCGATATGTTTACATTTTTATCTAATACTTTTTGAACAGATCATAGCGGGGTGTCGTCGATAGCTCTAGATAGAGTTCAAACTGCAAGCGATGCGAATGACACTTGACCGAGAAAGGTAGGCCCTGGAGATATCGAGTGAGGCGTATAAGATAAGATTCAAGATTCTCAGTTTTGAAGGAGCAGAATAAGATGATTTTTAAGTATGTTCTACATCGACAAATATTATTTTAAAATATAATTGATTGAAATGAGAAATAATCCCAACACTAGATAATATTAAGTTTCCTATGACAGTAGAAATGATACTTTAATTTTATTAAACGACTAGCTTTTGCCCGCGGCTTCGCCCGCGTGGAGGTTGGAAATGATCGTACGGAAACTTAATGCCGGGATAAAAAGTATCATACCTATGTATTAATTCAGGTTACCTATTTATAAACTATCTGTGTACCAAATTTCATCCAAATTCTATTTTTTATTTTTACTTATTTTTTATTAAAAGCATAATACTAATGATTGAAATACTATTGTGAATTCATGCATGCCTAGTAAGTACTTTTTGTTTGAACACTGTTCAGAAAGTCGGGCTCGGGTCATATCTCAATCATAATTCGAAAGACACGTAGCGCCATCTAGCGTCTTAAACCAATTTATTGTGACCGTCGAAAGTTATTGTTCTTTTCCTCGTTAACAGTATTTTTTCTGGATGAAAGGTACCCTATGTCCTTTTCTATACCCCTGACAACGTATAAGCAGAATTTCATTGTGGCGAACCACTAATGTCTATGGTTCCCACTTAGTCATGACAACACCGGTGGTCGAGAGGTGTGATGTGATGTTTATGGCAGATAAAACTGAAGACGAGGCTTCGGCCTTACTTTTAGTCAAGAAGGACAATAATCACTGAAGACGAGGCGGTATGGTCCAAGACCTTAGCCTGCCCGAGAAGGGCAAAGGAAAAAAAAAAAAAAATGTTTATGGCAGAGATGTTTATGACGACCTGTCAGTAGGACAGATTTGAATCGGAGCTATCCTTGTTATTAATCACAAAACCCCGTGCAGATAAATAACTAGCCATAACTACGTTTGTGTACCACCCATGTTCTCCCGCTGTCGTTACTGTATATACTGTGTTTGGTGACAAATACACATCTATTGCATACAACCGGGATCGAGTTTCATTTATGTAAACAAGGCGCCATAACGCGCCTAAATTGGTGACCCCGACGATAGAAGAACTTATCAGTGTAAAAAGAAGAATTAGAATCCAGTATCGTGAAGCGCAACAAGCTCACACTCATCCCGGGCAGCGGGTTTCTTCGTGAACAAGTACAAGTCGGTACCTACTCGACGTCATTACGCGAGTTTACCTACCTACGAAAATCGAGAAGTATTTTGAACTTCCGTGCTAATAGTGCATTTGACTAACGAGATAGTGTTCGGCTGTGCATACTTTTGTCGCAAATTCCATCGTGTTTGAACTTTAACGACTTGAAACAAGAAAAATCTACGGAAACTTCAAAGTTAGCGCGCGAAGTTTGACACTAACTCTGAGACTGACATATGTCTCCTGTCATCACTATCTGCAAACGTCAAACGTAAACCAGCTGCGTTCCAGATAAACTCGAAACGTAAAGGTGTGTTCCATATTGAGCAATGTGACAACAGAAGCCTGTAAGTTATTTTTTTTCCTCAACTCTGCATGGATGAACATTCCTACAACCTACCTCAAATAAAACAGTGTTTCTTTATGAACAATAAGTGCTTAAATTTAAATTAAATGCCTAAACATAACAACATTTAATGTATTTCCCTTTGTTCAGTGCATTTTGCAAATTTTGAATTTAGTAATTATTCTGGTAATTGTAAATATTCCATTGGGGGCATGGACACAATGCTAATAATTTAAAACGAGGTTTTTAGAGAACATTTTTATTTTTTTTATACTGTTTACACCCCTAGTTTTCACGTTACTTTCTATTTGCCCGTGTGCTGCACATACATTTTTATTTTGTTTTGTGTGTCCTATTTATTATGAACATGTTTTCTCACGGTGACTATTTAAGCCTTTGATTTCACCTTTGTGCTACCATTGTATAAGTTACACTGTGTTCCTCTTCTTAGAGTTCTGCGTTTTGTTTGTGAAATATAATTTGTATAGTAACAAAATGTCTACTGAAGGAACGGAAATTTTCCTGGATCCTGAACCTGGAACTGGTGGTGAACAGTCTGCCGACCCGTCCCCATCTAGATCTCAACCTATATTGGTCAATCGAGTATCCATCCGTGTCCCTCCTTTCTGGCCAGACCGACCAGGTCTCTGGTTTGCAAGTTTGGAAGCACAGTTCCATATTAATGGTGTCACACAAGAATTGACCAAATACTACTATGCTGTAAGTCAGCTTGACACCAAATCTGCAACTGAAGTCGAAGACATAATTATTGAGCCCCCTAAGAGTCAACCGTATACTTGTCTTAAAAACGCACTTATCTCTCGTTTCTCGGAGTCATATGAAGAAAAAATCAGGAGGCTTCTTGAAAAAGAGGAGATAGGGGATAGAAAGCCCTCTTCATTCTTCCGTCACCTCAGAACTCTTGCTGGTCCTTCCTTCCCAGAACAGCTCCTCCAAAGTATTTGGACGAACAGGCTGCCTCATTACATGCAAGGTATTTTAATTGCCCAAAAGCATTCATCCCTTGAGGACCTGGGCGAGCTGGCTGATAAGTTGCAAGAATTCAGTCCGCAGCCAATGAATGTCCATACAGCAGGTAGGGCATCTTCATTATCACCATCTAGCGATGACACTAAGGAGCAAGTTAAGATGCTCCAGCAACAAGTGGCGGACCTGACACGGCTTGTGACCAGCCTCACTACAAATAATGACAGAAATCACCGCAGTCGTTCAAGCTCACGCTCACGCACTCCTAACGGTCAATGCTGGTATCACAGGCGATTCGCGGCAAAAGCTTCCAAGTGTTTACAACCGTGCACTTGGTCTGGTCCTGTACCACAGGGAAACTCAAGCAGCAGTCAGTAGTGGCGACCACTGACTGCTCCCTAGAAAGTCGCCGTCTATTTGTTACGGATCGGTATTCGGGCCGACGATTTTTAATTGACACCGGATCCGATCTTTCGTGCCTACCTAGACGTTACTCCCAGGGTAAAAAGCAGCCACTTCCGTACGACCTTTTAGCAGCCAACGGCACTAAAATAAATACTTTTGGTCTAGTCGAACTTAAGTTGAACTTAGGTTTAAGACGAGACTGCATGGAAATTCATAGTCGCAGAAGTAGGAACTCCAATAATTGGTTCTGATTTCCTGGCTCATTACCAACTTTTACCAGACTGTGCTCATGGAAGGTTGCGAGACGATAAAACAGGGTTATCAGCGGAAACTGAATTCTCCTCAATTGACCAACCCAGTGTTAAACTTATTCAATCACCTGACTCACCATATTCGCACATTTTGACCGAGTTCCCGAGCATATCACGTCCCCCTGGTGCGCCTAAAGAGGTGAAGCACACAACGGTGCACTTTATCAAAACCACCGATGGCCCACCCGTGACAGCGCGACCACGTCGTCTTGCTCCACTAAAACTTAGAGCTGCTCAGACAGAATTCGAGGAGATGATTCGCGTAGGCACCGCTAGACCTTCCAGCAGCTCATGGTCGTCCCCGCTGCACCTCGCGCTAAAAAAAGACGAGACCTATCGTCCGTGCGGCGACTACCGCGCACTAAACGCCCGCACAATTCCAGACTGCTACCCTGTCCGCCATATAGGGGATTTTGGCCACAACTTGTCCGGATGCTCAGTTTTCAGCACCCTTGATTTGGTTAAAGCATACCAACAAATTCCAGTAAATTCTGATGATATTTGTAAAACAGCCATAATCACACCTTTTGGACTCTATGAATTTCCCTACATGACCTTTGGCCTTAGAAATGCCGGACAGACGTTTCAAAGGTTCATAGATGAAGTTGTGCGAGGATTTAATTTCTGTTTCGCCTACGTCGACGATATCCTCGTGTACTCGAGAGACCCCCAACAGCATGCCGAACACCTCAGACTCTTGTTCCACCGACTGCACCAGTATGGAGTAGTCATCAATCCGGCGAAGTGTGTACTTGGGGCAACCGAGGTAACGTTTTTGGCTTACCGTATTAACGCTGCAGGCATCTTTCCTCCCGAAGACCGTATCCGTGCTTTAGTGGATTTCGCTCTTCCTAAGACCGTACAAGGCGTACGTAGGTTCTTGGGAATGGTTAACTATTACCGCAGATTTTTGCCCGATGCCGCCAAGTATCAGGCTCCCTTAATCGACGCAGTCGCTGCAACTAACAGCAAAGGCGCAAAACCATTTCCATGGACGCCCGAGATCGAACAATGTTTTGATGACTGCAAGAAGAGCCTGGCTAATGTCACTACTCTATCGCACCCAAATAGTGAAGCCCCTTTAGGTCTTTTTACCGATGCGTCGAGCACGCACATAGGTGCATGTTTACAACAGAAGGTCGATAATAACTGGCAACCCCTAGCATATTTCAGCAAAAAACTTACCCAGAAACAATCTCAGTGGCCTGCCTATTATAGGGAACTCCTAGCTGTGTACGAGAGCGTTCAACACTTTCGGCACATACTAGAAGTACAAAGCCAGCAGTTTTTACTGACCATAAGCCCCTTGTGTATGCCTTCATGCAGCGTCGTGACAAGCTTCCACCAACACAACTCAACCAATTAACTTTTATCAGCCAATTTACCACCGACATAAGATATATTAAAGGTACCGACAACGTAGTCGCAGATGCTATGTCGCGGATTGAATCCATTTCATTGGAAGAGGACTTCCAAGCCCTTTCAGAGTCGCAAGAAAGAGACGAGGAACTCAAAGAGGCGGGTTCATTTACTTCTTTAAAATTAAAAAAAATCGTTGTTCCAGGAACTGATACTTCCGTACTCTGCGACACGTCAACAGGTAGACCTCGCCCATACCTCACCTTACCTTTCCGTCGAGCAGCTTTCGATCGACTGCATGGTCTTAGTCACCCTGGCGTGAGAGCAACCTTACGATTGGTGGCTGAGCGATACGTATGGCCGCATATTAACACCGACTGCCGACAATGGGCTAAGTCATGCTTACAGTGCCAACGCAGTAAGGTGACCAGGCACACATCTGCGCCGTTGACGTCTTTTCCGATCGCATCAAAAAGATTCTGTCATGTCCACATTGATATCATAGGACCACTGCCGCCTTCAGACAATTTCACATATTGTCTCACCGCGGTTGACAGATTTACGCGTTGGCCCGAAGCGTGGCCTATGACATCTATTACGGCGGAAGAAGTGGCAGACACGCTGGTGACTGGTTGGATATCCCGTTTCGGTGTACCAAGTACCGTGACAACCGACCAGGGTCGCCAGTTTGAATCTGCCTTGTTTCGGCGCCTAATGAACGTGTGCGCAACAAAGCGGATTCGCACAACCAGTTACCACCCGTGCGCAAATGGCATGGTAGAACGCATGCACCGCCAACTAAAAGCTTCTTTAATGTGCCATCCCCAAACGTGGAGCAAGGCTCTTCCACTGGTACTCCTCGGCATGAGGACTGCCCTCAAAGAGGACCTGAACACCTCGTCCGCTGAGCTAGTCTATGGAGAACCTCTGCGACTTCCTGGAGAACTTATAATGCCAGCGGAAGAACCCAGGAGCCCAAACGACATCACAGATTTCGTCACGGAGTTGAGGAGCCGGATGGAGATTTTACGTCCAATACCAGCCTCACGACACGCTCGACCGTCAACCTTCGTGTTCAAAGATTTGGCGACGTCAACCCATGTCTTACTCCGAGACGACACTGTTCGGCGGCCTCTGCAACCTCCATACACTGGCCCATACCGTATCCTGAGGAGAAGGGACAAAACCCTGACCTTGGATATGAACGGAAGAGAGGCTACGGTCAGCATAGACCGTGTTAAGCCAGCATACCTGGACTCTGAACTAGTTTCCTCACCACCTGTTTCAGTTCCCGTTCCAGATTCTCCTTCAGAGTGTGTGTTCTTACAGAGTGCGGTGCTAGGCGGCAGGCAGCGCCAATAGTTTAGGTATTTGCTTTTTACGGTGAAAATAATGGTAATTAAAAAAAAGTACATAAGACCTGCTTTATAGTTAGTTCGGTTAGTATACAAAGTTTCATGATCTGAGTTGAAGTATTTTTTTTTGAATACCAGCGGTTTATTGTTTGGTTTGGAGGTAACTTTGGAATTTTTTTCTATCAAGAAAATTTTATGAAATCGTGTTTTCGTCTAACATAAGACCTAGCATTAATCCTCAACTTTACCATATATTTATTTCAAAATTAATGCTGCAGTATTTTCGACATAACGGAGGATCATGCTAAGGCATTTGAGGTAGTATAGGCCCTTAAGATCCGAGCAAAAATTTAAAAAATGTCTGAAAGAACGCTAAATGAAAACGAAGTAATAGAGCAGCAGGCTGGCGATGGTATGCGACAGGGTGGGTCGGAAGAAGAAGAAATTTCACGCGATCGAAATCGCGGGCAGAAGCTGGTATTAGATAAGTTCCATAAGTACTTAGCAATGATACTTTAATTTTATGACACAAGCCGCACAATTTGGCCCAAATAGTCAGACCCTACATACCTTTTTTTTTTTTTTTTTTGTGGATGGGAAATCATCCAATGACCCCTCCCGCTCTGGGTGGAGCAGAAGGGAGTGTCAGACTCTTACTGACTAAAACCCACCCGTGTTCCTTCCTTAGCCCTTTGTGTTCCGGGGTAGCGGTAACCCTTTCGGACAATCCCGCTGCCCCGGCAGGCTTCGGCCCTTTCGGGCCCCTTCCTTATGCTGACATCTCTTTGAGGCGCGCGTGGAACACGTACGCGCCGTCCGGCACGGGCCTGGTCCTGATCGGACGGAGAGTTACCCATTACTCTCCGCCCGCAGGCCCGCGCCTACGGTGGCCGGGAGTCGTCTCGCGGCTCCCGACGTCCGGGGCGTCTCCCGCGGCGGCTGGGACGTGAGGCCCTCTCCCTCAGCCGTCCCGCCACCTCCTTCGCTAGCATGACTGCTTCGCAGAAGGAGGTGACTGCCTCCCACTCCCTCTCGCCCCGGACCATGGCTTGAACCAGGGCCGGGCGCGAGAGGTCGCCGCCGCCGCCGATCGCCTCTGCGAGAACACGGCGGTGCTCCGCCCAAACCCTACATACCTTTGATCTTAATATTACTGGCCTGCTTGTAAGGCGGCTTTATTTTCTAGACAAAGAATGATAGTGGAAATAAAACTAATTTTTTATCGGACAGTTTCTACTTATCTACCTGAACCGCAATTTGCCCTAAAACCGCTATCTGGGAACACCGGTTCGCCACAGGTTTGGCCCAAAAAGTTAGACAGACATTTCATATCATAGGCTTTGTAAAGCAAGCAGCTTAACTTAAAAGTAAACTAGTCGCGAGCTCGAACTCACTGTTGGTCATGGCCAAAAGCACGCTGTCTCGCCTGGCTTCGTGTCTGACAGCGCTATTATCAGTGATGAGCAGTTAGACGCTAGTCTAAACGAACAACGTCTAGTTCTCACGCACAGAAACACCGTTCCGAACAGATAGGCGCGTAAAAAATTCGAAAAGTGCTTCTGAAAATCGAGTTTTGTGAAAAAACCACTGCATAAATCAATTACAAATAAAGTTTATTGATTCTTCGATAACTGAGCTTTGTCGGTACGGACTTAGTTTTGAAGATTTTACAGTTTTATAATACTTATTTACATCCAAAGTTACGTTAAAAATAGCAAGAAAAACGAATCTTTGTTGGCTCATAACTTTTTAATGGCTTATTATTTTACAATTCTGTTTCCGTACAGACACAATTAATAATAAGCCAAAACGATAGCATGTTTAATTTTGGATGCACAATGTCAAACACTGGAGTAATATTCTCCCGATATTTGTATAGAAGAAATATCGAAAAGTTTAAAACTCTCATCATATTATATGAGCAGGTGGAAAAGTCGTCTGTGCTCTGCCTCCGACTTTCAGATTTTCATATCAAAATCAAAATATTTTATTTCACATAGGCCTACAAGGGCACTTATGAAACGTCAGAAGCTAGGGGCACGGTTCCAATTGGTCGTTTCCTATGGAGAAGAAACGGCAAGAAATTCCACGGTTACTATTTTAAAAATAATAGGCTTTTACAATGTTTTCAAATTACAGTAGGTATGGGAAGACAGCGTAGGCCTGTCAACAAGTACCAGGTACTAAATAAAATAAAAGATGGTCTACAGATCTAAAATCTACAGGGCCTACAATGTCCTCACATTTACAAAATCAAAATCTCAAAAAAAGTATATATAAAAAACTATTCAAACCAAGTGATATGATTTCCATTACAACCACTAAAAAAGAGTTGAAAAATTAGAATTTTCTCTATATAATGTCAAATAAAAATACTACATAGTTAGGTACAAAACAGCTAGGGAAGCAAGCGACGAGCGTTAAGTAATTGTGTAATGAACTGACACTATGGCGATACGATACGATTAGCAGTGAATCAATAGTGGCGTGGAATCGCACAGCAGGACATAGTAACGCGACCTTTTCACACGGAACTGAAAGGAACCGGAAATGAATTAAATGGCTCTCTTTAAGGCGATTAATCAGAACTGACTTTTAACAAAGACTTACCCGTTTGGAACGTTAATATGGATGGATCGATACCTACTACCGAGTACCGGACTACCTTTATTGTTTAGGGGAGAATTATATTCGTGATTAAATCCATAGAGACTAAATCAACTTATGTATCTATCCTATAACATTTTGCTCATTTATAATATAGCTATATTCTGCTCACAGAATCAAGAGGAAATCCTCAGAAGCTTCTGGTGATACAATTAATCAAATCAAATGAAGCACCCAAGTCATGTGACAAGTATATGAGTTTAATATCAGACTCACTTCAGACAGTGTGACGCTTTCTGAATATAATAGACCATGATCCGCTCCTCCTTCGCACGGTTTTTACGATTTGGCAAAACATTGAGATTTCCATATTATTTATGTAAGTTATTATTTCACTAAATAAAAAATATATTTTTAAATATTAGAATATACAAAAACATTTAAAAATATAAAAAATAGTAGCCAACCGGTATCGGGAACAGGGTAAGTAATAAGCTAATTATTATTATAAGTTTATTATTAATCTATCTATACTAATAATAAAACTGAAGAGTTTGTTAGAACGCGTTAATCTCTGGAACCACCAGCCGGATTCTAAAAATGCTTTTTGCATTTAATAGCCTAATTCTTGAGGAAGGGTATAGGCTATTTAACATGTCGTTAGGACCCTTAGGAGCCGAGCTAAAATAAAAATAAAACTAGAAAGGACAGGCGAGGCATGCGACAGGGTCGGTCGGGGGAGCAAGTAATTTCACACGCAGGAAGTCGCGGGGCTCGCGGGCAGAAGCTAGTAAATAATATAGTCAAGAGGCGTCGCGGGACACACGGTTTTGCACAGTCGGCGAACGGGAGCTAGACCGAAAAAAGCACTTATAACATTTTGACAGTCCGTCGCGACCTCAGATGTAGATAGACCTAGATAACGCAAGTATTACGATCTGTATGAAAACCAAGCGTGCCATTTGTTTGACTACCTAGTATAACGTCACAAGCGCTCTTTCTCACTCACTCTCACCCAGCCAGCAATACACAGGACAGCGCGAAATTGGCGGCTTACGATAGTTGAACGTAAGTTGGTGCGATTTTAGCACGCGAAGTAGTTGCTCTTGCGTTATCTACGTGTATTATATCTGTGGTCGCGGCACTATTGTTTTGGGTTTTATTATAATATCATAAACCTTCCGGAATAAATTCTTTAAATGATGGTGAAAACCAAAATACTTTACGTAGTTTAGAAGTAAGTACAAGGCGGTCACACAAAGAGGCAGGAAAAGTGACTTTCATATTTTATAATAATTATGTAGGAAGTGACTACCGAGATGATTAATGGAGAAGTATGGAAGAAAAAGACATGTTACCCCGACCCCATATAAATTAGGGTAAGAACAGGACAGTGGTGATAATGTACAGTCAGCAAAGGAGATAAGTATGCAGGGTCGTCGAATATAGTCGAAGTTTAGTAAGAAACCGATTGATGTTTTTGAATAAAATTTAATTAAATTAATAGATAACAAACAGTTCATTTATCAAATTAAATTTCATTCGAAAACATTAGTCGGTTTCTTATTAAACTTCAACTATATTCGACGACCCTGCATATTTATCTCCTTTGCTGACTGTACCTAGGTATAGGTATAGATAAGTACACTACCTACAAAAGAGAAGCTACATGCTAACTTCTGATAATCATAAATAAAGAGTAGCATGTCTGTGATTTATAATGGCGCCGCGCCCTCACTATTTATGTGAATGTTCTCATAACGACAGCCTCTGGAGGACAAACGAGGCTCTTCCAAACTTCGGACATATTATTATTTATTCTTACATTTCGGAAATAGATCAAAGCTTCATGATTTGACAAGCATTTCGTGGACAGGAGGAATTACCAGTGATAATATTGTGAAGAGCTCGTTTTGGTTGCATCGTAAGTTTTTATGCCACTAAAAAGCATTGTTACTATTCTGTTGAAGGCGTTGATGAAATTATAAGTAAATGAGACTTTTGAAGTGAAAAGTTCTTCAGGCGCACTTTGCACTCTTTCTGAACAGTGAACGGAACTGAACCGTCATGATCGGATCTGTGACGCTGAATCGGGAATAGGTACTCGGTTCCAGTCATCACCAGTTTACATACCTATCTTCTTTTTGTCGCCTCTAATAACGTCGCAGAAAACGTTCACAGTCTCAATCTGTCATAAATACTTACCTCTAATTTCCTTACATTTTTGACAAGTTTATGACATTGATTATAGCTGAGATGAGATTGCGACTAGATTTTGAACGTTTTTAATTACGGGAATTGGCCTCCGGATGTCTAGAGTTCTAGAAATGCCGTCGTTGTCAGCCAAAAAAACAAATGAGGCTAGCTTTGTCCTGATTTGTTGTTTTCTCATCGATTATTTTCGTTACAATATTTTGT
This sequence comes from Globia sparganii, assembly GCA_949316385.1. Taxonomy (NCBI): domain Eukaryota; kingdom Metazoa; phylum Arthropoda; class Insecta; order Lepidoptera; family Noctuidae; genus Globia; species Globia sparganii. The sequence continues at coordinate 16,226,559 of OX438663.1, read as the reverse complement.
TAGCGTAGTGCCCGAAAATTGGGTAGTTGTGATGTGCGTGATCGATGATAGAGGATTTGATTTAAAAATTGAACCCATAACTGACGACCTTAAAATCGTTTACGTTAATATTCTATCTACCTTCTTTCAAAGGCCCCCAATTTATCAGCCTACGTTGCCTTACATTTTCTTAGTAAATATACAACATAAAAGAGACCACTGATCGGTAAAAGTGCTGTAAGTAGGTATTTTTGGTCTCGGTCGAATGGACTGAAAGGTATTATAAGGGTTTTGGTTTTGTTCCGCTACAATGTGCTAGGAATGGCCTAATTGGCGGCCGAGCAATTTAACAACGGCCTGAATAGCTCAATAGCGGAGCGGTTCGCTTGCTGTGATGCGGAGAGTCCGATTTCTGCATCGCCATATCAGCAGGAAATTGGTACAACTTAGTGTGAACAAACCAATTTTTTGGCAAAAATGGATATTTGTTTCCAATTTGAGTTTTCTTTTCGTAACTGAAAACGAATCAACTTTACTCAATTGGTGTTTTAATCTACGTAAGTAACTACGTATATGATTTAAGTAAAAAAAAAATAATAATTTTGTAAATTAAGAAGATAAGTGGAGACTGGAGTTCTTTCTAGACTAAAATAACAAAACCTATGGTCAATTGGTCATGACCAAGGTTATCTGAAAATGAAAATTCGTTGAAGAAAACTTCATGGGACAAAGTAGTGTGGAATATCACACTGGAAATGTCCATTAGCTAGTTACTACCTAATTGATTGCTCCTCTGAGAGCCATGGTGGCCCAGAGGTAACGGTCGTGACTTACGAGTTGTGGGTTCGATTCCAAGCAGGCATTTTGTGTAAATTGTTTCATCGCCATTGCTCTCAAAACGGTGAGAAAAGCCATCGTGAGGGAACCGACATGTCCTAGAACCAAACATTCGAAGATATGTGACCTCCGCCAATCCGCACTGGGCCCGCGTGGTTAATTATGGCCCACTCCCTCTTACAGAGAGTAGGCCTGTGTCCCAACAATGCGAACATTATACGCCGACTAGCAGCGCCCCGCGGTTTCACCCGCTTAAGTGTCGATCCCGTGGGAATATCGGGATAAAAAGTATCCTATGTGTTATTCTGATGTATAAACTATATTACTGTAAAGTTTTATCAAAATCCGTTCAGTAGTTTTTGCGTGAAAGAGTAACAAACGTCCATCCATCCATCCTCACAAACTTTCGCATTTATAATACTAGCTGCGCCCCGCGGTTTCACCCGCGTAAGTTTTGATCCCGTGGGAATATCGGGATAAAAAGTATCCTATGTGTTATTCTGATGTATAAGCTATATTACTGTAAAGTTTCATCAAAATCCGTTCAGTAGTTTTCGCGTGAAAGAGTAACAAACATCCATACATCCATACATACAAACTTTCGCATTTATAATATTAGTAGGATTAGTAGGAAAGTAGGAATAGGAAGTAGGATAGTAGGAAGTAGCATAGTAGGATTAGTAGGAAGTAGGATAGTAGGATTACGTTTGATTATATTTAGTCATATCAATTTCGATTCTACGTTCTTTCTTCAGTATTATTTTGTCATACCAGTGGGTCGCAGAAATGGATCTTAAAAACCTACTTAACTGTAATTGTAGGTATATAATAAATACTCCTTTAAAGTACCTCCTTTTAAATATTTCGCAGTGCATTACCGCATAAAAGGGAAGGGCACTGCTGGCCTTGAACCGTCAGAAGCGAACAATTTATAACACGGGTGGGGTGGAAATTCATATTCTTACGTTAACGACGATGAAACAAATTCAGTCGACAAACATCTATCAGCAATAACACTGCATCTTATATTTTCATTATCAAGTTTGTCTTGATTATTTCACAAAAAAAAAAAAAACACTTATCAACCCAAGAATATTATCTAGATTAGGTATCAGTCAATCATGCAGGTAAAATCTTTGTTCCATTTATTATGAGATTTTGTGTTAAGCCAATTTCTCTCATAATTAATTAACCAGAAGAACTATTAAGAATTAGACACCTTCAAGAGAATTCAGATGAACAATAGATAACTGTTCTATTGTCAGTATCAATTCGTTAACCAATAATAATATAATGTTTGGTCTTTAAAAGAGATCATGACCACTGAGTTAGTTTCGGCGTTTATTCAGTCAGCTAGGAAATGCTGGCGCTATCTAGTTTTAAAATATTGACGAATAAAAGTGTCATAAAAGATCTACTTACAGAAATAAACATAATAATTCCATTTAGCTTCACTATGGCCATTATGGATTTTCCAGCAGTGGATTTTTACAAGTTGATGCTATGAAAATAACAGTACCTATTACCTCTTTACTACTCACCAATGAATAAGAACGTTGCCGTCTCGTAGTCGAGCGGCGTGTATGAAGTCGTTGCACAGACTGAAGTACTGCGTCAAGTTCTGATCAGGGGAATCCGACGCCATTATACACAGGTAGTGTTTATCCTGCCAACAAAGAAAGATAAACGTTAATCTTAAGGGCCTATACTACCTCAAATGGCTTAGCATGATCCTCCGTTATGTCGAAAATACTGCAGCATTCATTTTGAAATAAATATATGGTAAAGTTGAGGATTAATGTTAGGTCTTATGTTAGACGAAAACACGATTTCATAAAATTTTCTCGATACAAAAAAATTCCAAAGTTACCTCTAAACCGAACAATAAACCGCTGGTATTCAAAAAATAATTCAAATTAGATCATGAAACTTTGTATACTAACCGAACTAACTATAAAGCAGGTCTTATGTTATTTACTTTTTTTAATTACCATTATTTTCACCGTAAAAAGCAAATACCTAAACTATTGGCGCTGCCTGCCGCTTAGCACCGCACTCTGTCTCGCTCTCACTCAGTCCGCGAGCAGTATCGTGCTATCGAGTTAAATAGTGAACTTTAGCTGAGGTAGTGTAGGCTCTTAATGGAAAAACTATGATGTAAAGAGCTTGGCTGAAGCGTGCTGCACACTTTTTCGGGTGAAAATATACATTCGGTTGTCGATTCGAACATGTGTGTAGTGTCCTCAGGTGTCAAAAAGTGAACTCGTTAACATCTTGGTACCGCACGACAGTCTCATTTAAATAGATTTTTACATCAGAAGGATCTTAATCAAATCTTGAAAAATATTAGTTAATGTTGCTACTAAAACTTCTAACTCCGCCGCAATTCTCTTGTGACTTGAAGAAGTCAGACTGCAATAAATTGCTCAAGCATTCGAAGAATACCAGGGTCACGAGCTGGAACAGGTATTTTAATACTCTCTATCTATCTTAAATATTTTAAAGTAGGTAACAACAATGCTTCTGGACATAGAAAGGTGGAAAGAGAGTAGGGAGGCCTTTGCCCAGCAGTGGGACATTAATGGCTAATAAAAAAAAAGAATGCTATTCTCAAACTATCAATATTTCCCAGATTAACTTTAATTTTATGTCAAAGCTTAAACTGAGAAATGTCGCAGGTTAACGTACACCAGAAGTGGTCATCGTATAGGCAAGTGGATCAGCAGCTTCAATGTCATCAGGATTGTGCCAGAATATAGCAGTTCGTCGTGGACGTGGTACGTCAGTGGCTCCCTCGACATCATCTCTGCTAATAACAGAGTGACTGTCACCAGCCAGTGTCTCTTCGGTGATTCTTCGTAATAAATCTTGACGGCGCCAATTGCTGCGCCTTCAAATAGAACGGTACAATCCATAAATCGGTTGAAACGATCCGTAAACAAGCTCTAAGCTGCGGAAACATTAATGTAATGTGCTTTACAAACTTACCCCTTGAAAGCTAATCAAAATAGTCGACTGTCGCTTTCAGTACAAAGTTTATATAAGTACATAAATCATTGGTGTTCGGTCGTGAGGTTTCTGGAAAAGAAAATTCCTGGAGAATCTTTGATTCGTTTTATAACTTAACCAAATTACTGTCGATGAGTAGCTTCATCCTACTATGAATGTCTTTATTGACTGTGAAATCGTTTGATTATTTTCAAGAGCACCTTTCTTATGCACTTATTACTCTTATCCACAACTCCTCCTTGTTCGGTCTCCTTTACTATTGTAAGGTTTATAGAGGTATGAGGAACAGGGTGTAAAGTTCACTCATCCTACATAGAAAAGACAGGATCCTGCGACCAGACTCGTGTCGTGTCTGGTGGGCTACTGTCCGAAGATTGATGTCGGAACGTTGTATATATGCTAGTTGCACGGTAAACTTTGCTTGCGCGATGCAGGATTTTGCGTGACGTCAGAGTGATGCGTAGTTCGCATGTGGCGATGTAGATGCTACCACAGGTTTATGAAGACGGGTACTCTTTCGAAAAGGCTGTTGAAAATTTTGACTGTTTTGTAAAGGTTGATCCCACAATTATTTTCTAGCCTTAGGTATCCTCCAAATGTCGTCCAAAGAGTGGCATACCTTAAAATTATAACGGCTTCCTTTAAAACTTTGATTTAAGTTGTAAACGGAGCGAGAACGCGACAAACTTTGGTCAATAAAAGTTAAAGAGGATAGTAGGTACCAACTTTATACCGTCCATAGAAATGAGAAGTTTTACTCAATTCACAATTCACCAGCTTTAAGTTCCTAGCTTTTGTAGTCGTTTTGTGGTTATCGGACAAAAACTTGGATGCTACAATAGTGTCACTTCTGAAACTTCGGGATATGTATCCTACCTACCTAAATAGAGGAATTCAAAGATTTTTACTTGGGTAGTTTTTTTGCGAAATATTGCATAAATAATGACTTTTTCGATTTGCATTTTTTTGTCCATATAATAAGTAGTAGTAGCGTAGTAGTTAGTAGTAGCATAATAAGTAGGGTTATTATCGAGATAATGATCTGATATTCAGATTTTGTCGTCCCTCAACAGTATCGTTATTCCTTATTGTTTTTATAATAAAATGTACTTATCAATAATTTGGTGTTATTTTCTTTGCTAACAATGACCTTTTCAGCTTATTACAGGTTTGAGGTAGTTAAGTGAAGACTAGTATTTCCTATGAAGTATCTATTAAGTAGGTACACGATTGACTTAAGATTTAAACAATAAACAATTGCCACGAGTATTGCAATTCGCCCTAGTGGGTTCTTTATAAACATAGATACCTATAAAAGTACCAAAAAAACGATTAAGTAGTAGGTTAATACGAAAGTAACTTTTCTATTATCATCATTCACGTCGATGAGGCATAAAGATAGACCATGACCTGATTTAATACAGCATATTTTTTTATAGCGATACTTAGTACTTTCCCGCGGGATAATTTCCGATCTCCAAGCGGGCGAAGCCGCACCCAAATTCTAGTATATGTATTAAACTACCGCTTCATCTTCATATTGGCAGGTAACTCACTTACCTATTCACAGAGTATGCTCAGTTATTTACAAACTCATCATAATCTGTGCTCAATCTGGCCAGTCTCATTCCCCTGGCGGATGAAATTGCGAAACTCCACTTCGGAGTTATAATTCCTTTGGGCAAAATAAAGCGGGCAAGCGATGATGTGATTGTATACCACCTTCGTCATATTATATAAGATGTATAGCGTCGTTGTACAAGTTTTATTACTGTTTGTAATGAGATCATTATCTGACATGATGGTTTTGTTTCCCACCTTAGTAAGTAGGTATGTCTGGCGATGTCAGTGTTTCATCTCATGGGCGTCGTTAAATGCTTAGGTATAAAACTTAGATTATGTTTGGTTGGATATTAAGTTTAGTGACAACAACATGTGGAAATACGTTTGTAGATCTTATGGGTGGCATACTGGCATCACATCGGACGGAAGATGGTTGGCGTTTTGTCGGTCGCGTAGCGTTAGAACGGACAAGAAGATAATAAAACATTCAACCTTATACACACTCAACCGAATGATGCGTTAGTGAGTCGGGGGACTAACGAAGTTACGCCTATGTTCAACCACCCTAACGCTATCGGCTCTTTTGTAGAATCCTGAATGGACCCGAAGCGAAGCACAGTCCGAAGTATCAATTGATCGTTTGCATCACATACCTACTAACTTTATGTGAATTTTTTTACTACCTACAATAAAAGCTAAAAGGAACATGGATCCGTATTTGCAAGAAAACCTAACTAAAATAAACAGTAATTAGGTACCCTAGCCACGTGCCAGACCTTAGTGGGTATACATAGGACTCTGTATTATTTAACTACCCGCACGAAAAGGTACATTAGCGAGCCAGTCTGAGAAAAAGAAAAACGTAAATAAAATATTCAGCCGTTCGTTTCCAAAGAGTCTTTACTCGTCGCTTACTGAAACTCGGTGAAAAAGGAAATTATAGCGATTTATTGAAGCCTAAACATTCTCGATCGAGGGAATTTATTTAAGTTGATGTTGTTATTACTTATCGACACGGCATTTTAAATGAAGTGCTAAATTAAGACGTATTTTTGTGAGTTTGTTATTAGTTACATAATTAAAAATGGCACTGATTTAAAGCGGCAGTAAACTGCAAGTAAACTGAGCAGTACCTAAACTTAATAAACATGAGTTAAAACAAATATTTAAATGGATAATTCAATTAATAATTAAGCAGTAAAATGAGTGACCGGGAAATAGTCGATAAGAAATCATACTTGGAAGTTCATCATCATCATTGTAGTTCGCTCATTTCATTGCAGTAAAATATTAAATTATTGATCATATTAACCTACCTAACGTTTTATCAGTTATAATTTTGTAAAAATGATTACCCCTAAAAATAATATCAAAATGTATTTACTCATTTATCTGAATCATTGATAATCTATACTAATATTATGAAGAGGAAAGGTTTGTATGTATGTTTGTAACGAATTGGCTCAAAAAGTACGGAACCGATTTTAAAAATTCTTTCACCGTTTGAATGCTACATTATCACTGATTAATATAGGCTTTTTTAGTTGCAAGAAAAAATAAAATGTTTAAAAAAATAATGTCCACCCGTGCGAAGCCGGGACGGACCGCTAGTAATATTATATTAGAATAAAGACGAAAGGTTGCAAGTTCGTTTCCCACATATTGATTTTTTTATTGCGATATTCTGGTGTTCTTTTGAACTCGTAAACTCTTACGAGTTACTTTGAGTTATTGTATATCAGGTTTGTAACTTATGTTTATATTTCAAGGTTTACACAAAAGGCTTTCCAAAAACAATTTTAATAAACCTTTTAATTCAGATATAATGAAAAATCTGTAGAAATGGTAAAAACTCAAAAAAAAAATGCAAAAAGGAAGTCAAATTTTCTACAGCAGTGCGGTGGAGGAACAGATTCCTCCATACATGAGTCTTGAATTACTGAGACATCTTAATAGTTAATGTTACACGTTAATTTTAATATCGGTCTATACAGGAACCTTATCAAATACACAATATAATGGCTTGAATAACACGATTAATAATACCGCCATTGGGTCTTATATGCTTCTACTAGTTGTAATACACCTACTACACACATAGGTTAAACACACGTTAATGTAGGGGCGGTTTAGAACAGCCCTGCTGCAAACCACTGTCTTACTGTGTAGACACGGACTCCCCGCTTACAATGTGCAAAATATCGTACTGATGCTACGCAGCACGAAAACTTTGATTGCGCGATGTAGGACGCGCTGTTCGAAATTCAAAAATAATAAAGGGGCTGAGGGTCGTGAGTTCCGGTCTGGCGTGAGATTTTTTAAAAATATTTTTGAAACAAAGAGTTAAGTTTTTTTACCCATTTTTATTTATTTGGAAAAATTATCTAAGTACAACATTACAGACACACCTACATCCAAGCTATTGTAGTTATATTCCAATAAAAAACAGTTATACATATCTTTTTGTTTGTGTGTTTAAGGAATCTTGTACACTGTACCCTGAGCCAATAGTGAAAGTCGCCTTCGAAGAATTATCTGATAGGTATTAATAAAATTCAAATATTATTACGTATGACTATGATCTTGGAAGAACCATCTTCCCCTTTGTTCAAAAATGTTACTTAAAGTTAAGCAGTGATTAGCGACTGTTTAACCATACATCTTTGACGTTTAAACGTCTCTTAACTTTAATCACCGTTTATAAATAAACCCCGCATAATTTGTAGAAAAATATAATATTATAAATCTACCCACATAGATACTCACAAGACATTACTTCTACAATACATAATATTTTACTTCGTAGACAACTGCCCGTTTGCGTTACAAGTTACAAGAGACATGTTGATTCAATTATTAGGGTTCCGCAGCGACGGAGGACCCTCATAAACTTGTTTCCTTCTTGTCCTCAGCTGTACCTACGTGTACGGAATGTCACATGTTCGCACTAAATCACCCAGATGAACAAATTTACGACTGACCCGTAGAAGAATTTCTAATCATTGGAAAAGAAATTCAAATAAAAGTGTCCTTTCAACCTACCAGCTACAGTCCTTTCACATGCAGTTAAATTACATCTGTATTTGTATCACTGTCAATATCAAAGTGATCTTTATTCTCATTATAATAAGGTTACAGTTGAGTTATTGCCACTGACTAGTCTGTTTAAAATCAGATTGATCTTTATTCACATTACAATAAGTTTGTAGTTGGGTGTCCATCTCCGTATCATTATTAGGTGCAGGTAATATTTTAATGCATCAATCTGTGATACTTATAAGTAAACAAAGGCTACTAACTGTTTACTGTTTAAAAAAAATTAAGAATCAATTTATAATGAAAGCTCAATTTCACAGTCATTAAAAGTTGCTAAATTCTAAAGGAACAGCATTATAAATCATGATTTAATGCTTTTGTAAATAACTTTTGGGGTAAAATAGATCACAACAACAACAAGCTAACTTTACTACACACAGCATTATGTTGCGAACCGTTTAAAAAGTTTGGTAATTGCCTTGTTTTTGGGCATATTGGGCTTCGTACCCAATAAAAAAAATTGTAGAACGAATTCCACATTTTTTTTATTGGAGACTGCTATTATTTCGTACCGACCGGTATGAAAAAAAAATCGAGTATTTGGAAAGTTAAACAGCGCACTAATTGCGTAACACACTTTCGATCAGAATCTGAATCACTTTGATGGATATTATTCATTGCTTCATAAGTTCGAAAAATGTGTTTGCTCAACAACGTACTTAAGAGCCTACACTACCTCAGCTAAAATTCACTCTTTATCTCGCTCGCACGATACTGCTCGCGGACTGAGTGAGTGCGAGACAGAGTGCGGTGCTAGGCGGCAGGCAGCGCCAATAGTTTAGGTATTTGCTTTTTACGGTGAAAATAATGGTAATTAAAAAAAGTAAATAACATAAGACCTGCTTTATAGTTAGTTCGGTTAGTATACAAAGTTTCATGATCTAATTCGATTCAGCGGTTTATTGTTCGGTTTGGAGGCAACTTTGGAATTTTTTTCTATCGAGAAAATTTTATGAAATCGTGTTTTCGTCTAACATAAGACCTAACATTAATCCTCAACTTTACCATATATTTATTTCAAAATTAATGCTGTAGTATTTTCGACATAACGGAGGATCATGCTAAGCCATTTGAGGTAGTATAGGCCCTTAAATAACGCAATTCGAGTGTTGTTGAACTGTCAAAATCATTGCTGTCATTGGTACCGTTAGAGTGTTACAGTGAGTGTTATGCAATTACCCCGCAGGATGCAAATTACTTGTCATTAGTGGAACCTTCGCCTATATTGGTAGGTATCGAGGTACCAAGATTTATTTCTTACAATGGGTTGTTTTGATCTCAATAGTGGACATCACCGTCTAGGACACAGATAGCGTGTCGATCTAGATGTGTTTGTATTTGTAGGACAGACATTGATAAAGAATGACACAAAAAAGAGTAGATAGTTAAATAGGAATGAGAAATAGTGAACACCTTGCTAAACAAGGGGAAAAAGGGTCATATAAATCAATTCTTGAATGAAACCATATGGGTTTCATTCAAGAATTGATTTTTTGACAAAATACCAAATTAATAACTTGACGTAGGAGTTAACAGAATTAATTTCTTACAATGGGTTGATTTGATCTCTATAGCGGACATCACCATCTAGGACGGCCGTGACACAGATGGCGTGTCGATCTAGACGTGTTTGTAGGACAGACATGGATAAAGATAACACAAAAAAAGAGTAGATAGTTTCCAAGGACAGAGCGAAGACATTGCTAAGCACTGGGGCATTTAAAAAACAGCGTCATAAAAATAACACAAATATTTTTTTGTATTATGCTAAAAATGCTGTTATTTGCAAAAGATATGTTACACAAGTGTACAGAAATACAAGCCGTAAATCTAGGGAACTATTCTGTCATAAACCTCGACTGAAGTCTGGAATGATCGCAGAAATTACGTGGTTCTGACAATTTATAGCTAGCTCCCAGATTGAAACCAAACATGCAACGACATGACGTCAGGGAAAATGAAAGAGATCGTTATTGTTTTGAAATAACTATTTGTATTGTGCTATTCGAGCTATGTAGGTGTGTATGTAGCTAAGCATTGCATTTATCGTACTATGATTAAGCTTTTGCTGCGACATTTATTTTTTAAATGTCGCAGCATCATGCTGAGATAGGAGCCTTGTAGCCTCGCGTAGGACTTTCTGTTTCATTTTTTTTTTATATAAGTAGGTACTTAGGTAGTTAATTTGGTTTTTTGTTTTTGATTGTGTTTAGTTTAGTTTGAGATCTTCCTGTACGAGTCGCAATAAATACTTTTCTTTCATTATTTCGTATCTATTTTTTAAGCCGGCCCGCTGTCTGATCCCTGTCTGAGTCTCAGAACAGGGAAGTATAAAGCATATCATAACATCACGCTTGCACCTAATCCCCGAAGGGCTCGGAAGATGTGCACCTATAGTACATACTTACACCCACATTTCGTCAGTACGTACAAGATATCGTTAGTGGAATTACTTATGCGTTATAAAAATAAAATAGAATAAACAATGAGCTATGTTCACAAAATACTATGATCGGAAATACAAAAAGACTTAAAAAACAATAAAAAAGGCTGACAAAGAAAAATACACTGACAAAGAAGGGAATGAGGTAAATACAATTATTTAGGCGGCTCGTGTCACAACGTTGAGCAATTATTAAGCTTTCTAGGCCGCTATGAAAGAAGATACACCAATTATTAGCTTTGTCATCGTTACAGAATAATAAAAGGCCTCATGGAAACTTTTTGAAAAAGTATTAGTAATTGAATATCGGAAATTTGTTAAAACGGGTCCATGAATGGAATAAGTTATGAGAAAATCTGTCGAAGAGTTGAATAAGCGATGAGCTTCTACAAAACCACATCGCAAGGGATGCACGACAATAACAATATACACACATCAAAAGTGTCTAGGGATCAACATATATTTTTGCAATAACTTTTCTCCTGATTGATATTAATTAAAATTTTCTTTAAGGATTCATCAAATAAAGTGTTTTCGTTTGTCACAGTAACGATAAACCAAGTCACCTTTGCATTAATAAAGAAATTTGCCATTTTCCTAATAAAGGGATTTTTGACATTTGAACCACTAACACAAAAGTTCGAAAAAAAGACTGAAATAACAGTTTTCTCTAAAATTTTATTGGGTAACTTAAACAATTAATAATCCGTGTTTCTACCGCGAACACTAACAACACAAGAACATCGGTTTGGCATACTCAAAATGAGTTCATCCAAATCACGCTGTGGAATGGCCGCCCATGTTCGTTGCAACAACAAAAAAAGGTCTTCTTGCGACTGGATACCCTCCATATTCGGCAGAGCTCTTCTCTGTAGCATATCCCATGCATGCTCAATCGGGTTCAAGTCTGGCGACTGAGCAGGCCAGGGCAGGACATTGATGTTAGCTGCGGCGAGAGTCTGTCTTACAACTCTTGCGGTGTGCGGTCGTGCATTATCATGCATTAACTGAAATAAGGGACCGATTTGCACTTGTAGAGGAACGATGACGTCTGATACAATCGTCTCAGCATAAATTTGAGCGTTGAGGTTGCCTCTGATCCAAATCAACTCAGTTCTTCCGCCGATCCAAATACCCGCCCATACCATGATGGTTCCACCACTATAAGGATGGACTTCCTGGCAGGATTTTAATCGCTGTTGGCGTCCAGGGGTTCTCCAGTGTCGTATACGTCTTGTATCCGGTCTCATACCAAAACGAGACTCATCAGAAAAGCACACGAAACGCCATTGTTCTTCTGCCCAATTTCTGTGTTCAAGAGCCCATTGATATCGAATCCTACGATTGTGCATTGCTATAGGTGGTACCCGTAGCGGTCTTCGGGAATGAAGGTTCACTTCATGCAAGCGGTTTCTGACTGTTTGGTCGCTAATTAAGTTCCCTGAAGAGTGATGAAGCCTCACGGCTAACATCATGGCGGTTATTGTTGGAGCTCTTCGAGTTGAGATTTGAATGTATCGGTCTTGTCTCCGTGTGGTGCAGCGATACCGTCCTCCATGGCGCTCAGCCACGGTACCAGTGCTTCGGTAACGTGTCCAAAGTCGACTGATAACACTCTGACTTGTATTCAGAGCTAAAGCCACAGTACGTTGCCGGGAACCAGCTTCTATCATTCCCACGGCTCTGAGCATTTCTTCCCTGCTTAAATGACGTCGCCGCTCCAAAATAACGTTGGTTTTAATCAGTAGTAGGGAAACAGTAGCACTAATAATGTCTTCAATGCGTTGTATGTTTTTATAGGGAAAATATTGACAGCTGATTTTCATCTTTTACTCGAATTTGATTCACAGTTCCTGATTCAAATTATGAAATGCACCAAAAAGGATCCATATAAATTTATAAAATCATAAATTTATTACAAAGCCACATCTCAATCTCAAGAAATCCGCATAAAAATGCTTGATCCCTAGACACTTTTGATGTGTGTAATTCATATTGTATGAGGAACATTACGGGATTTATCTCTGTGTAACAAATCATAAAAAACTTGTTTGTGAAACATGAACAATGTATGAGGCCTTTAAAAGTGGCTGAAATCATCTTTTGTGTATTTCATTTATGAAAGATTCAGTTTGGAAGTTCAGGAATATTTTGTGCTTAAAGTTTTACAAAGTAGGTAATAGTTATACATTATATTGCCAAGGTTTTACGTTGTTTTTTCAGTCGCATTAAAATTGATAGTTCGTGAACAGTGCAGACTGAGTAAAAACTACTTCTTCGCATTCAAAAATCCAATTCTATTAAAAATGCAAGTTCGTGTTACAGTATCGGCTGTCATGCCGACACATTGGTCAGTGCCAGTATGCTTAGTTAGAAGCATTAATTTGCATACCCAAGCTCTGTCCGCCATTGAATATTCAAAGAGTTTGCTTCGCTCGCTCACCAAATAGCCGTGCGGGGAACCCGATGCTTATTTAATGTAACCACTTGAACCAACTTATAACGAAGGCTTTAATATTTCCACGGCTGAATCCTAAAGGTCATGGAAGCATGATTCGTTAATAATTATGCACAATGAGTCGTGAAAATGGTTTAACTTGTACATGGGTGGAAAATGTATTGAAATTGTTTTCAATTCGTGGAAGCGATTTGGGTGTTACCTACGATTAAACAGTGAACGTACAGCCGAATTTAGATTGCGGTTAGCTATTTAAATGATTACTATTTTACCTAATAGTAGATTATTCACCGAGGGGATAAAGTGGTGTCTTATTGTCGCAGGCGCTACTTTGAATCCTGAAGCAACGAAGGATTTCAGGGCTCCCGAGCGCAGCGAAGGAACTCTAAGGGTCAGCACAGACAGAGAGGAGCGCAGCGGAGAAGATTTTATTAAGAAAAATAAACTTTAAAATTATTGAAATAAAGTCCATATATGCTTGAACCTGACAAAAAATGCTCGCGCGTCCTCGAAGATACGCGCGAAGGCAATCGCGCGCGCGGCGTTGAGTCGGCGCCCCGTCAGAAAAAAATTCTCGCGCGGTCTCGGGCATTTTCTGACAGACGACGCGCGCGCGCGTGGCTTCTCGCGTATCTTCGAGGACGCGCGAGTATTTTTTGTCAGGTTCAAGCATATATGCACTTTATCACAATAATTTTAAAGTTGATTTTCGAGTGCCTTAATAAAATCCTCTCCGCTGCGCTCTTCTCTGTCTGCGCTGACCCTAAGTTAACTCCCGAGCGAAGCGAGGAAGTCAAGACTAGAATCCTGAGTGCTGTGAGGGATTCAAGCTCGCCAAAGACGAAGACGCTTTTATCCCCGAGGGGAATACTCTACTTTTCGCACCTACTGCGAAGTAATAAAAAAACCAGTTCGATTATCGAATTAATAGTTTATGAAACTGTTAAATAACCGGGGGATAAAGGGCTTGAGGAGACGATTCTAAAAATGTAACACATTAAAAGGATTCAAATAAAATGACAAAATCAAAACCCGACTGCAACTAAGATTCAAAACTAGCTCACTTTTCGAGCAGTCTGGTGCATTTGGTGGCATCAAATCTGAGATTGAACCTACTGCCTATCGGGGTTTTTTTTATTTTTTCAATCTAATGTCATGCATTTTCATCAAAAACACAATAAATAATATCGTCAGCTCAAATCCAATATTCTAACGCGGGGGTGGGTATACGCGCCACAGCAAAGTATCATTTTGTTCGGCGACGGCGACTAAGTGTCCGTTCACAGGGCGACGATCAGTACCTACGGTATGTGATTTTTGGTTCACATGGCATTTCATACTGCATTTGTTTTTAACTGTATCAACATCGAGATGTTGAAGTGTGATCCCAACATATTACCGAAAAAAACCGTACCTACTGATCGCCTCCGTGTGAACGGGGTGTTAAACCTATGAAGTGAACTTGATCGATCTGTAGGTACATTAATAGAAAATAGTAGATTATTAACCGAGGGGATAAAGCAGTGACTGCCCCGTTGGTCTCGTGGTTGCAAGCACGACTGCTGAGCGTGGGATCCTGGGTTCGATTCCCGGGTCGGACAAAGTGTTATTGAGTTTTTCCATTAGGAATTTCTTAGTAACAGTCTGAAGTTTGGAAGTTGGCGGTTTAATACCCCCGTGCCTCGGAAAGCACGTAAAGCCGTTGGTCCTGCGCCTGATCTCTCTCCGGTCGTGTCGGATTGCCGTCCCATCGGACTATGAGAGTAAAGGAACAGAGAGTGCACCTGTGTCTGCGCACCCACTTGTGCACTATAATATCTCCTGCGTACCCGGCTAATCTCCGTTGAGATTAGCCACCGTGACCGAAATCGGTCGGGGAGGCTATTAAAGCAGTGTCTTCTATCGCGGATTTAAGTTCACCCAAGACTAAGACAGCTTTATCACCCAGGAAAATACTCTACTTTTCGTACCATTTGCGAAAAAATTAACACAATAATAATAATATGAGATAAGCATTTATTAAAAATAATGACAATTAAAAGTAAAAGTTAACATTCGAAACATTGGTCCAATTATTGATAGAGAGAGTTACATTTTTGTTTGGTACATTTATTGTTGACTAGCTTTTGCCCGCGACTTCGTCCGCGTGGGTTTCGTACTTTCCTCAAATAAATTTAACACCCTCTCCACCTCCCCCTGAAAGGTATTTCGAAAATTATTGATTACGATCTTTATACTTAAAGTAAGTATTTAAAGAAATAAGTATTCGGGCCAATATTTTAGTTAAACTACCTAAGATGTTTCAAATAAACTATCCTCCCTTTTCATCACGACAGGGCTTGTTTTTGCATTTGGTACGTTTCCATTTTTATGATATAAAGATTATTTATACCCATTTTCGTGTTAATGGAAGTTTCTACTCCTTAAACTTTATTACCCTTTTCCACCCCGGTAGGAGTCGAATAAGTAAAACCCTAAAACCCCTAAAAGTGACAATCTTTATTATTTACTGAGGCAAATGTTGAAAAGTATCAAAGTTTCTTAGCCAAAGGAATAAGACCACCTTTTCACCTTCACAATTTTTATCCCCATAGGGGCGAAATATTGAAAACATGTTTGGGACGTTTCCATATCTTGACTCAAAGATTATTTATACCAATTTCCCATTGAATCAAGCCACGCAATAAAATACTCCTCTGTGATATGGACTACCCCCGTTCACCCCGTTAGGGTTAGATTTTCGAAAAACCCAGTTACACTTTTTTATTTATTTTGGTCTTAAGTATACATACTGAGTTCCGAGTTTATATTATTGGACCGCGCGATAAAATTCTTCCATACAAACTGACACCCTCAATTTCCCTTTAGAGCAGAAAAACATAAAATGACAAACTATAATTTACTTAGATAAGTATTTGTGCCAAGTTTGAAGCTTAAATTTATTCATACCATTTTTTTGTAGTAAATCAAGCTACGCACTATAATACCGGCCTTAAAAATCGAATTACCACTTTTTTACCCGTCAGGGGTCTACTTTCGAAAGACCCATTTCTTATTACTTACTTAGGCAAATATTCCTTCCAAGTTTCAAGTTTATTAACCAAATGAATAAGATTTTTCGTATAAAGTTTTTCCCACTTTTCACCCCACACAGGAGGAATTTTGAAAAATGTTTGGGATGTGTTCATAACTTGACTCAAAGATTATGTCCAACAATTTTCGAGTTAATCAAGCCACGCAGTAAAATGGAATATTAACTACTCCTTTTCACCCCGTCAGAGGTAGATTTTCGCAAAACCCTGATACATGTTATTCTTTACTTTTGGTCTTAAGTATAAATACTGAGTACTTAGATAAGTAATCATGCCAAGTTTCAAGTATATTAACCAAATGAATAAGATTTTTCATATAAGCTGTATACCCACTTTTCACCCCCACAGGGGTGGAATTTTGAAAAATCGTTTGGAATGTGTTCATTACTTGACTCAAAGATTATTTATACCAATTTTTGAGTTAATTAAGCCAGGCAGTAAAATTTGCCCTGTAAAATTAACTACCCCTTTTCTCCCCGTTAGGGGTAGGTTTTCGAAAAACCCTGATACACGTAATTCTTTATTTTTGGTATTAAGTATAAATACTGAGTTTTGAGTTAATCGGACCGCGCGTTAAAATTCTTCCACACAATTTTTGACACCCCCCAATCCCCTGTTAGGGGGTAGTTTAGAAAAACAACAAATGCCAAACTTTATAATTTACATAGATAAGTATTCGTGCCAAGTTTCAAGTTTATTAACTCAAGGAATAAGATTTTCCATACAAACTTTCATCCCCCATTTAACTCCCTTAGGGGTTGAATTTCGGAAATTCCTTCCTTATTCCTCGTCTACATTATAAAAGAAACCTCTGTGCAAAATTTCAGCTTTCTAGGTCCAGGGGTTTGGGCTGGGCGTTGATGAGTCAGTCAATCAGTCAGTCAGTCAGTCAGGACTTGTCTTTTTATTTATATAGATAGTATACGTCGGAGATAGTGGTGGTGGTGCATCGTGGCTTACGGACGAAGATAAGATGTCGGAAGTTGATGGTTGTGGCTCTGATGGATTAAGTTTTATATTTTTGTTAATTTGACTGCTTAATGCGTATTCCTTTTTCAAAAAGATGTATAATGCTTTATATAAAACTCAATGGTGTAAACACAGATGTAGTTCAGTATATATTTCGGTAAGTATTCCAAATTTAAATCACATTCTCCCCCTAGAGGATGAATGAAATTCAGTACAGACGCCAGCAGGTCAACCTACCCTAATCTGTCAAATTTCTTTGATAGATTTTCAACTTTAGTACAAAGGAATAAGGTTCATATTCAATTGGGAAAATCTGACAGTTTGGGGTAGCTTGATGTGCTGGCCTCTGTACAATTTTCTTTCCCTGTTTTTAACAGATTAAAAATGACTATTGTTATGTTCGCTTTTTATGGCATAGAATGTCACTTTTTTGAGCAAGTGGTACGAAAACAGTTTTTTTGTTAATGTTTCCCTAAGTTTTTCTCAGTTACCGTTCGAAATTCAAATCACATTAATGACCAGTGGGTCATAATGAAATTCAGTACCCCAGGACTTAAATGAGTTGCTTTAGGTTAGGTTTGAATGACACCTATAATTTGACGAAAATACATATTTTGACGTCAATTCAAATTCAAATATTTTATTTCCGATATAAAATCCATATATTGTTAGTAGCAGTATAACTTAGCCTAATGTTAGTATTAATTTAAAAAATCAATATACTTTCCAATGGAATAAGATAGCCTTTACCACTAACAAGATTTCAGTGCAGTTTAAAAGCATTACGAACCGAGTGAAAGTCTTACTTGGTCGGATTTCCCTCCCGAGATTGATTACCTACGCTAATGTAACGGCACGCACCTTTTACGAGAGAATCGTACGAAAATGTAGTTGAACGTCACCTGTAAAACATTTGTTCAATAAAAATGAGTAAACGACGCTTCAGGGCACGGCGCACTCTTCCTTCTGAACACACACAATACACGAGTTTGTTTCACAAAGTTAAACCCTGTTAATAAATGTTATAAAAAACAAAATAAAAGCAACCCCTTTGAAAAACAAAAATCACCACTTTTTAACCGACTACAAAAAGATAGAGGTTATCAATTTGACTGTGTGTGTGTTTTTTTAATGTTTGTAACGCGATATATCCGGCAATTATTGTAAATCGATTTGAATTTTTTTTTTATGGATAGGGTATGCCTCAGGGGTGGTCCCATGTGCGGTCCGTGACCCTTTACGGGGCACCGGTGTGGGCGCGTTCCCTGAGGCGGCGAGCAGCCGGGTGGTTGCACGCGTTCCAGAGGGTCATGGCCGTCCGGCTGGTCCGGGGATATCGTAGGGTCTCCGGTGAGGCGGCGAACCTTCTTGCCAGATTGCCACCATGGGATCTGGAGGCAAAAGTCCTTGCCCACATATGGGAGTGGCGCAAGGAGGCAAAACTTAAACGTGCGTAACTCCCCTGCCGCGAGAAATCATGGCACAGCGGACAGCTCCGGCGGGATCTCATGGCGACATGGAGAGTGGGACTGTCGCAACCCAGTACTGGGCACGCCACAATTGCGGCGATAAGTCCCCTCTTTGAGGAGTGGCTGGAGAGGCGCCACGGCGTCGTCACCTTCCGCCCGACTCAGGTCCTCACCGGACACGGCTGTTTCGGGAGGTTCCTGTTCCGGATAAGGCGGGAGGAAACGCCCGGGTGCTACCATTGCGTGGATCGCCCGAAGGACACGGAGCATACGGTGGAGGTCTGCCCGGCTTGGGCAGAGATCGGCGGCGGCGATCTCTCGCGCCCGGCCCTTTACTAGTTCAGGCCATGGTACGGAGCGAGAGTGCATGGGAAGCCGTCACCTCCTTCTGCGAAGCAGTAATGCTCGCAATGGAGGAGGTGGTGCGCGTGAGGGAGAGGTAATCTCTGCGCCCTCACGCCCCTAGTCGCCGCAGGAGACGCCCTGGGCGTCGGGAATCGACAGCCGATTCCCGGCCACCGTAAGCGCGGGCTTGCGGACAGCGAGCAATGGGCAGCTCGCCGTCCGGTAAGAGGTCTGGGACGACGGCGCGTTGTGTTCCACGCGGGCCTAAAAGAGATGTCAGCGGTAACTGACGGGGTCCGCTAGGGCCGATACCTGCCGGGGTCGCGGGTTGTTCGAGAGAGATACCGTGGCCTTTGGCACAGGCAACTGAAGGAATACGGGTGGGTTTTATTCAGTAAAAGTCTGACACGCCCTCCCGCTCCACCCAGAGCGGGAGAAGTTATTTGATAATTTCACACCCTCAAAAAAAAGGGGGTGGTCCCATATAAAGTTCATTAACTTTGCTTGGGTAGTTTTTGACTTAGCTTCAATAATACGTATTTTTGCCACACAATTTATATTGATGATGTAATAATGACTTCTTGTCACTCATATCTACATAGCAGGTAGTGTTATACGAATTTGTGTGGGGTAATTGCAACTTAAAAGTAAAAAATAGAAACAATTTACAAAAAAAAAAGGTTTTTTCCTCATGTAAAATTCACATCTGCATTATTAAATAGATACCTCCTGGGGGCTTACTCTTCAAACTAATTTTAATTTTAATATAATGCCAATATGATTCCAATGTAAATTTTACAGTCACGTGATTCGGTACTCTTGAAAACAATATTGTCAACATTGACATTAAATTGACATTGATCCGCTATTATTTTGATACATGTGAAGTTAGCTATGTGACGGGTTGCAATAGTGTGGTTCAACTCATTACGATAAACCGGTATTATGCCTTTAAAATGATTTATCCTTTAAATAACAAGGTTAATAAAGAAATATGGTATAAATAGTTGTATAATTGATTATTTGTAATGTATTTAATTCATTTGGGCGTAATGAAACGATTACAATCATAAAATTTACCATGACTTTGGCTGCATGCGGTAGATCGTGGCCTATACTACAAAAAAAAGACTGCGTTTTATATTTACAAACAAGTTTTCCAATGAATTTGAACTATGAGTTTGTTTAACAATATTGTTCGCGTTTGATTCTTTTTTAGTAAGAAATAAGTACTGTCCGTTATGTTACTTAACTAATATTACAGTTTTAAACAAGTCGTAAGTATTTAAATCGATAGATAACTTCTATAAAAAAATAATGTTTTTGTAACGAACGCCGAACGTGCATGTGACTGAGTGACTGAGTGACTGAGTTAAATACCAGTGAAGTGATAAATAAGTTATAATAAGTGTAAAAGTGATTAGAATATGATAGTTATAACCCTATCCGCGCTTCGGGGCTCCGGGCGCATCTTTACTGTTTTACTGAGTAAGATTATGATTTTCTAATTAGATTTTAAGTGTTTCGTATTGTTCTAATTAGCTTTATAACTTGTTTTTATTATTAGTTTTCGTATTAGAATCTGATAGGAATATTTAACGAAGAATTTTTGAGAATTTTAATGTATGATGAAAAATTATATAGAATATTTACGTAACTTGATAACGAGGTTTTTTGTTTATTGGAATATTTGCGTGATTTTAGTGTCAAATGAGAGGATTATGTTTAAAACTGATATTCCTGTTTGAATTTTTTAAATTGGTTGACGGGTTTTAGAGATAGAAAGAATTTTGCATAATGAAAACATGCCAAAGTCCGAATTTTAGTAAGTTATTGTTCTAAAAAGTTTTTATTGCATAGAAATAGGATTTATAAATGTTGTTATGTAATACGAAAGAGGAATAAAATCCTTGCTCATTCTATAATTTGCTTTAAATTCGTATTCATTCATAGAAAACGCTTTTTCCCTAAAACGCATCATCCGACGTTCATCTCGTCTTTATTTCAATTGTTTTTTATGGGAATTAAGTAAAACACTATATATTACTGCTTATCGTGCCATATTATATACATATTACCGACTGAAAACCACTTCAAAACGCATAATAATTCCTAAAAAGTTACACATTTGTTATTGGAAAAATCACAATCAACAAACTATCCCAAGTCAATATTGACGCAATACACAGCTGTCAAAATACACTCAAGAGTACCGTTTACCCCACGCCAAGCCCGATCTTAATTCCATTTAGTTCCCCAAAATGGACACCCAATTTAAAAACCATTTGGCGCTAACATCGAGCTCAAGAGTACGAAACGTCACAATTCCAATGTCGATCTATCGGAATTAAATTCTAGAGTAAGCACCCTGAGCAGGTGTACTCTATCCACCATATTTTATTGCAAAGACAAAATTATCAAATTAATTAAAGTTAAAAGTTTCACAGAAATGAGTTTGTTGAACCGGCAATTCGAGGAACTCAGTTCGCACGTAGTAATTTTCATTAAATCCGTGAAAATTCAGTAATTTTAAAGGGAAGACGAGTAAAACGAGGTTTTATTTTTAATCGTCTCAATAAATTTTGAAGAAAATTATGTTGAGTAAGACATCCGTTTATCATGGGTAATTTCAAGCTTCCGAACTTTATTATAATTTTATTACTTATTATTAGTGAGAGTGAAGGGAAAAAAGTATTACGCAGTTAAATAAATACGCTATAAGGAAAAAACAATAGTATTTTGAGGCCGCATTGAGCTCTTATGAAGACATACCTACCTACCTAGGTAAGCGCATTTTATCCCCTACCTTCTTCACAAATAAAAACTAGGGGAAATATATGATTGATTCTCTAAAAACTTAGTTACCTTCAAATTTTTTACGCTTTTTAAAATAAATAAGCCTCTTCTTAAAGTTGGTCGCAGCTCAGTACTAAGGAAGGGGCCCGTAAGCCTGCCGGGGCAGCGGGATTGTCCGAAAGGGTTACCGCTACCCCGGAACACAAAGAGCTAAGGAAGGAACACGGGTAGGTTTTAGTCAGTAAGAGTCCGACACTCCTCTCTGCTCCACCCAGAGCGGGCCCTCCCGCTCTGGGTGGAGCAGAAGGGAGTGTCATTTGATGATTTCCCATCCTAAAAAAAAAAAGTAAGTAAGCTAGGGAACCCTAATCAAATAGGTTAGGTTAGAAACGTGACCAACCGCTACATGCAAGTTGATCGCAGTTTTTTGCCTAATTTTGCATTTTTAGGACACCAAAATCGGAATTATTCCAGGCTAACAAAAAGAGAAACATTTATTTTGAGTGTCCATAAATTTTTAGAAGATCAAAAAGGGAAAATCCTACTTAGGGTTCGATTGACTACATGCCTGAAACTTTAGTAAGGTATGAAGTCTTTTTTTAAGTGTATAATAAAAATAAATAGCCATTTTCGAGTTTTGAAAATGGCTATTGATTTTTATAAACTCGAAAATGGCTCGACCGATTGTGATGAAACTTTGGTAAGTGGTTGTGTGCGCGCCGGAGAACAAAAATAAATGAATTACATACAGGTCAAACACATAATCCTCCTTTTGCACTTCGCCGCAGTCGGGTAAAAAGGCATTCCAATGCATTAGCTACTTACCCACACTGTGTCAACATACATAATAACCGCTTTAAAAAAGCTATTATTATTTTAATCGAGGCCTTCAGCGACACGTATGCAGGGATATTTATTCTGGGCAGCGCTGAGGACGTACCCCTGCCTGCACTGGCCTTGTACTGGGGAACTGAATCTTAGTGAACAGGAGATAGAAGGTCGTATGTAGCCTGTAGGTATACAAACTCTTTTAAGATTGGTTTAGACAAAATGCACATTTCACATTGTTACCAAATTATTGCCGTTATTAAAATCTAGTCGCAATCTTATCTCAGCGACAATCAATGTCAAAAATGTAGGGAATTAGGAAGTATTTTTGACAGATAAGACTGTGAACGTTCTTATTACGAAGATCGCCCCTCTAGTTAAAGTGAAATGTAGGTGGGATAGAAGTGTCTGGGTAAAACTCTTGCAATCTCTTTTGATTTTTAATGATTTTCAAATTGAAATTACCTATCTATCAGGATTGGTCAACCAGCGAGCGCTTACGGATAATCAACCTGTAACGTTCCCACTGCTGACACAGGCCTCCTCTCCGTGAGAGGGAGTGAGCCACCCATAACCCACCACTCGGGACCAGTCTTTCGTTTTTTTTTTAAGTGAAAACTTCTTTAGCGGCGCTGCGTATTTTTTTTGGAATGGGTAAAAATCTCTAAACTCGCGTCAGGACACGTGACCTGATCGAGAATTCGTAAGACGGATGGAGAGAGGGCAGGCGGCGCAAGGCGCTTGCGCGAATGTTCGATAATTGTCATGTTTGTGTACGATAGCGCAATGAATAAATATTGTATCCTACCACATAAATAATAATATTTTTATACTGATAACGAAAGCAATTCGTACAAAATTATTCTCTAACCATTCCAAAATATCAAAAATGCAGAACATTAATATTTAAGTTTTCACTTCTGCCGGCACTCCCGGAGTGTTTTTTTGAAGGGCCTCTTGCTTGTCAGAATATGAGGTTGTCGGGTCTATTTAACCAAATTAAAAAAAGGAGGAGGTTTTCAATTCGGTTGTATTTTCTTTTCTTTATGTTTGTTACCTCAGTACGAAGTCATCTATAGACCGATTTGGAAAATTATATTTTATTTAAAAGAATATACCTACTTCCAGATTGGCCCCATTTTTGTCAAAATCCAGTTCTTATAATGGGATCCTGGAGAAATCGAAGGAACTCTTCAAATATTATTGGCAGACCTATAGCGATTTGGGTATTTAACTCGTGCTTTTGCTCTCGGAAAGCAACATTTGGTGAAGTGGAACTGATAATGAAGACCACAGATGGCCACCGGAACTACTCAATAATAAATATTTCACGGGTTGCGATACAATTACTTTAATATGGTTGCTAAGCAATTTATGCTCGTCACAATGCGAATGGTGAAATAGAGCTGATGGTGGGGTACCAGGAGAACTCCTCAACAATTAACAGCTACCTATTTATTTGTCCATATTTTGTAAGTATTAAAATAAATTAGTGTTAGTAATGACGAGGCAATCAATTAATGCAATATTCGTCTTGCTTAATCAATATTTATTACTCCTCCGATAATTGCCGATGTGTCCTTATAGCTATCAAGCTAATAAAATGGCCTCCCCCAATTAACGACATTTTTACTGCTGCATAAATTCTAGAACACGATCAATTAGGTACCTACTTTTAGACGATGTTAACTGAAACGAACCCACTTGAGAGAATGACAATCTCTATCCTAGACACGCTTGGGTAAAGATTGGTGAAACGTAGGATTTATTCCGGTCTGATCCACTGAGCCCGCCTCCACCCCACCCCCCCTTGGATACCCGCTAGATCTTCTTCTGTTTTAGACTCGTGTCTTATCTACATTATCTAGGTTACTCTTTTTGACGGGTAAGTAGGTACAGTCAAGAGAAATTAAATGTTTTATGTAGCATGAAACAAAACAAAAATAACACATTGAAAGAAATTCGCCCAGAGGGGCAATTCTCGTAATTTTAAGGACGTTCACAGTCTGATCTCATTCTCAATGTGTTAAAAAATACTTCTAATTTCCCTACATTTTGACAATTTTTTGACATTTGCCGCCGTCGCCGAGATGTCGCCGAGATGCGACTGCGACTAAATTTTGAACGTTTTAAATTACGAGAATTGGCCTTCAGTTGTCTTACATTTTTGGGGTTCCGTGCCTAAAGGGTGCCAACGGGACCCTATTACTAAGGCTCCGCTGCCCGCCCGTCCGTCCATCCGTCTGTCACAGGGCTATATCTTTTGAACCGTATAATAGGTAGAAACTTGACATAATTATGTCGATGTCGATTGCAAAGTTCAGTAGCAGCATGCTTTTGCATACTTTGATTTAGGTAACTAGGTATAGACGCCAGCACATCAAGCTACCCGAAACAGTAAAAATTTCCCAATCAACTTTGAACCTTATGCCTTAGCGTTAAAGTTGAAAATCTATTAAAGAAATTTGACAGATTGTAGTAGCTTGAAGTGCTGGCGTCTTTACCTAAGTACTTGCTTTTAGTATTTTAAGGTATCTACTAACACTCGTCAACAAGTTTCACATTAAATCCAATCTATTGTACAACTGGATTTAGAAGTTTAGTTTCCTTATTTTTTTTTCCCCTTCGCACGTTTTCTCATAACATGTCTGACATTGGCAGAATTGTCGACATCGGCACCATTGCCATAGAGAAAAATAGAATAGAATAGAATAGTATTTTAAGGACAGTAAAAGAATTCTTAAAACATTTTGAACGTCAATAAAATTGAATGCATAAGTTAAATCAATGTGGAAAGCAAAAACCTTGCGGATGAGATTTTATGTAAATCAGTTATTTAAAATGGATGGAACTGTAATAATCGATAATGGTGATTCATTTGTGCACAGAATAAATGTAACTTGAACTATTTGCTATCTAGGTAATGTTACTGACAGATTTGAAAATAGAAAAAGATGAAAGATAACCTGCTTTTTTAAATCGGTTAAAAATAGAAACTTTGGGTGTCGTCAAAACGTGAAAGATGATTGAAGGATTATGTCAAGAGGGAAATTAACATTGGGCACTGGATAGGAGTGTCTTTCTTTTATATAATAAATATTCCAAATCATACTGAGATGAAAATTATGTTCAGCCCCTGCTACCATTCTTTACGGTCTGATAATAAGATAAGAATATGAAAAAAAAGTACGACTTCATTGGTGTGAAAGAATTATTTTAGCGACGGGATTGTATCTTGCTAATAACCAATTAGTAGGTAATGTGACCAACAGAAGTATTTTAGTCCAATTTTTACGTAGATAAATAAGAACGGGAGATACTAGAGGAACCCTCGTAAGTATGTGGGAGATTCACAAAACAGTTTAATAAAGAGAAAACCCACAAACACATTATCTACTCTCCCCATCACTTCACAGATAATTGTTTATTTAAGCCCAAAGGAAAGTCAAGATTGCTAGCGAAACGCAGGATTAGAGCCGTGGTGATATTACAGGTAAAGTAAATTACGTTGTCGAACCGCGGCAGAATAATTAACTGCGGCTGTCAGGTTACCGCGCAAGACACAGCTTTGCTTTTAGATGCTAGGTTTTAGTACCGTGGCTAGAACTTTTAGAAATGAAAGAAATAAAATACATTTACTTGCGTTAGATGTGACGCAAAAAAATAAAACAGATAATCATGGTGATGACGTTTTGTACGTGTAGGGTTACCATCTGTACGGATTTGTCCGGACATGTTCGGCTTCATGGCCCCCCCACGTCCGGACTTTGGCCCAGCCTTGTCACTTTTCAACTAAAGTGTTTTTTTTAGAAAATAGAAATAGAACCAGTACTGGAAAAAGAACAAAATACAAATACTGGTATTCTGGTTGACTGGTACTGGAAGCCGACTCCAACATAGTTGGGAAAAGGCTACGCAGATAAAGATGACTGGAAAAAAAAAAGATAAAGAAAAGGAAATGGCCGGTCTTTTTTGCAAATGTCCGGTTTTTGAGAAACGGTAACACGGTAAACGGTACCCGAAACTGTCAAATTTTCCCAATCAACTTTGAACCTTACGCTTTAGCGATAAAGTTGAAAATCTATTAAAGAAAGTTGACAGATTGTAGTAGCTTGGTGTGCTGACGTCTGTACGTGAGTATTGAGAATTTATTTATGTTGGAATTTGTGAACAAAACCTCATTATATGTAGAAGTCTATGATGAAAGTGTCAAGATGACTGTTTGTATCTATTACCTTTGATGTCATGTATTGTAATGTGTCCGTACAAATGAATTATTTCTTATTTAACTCTTTATTGTTTATTAATTCCACGCCTTTATAACAGGTTATGGGCCCAGAACACCTACTCAATAAGGGTTTTTGATTCATTTCTCGGAAAGTTATTTTTGTAAGAAAAAAAAAAAAAAAAACACGATCGGCACATGTTCTTATTTTTTTCGTGAGTTTTCTCATCTGGTTTAAAATAAATAAAAATGACCAGCGAAGCACATAGTTCGACAGGAATTCCAATAGAAAAGCTGCAGGGCATGGAAAATTACAATAACTGGAAGTTTTCCATGAAGATGCTCCTAATGCACGAGGACCTACTCGAATGTATTGAGTCCACCGGCGGAAGCAAAGATATCAGAAAAAATCAGCGCGCGCTTGCAAAAATTTGTCTGTCTGTACTTCCCAATGCTTTTTCGCTTGTGCGTAACGCAAAATCAGCTTATGAAGCATGGACAAATTTACAAAAGGCTTATGAGGACAAGGGTCTGTGCAGACGCTTAGGATTACTGCGGTTGCTTTTTGGAACTATGCTCGAAGAGAATGCTTGTAACATGGAAGCTTACATTACGAAAATAACGGAAATTGCACAACAATTGCATGACATAGGTTCTCCACTAGACGATGACTTCATAGCAGTCATCATGTTGAGCGGACTGACATCCGATTACGACCCGCTCATCATGGCGTTGGAGAACTCTAGTGACAAGCTTGTCAGTGAAACTGTGAAGATGAAATTATTACAGGAATTTTACAGAAGAGATGACAAGACAGAGACTGCATCGGCTTTGACTACCATCAAGAAGATCAAATGTTACCGATGTAAGAAACCAGGACACACAAAGTAGAATTGCCCTAAGAATGCTGCTTCTACGACTCCAGTGAGTAATGTCAAGGACAAGAAGAAGGTGTTATTGTCAGCATTGTCGGTAAATCTCAAAAATGATGTCTGGTACGTAGACTCTGGTGCAACCAACCATATGTGCAACAACAAGAGTGTTATGTCAGAGTTGAAATCAACTAAAGAACTCTCTGTAAACATTGCAAATGGTGATCAGTTGTGTACTGCAGGATTAGGTAAAGTTAGAATTAAGTTAGACAGCGGTTTTAGAACAATAACTAATGTTTATTTGGTTCCTCAACTGTCAACTAACCTTTTATCAGTGAGTGAGTTAACAAGAAAAGGTTATACAGTCAATTTTAATTCTAAAACCTGTAGAATAATGGACGGGCGTGAAACCATAGCTACTGCTAGTTATGTGAATGGTATTTTTCAATTAGATTCTATAGGGAATAGCAGTAGAGCTGATGTTGGAGTGCAGCCTCAATGCATGGTGTCTGACAGCAGCAGTAAATCACTACTGGACTGTGATGTGTCAGAGCAAGAGCAGTGCAGCTTGGTGTCACAGGAAGTATGGCATCGTAGGCTGGGGCACCTCAACTCTAGGAGCATGAATGTCATGAGACAAGGTATGGTCTTTGGTATTAATTATGATAGTACTCGTTTTCAACCATGCATTGCCTGTATTAAAGGAAAACTTACAAAATTACCTTTTCCAAAAGTGTCTCATAGTAGGTCTAAGGAGATTTTAGGCTTAATACATACAGATTTATGTGGTCCAATGCAAGAGAAGTCACTTGGTGGTGCTTGTTATTTTCTTACTTTCATTGATGACTGTTCAAGAAAAACATTTGTTTATTTTTTGAAAACAAAAGGTGAAGTTTTTGAAAAATTTAAAATATTCAAAAAGCTTGTTGAAAATGAGACTGATAAGAAAATAAAAAGTATTCGTAGCGACAATGGTGGTGAATATATTAATAAAAAATTTCATGAGTTTCTGCAACATCAAGGAATCCGTCACCAAACGACTGTCCCGCATTGTAGTCAACAGAATGGTGTGGCAGAAAGAGCTAATCGTACCATCATGGACAAAGCTCGCTGTATGCTAGAAGATGCTGGTCTTGACAAACGTTTTTGGGCCGAGGCCGTAAACACTTCAGTGTATCTGAAGAACCGCTCACCTACAAAAGCTGTCATGGGCATGACACCACTGGAGAAATGGACCAATACTAAGACAAATGTAAGTCATCTTCGTACATTTGGTTGCTTGGCTTATGCTTTGACTTCAAATCACAAGAAACTGGATTCGAAGGCAAAGAAATATATTTTTGTAGGTTACTGTAACGATACAAAGGGTTACAAACTCATTGATCCAGAGAACCCTCAGCATTGCATTAAAGCACACCATGTGAGATTTTTAGAAGATCATTTTTGGAAGAAGGATCTGTTAAATGATGATACGAATCAAGTGGTTCATGTTGTTTCACATACAGAACAGACAGTTAGGACAAACGAAAACACGGGGGATGTAAGTCCACAGTGTGTGTCTGAAAATTGTCTTCCTGATGACAGAAATAGGAACAGGGACACAGTATTTAGTATCAATGACAGTAGTATTTCATCTGAAGCAGATAATTCGTCGGATGAAACCTATATTCCAGGGAGTTCAAGTGAAGACTCGACAACTACAGACTTCACTGATGCTGTAAATGAAGATCTATTTGCACAACTGGTAGCTCAACAGTACTGGGATCTTGGAGACCCGGAGACTGTTAAGGAAGCACTTGGTGGCAATGAAGCTAAAGAATGGAAAGAAGCCATGGAAGATGAGTATAAATCCTTTATTACCAATAAAGTCTGGCGTCTTGTGGATCTACCTAAAGATCATAAAGCAGTGAAATGCAAATGGATCTTTAAGAAAAAGAGGAACTTAGATGGAAGTCTTCTAAAATACAAGGCACGGCTGGTTGCCAAAGAATTTACTCAAAGGTATGGCATTGATTACAATGCAACTTTTTCGCCTGTTGTCCGTTACTCTACTATCCGTTTGTTATTAGCACTATCTGCAGAATATGATCTGGAAATAAATCACCTAGACGTCAAAACAGCTTTTTTGAATGGTGATCTTAAAGAGCATGTGCTAATGGAACAACCAGAAGGTTTTGTTAAGAAAGGACAAGAACATAAGGTTTATAAGTTGGATAAAGCCGTTTATGGTTTAAAACAGGCTGCTAAGTCATGGTATGAAAAAATTAACGGAGTGTTAATAAATAAACTCCATTTCAATAAGATGCCTTCAGAACCATGTGTCTATTATAAAGGACAAAAGAGGGAAATGGTTATAATTGCCCTTTATGTCGACGACATAATGTTATTTTCTCCATCGATATCCAAAGAAAGAGATATAGTGAAAGAAAAACTCATGTCAGAGTTTGAGATGAAGGATTTGGGACCTGCTCATCAAATATTGGGCATGAGAGTATGCAGGAATAAAGAATCGATTACTTTAGATCAGTCACATTACATTGAAACTGTTCTACGTAAATTTAATATGACTGAATGCAAACCGTCTCCAACTCCTATGGAAGCAGGATTGAAACTGAACAAAAGTGAAGTCAAGGATACTCGTTTCGACTATAGAAATCTCATAGGTTGCTTAATGTATATTTCAGTTTGTTCCAGACCAGATATCTCGCATGCAACAAGTGTTTTGAGTCAACTTAACGAATGCTTCGGTGAAACACATTGGAAAGCTGCGAAAAGGGTCCTGCGATATCTCAAAGGTACAAGTCATTACTTTCTTAAATATGTTAAGGGCGGATTGGTCATAAATGGCTACACAGATGCTGATTGGGCATCCAACGAGGTTGATCGTCGTTCATACACAGGGTATGTATTTAAATTAGGTGATTCAGTTATATCTTGGGAAAGCCGTAAGCAGAGGACTGTGGCTCTATCAAGTACTGAAGCAGAGTACATGGCTATTTCAGATGCTTGCAAAGAGGCATTGTTTTTACGTATTTTTATGAATGAATGCCTTCAAGTTCATTGTAAGATAAATTTGTACAATGATAATCAGTCGGCACAAAAACTATGCTCTAATTCAATGTTTCATGCTCGTACCAAGCATATAGATATTAGACACCATTTTATAAGGGATATTGTAATTAATAAATTTATTGATGTCCGTTATATGCCTACAGGTGACATGGTAGCTGACTTGCTCACTAAACCGTTAACTAAAGAGAAACATGTTAAGTTCTCTTTGTCTCTTTTGTCAGTGTAATATTATTATTCTAATTATTACTATGTAATGTAATGTCTAATATTTCTTAAATTATTGTAGTAATAATTAACAATATTATATGAGTAACATTCGTGTTTTTATAAGACAATAGTTTAAGGGGTAGTGTTGTGATTTAATTAAAAATGGTAGGCATAGTTTTGTTCAAGGGGTAGTGTTGGAATTTGTGAACAAAACCTCATTATATGTAGAAGTCTATGATGAAAGTGTCAAGATGACTGTTTGTATCTATTACCTTCTCAGACTAATGAAAAAAGATAGACATGAAATACCTACGAAAAAAACGTGCATACCTAATGTTAGTCTGGCACAAAGATGGCGGCTTGCTGTAGAGCTGCGCGCATTATATTATCGATAGTTGAATTGCACGGTGTTTGCAGAATAAATATGTAAATACTAAATACAGTTTTTTTTCTCGTGTTTAGACTATACTTATTTTTATTCATTATTTATTATTATTTTATTTTTTGTTTATATTATACTTACTACTTGGCTCGATCATCTTCTATACAAATAAATAAAATTGGAGTGTCTGTTTGTAAGTAATATTAAAATAACCGCTTTTTACTAAATGCATATAGATGTATACACCATAATAACATTTTTTTAAATTTTTATCTGTCTGTTTGTTCCGGCTAATCTCTGAAACGGCTGGACCGATTTTAAAGGGACTTTCACTGGCATAGCTGATGTAATAGGGAGTAACTTAGGCTACTTTATTTTAGAAAAAAAATAGGGTCCCGCGAAAAAAAAATAAAACCAATGAAATCCATACTAATATTATGCCTGTCTGTATGTTACCTTGAGATAGATTGTATCCTGGGGAAGGACATAGACTACTTTTAATCCCGCTAGTCCCACGGGATCGTCACTTACGCAGGTAAAACCGCGGGGCGCAGCTAGTTCATAATAAAACGAAAATTACCATTTTACACAGATTTATTAAAAAGTATATAAGCCGTCGATCCCAGTCATAATCAAGTTCTAAAAATACAAATTTTATACAAAATATACACAATAGAATCAAATAAGAGCACGTGGAGTCCTCAATATATGACAGTCATTTTCAAGTACTAAAAATACACACTTTATAATATAGCTAGGTACACAATAACCAAATAGGAGCATGTCGAACCCTAATAAAATTGCCAGTCATTTACTCATTACGGAATAATATGATTTTGTTAAAATAATTGCGAAACGAAATCTTTTCTGTGGTCTTCTTTCCATAGTATTTAAACCTCAGATCCATGTACGTTTGGACTATAGATTTAATAAGTAAAAGTCTGTGGGTCGTGTCATGTTCGCAGTTCGATTTGAACAAATTGGATTCATCAAAATGTTCCATAAAAAATCGAAACGCATGCAGATAATACTGTTCAGACCGAAGCTGCTTTTGAAAAATACTTTCAAGAATTTTTTCGATTTTAATTATAATATTCGTCACGTCTTTTGACGGGGAAACCAATCCACCCCTATTTTTCAAAGTTATTAAGCTTTTTTGGTAGGCATTGGCATCTCCGAATAACAAACCAGTATTTCAGCAATATAGAACTACTGCTGCTGACATGCTTCTCGTCCCTGCTCTCTCTCCGTCAACTGCAGTGCTATTCTGTAAAAATCTCACCGTGAAAACTAAGGTGAAGTGAGCTGTCATTCCAACTGATGTTAGAGATTGCCTCTATTGATAACTCACTTCACGCTCACTTCACCTAAGTTATCACAGTGAGATTTTTAGAGAATCAACTGGCTGGTTTGGTTTGGTTACTTGTCAGTAAGTGGGTAAACACTATAAGTATATCTAAACTTATATTGTCTATTTTCAAAACTCACCAACAACTCACTTGAAGGCAAAGTATCATCGCGCAGTCTTGTTACATTTAAAGTTCGGTTAAAACATTTTCCTTCTAAATGCAGGGAACAAATAAAAATATGTTTGGTTGTAATATTCAAAATTTCATTCCTAAGTATATCCAACCACTGTTTTTTTCTTTCTTTGCATGTTGGCAATCTAAAATCATAAAAAAGAAATCGAGTTTAAATAATATTCACCTGTCGCTAAGTTATCGATATATTGAAAATAAAAACCGAAACTCTATTTACTATGACGAATGATTTTCTTAAAAAATCACTTAATATTGATAGTAAAACAGTAAATGATTACAGAAAAGCAAATTTATCTTTATAAAGTTTCCCACAAATAGCAAAATCTTTCAAAATAATAGAAAAAACAAGATATTTTGAATGAAATCGGTTACTTACCTGTGCAACGTTAAATTGGGATGTTTTTGTTACTTTTCATACGGCAGCCTAACACACTGCACTTACCCATAATAAATGCAGTATTAAGCAAGTTCAAATACTATAAACAAGCACAATTTTCGCCTATTAACACAAAATTGTCGTCAAAACACTGAAACAAACAAGTCGCGATGACAGCTGATGTACTTGCTGTTGGCTGTGACAAAACATGGCGACCGGCCGTAGTGAGATATTTTGTGACGTCACTAAGATAATGTTGGTAATGATAAAAGTACTGTTGTCCTTTTTTACTTAGGATTACCCTCGTAAGTTAAAAGGAGATGCTGATATGTCAGTAACTATGCCGTCGAAATACATCACATACCTATAACTACTGATCGTTTTGCCGTGTCCTTTCTTTTTTCCTTAGTCTGAGATTACCTTTGATGTCATGTATTGTAATGTGTCCGTACAAATGAATTATTTCATAGTTAACTCTTTATTGTTTATTAATTCCACGCCTTTATAACAATTTATTTGCTTATACTTAATGCATACTAAATACATTCACGCCATTGTTTGTATAGCAGTCAGGCTATGGGTCGATTGTCCATGCAAAGGTATGTTCTTATTACATGCGTCCTTTTATGTTCAGGTTTAGACTGTGATGTGCCAGTCAAATGTTCTTTAAATTCTTTCTAACAATGAGCAAGCCAACCGAATCCATAATCGTACCTTCTCAATGTGAAAGTGCGTTGCCTTGAAGACATAACAAGAATTATTCTTTAAAGTCTGCCTCGTTAGTCTAGTTACCGCAAGCGCAACTGCTGAGCATGAGGTCCTGGGTTCAATTCCCGGGTCGAGCAAAGTTTTATTGGGTTTTCCACTTGGTATTTCTCAGGAGCAGCTCGGAGCCTGGATTTGTGCCCGCCTGATAGCAACAGGCTCGCCCCCTGTAGCATGGGATTTAAACATAGCTGTCGAAATGTGGTGTGTGTGATGTTATGCTATTCTAGTTTTCTTAAGAGAGAAGAGAGACTTTTGAAAAAGCCTAAATAAAAAGTTGTTATTCGAGGTTTGGCCTATTTCCTCCTCCAATATTGGAGCAATTTAAAAGATATCTCATAAACTGATTACGAGAGATATATAATGTGTCCCTATGTTTTTCTTTTTTTAATAATAGTTGTCAAATTTGTACACTAGGCCTCTGTTGACAGCGGTTTAAATAGGCATTTTATGAGGGTTCTAGTGCTTCTAAAAATAATGTATCATCAAAAAAGAAAACATAGGGACATACAAGTAGTTAATATTTATTATTCTGTAAAGACCATTACTTTATATGGTCATTAACCAGCAGGCCAATTCTGCTATTTTAAAACGTTCAAAATCTAGTCGCAGTTCCATCTCGGCGACAAACAAATGTCAAAAACTTGTCAAAATGTAGGGAAATTTGAAGTATTTTTGACAGATTGAGACTGAGATCAGACTGTGAACGTTCTTAAAAATTACGAGAATTGCCCCTCAGAAAGAGTACAGGCGAGAGCGTTTCTATGGAGAAACGACCCCCGCATTAGTAATACTTATCTGGTTTATAAATTATATGATGTAAGAGAAAATTTTATACAAAAATTAAAGAAATATGATAGCAATGTATTATGAGATACTGGTATTTATTTACCGCAACAGTGATTCTGAAAAACTGTATTCTCATTCGGATATTGTACAAAAATACTGGATAGATTTCAGTTGGGTCTTCACGGACATTTCATAACCTCCAACAATGGAATAAGTCAAGCAGCGAAGCTTCTGAAATATATTACTCTCCAAACATTTTGAACATGACTTGTTCTATTTAAAATATAATATTTTATATTCTACGGCATTGCAGTTAATATTATGTCCTTCGTTAAAAAATGTATTAAAACTACTGTGTCACCGGCACATAAACACGACGGACGAAAAAGCTACAACAATTTGCTTTTTATCTATTTCTTGCAATGAATAGCAATTTGTGCTAAATTTCGTAGCACTAACTACGGTAATTCGTAGCACTTACTACGGTATTTCGTAGCCTCGTAGCTGTAGCTATTGTCTTCGAATATTTGCCTATTAGTAGGCTGTTACAGGTATAATAAAGGTGCTATATGAAAGAAAAGTACTTTTATGTTTACGGTTACGACGAACACGTGGTATTTCCACAAAGTAATATGTGACCTGTAAAAGGGTCACAATCTAATAATGTCTCACTCTATTTTGTATGCCAAGGGGCGTAAAGGTGTCCTTAGTCCCTGTACTTGTTGTTTACTTTTTTTCAGTTAATTAGTAGACCGTGTGTGTCGTTATATGTTTTTCTGTCGGCCCGTCCCTGCTTCGCACGGTTTTTACGTTTTGATAATGTTGCAAACTCCTTGATTGTGTTGAACTTTTTAGAAGATTTTTATAGTTTTATTTTAATGATATTCTTTTTATTTATTCACTTGTATCTGTCAAAGGTTTGTGTTTGTGTTTCCAATTTTATGTTTTAATATTCATTTTTATTCACTAAAATCCTTTTAACACAACTTTAGTTTTATTTCATTCCATCAGCCACTAATACATACATTCCATTTCCATCGCCTTCAGATAAAATATAGAGATTTCTTTATTATTTGTAATATTATTATGAATATATGATACACATAAGTAGACCTTCCGGAATAAATTCATCAAAACCTATCGCGTAATTTATAAGAAATACGCAGTCACACAGACAGACACAAAAAGCGACTTCAATTGAAATATATATTATGATGTAGATACCTACATAAATTATTTATGTTTATGATTAATAACGGTTCTATAGTGTTTCGGGATTTGTAAACAAAAAACTTTATAAGCCGTAATGCGTTAAATAAAGGGGTCTTTACACCTCAAATTATGCTATTTTAGCACATATTTCGTAAACTTACGGCCAGTTTTTACATCAACAATTAAAGTAATCAGTCAAAGTATTGACTTTTACTTGACCGTTATTGATACTACGGCATATGTGTTTCTTCATTAAAGTAACAGCTAAAATACTGAAGAAACAAATTTAAGCGTTACTTTGACTTTCGTGACGTTACTTTGGCTGTTACTATTGATGCAGAAACTGGTCGAAAGTGAGATAAAAATATTACAAAAATACAATGTAATCCCTATAAAGACGTTGACGTAGGAAGGGGGAGGGTAGATCCTATAAGACGTAATTTTTCCTTACATCCCCACCCGCGCGAGTTTGTCGGGAGATATACAAATACCCGAGCGAAAGTCCCCTTTCTATCAATTTTGTTAGTTAAGCTCGAGCGATTTCTCTTTGACTGCTCGTCGGATATCGTGAATCATGTGGTTCTTATAGGATTGCATTATTGGTCGTTTTATGGGTTTGTGAATTTGGCATTTCGATTTTATTTATTTTATTATTTATGTAAACATACAGTAAAACACATAGGTACAGGTACGATCCGTACGATATAATTTAGTATTGAGTACAAAGGTACTTTTAAGGTTTTAGTATAAGAAGTCAAATCGAAATATTATGTTTTGTAACCATTTTGTTTTTTTTTTTCAAAATGGCGGCCACGCATAGAACCTATATGAAGCGATAGCTGACATTAATGCAAAAAGAAAACATAATAAGACAAACCCCGCAAAGTGTCACGTTTCATTTTGAAAAAAATCAAGATGGCGGGACAGTATCACAGAACAGATATTTATCTGTTCTGTGCTATGGAGTAACTGAATCGATTCCAATAATTTTTACACCATGATAAATTTCGTCCCAGAAATATTTAAAAAAGGTTATAAGTTGGACACCAATCGACACTACGTAATCATTATCGAGCACAAGACGACGATGCATGCGCGGGCGGCGCGCGGCTGGCGCGCGGCGGCCCCGTGCGCCGTGCGGAGAGCATGTTTTTGTACGGACAACTAGGTAATATAACAAGCTTATAACTTTTTGATTTGTCATGATACAGTTTTCAAATTTTGTACATAAATTCTTTACATAAAAATACTAGACAAGTGTTTCGGGTTTCGCATATTACTAAACTAATGTTGTATATTTCATTACGCCGGCGGCGACGCACGCTTGCCCTGGCTGGAGGCCTTAATTTATTGAGGCATCCACAGGCAGCCCGGTTAAGCAGACAACCTCATAGATTGAACTGCGAGAAGCCATTTATAAAAAAGAAATGTAAGAGGGCTCTTAAATTATATAATCCTTTAATTAAAATCCTTTCAAGAAAAACAGCTCTCTATCATTTGTTCTAAAACTACTAATTAAGTGAAGTGTCTATGTAGGTTATCTTAGTGCTTAGTTGACGACGATGGTACTGTAATAAAAACTTCTAGTTAATTACTACTTAAAGGTGCTTGCAGAACTGCTAGGGGCACATTATGTAGGTACTGTTTGGCATAGGGAATTAAGTTTTATTTTTGATTAATTGTGTGAATCCGGCTTCGCTCACGTAATATATTTAGACCAAAATACTAGCCAGAACATGAATCTGAATTACAAATTAAATAGGTAACAGTAGAGTGGTTTTCGAGTTATGAACGTACCAAACCAACTACCAATTATGGTGGGCACACATATGTGAAACGTAACATGAAATGTAATGTATTTACATTGAAGCGAACATCCCGTCTAAATAGTATATGCAATGCAAAATGAAATGTAACACAACATCAAGGCAAAAAATCTTTCGCGTTCTAAATATGTAAGAAAGTTTGCAATTTTACTCATAAAATATAGCCAAATATGTAGTTATAGATACGCTCACAAGGATACCTAAAATATAGGTATTTATAATTAGAGCATCTTTTAATATTCTGCTGCAGTGCCAAGGAAAATATAGAAAAATTGCACACGAGGGAAGGTGTATTAGAGTTTATTTTTAACTCAGCTTATACGTAGTCCACCGCACAGCTTTTATAACTTTATGTCCCGAGGTGCGCTTAATACATTTTAAAGAGGTACACTATTACTAATTACTTTACTATTAGGTCCTTACTTATGAAATTGGCATTTTATCGAACTGGCCACTTTGATCTCAAATATCTGGCGTTTTGAGCGGACCCTAGATGATCATGCGGCATGACATGCGTTACGTGCTGTCAAGCATGTATGACCGTTTAATGGGGATCCACACGCAAAGCTCAGCGAAGATGTCGCCAGCGGCGCGATGGCTGCTGTCAAATCATTTTCGCTTTGTTTACGTCAGTTTCATCGCTATTTTTTGTATTGAAACCGGTCCACCAAAGTTATCGATAACTTGTATTATACCTGGAAGCTTAAAGAACAGCTTATCGATTCTGTAAAAATCTCACCGTGATAACATAGTCATAGGTGAAGTGAGCGTGAAGTAAACTATCAATGGAGGCAATCCCTAACATCAGGTGAAATGACAGCTCACTTCACCTTAGTTTTCACGGTGAGATTTTTACAGAATAGCACTGCTGAAAGACGAACTAAAAAACCATTTCTTGCAAGGTATAACCATTTCCCACTTTTTTACAGTTATATTTTTGGGAAATAAATGTACACCGTGGTTAGTACATCCTGGTACAGCACACAGAGGCATTATTGAGAAATTTAAAAATAACTGAATGATAGGTTACAAAATGTATGTAAGTGACAGCTTTTAATGTTCCTTTTATTTTTCATCTTGCAAGCTATGACTGACATGCGCGCATGATCGTCTTCAGATCAGCATGTCATGCAACAGCTCAGTTCGTTCGAAACTGCGTCAACCATGGAAATAGACAGCGGATCGCCGAATCTCGACGATGACAATGGGAATGTGACCGCAGATGCGAAGGAATTCGTCCTGTTATTAAAATCTGATCTATGCATAAAGATTGTCCAGAATTCGTGTGTCTTCTTTTTGTTTTTTTCTGCGCAACATAGCACAAGAAAAAATAAATCTGCCTTTGACAAAGACAATTCCATACCAGCGCAGAAGACCTCTTCACTGTCTATCTATTGACTGAATAAAATTATTAATACCAAGCATAAGAATTTAGTAATTCTGCATGATGGACCCGCAATGGGTTCTTCATGCAGCATGATAAATCACGTAACTAACGCATGTCATGCCGCATGATCGTCTAGGGTACACTTTAGGAATTTCAAATTCAAATTTATTCCAAATTCAGGTTTTTGTATTTATGTTTCGAATTTAGGGATTCATTTGTTTTGCGCCATTGTATTTATTTTTCAACAAACTCTCGTCCAGTGCTGCGTTACATTACTCAACCCTCACAATAACGAGGGGGTTTTGAATCGTATCGTTACTTGTGAAGAAAAATGGATCCTGTACAATAATCGGAAACGCTCATCATAAATGGTTGAACCCAGAAGAACTGACCAAATCCTGCCCCAAGCGAAAGTTGATTCAGAAAAAGGTCCCGGTAAGTGTCTAGTAGAACAGTGTCGGTGTCATCCACTACAGCTTCCTAAGATCTAGCCAGAAGATTACTGCAGATCTGTATTGTAAACCATGATGGAAACGCTAGCCGTTAAACAACTGAGGCTGGCCAATTGCTGTAACCCACTGCTGATTCAGGACAACCCTATACCAC
This sequence comes from Globia sparganii, assembly GCA_949316385.1. Classification (NCBI taxonomy): domain Eukaryota; kingdom Metazoa; phylum Arthropoda; class Insecta; order Lepidoptera; family Noctuidae; genus Globia; species Globia sparganii. Next base: position 16,186,415 of record OX438663.1, on the reverse strand, counting down.
ACACTGCACAGCAGGCGGTCGCTACATTATAAGAGCTGCGATTGGAATGTCTCCGACACCCACAATACTATAAACACAACATACATAAGGGGCAATTCTCGTAATTTTAAGAACGTTCACAGTCTGATCTCAGTCTCAATCTGTCAAAAATACTTCAAATTCTCCTACATTTTTGACAGTTTTGACATTGATTGTCGCTGAGATGAGATTGCGACTAGATTTCGAGCCTTTTTAACTACGAGATTTAGCCTTCAGGTTATTATAGGTAGGTTGGCATGGGAATGAACCACGTGTTCAGCCCACCTGTCGGTGCCTCATTGAAGGAACAGCCTAACTGTAGGTATGTAGCTACAGTTGGTTGCAAAAGTATTGATCCGTTCGTATTAACAGTGTTTTTTTCATCAGCAATCTATTTTAAGCTTGATTTAGCTTTGTAAAAGATAATGAAAACGTGAAGGCTGCTGGAGCATTTGGAAAACAATAGTCACAGAGATCAAACAGAGGACTAAAGAAACAGGTTTATATAAAAATATCTTCTTCTCAGAGACTAATGTTGACTAACATAATTATGATGCTACTTTTTTCGGATAACACTCGTCTCATTTTTCGTATAGTAAGAAATTGCCGCTCTTAATCGTACCAACACTGAAAACTATTAACAGGCAAGTTGCAAAAAGACCTAAATAAATAGACGACATTTTTCACAGAGTAAAAATTAAACGGAAAAGCTTTAGGAAAATTGTTTAATTAAATCCGTATTCGTTCTCGAATACAATACAATAATAATATTCGCTTATTTGATTAAACAGCAACGGTTTGCGGTTCATAACGAATTACCTTTGGCTTTGAACACAATTTAATTGTACACCGTAGGAATGTACAACGCAACAACTTATTAATTCTCTACGTGTCGAGCAGATTGTCTTATGAATATGAGTAAACTAACCAGCACCCTCCCCTGCTTTCAGAAAACTTCATAGACTAGTTCATGATATGAATAATCCTATTCAAATTATGAAGATACTCGTATATCGGAGGAGCAGAATATAAATCGCTGGAATATCTCATATGAGTTACAGCACGCCACGTGTTCGTTTTTCTCTGCCAGCATTTTTATTATTAACCGAGAAAATTTACGCTTTGATTGCTGGCAATAAAAGTTAAGTCCTATAAATGACGTCATTCGAATAAGACCTACCAATAAAAACTTCCATTCTCACTGTATGTGGCCATGGGCAATTATTGTAAGAATAAATCTATGCGACCCACACAATGGACAGTATTGTGATGTATAAAATAGTAATTACTCGGTCAAAATGTTTATTCTTTGTTGAAACTCGGTTGGGAGTGCCATAGATTTGAATCATTCCAAATATCGTTTACAAGCTCGTTTTGAAATATTCAAAACACGTACTAAAGCTTTTTACATATCTCATTTTGAACAAAAATTGCAAATCCATGCCTCTAAGTTAGAAGCTACATATTGCAAAATGTCGACAGTGTATATCGATCGTATGTTAAACAAGGTTATTGCGGTTAAGTGTTGGATGGGTCACTGTTCTTTACACATTGACACCCTTAGATCGTTGGAGAGCGGGTCAAGCTCCTTGTCCGGGTCACCTACGAACCCACTAGTTTGACAACAAGTATAAAGTTACAGTAGGTACCTACAGTTGCAACTCAGCCGCGCCTTTTTTCTCAAAGAGTTTGGCAAAGGTATATTCCCACGTTTTGCCAGCTGTACAGTATAAAACATAGTATACCTACATTACCTACCTACTGACAGTTTTAGTGGAAACTTGAAAAGGCTGGTTTTCGTCGGACAAAAATAAAAAACAATACTTACTTAGGTATCTAAGGGTATCTACACGTCTAGCCTCCGTTCCGTACTAGCCAGCAAAGCGTAGATATATATTATTATGTGTGTGTTTCAAGATAGTGACAAAACAGGCAGTAGCTCATGCTTTTGTCAGTCTGATAAATTATACAACATTTGCGATCTTTGTGGCAAATGATTATGACAATAAAGCCGCATTTCCTCTAGGCAACATTTGGCGCGCGACACGTGACGCTCAACATGTACGGCAACGCTGCACAACAGCGCGCGACGTTGCCAGCTGGCGCGCAACATGACGCGCGGCTTGTTGTTTGTTGCATCGTTAGTTGAGCATCAATTATTGTTGTCGAGTGGAGACGTGACGCGCAACAATGTCCGTAGTATAAAATTATAACCACTGCCGCTGAAATCAATACAAGTTCCTCTGGCGACATGTTGTCGACGATTGACGTAAAGTAGTAGATGCGTAGACACTGACAGACAACGTTGTTCAACAAAAGTTCCGCGCTGACTTTCACCATGTTGGGCAACTTGTTGCGCAACATGTTGCGCGTCAATTGTTGCCTAGTGGAAACGCGACTTTTAAAGGTGACTAGAAAGGTTTTGCTCATGATCAGTAGTAGGTATGACTTACGGAGTGCAGTCTTCTAGCGGCGTCGTGTATGGAGAGTATGTGAGTGATCTTGTACTTGTCCAGCTGCACCGTGTCCTTTGAGTCCCGGTAGTTGCCCACGTACAGACCGGGGAGCACCTGCAGACAAAACACGACGTTACAAGTAGGAGTTTTTTCTTGCGAATTTGCTTATTATTCTAGGCATTCACAAGATTTCGATCAATATCTAAAGTTACAGAATTGTTAATCTGTTATCATAGATTCAGAACATAATTCTGGCCTCCCCCTCTGCCTGCCTGTTGAAACTTGTCTTTGTTTGTTTTATAACCGATGAAAAATTCAGGGGGTCCAGAACATAGAAATATTTCTATGGTCCAGAATACTGTTTATTACATTGAATTTTATTTTAATGGGTAACAAAGTCAAAGTGGATAACATTTTATTCAAAGATATTTTTATTTCATGCCAATAGGTACGAGAGGAGAATGTCTATCTTTACCTATGCACACGTTTTGACAAGCCGTTGCTATTTTTAACAAAAATAAAAAAACAGCAGGGTATTGTATAGGGTTCTACTGTATAGCATTCGAATTTCATCGGTAATGCAAAGCAGCTGCAGGTTCAATTTGCCTCCTGTAGGTAACCTACCACCCTATGAAATGCTGCATTTCAATCAGTATGCAATATGGCCGCCATGCGTCAGCGTCCATATTTAGTTCGGTATTCAATCAACCCATCATGTAAATATTCATTTTATTTACCAACCGACATACATATTCATTTTCGAACTGGAACACACAAAACAAACCTCATCATAATACTTCATACAGAGCCAACATTCGTTTTGTTAAGCAATCATATCTGTTCAGTATCTAATCAATCACAGGGTGGAATGAGTTTCAATCTAAAATACATTAACTTATTGTTATTGAAATGGGTATCTGTTGTATTCATACATAGATCATGCTTTCCGCCCAACTTGTTATTTTTGTGTTTGTGTTCTTCCTCTGCGTCATCTTTACAGCAAATAAACGTTTTTTCTTTCTTTCTTATATGTACAGTCTGTTGTCAACATTATCTGACCCACCCTAAAAACAAACTAATTTGGACCTTCTACCTGTAACATTAAGGTTTATTCAATTTATATGAGCTTCGTAGACAAGTGCTCGAGGACTCGATGAACAAATAAAATAATAATACTGACACGCCAATTTGATCTTTATAACGTTAGAATTAGGTAATAATATGTTATAACTACTTGTTATAATGTAATTAATGTAATAGCTTATTATAATAATTGCGTTCAAGTGATTTTGGTCTCGTGGTCTGTGTATAAGACTGAGAAAAACAAGTTGCGAGATCAAATCCTGCGGCAAAGATGTTGTTTTGCTTTCAATTTAGAATTTATTGCAAAAGTATTTCTTTTATTATTATAAAGAACTATAGACGGATAATCTTCAAATATAAACTATCTAAAATGGTAATATTTTCGCATAACTTGTAATAAGTGGGTAGTTGAAAAATAAATATTCGTTTGTAAATAAATAAAACTAAACAACTGCAAGTTTTAAATGTTTATTATTTTATTAAAACACTTAGGTAAGATAAAGTAAGTAAATGCTCATAATATATTTCCAAATTAATAGGTATACATTTTATATTAGTATGCCATAATCAATTCTAACCATTTATAAACATTAAAAAAGGCATGCTTATGCTTAAAAGTTTGTTATCGAGAAAATGAATTCATCTGTGAAATGCTTTACTCTCAACCAAGTTGTGTTTGTTTCGGACTTCCGTTGTGTCCCAATTTAAAACCATTTGACCCCATAGCTTTTCTATAGGGTTCAAATCAGGACTGTTAGATGGCCAATTAATAACTGTCACACCTTCTTGAGCAGCTAACCAATCCTGCACAATACCTGCACGGTGAATGGAGCAGTTATCGTGCATGAAATAAATATGTGATGTTGGATAGGCAATTCGCACAGTCGGCCGCATGATGTCACACATAATCTCCAATCCGGGACTTATACTTGATGGCTTTTGCTCCTGGACGAATCCGCTGAATATTTCCATCGTTTCCATAACGTCTTAGCCATGGTCTGACCGTACTTCTCTAAAACAAAAAAAAAAAAATTTTGGAACCGTCTAGGTAACTTGTAAGGAGTGAATGTAATGGTAAAATAGCCAACTACACGTTCATTAATCACAATCAATCAAATAAAATAGGAATAAAAAAAACACTTACTGCTTTATTAAGTCGACGACCAATCTCTCTAATTCCAACATTCTGCTCATGTAAAAATATGATTTTATGTTTGGTATAGTCATTAAGTTGCGACATGATGCGTTTATACACCAAATTGCTTAAAAATACTTAACGAGATATGTGAAACGATTTACAAGTGTGTGTGCGCAGTCACCGCTATTAGGCGTAGTGTAACTTTTGTCACTTAGATGAATTTATTATCTACCTCACGAAGCTAATATATGTATGTTTTACTTCGTATCCAACCATTCTTGGTAAATATAAATTCTGTGAACTTAGTTTTTTTAATTTACCCACCTGTTTACAAGATAAGTTATTAGGCGTAAATCATATTGGTCGTTCTTTAATAATGTAAGATAATTGTAGAAATGAAAACAAATTTAAAAAGAAACTGATTAGGTGGACTGTGCTTTCGAACCCACATGTTGTTCGTCGCCAATCCAGCGTCAAACCTCTAAGCCACAAGAACTTGTTGGGAATATGCGAAATTAAAGATTCGGTTGTAATTATGTAGTGTGACTTATAAGCTTTCAACTTTAATGTGAACGAGATAATGATTAAAATAGCTTAACAAAATGATATATAATGCCGGTGGCACCGACAATGTTGGGTGGGTTTACCTTAACGTTACGTGTTAAAGATCAAATTTGCGTGTCTGTTTTGTTATTGTATTAAATTTGTTCATCAAGTCCTCGAGCACTTGTCTGATAAGCTCATATAAATTGAATAAACCGTAAAGTTACAGGTAGAGGGTCCAAATTCGTTTGTTTTTAGGGTGGGTCAGATAATGTTGACAACAGACTGTACGTGCTATATTACCATAGTAAATAAGTACTTGAAACGTTTGTTTATCTTTTCTCCGAACGCCGCGCGCCGGAGTATCTCTAGAATAATTATAGGAATTATACAACGTGTAACGTTAAATGCGCAAAACTTCATACACCCCAATTAGAGCATTGAGTTAAAAGCATAATACAATGACCAAAACAATTTTTTTTTAAAGCTAGCTATTTTTATTAAGAAAGTCGTGTTGACCCTAGCATTAGTTTATGCATTCAAAATTGAGTCTTATTGCTTTAAAATAAGACTTAATATTCTTTGGCCCAATCGGCGGATAGTATGGCAAAATAATTTTGGAAAAAAAAAAACTATATTAAAAGTTACTGAAATCGATTCAGTAGTCAATTATGAACAAACTATTTTCAGGTTTTGCGCATTTAACGTTGTATAGTGCATTCCTAATAAGCATTAGGAATGCACTATACAACGAGTACGTGTTGGGTACAGTGGGTGGGGTTAAAATAGGTACACCGTAACTAAGCAGTTACGGTGTATTTTAAGAGAGCGGCAGAATACAATTAAGGGCGAATTCCACAATTTTTTTTTATACCAGAATAAGTTTTATCCTGAGAATAAATTTTTAATGTTTTGACAGTTTTTCCATACTAGATCTGTCAGTTTGGTGAAATCACACTTTCACGGTAGTACAAAAACCCATAATAACCGTGCGTCGCGATGTAAATCGACCCTAATTGCCATCGTGATTATGGGCCAGTTAGTATTACAGAGACAGAAATGTTAGGGTGCTAACAGGCTGTTGACTTATTCCAAAATCTTAGTTTCAAAAATGTATATATTGTAACTGAAAAATGTTCGTAAGTTGATGGACGGTAATTTTGGACGTTAAGGCGCTGCCCAAATGTATGACACCGTAAAACGCTGTGTTTTGTCAGACAGTTACGCGGTACATATTACATGCCAGAAAAAAAGTGTATTGTGAAAATGTTCAAAGAAAAGACTTATTCGAAAATATTTCATAAAAGTAAAACATATCAAACAATAACGCAATCGTAAAACAGAGCTCAAAAAATATTTTTCATCGCATAACTCTCAAAATATTGAGCGGAAACTATCATAATTTATCTACCTAATGATATTAAAGGAAATAAATACCTAAAAACTATTCCACTGAGCCCTGCATTTATTTTTGAATTTAATTAAAACAGCAAAATTACTTTTATTTTGATGGTCATTCGATTCAAGTCATCAAACGCATCGCTGCTTTGAACCTTATGTTGCCGCGATGCGCTATAATTTGTCAATCACTTAAAAATTATCACGCCATAATATCATACGTTATTGTAAAGAACGAACGCTCATGATTACGAACGCTTTGAAAGAACGAACGAAAGAAAATTAAGTTAATTCAGTTATTTTACAGTCAACAATAAGCTAACAACTTAATGTTGAGAAATGGCTCAGTAATTATGCTCATTACAACATAATAATGAATATTCATAGCCCTTGTATTACAATGATTGCAAACTGAACCGCCGACTCGACTACATTGGCGAGAAATAACTTTACTGAAATTGGGAAACTTCGTCTTCGATGTAAATCTTATTTTTGCTACAAAAGGTCGTGGCGTGGTAAGAATGTTTCAGGCTCTCAACGGTCTCAGAATAATGAAATTTGCTTTCTTGAGCGATGCTTTACATGATTTAAAAGGCTTATGTTATGGAAATATTTGGGGAATTTATAAATTGCGGGGGTAATAAATTCGGAGCGGGTGTAGCACGTATTTTGGGAGACCGCGGCGACGCGACGCCTCGTTTTCTAGTTTAAACATCTCTATGAATTTATATGTATATCCATTCGAAATACTACAGTGTTATAATAAAGTGATCGCTAACTAGATTATAAAATAAAATAATCTATCAACCTATGACCATAGGTACACAAGTTATCTACGATATGATCATACATAAATAAGATTACCTATCTACGAAGCCCAGTAAAAGTTATTAAGTTATGCATTTTTGCTTCGTATTTATAAGGTTTCAAAAATCATTGCACATTCGTTGGATATTTCAATTCTAATAAAAAGCGATGGACTCAGCTGGATAATTCCGGTTTCGAAATGCAGTGACAAGCACCGTTATTTCGTATACAATCGGGCACAGCGAGATCGTAATCAAATCAGTCTGTTCGGTGAAAATTCTGTCTCTGCAATTTGGTTTCTTGTAAAGTATTGGAGCGGGAATTTAATTGGCTCGTAAACTAGAATTTGTGCCAAAATGACGACACAGGCACTTGCAGTGATACACGGAACAGTTACGATTGGATAATGTCCTAGTTTATGGTCATTTTGGACTGAAAACTGTAATAAAATGTTATTGAATCACACAATTGAGACTGTGGCGGCGATAGGGGCGTAAAAGTTTAATAATATTAATATGCCTAAATAATTTTTTACGAGTATCGTCTGGCATGGGTCGATGATTTCTCTTTTTTATACCATAATTTGTTAATATTATCTCAGATTCTAAGTTGTTATTTTAAGCTAGAACTGAGTAAATTTTTGAGGTATTAAATGTCCAAAGCACGCGGGACGTGACCTATCTAATGAATACTAAACGACGTCATAAAATGTGTAGTGGGAACTGTGTTACAGGCTTTTTTTTTTTTTTTTTTTTTCCAGGATGGGAAATCATCGAATGACCCCTCCCGCTCTGGGTGGAGCAGAAGGGAGTGTCAGACTCTTACTGACTAAAACCCACCCGTGTTCCTTCCTTAGCCCTTTGTGTTCCGGGGTAGCGGTAACCCTTTCGGACAATCCCGCTGCCCCGGCAGTGTTACAGGCTTAACGTGAGAAGTTCATAACAATTGACTTGTGGCCAAGTCTCTTGACAGGGTTGACCTTTTACTACCAAGCTTACTATCGAGGGCAGAGGTACTTAAACAATTTCTCCTATATTTAGTGTTAGACTAGATTTGGCAAACGATTTTGTTCATAATATAAATGCTATTAGGATGATATACTCTTCAAGGCCTATTGAGCTACCTCCAGATAAGCCATGCTCGTGTTTTCAGTTTTGATTTAATTTTTAAATTGATATGGGCAATCTGTATGGGGTTTTTAAATTTGTATGTTTTTTTTTTGTGTTATACAGTGGTTATCCGGGAAAACTGAAATATAACGCAAACGGTAGAGGAAGTTATTTTGTATTTTTTCTTCTTGCTGATTGACTGCGTAACTTTTCCTGTGAATGCAAACGGGCAGAAACTATCTCGTGTATAAAAGCTGATGCACAAAAGCCGAGAAAACTGTTATTCAGAAAATGTTACGGAACTATGCGCAGATGCGTCGGCTTTATGGCGGGACTGGAGTCAACAAAGCGAACAGGTAGGCAATATGTCTGCGGCATCGCGATTCATAGCCTGACTCTCGAGTGACAGCTGGGCCGGCTTTATTACACAGAAATACAGGCATGCAGGGGATGAAAATTTACCGGGTTACAAGATACCGAAATATGGATTTTGACTTATGAAGATTTTGACATGCAAATTTTGGCTTGCTTGCACTACCAATCACTAAATGTGTTTAGCGCTAAACATACCTATTTAGAACATCATTATGACTCTGTCAATTTCAAACGATTCACAGAAGCATCTGCACGATGTTTTATATTTGTTTGGCGCTGGTTTGTGGTGAAGTGACTAAGACTCAATTACAACTCGGTATACGTACCTACACCAGAGCAACAATAGATTGTCTCCGTGAGGAAACTCTAGGGCAACAAAGGCGTCTCGAAATTCGAATTTTCTTACGTTTTTTGCAATTTGAAGGTCGTGGTGTCAGGTATGTTAATTAAAATATGATTCACGACCGTACCAAATATTTATTTAGGTATAGAATTTAATTATAAAAAATTAAACATCATGAATACATATCTCTAAGGTATATATTAAATATTATAACCTATTGCATTACTTGTTCATGAAATTATGACATGTGAGGCCACTTCTAACCTAAGGAATTGTATAGCTGCTACTAATGATTAAAATTCTGTAAATACATACTTGTTTCGCTCGCGAATCATATTTTAATCAACGTACAATCTGACACAGGGGGTCTACTCCCTAAGCACGAAGTCCGTCGTTTCGGCCTTCGTTACGGGCGTTTCCTACTCCCTATCACCGACGGACGGATGATTCGTTCGGGGCCCGAACGAAGAATGAATGCCACACCGATTTGACAGTTGTCCCTACTCCCGATGTGTTTTTGCCCGTCCGAACAGTTGAACTTGACAATGGTTTCGGCGGATAGTTATGTCAGTTGATACGACATCAAAATAGTTCTCGTGCTGTAGACGAAAGTTACCAGTTTATAAGATCCTAACTATGGCTGCTTGTTTAATTATTGAAGAAGCTTTACAGGAAGAGTTTAGACAACGTCGATATTATTTACGCCTAAATTTTAGATTGTTTTTCAGGTAAAATTATCATTGCCTGCTGTGTTTTACACAATATATCGGGCGGGCTTAGAAGCACCTACCCTCAGCGAGGAAGACCTGCAATTAGAGCGCAATAGACAGGGAGATGTGTCTACCTCTATAGCTATGGCGATATCCTCTCCTCAAGCTCATCAGCAAAGGCAAAGAGCGAGAGACATTAGTGCAATTGCTGGAAAAAAATAGGAAGTTATGCAGTCTCACAAGAAAACTTTCCAAATAAAACATAAAATGCATAGGATATTTGTATTTATATTATTGATTAGGGTATTTATTTTGTGAACTTTTTTATTTTCCTTACAGGACTTAATGGGTGTTGGGACTGGTGGAAAACAGACATACATAAGTACATAAATATACGCTGATAAACACATTACCCTCCTTTGCATCGCGCAGTCGGGTAAAAAGAGACAATGTTTCGGGATTTTACCATTAGAGTTTAGTACATACTAGGTTTTGCCAATAACGGTTGATATATATTGGATTTTTTTGGAATAAAACAATTAAACAATCTTTAATCATTTATTTCAATTACCTATCAGTCAAAACATTACATATTTTAAATTATTCTCATTTTATTATCATTTCCTCAGTGGATGTAGAGGCTTGTTCCTGGGAAAGTGGGTCAGCAGGTGTAGCAGCATGGGTGGGTGAGGTGGCGACTGGCTCTCTTACAGGTGGAAGCTGTACAACAAAAACTGAATGTCATTGACGGATACAACAAAAATATATACTTAATTGTGCACTTATCCGTAATTTAATATTATTTAATAAAAAAAAAGGCACGGGAAAGACTCCATACACATAATTATAAATACAATGTTGCTTTTAATTCTTTACCTCTGAAACAAGCTTACTATCATAAATTATAAATGTAATTCTTACCAATTGAAAAGCTGGCACTCTTGATTCGGTTTGCGGCTCTCCGAAACCCTCTCCCATTATCGGTAGTATCTTCAATTCCACTTGGGAGAGGGTTGGTGCTACCGATGGGCCTCCACCTGTAACACTTGCTGACCTTCTGGCAGCTCCAGCCGCTTTTTTAGCAAGATGTTTTTTGTCAGACCACACCTAAAATTTGAATATTTGGTTAATTTTATAAAGCAATATAAAAACCACTATACTCGTAAGTACTCCTACAGATAAGTATTTGGAGGATGACTGATTATCATTGTATTCACTTTACTGATGACAAATATTGACGAGTAATGTATTAAACTCACCCTTTGCCACTGCTCGACGGACTAGTGCAACTTCCCATTGAGTTAAGGGAGTTGCACAGGTTTTCCCACAGCCGTTTTGAGTGAACTCTTCCGTCGTCGGCACCCCTCAATAATCCGCGAGCCAATTCTTGGTTCTCACCCATAAAATCGAGAAGGGCCTCAATTTGCCCATGTGTCGCTGCAGCGGTTGGGGCCGTTTTACACGACAAAAAAGCTAATAAATATGAATATTGAAAATATTAAAACTTCTCGGCTAACAATTTGACATTTCATTTGAAAATTCCCTTCAAAAAGTAAACAGGCAAAGGTATCAACAGAATGATGCCGGTTTTTTTTTTCTAACGACAAAAGTATTAATTTTTGTTTACTAAGTTAGAAAACTACAAAATAAGTAAACCGGTAATCGACCGGTAAAATAGCGCAACTATCGCCATACGTCTTTCGTTCACGAATATTGTCTATGATTCCGTTTGAAACTGATGAATCCGAAATCGTTAGGGAGTAGGGTTCATTCCGACGTATCGGACTACTGTCGGACGGGCCCGTTACCTCGTTGACGGACTTAGGGAGTAGACCCCCTGATCTGAAAATTACAAAAAACGTAATAAAGTTTGTTGTTTACTATTTAAAACAAGGCTTCTTAGTTCTTCTTTATCAGAGATGTGTTTGCAACAAAATGAGAGATTTTGTACTTGAATTTATTTATTTTGAATAGGGCCCTTATGGGGTTTAGGGACCAAGTTGAGAAGTTATCGTACTTTGACCTTTAGGAGTGTTTCGCAGAGCTCCTTTACTTTAGAGTCCCTTTGGGGCACTTGGACCCCTTACTATAAAGGTATTGGTTGAGAATATCTAGTTTTAAGACCTTCCAAGATCGAATATTTTTAGATGATCGGTGAATACAAAACGAAGATGCGTCCTTAGCAGTAACTACTCCCCTACTAAATTACAGATACCTATTTCCTTATTATATTACAGATACCTACGGAGAAATATCAAACCACCTACCTAGTTACCTACTTGCCTTCTTTTCAGCGAGTCGGTAATTATCTAAATAGTTTCAGCTGAGAACTTAGCTACGTTTACTTTAGTTTCTAGAGCATTATATTACTGTGTGCCAAGAAAAACTTGGTGAATTCGCGTGACTGATCATAGCGTGTGACACTGTGGCACATATGTGAGATGACACTTGTCGTTCAAACCAGCCGGTCTCACTCACAATTTTGCCTGCTTACCGAATAAAAAAGTTATAAAAATAAAGGTCTTTACGGACGAAGTTTTAAATATAAAATCGTAACGTTGGCCCCGATTCTGTTGTTCACAAACTAAACTATTTTTTTAAGTTCAGTGCATCTTTTTCTTTCTATTTCATTAAGAAAAGCACAGAAGATAAATATTAGTTTAGTCCTGTCAAATTAGTCAGCGCCTGACGTAAATTGACGTATTTTTAGTAGCCAATTTTTTAATCACGTATAAACTTGTCTATGGATTATGTAATTTGACAGGACTAAACTAATATTTATCTTCTGTCCTTTTCATAATCAAATATAAAGAAAAAGATGCACTTAACTTAAATTAAATTTAGTTTGTGAACAACAGAATCGGGGCCATTGTTTCCCTTGGAAGTTTCGGTATAAAATATAGTAGGTATAAATCAATCATTTATTGGCTAAACGCCAAAGCCAGAGCATTACTGTTGAAACATAAAAAAAGTAATCGCGCTTATACCCGCCCTCATAACACAAACTCAAACTACAAAATAGGCCTGACTGTAAATAGGTACCTACAATCATTTATTCTAGGGCACCATCAAAACAGTAATTTCGAATCCCTTCCGACAAACAAGGGATTGTTGTTTTTCTAGTGAGGTGCCCGCCATTGTAGGACAACCCCAACCTTTCCACCTGTTCAAATGATGCTAGATTTAATTCAGACCGCGTTTTCCGCTGTACCTACCATACAACGTTTTCCGTAAACGGAATACTTTCAACCCACAAAAGATACGATACAATCACTTCTGGTATCTTTTTTACGAGTACAATGACAATAGGACAGAGGTTTGGGGCTATTTACCGTAAGTAGACACGGATCGAAGAAAGCAGCAGTAAATATTTGCAAGATTTTTACAATAGGAATTGAGACTTGCAGTCTTATGAATAATTGAAACTAAGTAGCCTTTTTATAACTTTTTGAACCCTTATTATATAAAATTGTTAACGGAACGAAGGAGCCTGGATCTCACAAAGCAGAGAATCCTAGTGTGACGTCTAGGAATTCCATCCACTTGAATATAAACTTAGCAAAATATTTTTTTTTCTTATTCTTTTAAAGAGTAAAAGAACTTTGATAGATACTTAGGTAACTAGTACTTACAAGCGACTGCGAAACAAATTTGGTATCAGCCTTTGGTTCGTGGCAAAATTGCTTAGGTATTGCAGAGGTCATCTTGAAGACTTTGATCCCCAATTCTTATTAAGTAAATTGATATTTTATTTGCCAATAAAATGTCGAACGTCAACTTACTGACGTAAAATGTGAGTGCTTTTATAATAAGCTCAACGCTGCATCCACAGTAAATTATTTAAAAAAATATATTAATGTTTACTGAAAACGTTTGTCGAGTGTGTCAGCAAACATTTTTTGTAAATAAGGGCTCTTTCAAAAATGTTCGTCGCATTCAACGTTGTCGCTATTTTGACGAATTTCAAAGCATTTCGCGACGACCGCAAAATGTTGAAGCATTACAAAACAAACAAAAAAAATAAAGCTTCCCACATAACCGCAGCAAAAAAGTTGAGTTCAAAATTGAAGGCAGAAAAATGTTTTCAGCACATGTGGCGTGGAAGAAAACACCTACTTTTTTATTATACTTAGTACTTAGTTTTACCAAGTTTAATATAAGTAGCTCTCAGTGTTCCTTACATTTGTGCCATATTGCGAAAAATAATAGTCACCATATTATTAATCAAATCCGTAACATAAACTCATACATTCACTCAGTAGGTAGGGCAGTCATCTGCCTAGCCTTTTCCCAACTATGTTGGGGTCGGCTTCCAGTCTAACCGGATGCAGCTGAATACCAGTATTTTACATGGAGCGACTGCCTATCTGACCTCCACAACCCAGTTACTGGGTATAATACGATACCCCTTGGTAAGACTGGTTGTCAGACTTTTGGGCTTCTGACTACCCGTAACGACTGTCAAAGATCTCAAGTCGCCGCGGCCTTTGAAAATTTCTTTGCTGAGATTCCCGTATCGACGACTAAATCCCTCAACTCATCACCCTCCGCTGCAGAGTCTTTACTTAAAGAAAACGTTCCAGTTTGTGATTCTGATTTTTCTTTTCAATATGTCACTTGTAAAGATATTATTAAAACCTTTCACACGTTAAATGTTAAAAAGACCCCGGATCTATGGGGTAATTCTGTGGACGTTGCGAAGACGATTATAAACATTGTTGCACCTACTCTAGCTGTTATTTTTAATAATTGTATTGACTGTGGTGAGTTTCCTGATCTTATGAAATACAGTAAAATAATACCTTTGTTTAAATCGGGTAGTACATCAGACCCTACTAATTATAGACCAATTTCAGTGCTACCTACCTTTAGCAAAATTTTTGAAAAACTTATTTTAGATCAAATGCAAAGATTTTTTAATAAACATAAATTACTACATAACAAACAGTTCGGTTTCACAAGGGGTCGTTCGACTACTGATGCCGGTGTTGAACTTTTAGAACATGTTTATAATGCATGGGAGGATAAATGCGATGCTTTGGGCATCTTTTGCGACTTGTCCAAGGCATTCGATTGCGTTTTTCATGAAACATTAATCAGGAAACTGCACCACTACGGAGTCCGGAATGCCGCTTTAGATCTTCTTACTTCATACTTAGGTAATAGGATTCAGAGAGTTGATGTTAACGGGAAAAGATCACCCGGATCAATTGTAACAATGGGGGTCCCCCAGGGGTCAATTCTTGGTCCTTTTTTGTTTCTTATTTATATTAACGACTTGCCTTACCTCATAAAGGATAATCATGATATAGTGTTGTTTGCAGATGACACTTCACTTTTATTTAAACTCAAACGTCAGCAGCTGGTTACTGACAATATAAATAGCGCCCTCGATAAAGTAGTTAACTGGTTTAATGTTAATAACCTACTTCTTAACGAGAAAAAAACTAAATGTATTAAGTTTACCATACCTCACGTTAGACAAGTAAAAACTAGTGTGCTTATAAAGGATGAAGTGTTGAATCCCGAAGATACTACCGTATTCTTGGGCATAACTTTAGATGCCAAGCTTCAATGGGGCCCCCATATACATAAATTATCAAAAAAGCTTAGCTCCGCAGCATACGCCGTTAGAAAAATTCGTGACTTAACTGATTTAGAGACAGCCCGTTTAGTATACTTTAGTTATTTTCATAGTGTGATGTCGTACGGTATTCTGTTGTGGGGAAATGCCGCCGATATTCAGATAATATTTGTCTTACAAAAAAGGGCAGTTCGTTCAATTTATAAATTAAGTCCCAGACACTCCCTCAGAGACAAATTTAAAGAGATTAATATAATGACTGTGCCTTCTCAGTATATTTATGAAAATCTTTTGTACGCACATAAAAATATTAATCTGTTTAAAAAATACAGTGATATCCATAATATAAATACTAGGAACAAACACAAATTCGTTGTTCCTACAACCAGGCTTAAGAAAATAAGTGGCTCGTTTAGATGCCAATGTATACGTTTTTATAATAAACTTCCTAGCCACATTCAAGATCTAAGCCTTAATAAATTCAAATCTTCTATAAAGCGGAAACTATGCCAGAAAGCCTTTTATTCTGTTAAAGACTATATTGAGGATAAACATGCTTGGGATTGAGCTGCTCCAATAAATTTACACAGTGAATCTTGTTTGGTTTTTTTTTTTTTGCTTATTATAGACGTGAATATTTACTTTGTAAAGTATAATATTATTTTAATTGTCGTGAAAGTGAGGACTATGTGGGTCTTTTCTATCTTTTTTTTATGTTTTCCTTCTTAGTTAGTTTTATTCATGATCTGGCAGTTTGAGTAATTTACGCGGCCTACCTAAATGTCCATTCTTTGGTATTGTTTGTCGAATCGTTGAGCTCCTCAAGTTCTGAGTTGAGCTGCACATTTTTTTGACAAATGGGAGCACTGACTGGACAGGTCCGCTCAATCTGTGTGGTTCTTTCCTCAAAAGACCATTTCAGACACCAATCTACATGGTCCTCAAAATAATCTGACCAAGACTATTTCTGGATTTTTATATAGGTACACATTGAAATTGATAAATTTTACATATACAGTGACATGAATATTTACTTTGTAAAGTATTATGTTATTTTTAATGACTGTGAATGTGAAGACTATGTGGGTTAATTTTAGTTTGCCTTTGTTTTTTTCTCAGATAGTTTTAGTCATGGTCTGGCAGTTTGAGTAATTTATGCGACCTACCCAAATGTCCTTTCTTTGGTATTGTTCGTCGAATCGTTGAGCTCCCTAAGTTTGAGTTGAGCTGCATGATTACTGACAAATGCGTGCACTGACTGGACGGGTCCACTCAATCTGTGTGGTTCTTTCCTCAAAAGACCATTTCAGACACCAATCTACATGGTCTCCACATGATCTCACCAAGATTATGTCTGGACTTTAAAAGAGACTGTGACCTCTGAGTTTGTTTCGGCCTTTCTTCTCAGAGTAGTCAGATAGGAAACGCCGACCTCATCTCGTTTTAAAAAAAAAATATGATTGACGTGTAAAAGTGTTTGTACAAACCTACTTACAGAAATAAAATCATTTATCATTTATCATTTATCACGAATGACAGCCGGGACCAACGGCTTAACGTGCTTTCCGAGGCACGGAGGGGTCTCGGTATGTAAAGGTGGTCACCCATCCACAGATCAACCGCGGCAAGACAAGTTTAACCTGATCGATCGAACTGTTCGGCTGTTATTATTTAGCCACGAGCTAGGTAGGGCAGTATTAGCAGTAAATATATAATATACGTATAGTATATAATATACTGTGTGTGCACTAGAGGAGTGCTGGCATTAGAGCAATATATAGATAGATCGATTTATTTATTTCTGTGTATATGGTACATTAAGATCGTCTTATGTGGGGGCGTTAAAATATATTTATTCTGTTTATTCCAAGGAAATGTGTTTACTGTTTACATATGTATATCTACGCGCCTTTCTAAGTATAGGTACCACTCGTTGTTTTTTTCGAAACAAAAACCTAATAAAAATCATTTGAATGCTTATTCTAAATTCGCATGATGATCGAATGCAACCAGAGTTCTCTCTCTGACAACCTGCACGATATAAGGGTCGCCTTTTGCAATACCTACATATAACGCCGCCCCGAAAAATGTCGCTTTCCATTTTGTTGGCCTTGAACCAGTGAGGATGAGAGATAGCCTATGCAAGCCTTGCCAAGTAGTTCAAGGAAAGTTAACTGATCACGCGCTGTCGTGCACTGCGGCGATTTGGGGAAACCAGACACGACTTTTTCCCCGGAACGTTTTAAGTACATATAAGGCGTAGAAGGGGAAGGGCGATCGTGTGATTGCAGTCGGTTTAGGGTCAGCGCAGACAGAGAGGAGTGCAGCGGAGAAGATTGTATTAAGGCAATCGAAAATCAACTTTAAAATTATTGAAATAAAGTGCATAACCGTGCTATATGCTTGAACCTGACGAAAAATGCTCGCGCGTCCTCGAGGATACACGGGAAGGCACGCGCGCGTTTATTTCAATAATTTTAAAGATGATTTTCGAGTGCCTTAATAAAATACTCTCCGCTGCGATCCTTTCTGTCTGTGCTGACCCTTAGAGTCCAACATACTCTGCGCTCCGTAAATATCTTCAGATATCCGTGGGGATTACCACGAGAGAAAAAAAAAATGAGAAAAATAAAATATAAAAAAGTTTTTGGTATTCGGTATGTCTATACTTACAGAGATTGGAAACGCCGACGACAGTCAATTGTGAAACAAGTTGAAAAAATTGACATGTTATATTTTTAGGTCAAGTAATACATTGCTCAAAATAAGTAGGTACAAAGTAATTTGATTTCAGTTTTTTCTTTGTTGCGTGTAGGTACTGGAACAATTGATTCTGTTTTTCGTAGCCATAAGTACAATGTAGCGAATGATTTTTTTTTTTCTCCGATCCTTCTTTGAAAGTAGGTACTTACGGTACGGTATCCTACCTACACTATGGAGAGTTAGCATGACAGCAAGATATTGCACTGTGAGTAGATATTAAATATGAAAGTTATAGAAACATGAATAGCTTCAAGTGTTGATATACACGCAAGCTTTATGACCATGAATAGGAGCACCTATGTAGGCTAAACACGCAATGTAGCTGTTACATCTGACAAATAATAAAAGTCCAGTGCATCTTTTTCTTTCTATTTCAATATGAGAAGGACAGAAGATAAATATTAGTTTAGTCCTGTCAAATTAGTCAGCGCTTGACGTAAATTGACATAATTTTAGAAGCCGTATTTTTAATCACGTCTAAACTTGTCTATGGATTACCTAATTTGACAGGACTAAACTAATATTTATCTTCTGTGCTTTTCATATTGAAGTAGAAAGAAAAATATGCACTGTACTTCAATTTAGTTTAGTTTGTGAATAACAGAATCGGGGCCATTGTATAGTGTTGTTAGTAACGTAACATCACGCCTGTAACCCCCGAAGGGTTAGGTAGAGGTGTACCTACAGTACCCCCACATTTCGCCAGCTATGTTTACGTACCATGTAACAGGGGGCAAGCCTATTGCCACCACACAAATCCAGACTACAGACTTCTAATGAGAAATTCCAGATGGAAAGCCCAACAACACTTTAGCTAGACCTGGGAGTCGAACCCAGGGCCTCATGCTTAGCAGTACCGTTGGTGACCACTAGACCAACGAAGCAGTTTATTAGGTACTTAGTGTTGTGTCGAGTTAGGAGTTTAACTAATAATATTATAATTAAGTATATTTGACTTTAATCTTCTTACCTTCACTAGAGGGGCTCGTGGCTAAATAATAACAGCCGCACAGGTCGATCGATCAGGTTAAGCTACGCTTGCCGCGGTTGGTCTGTGGATGGGTGATCCTACGTGTCTCGGAAAGCACGCTAAGCCGTTGGTCCTGGCTGTCATTCGTGGATCTTTGACAGTCGTTACGGGTAGTCAGAAGCCCGAAAGTCTGACAACCAGTCTTACCAAGGAGTATCGCATTACCCAGTAACTGGGTTGTGGAGATCAGATAGTCAGTCGCTCCATGTAAAATGCTGGTATTCAGCTGCATCCGGTTAGAATGGAAGCCGACCCCAACATAGTTGGGAAAAGGCTAGGCAGATGATGACCTTCACTACCGTGCATTCACGACAAAAATGTAAACAAATATGAGTTTATGGAAAAATAACTTTAAACACTACATAATAAAGTTCAGTTTACGCTACAACTTCAAACATTTTTATAACTTTTTCAATAGTAGGTACCAGTTACTCTGAAATCAACTTAATTATCATTGAAATATAAGTATTTGATATTCGTTTAACTTGAAATAGGGTAAGGGTGTGCAGCACTGCGCACTTTTGCTATATATTTCTTTCAAACAGAATTTCGGCTATTGCAGCCAATCTCTGCGGAGACTTGCCATCTACGCGGGAGATTATTATAGTGCAAAATTGTGTGCGCAGACATAGGTGCACTCACTCTTCCCTCACGCTCATAGTCCGATGGGACGGCAATCCAATACGATCGGAGAGAGATCAGCAGGCTCGTGTTCGCAAGCATAACTGCTGAGAGTGGGGTCCTAGGTTAAATTCCCGGTCGGGCTAAGTTTTTTTGGAATTTCTCAGTACTGCGGGCTACAGTTTGCAAGTTGGCGGTGTGATACGCTGTGCATCAGAAAGTACGTTAAGCACATCAGACCAATGTCCTGCACCAGTATTCGTAGTACCTACAATAGTACAAAATTGAAGGCTATAAGATTAGGTAGCCTAACTTTGTAGTCGTTAATAAATTATGATAAGTAATTAGCTAGCTATCTTAATTTACATGTACTAAAAACGTTAATTGATTAATTAAGAGCGTTCAAGTGCCTATAGTTTACTGTTATTACTTACAGTGTTTGAGTATCGGCAAGCGTAGTGTGGGACGCCCCCCAGCTAGATGGACGCACGACCTTAACAAGGTGGCTGGGACGGACTGAAAGGCGGAGAGGGTGTTGTGTTGTGGCGCCGCCTGAGAGAGGCTACGTCCGGCTACGGACTGTAATAGACTAAGTGGATTGATTGATAGTGTTTACGAATCACTAGCACCCAGGCATCATTAAAAATCTGAACCTGTGTTTATAAAAGTGATTGTTATAACAAAGTTGAGGTTACAAACAAATAGTATGTATTAGGTACGCGAATGGATATAATCTTGCTAGCCGGTAGTAGCTGTTTCATAGATAGCGAGTCGACTAACTAACATGGCAAGCTGCCAGAGCTGCATCTGCAATATACCTCCAACATAATACCTTGGTATACATAATTACGTATGTAGCTTAATTTTCATCACTACATAGTATAAAACAAAGTCGCTTTCTCTGTCCCTATGTACGCTTAGATCTTTAAAACTACGCAACGGATTTTGATGCAGTGTTTTTTAATAGATATAGTAATTCAAGAGGAAGGTTTATATATCTAATTATACATGCATGCATGTATAGTAGAGAAACATTGATAATTTTAGAGGTTTCTAATGTGATGTCGTAAATAAACACATTTTTTTTGCGCTTACTTTTCAAACGCTGGCTGAACCCTACGAGATAGGTTAAAATAATGTACTACAGTATTGTACACCTTAAAAAGGTCTACAAAAAAGTCCGCGATGGTATATGTCTATCTCTTAGGGATAACCCACAATAACCTTTTTTTATCCTTTACTTTTTACGAGAAATAATGGCTTATTTACGAAGCGATTTTAAGCAATACAGCATTAATCCTTATCCAATTAAGTACCTTAAATATATTGTGCATTTAATATAGATAAATATGGCCCTTTACAGCATGTAATTTAAATGAATATTTTCGAAGATATTACAGATTTAAAATGCAGGGACATCCGGCCGCGGCGGCGCGTGCTGACATTCTTGAAATACCTATACTTAGTTTCAGCATTGCACCCGTGCGAAGCCGGGGCGGGTCGCTAGTTTACTATACACGTTGAAATTTTAATCGCCGTTTTCCTTTTAAGGGGTCATTGTTCTCATCATTATGAACATTAACTATACACATACAGGTTGAAATTTTAAGCACCGTCTTCCTCTTAAGGGGTCATTGTAATCGTCATTATGAACAACTTTTGCTACGGGGCCAAACCTGAAAACGCAAAAAAAAATCAGACGTTCCCTGCATTTTGACGAGTTATGCGAACATAAATTTAGGGAAGAGCTGATTTTTATTTCGCTGTTTTAAAAGTTGTTCATAATGATGAGTATAATGGCCCCTTCTGATGAAAACGGTGATTAAAATTTCACCCTGTATTAATATCTAGTCACCAAAGGTCGTGGAAAAAACAGTTGAAGTTTATTAAGAAACCGATGGATTATTTCGATTGAAATTTAATTTGATAAATTTCTATTTCTATGTTTTCTTTACTTAAATTAAATTTTATTAGGAAAAATCCATCGTTTCTTACTAAATTTCAACTATATCCGATGACCCTGGTTATATAATGTACCAACTGTTGGGACACAGGCCTCCTCTCTGTGAGAGGGAGTGGGCCGTAATCCACCACGAGGGCCCAGTGCGGGTTCTAGAATATGCCGGTTTCCTCACGATGATTTCCTTCACCGTTTGAGACAGTGGTGATGAAGTAATATACACAAATTAAAGCGTCTGTCTGAGTTCGAACCTACGACCTACAATTCGTAAGTCACGGCCGTTACCAATGGGCTTGACTCTGGTTACTTATCTCCTTTGGTGACCGTACCTACCTACTTACTGATTAAAAACTATTAATTATAACGTAACATGTGCCACACCACACGCATCACGCATGCTTAGCGCCTGTTTTCCCGGAGGGTTCCGCAAGGGTGTATCTACACATTCTACACCCCCTTATTTCGTTAGTTAGGTATGTTGTTGTTATTTGAAATTATAGTTTCAACTAATTAAGTCAATGTCTCGACAGCCAAACAAATCTCTGCTTCGCTGTTATTCTACCTAAACATAACATTTCAGCATCCGTTTATACAGGGCATTTTAAACGTAAAGTCCGAAAGCTGAGGTTAAAAAATACTTAGATAAATGATGCATAGAAAGTTATTTATCTACGGGCTGCACTGGATCGTCATCAAAACTCGCGTAATCTTATTTCAAGGCTATAAGACTCACTTTTAAATGCATACAGTAATGCTAGTGTCACAATTTTCTTAATAAAAATAGCAAGCTTTAAAAAAAATAAGTTTTGTTCATTGTATTGTGTGCCTATAACTAAATACTCTAATTGGGGTGTATTAGGTCTTGCGTTAATTATGTTACACCTTGTATATCATTTCTCATTATAAGTATTGACACTTAAATAAATTTATAAAACTAAATATTTTTAGAAATCTAATTACTCTGTAAGTACATACATACCCCTTTATTTATTAACGTTGCATAAGTTAAGTAACGATTAAGTAGCGACTGTTTAACCAAACATTTTAGACGTTAAAACGTCTTAACTTTAATCAATGTTTTTTATAAATAAATTCCTTATTTGTTTACCAAGCCAAGTAAAGAAATATAAAGATACACTTTACCTGCGTAAACTCATAAGTACCTACTCAGAGATGGAAACAAATCGATCGGAAATCCTTTTCCTGAAATGTTCAGTATCTTGATGCGTTTACGGATGGTTTGCGGTAAGTATTGGAAATAGAAAAGCTTTAGAGCTACGGTATACCTATTCTTGAGGTACATCTGTCTAAGTAACAAAGGATTTCTAGCGAACGTGTCAGTTCAATGGGTACTTACTTCATACATACTTAGGTACAGACGCCAGCACATCAAGCTACCCGAAACTGTCAAATTTTCGCAATCAACTTTGAACCTTATGCTAAAGTTGAAAATCTATTAAAGAAATTTGACAGATTGTGGTAGCTTGATGTGCTGGCGTCTGTACCTACTTAGTATTTTCACACACACAACATCACAATCCCAGAAGGGTAGAAGAGGTGTACTTACAACGTACACCCACATTTCGCCACTTTTGCTCCAGTAGGTACGTTATATTATGTGCCAGTTGTGTTGTCATGTTGTGTACCTAATCTGCATTCGCGATTTATTTGCCAAAAATGTAAACAAATATAAGTTTATGGAAAAATGACTTTAAAATCCTGCACAATAAAGTTCAGTTTACGCTACAACTTCAAACATTTTTTATAACTTTTCCATAGTGCTAGTGCTAGTCACTCTGAAATTAACTTAAGTACCATTGATATAAAGTTGAAATTTATTTCACTTGAAATAATATTAATTTGAAACATAAGTTTGAATAGACATTAGGTACTTAGTATTTTCCACGTCTCGAATTTCCTCATCATTGTTCACGTCTTACTCCTGCAAATTTTAGATTAAGCAAAAATGTTTGCTTTTATTATTTTACGATACTCCTAACTTCCGTAATGGGCTTTTACTAACATAACTCAGACTTAAAGTTTGAGGACGCCATCAAAATACCGCAGGACGTTGTTAATTTCTCAGTCTATCCATTTTTGTTATAGGAAGACCTACTGCTCTATTTGTCTACTTTTCAAGTAGGTACCTAATTAATAAATAGTTTTACTTTAGATACGTCCTAAATTAGTATGTAACAACATAGAATGACATACTTTCGTTACCTACTTACCATTTGGTTCAGTTCCCAGCAATTTGAATATTATATTTAGGTAAGTAGGTATATTTTCGTTGGAATGTTCTTTTACTTGTCATTTAAGCACAACACCAAACTTATTGAAAACTAGCATCTGCCCGCAACTCCATCCGCATAGAAGCCTACGATACCATAAAATTAATCCTATAGCACTCGGCACTCAGCAACATTTTATCAGTGAAAGAACTTTTGAAATCGGTTCATTAGTTTCGATGACTTTCGGACATAAAACTTTACCTCTTTGTAATATCAGTGTAGAAAAGCAGCTGAATTCCTGGGACCAAATCCCAGGACAGACAAAACACAATACCGTAATCTACTTCGTGTGGTAGAAAAAAATAGCAGTGGTGGCCGACCGAAACTGGAATTATGGCGGACAAATGACGTCTTGGTTTCGCCTTATGACATGGGACCGTATAGGATCTTTGGCTTAAATCTACTGAGATTGGATTTTGAAACCGAGCTGTCGGGTCGTCTCCGTAAAATGAAATAAATATCTTATCGGATCAGTCCATCCCCATTATATGTTGTTTTGTTCTTTATCATTGTATGCAAGATGCATGCATAGATTAGCCATGTTTGTCATCCCTATTTTTCTGATCAACATCATTTCAGCCGAAAGACGTCCACTGCTGGACAAAGGCCCGCACCAAGCAACTTCACTTCGACCGGTTCTGAGCTTCCCGCATCCAGCCGATCGATTCTGCAAAAATCTCACCGTGAATGAAGTGAGCTTAGAGTGAGCTGTCAAGAGTATCAATTTCTACCATCAGGATGCCACTGACAGCTCACTTCACCTAAGTTTTTACGGTGAGATGGTTACAGAATCGCACTGCAGTATTAGATGCATATTGTTTTGATTGATACGAATTTCACATCTTCGGCCCATCAAATTGTTTTAAGATGTTAAATTACCTTACCAAAAACAATAAACGTAATCTTCTAAGTATCGCCTCTTTTCACTCTAACCCCCTTACTATAAACGTTGTATAGCGTCTGTATAGTTAGACAACGCTTTGTCTTCTTCTTTCGGAAGTTAAATTACTGGCGACTGAAAGAGAGAAATCTACATCTATACTAATATTATAAAGCTGAAGAGTTTGTTTGTTTGAACGCGCTAATCTCAGGAACTGCTGGTCCGATTTGAAAAACTCTTTCAGTGTTAGATAGCCCATTCATCGAAGAAGGCTATAGGCTATATATCATCACGCTAAAACCAATAGGAGCGGAGCACCAATGAAGAATGTTTAAAAATCGGGGGATTTTTTTCCTATTGAGAGCTTCCGCTGCGTGCGCTGCGTAAACGGTTAAAGTTTCGCAAAAAATCATATATGACAGAATTGTTTCCCTTTAAAAGCTTTAAAAAAAAAAGTCCGCGACAGCATATGTCTATCTTTTAAGGTTAGCTCACAATAACCTCTTTTATGCTAACCAAATTTGTTCTAAAATAATGCATTATTTGCGAAGGTGTTTTTATAAACATGGTATTAATCCTTATCCAAATAAATACGTTATTCATCACATGTATTTAATTTTGAACAAAATTGCCTCTGACATCATTTGATTTCAATGTATATCTTAGGAGATATCATAGTTTTAAAATAATACTAATAATAAAGCTGAAGAGTTTGTTTGTTTGAAACACGGTTTGAAAGCTCTAAATCTCTGGAAGTATTGGTCGCATATATAAAAATATTTTTGCGTTTGATAGCCCAGTTCTTGAGGAAGGCTATATTCTATTAAACTTGACGCTAGGACCCTTAGGAGTTGAGCAAAAAGAAAAAAAGTCTGAAGTTTTCGCCAAGCGAAAACGAAGTAATAACGCAGGCCGGCGACACGTTGCGACGGGGTGGGTCGGGGAAACAAAAAAAATTTACGCGGACGAAGTCGCGGGCAGAAGCTAGTACCTATATAAAATTCAAAGTCCTGACTGACTGATATATCAACGCACAGCCTAAACCACTGGTCCTGGAAACACAATTTGGAGAGTGTGTTCTTTGCGAAGATTATCAACTAAGAAAGGGTTTTTCTAAATTCCACCCCTGAGAGGGTGAATGGGGCGAGGGTAAATTTTCACGCGGACGAAGTCGCGGGCGGAAGCTAGTTCATCTGATATAATACCTTTATTAGTAAGGGGAAAGTATGCAGAGTTAAACAAAGGAGCGCATACTACACTGAGTTCGTTTCTTACGTCGTAACTTTGAACAACTGCACTTATCGCGGTAAGTCTTGACCTCCGAGTCCAGATCCGAATGAATCGATTACTCATGTACGTTTGCCCCGCTCGGCCCCGCTGAATTTGCGATTTAGGTGTGCACCAATGCAATGTACTCGCCTCTAGGAGTATATGTACCGGTTTCTTTTTCAATGTACCTCTGTACTTTTGAAGAAATATGCATAAAAAGGGGGCCGTGCCAGCCAAACGTTTTCAGCACGGCCCCCGTGTAACTTGAAAAATATAAAGCGTATTAAAAAGGTTCCTAAACTCAAGGAATGTACTCTATTAACACGTTATATGTACCGTAACAGATATTGTGAATTCGTAATAACAAATAATATATAGATGTGGAAAGGGGGCCGTGCTGGAAAAAATAAATATAAGAAAATATCTAAAAAAGACAAAATAACATTAGCCAAAAACTATTAAAATATAATTGATGTTTGGCAAGTAACATATGTACCGCATTGGTTTCTCATACAACTTGCAAAATTTAAAAAATAAACCAATTTTAGTTTTTTCAGCACGGCCCTCTATAGTTGCCTATATCTTTTTAAATATGACATGTTTGTTTACAAAATTCGACTTCCTAAATTATGTATAGGAGTACATTCGTTCCCAATAAATTGCGGTTCTGCTGTATTAGTACTTTAAAAGATAAATTGGATCAAAAATATCATATAATACAACTGATAGGGTGACCATGGTTCCATATATTAGGTACATATATTCTAAGGCCGCCCATTGTATGTTTTGTAGTAATAAGTGTTTTTTTTGTTATGTATTTTCTGGTGTACAATAAAGTATATATAAATAAATAAATAATAATAAATAATTAAAATATGTGACTACATTGAAATAAACATTCTTTTTTTACAATTTGTTTTTTTTTCTTGAAAATTAATATTAGCGATGACATCTTTTAAGGGAATTAAATCAGTTAAAACTTGTCCTGTGCGGTCGCTATTAGTTCACTGACGCTACCGTGATTTTTGAAGTGGCGCTGGTGTCGTGGTTACTTCATGTTGCGCAGTTGCGCTCGAGTGTTTATTGATCAGTCACATCTTTACGCGCACAATAAACCTACAGCAGTAAATGTGAACATTGCTCCATTAATTTCAGTATTCACGTGTTTTCTACGTGTCGTTGAGCAGTGAATTCTATTTCAAGCACGGAAATGGAATGTTAATAAACAGGTAGTTAAAAGTAATCATATTATTTATTTGTACTTAAGAAACGGATTTGATATGTACTAAAATCAATTTACTTAAGTACTAGGTTTATTTAATGAAATTTAAAAATATCAAAATGTATGAAGCACCCGCTCACGGCACAGTGAAGTGTAAGCGAGAGTGTGCTAAGTCTTACACCCGTATACAATAGAAGTAATTGCTTGTTCCGTAATCATTTCTTGATTAAGTCTAAGGTTAGAATTCTTAAATCACAAAACCTAACTTTATAGGCGTATACCTACCATAGGTAGGTAGGTGAGTATGACGTTACTTATGGGTATTTGCTTCAGTGTAGCCCGCGAAATACAAACTTTCATACGATTTTTTGCAATTGCAGGTCAGCGTCAGGTTGTATGTTAATCTAAATATGATTCGCGAGTGATCTTTGATGTTTTATAATTATGTAAAAATAATAACAATATTCTAATTATTACAGTTGCTTGAAACACTACTGTGATTACGTAGGTTGAATTAGTTGCCTGTGATTATTCCAAATAATATTAATGTGATTAATGTAAGTAATATTATTGTAATATAGGTACTTCAATCGATGTGAATTGTTGGAAACGTATCTGTGATTTTTCAAAGCCTTTTAAGCTCTGTAGTGTTAGTGACACATAGTTATAGTTTTCTGTGATTATTCTATAGATAAACGTAACTAATCTGTGAAATGTAATGAATCTGTAATTTTATTGTAATGTACGGTTCAATCCGTGTGATTTATTGGAAATATACCTGTGATTTATTTATATATACTTTATTGTACACCAGAAAATATATAACAAAAAAAAACACTTATTACTACAAAACATACAATAGGCGGCCTTAGAATATATGTACCTAATATATGGAACCATGGTCATCCTATCAGTTGTATTATATGATATTTTTGATCCAATTTATCTTTTAAAGTACTAATACAGCAGAATCGCAATTTATTGGGAACGAATGTACTCCTATACATAATTTAGGAAGTCGATTTTTGTAAACAAACATGTCATATTTAAAAAGATATAGGCAACTATAGAGGGCCGTGCTGAATAAACTAAAATTGGTTTATTTTTTAAATTTTGCAAGTTGTATGAGAAATCAATGCGGTACATATGTTACTTGCCAAACATCAATTATATTTTAATAGTTTTTGGCTAAGGTTATTTTGTCTTTTTTAGATATTTTCTTATATTTATTTTTTCCAGCACGGCCCCCTTTCCACATCTATATATTATTTGTTATTACGAATTCACAATATCTGTTACGGTACATATAACGTGTTAATAGAGTACATTCCTTGAGTTTAGGAACCTTTTTAATACGCTTTATATTTTTCAAGTTATACGGGGGCCGTGCTGAAAACGTTTGGCTGGCACGGCCCCCTTTTTATGCATATTTCTTCAAAAGTACAGAGGTACATTGAAAAAGAAACCGGTACATATACTCCTAGAGGCGAGTACATTGCATTGGTGCACACCTAAATCGCAAATTCAGCGGGGCCGTGCGGGGCAAACGTACATGATTACTCGACGTAAGATAAATGGTTTAGTACCGGGTTCCTTAGTTAGTGAATCAACTTTGTATGAATCTTGGTTTACTTTTAAATAACTGTAGGTATTTGGTTTACCTGCAAATAAAAGTCCTTTTGGATACCTACTAACGGAATTCGTTGAGAGATCCCGGTAGGGTAATATCGCTCCGAATGCGGGTCCCCGGGAAGAGTGTATTTTACACATAAATCTTTCAAAGCGTTCAATGTCTGTCATTCAAACTATTTCAATACACTGCAAGTTTTTAGGGGATGCTTATTCTTTGCGTCTGGTTGAAGAATTGTCAAATATTTTTTTCTACCAGACAAAGTAGATAGATAACTGTTTTTTTTCGCTAAAGTGGCAGAACAGATTTTGATGACATTTGGCAGAAGGGTAGACCATAACCAGGATTAGGACACATAATACTTTTATCCTGCTATTCCCATGGGAATGCGGGTGAAACGGCGGTTCGCAAATAGTTATAAAGTGCATTGTATAGGTACCATTTTACCTATGCTAAAATATTGATACATGTAAAACGTACAGGTACTTAAAGCGGAATTAATTCCCACAGCCACCAACTTCGTTGACCGACCGGTTTCATGACCTAAGAGCCTTCACACCTTATTCAATTCCCTTCATGAAAAGTCGTTGAGCCGACCTGATGTTCTCGTAATCAAATACGAATGCACTTAAATACGTCCCGTTGGCCAAAAACCACCGATTTACGATCAAAGTTACGACTTTAGCCTATTGCCAATTTTATGAGTTGTTCATGGAAATGTGCCTTGTCTATGGGAAGGTACTTATCTATGTCAAATGTTATGATATAAGCTGCCGTGGTGTTGGCCCATAAATCCTACATTGGTACCTATGCTAATATTGTAACATTGATTCCTGTGGGAATCAATTATTCTGTGGGAGAAAGATATTGTTTGATGCCAAATATCATCCCGTAACAATCTAATGGTTTATACTATACCTAGTTTATCATCGTCACGCCTGATAGATGAATCTGTTGGTGACCGGACTTTAAATCCCTTTTTTTAATAACCGTAAAAGAGAACTGGTGCTGCTTATCATTTAAAAAGAAAACACGATTATTTGCGGTAAGACATGACGCAAAGAAAAAACACAAACACAAATAAGAAAAATATACGACACATCCATGAAAAACGGCCATCGCTCAGCATAATGCTGTACCCAATGCAAGACAGAGTCACAGCGGAGGTTTTCAAAGACAGCCGCCATTGACATGATGACGTCAACCGGTGCAGCATAAATTAGGATACAAAATAAAATTAATACACATTATAAGTCATTTATAAGTCGTCATTTTACACGACTGACCAAAAAAAGAAGCATTCAACCCTGCGCTGTTTTAAGACCGTAAATAATTATGTTAATTTCTACAGGCTATGAAACACCATTTATATCAACCTCTTACAATCTTTTACGTACTTTATTATTAAACTGAAATGAAACCTCAGCATTAAGTCGTAATGATTGTAAATTATCGTTCCATGGAGTTGAAAGTTTGCCGACTTAATTAAGTCTAATGGCAATAGTAAGCAATAATATTTTATGTTTTGTGTTTTGACGAAAAAAAATTTATAATAAGTTGTCGAGGGGCTTTTGGCCCAGTAATGCTTGCCGCGGTTGGTCCGTGGATGGGTGACGATCTTTATATACCAAGACCCCTCCGTGCCTCGGAAAGCACGTTAAGCCGTTGTTCCCGGCTGTCATTCATAGATCTTTGACAGTAGTTACGGGTCATCAGAAGCCCGAAAGTCCGTTAACTAATCTTACCAAGGGGTATCATATTACCCAGTAACCGGGTTGTGGGGGTTAGATAGGCAGTCGCTCCATGTATTTAGATGCATCCGGTTAGACTGGAAGCCGACCCCAACAAAGTTGGGTAAAGGCTAGGCAGATCGATTTGACTGTACAGTAAGTTATAGTTTATTTTATCAGACTATTAAATGAATGATGTAAAAACATTTTAGAGGATACAGTATGTCGTCTTCACAAATTTTATACTCATCTCGACTACTGATAAAAGATGCAATTATAAATAAATTACACAGCTGACAGAGCGTAAATTAAATGTACTTATTTAAAAATCTTTAAAACCTACTTAAAGATAGCTTTGGTCGAATCGCGGAGTATTTTGGCCTTCATGTTTTTACAATAATACGAAGTTCTCATAACGTTGAAAAATAACTCAAAGTTATGTAGAAATTAATAGTGAAGTTTAATCATTTTCTTACTAATGTGAAAAAAATCAAGGCAATTTAATGTGTATTTATACCGAACATGGCCTAGATATGTTTATTATAAAAATAGCGATAGAACTTTTTAAGGAGAAAGAAAACCTTTTCTTACCAGTTAGGTATGTTAATATACTTATGTATAATGATAATGTACATATTTAATAAAACAATATGTCTACTTGAAGTGTCACACGGTGTAAAATATTTCTCATATAGATCATACAGTTAGGGTGGTAAAAAAATTAGAAACGTTTCATCGTAGGTAAATAAATTAAAATAATAAAATTATGTACATAATATGACGAAACAGACGCTTAATTAAAACGTAATAATCCGAAACAAGTTCACAATCTTAAAAGTTCTTTCATCCCTCTATAATAAAAACCTCTACGAGCGTAGCCGTAGCCGCCGTAGCCTGCATCCCGCTACGGCGGCGGCACCAACGCGGCCGCTACGAGCTACGAGCCGCTACGATATCGTTACGTAACTTTTGCCGCTTGCACATTCCTCGCGCAATTTTAATTCCCACAAACTAAATACTTTATAATAATGAAAAGAAAAATTACCTTGTTCATTCCATTTCCCATTTTCGTATATTACTATACAAACTATTCAAACCAACAAAATTATTGTCGTCATCTTAACAATACATAACAACCAACACACAACGTTTTTTATACATGTTTAATTAAAAATCAACGGTATTTCATGTTCTGTCAAACTGTCAACACGTTCGCGTCACTATGACTACATTGTTGACGCCGGTGCGCCACGCGCTATCGATGTTGCCATCTTATATGATCAGTTACATAAAAAGTGTAACATGATTATAGGGATGAGTTGTTGAGTTGGCTTGGTAACTTTGGCTTGAACGTTGGTGGTTTTAAAGTTTTTTATCGCGTCTTTGTGTTATCGATCGTGTTTGTGTGAGTGAGGCTGTGTTCGCGACGAGTGCCTGAGGGACGTGCGGCGGGCTTGGCTGGCGGCGCGCCACTGCCGTCGGACTCCGAGCCGAGCCGTCAGTACGCTGGCCCGGCGACACTGCGTCTATAAAATCCTGAAGGGACGGCCGCTTGTCGATTCATTTATGTCGATGTCTTCACTGTAAACAAGTTTTCGTTTAGGATTTTGTGCTGATCTATTTCAAAGGCAAATATTGTAAGATTTGTGTATGAGAACTGTTCATGGCCAGTTTAAATAAAAAATAAGGTCAGCACTATACATAATATACCTAGGTACCTACCTACATATTTTGGGTAGCGGTTCACCTGATGGTACCTAAGTGGTGATGACCGGCTATAAAAATCTGTAATAACAGAAACATCACAGTTGCGGTGCCATCTCAGAAACAGAGCTGTACCCAGAGGGGCAATTCTCGTAATTTTAAGCACGTTCACAGTGATCTGTCTCAATCTGTCAAAAATACTTTTAATTTCCCTACATTAAAACAAGTTTTTTGACATTTGTTTATCGCTGAGATGAGACTGCGACTAGATTTTGAACGTTTTAAATTACGAGAAATTGGCCTTCTGAACTTCAAACAGGATAACAGCAGACAGCACACAATAAATAAACCTAAGTAAATAAACCGAAAAGAACAAAACAATAAAAAAACAAAAAACAACAACAAAACAAAAAACTAATAAAAATATCGATATATTATTAAACACAGAATAAACACAGATATATCGGTCGTCTAGTGCGGTGCAGATGGGTGAGACAACACTCTGGGACAACCGAGCGTTTTCGCAATCCGTTAACACCTTAATGGAGCTCAGAATAATCCATCGAATTGAATAAGACCAGCCAAATCTAGAATTCCGTTGATCATTTACGTTTTTCCCGTAATGAATATTTTTGTTTTAGATTGGTCTTTATCGAAAAAGAATCTTCCATCTTTCCTACATTCAATTTCCATTGCTGAATCGAGAGCTTTTTAGATGATTTGGTTTCATCAGTTAACTACCTTTTTACCTAGCGTCGCATCGCATCGCCCGACCGCGCTGTTATACCGTATTCCCCTAGCGTCCTTTCTGAATTTTTTTCTTTATTCTCTGCCCCTAAGGGTCATAGCGTGATGTTAAATAGCCTTCTTCAAGAATTGGGCTACCTAATACATTTTTTTTTAATTCGACTTGTTGCACATATTAGCGCGTTCAAAACAAACTAAACTCTGTACCTTTATTATACTCATTATTAGTATAAATATGACATAGGGGTCATCCAAGACGTCTTACGAATTTCCTGAATTTTTGCAGCCCCCGCCCTTGTCACTAGAGGTCATATTTATGTGACCCTTGGTAATGTCATATTTTTTTTTGAAATTTTAAATTAAACCTTATACATCAATACATATAAAAATCTAATGGCGGCTGCTAAAATTTTACTTTTTTCTTTATGTGGTCGTTTTCATGGTTCGAGGGTGAGCCGATAGTGAGGCCGAAATGAAAGACAAGAAAGCGGCAGAGGAATTTTTTGTAAATTTTTCGTCTTTTTGAAAATATGACGTCACGAAACCTAATATGTCCTATGATTCGTCCCCCCTTGTCACACTTTGTTGACCCACTCCCTGTACCTTACGTGTGTCATAATTTATGGATGGGCCTCCACATTCTTCTAAATCTGTTGTAGGTCACTTTTATGTATCTCATGTACTATAAGGCAAGAACAGATAAACATGGCGATTTTTTGGTGTTCTTTTGGGAATACAGGCGTGGACCATGGTGTTATGATATGTCAATCTTTGATTGCAACGATCTAAGGACGTGTATTTTCAAAAACCAATGTTATAAAGTGGTGTTATAAGTTGTTTGGGTTATGTCGTATCTAAATATAAAAAAAAACCGGCTAAGTGCGAGTCGGACTCGCGCACGAAGAGTTCCGTATCATTGTCTATAAAAACGGCAAAAAAAATAATGTCTGTTGTACGGGAGCCCCCTTAAATATTTATTTTATTCTGTTTTTATTCTTTTTTTTATTTATTGTTATAGCGGCAACAGAAATACATCATCTGTGAAAATTTCAACTGTCTAACTATCACGGTTCATGAGGTACAGCCTGGTGACAGACGGACGGACAGCGGAGTCTCAGTAATAGGGAATAATAATCTCCCGTTTTACCCTTTGGATACAGAACTCTAAAAATGATCTAAACGGAGTGTAGTGTGTAATTCAGTACTGCACTTATGCATGAATACACTATAGTGCTATTGTGTAAAAATCTCACCGTGAAAACTAAGGTGAAGTGAGCTGTCATTCCACCTGATGTTAGGGATTGCCTCCATTGATTTTTTATCCTAGAACGAACCATGTGCTGAATTCATGGAATCATGGTAATAGTTTCAATAGTTTGCACTAGTTTTGCAATAGTTTGTTTGAAACAGTGTTACACAGTGTATGCATATTTAATGAATAAAGGAGATAATGAAACACTTCCAAATTAGGTAAATAATTCGTTTATTGTTATATTTTTTTTATTGCGGACGAATTTTTTGATGCCCTTTTTATTATTTCCCCTCCTTTTTATATATACTTGTACATATTATTATTATAAGACTGTTAGATTTTTAAATTACTTATGTCAATATAATTTAGTTTATACTGAAAAAAAAATTGTTTATTTTGATAAGTACCTACTTACATATTTTATTACTGAAACTTACGTTTACGTTATAAAATATTTAAAACGGAATGATTATTTATCTAGTTACTAATTCTTTCATGTTTTTTCGTAGGAAAAATTAAACTGCACCAGAAACTATTTAGATATCTACAATTTATTACCAACCACAAAAAAGCACACGATCACTTGATTATTGCTCAAGGGACGTTACTAACCACAACCAACCCAGCCTATAATGTGCCTACTCTTGGGACACAGGTCTCCTCTCGCTGAGAGTGACCTGTTTTGTTGGAATGCAAAACAGTCATATTATGTGCTTTCTAAAACACAGTGTTGCTAGATGAAGACCTTACAGCTAGTCAGAAGCATAGTTAAAAACAAGAGAAATGGAGAATGTTTCTGTTTTTAGAATGAACTATTAAATCCACAATGTATTTGTTCTTTTTACTACTTTGCTAGGGAATAGTCGTTTTGTTTTAAATAGTTTACTTTTCACTGTATACTCATTTTTACATTTAAAGTAGAATACCTTTCTTAATCAGCGGGGTAATCGCATAACACCACAAGCAGTAGCGATGACTTTCATTGTGAGTGTTAATGGTTTAGTTAGTTTTGTTACTTACGTTGTTAAGCAGACACATTTTTCCAACATATGAAGTAATGGATTAGATTATACCCTTCAAAATTATTCAGATTATGATTGAAAGTGTTACGCAATAGGGTGCAGCTTTTAGGAGGCGTTAACTTTATTGTATAGTTTTCGTTTTGTTATCATTTTAATCTACCCTAAAAGAATCCCTACCCATTTAAATTAACGCTATATTTTTATGGGGTGCTCATTCTTCCTTATTCTTGGTCCTAGGCTGGGCTACCAAGGCTAAGCCGAACACGATCAACATAGCGCCGGCCCACCATTTCACGGACGAAGCTTCTTCAAACAGCGTTATACCAATAACTCCCTGAAATATAAATTCTTACATTAATAAAGTTGACTTAATATAAAAAGTTATGAGGTCTCTTTATGGGCCAATTTCAGTTGAAAACTCAGCGGCCGTGTAATTGAGTTTTACTGTTACGAAATTCACAGTGAAAAAAATATTTTAGGCAAATTATCGAGATGCACAGCACATAGGAAGTACCTAGGCAACTACACATGAGTTCTAACACATTAGTACGTAACTATTTAGACATAAGACAACACATAACGGCTATTAAAATCCTTGTTTCCATTTGTTGTTATTTGATGTCCACATAAACCAATATCAAATTTATACAAGTAGGTAATAATTAAGATTTTAGAATGATATGTGAAGGTATTGAAGTATTTTTTTCAAAAACTCGTATTTGTTTACATGTTTGGAAATAAAATTGCGAACGTAAAATATGCAGGACTCACCTGCCTATGTGTTCACTATGGAATAGGTAAACGGCCCCATTCAAAGAAAAACAGATTATGGTGGTAATATTGTCAAAAGAGTTTAATCTATAAAATAAATACGTAGCAAAGAGGTACTTAACTGAAAAAATACACACATCAAAAGTGTCTAGGGATCAAGCATTTTTATGCGGATTTCTTGAGATTGAGATGTGGCTTTGTAATAAATTTATGATTTTATAAATTTATATGGATCCTTTTTGGTGCATTTCATAATTTGAATCAGGAACTGTGAATCAAATTCGAGTAAAAGATGAAAATCAGCTGTCAATATTTTCCCTATAAAAACATACAACGCATTGAAGACATTATTAGTGCTACTGTTTCCCTACTACTGATTAAAACCAACGTTATTATGGAGCGGCGACGTCATTTAAGCAGGGAAGAAATGCTCAGAGCCGTGGGAATGATAGAAGCTGGTTCCCGGCAACGTACTGTGGCTTTAGCTCTGAATACAAGTCAGAGTGTTATCAGTCGACTTTGGACACGTTACCGAAGCACTGGTACCGTGGCTGAGCGCCATGGAGGACGGTATCGCTGCACGACACGGAGACAAGACCGATACATTCAAATCTTAACTCGAAGAGCTCCAACAATAACCGCCATGATGTTAGCCGTGAGGCTTCATCACTCTTCAGGGAACTTAATTAGCGACCAAACAGTCAGAAACCGCTTGCATGAAGTGAACCTTCATTCACGAAGACCGCTACGGGTACCACCTATAGCAATGCACAATCGTAGGATTCGATATCAATGGGCTCTTGAACACAGAAATTGGGCAGAAGAACAATGGCGTTTCGTGTGCTTTTCTGATGAGTCTCGTTTTGGTATGAGACCGGATACAAGACGTATACGACACTGGAGAACCCCTGGACGCCAACAGCGATTAAAATCCTGCCAGGAAGTCCATCCTTATAGTGGTGGAACCATCATGGTATGGGCGGGTATTTGGATCGGCGGAAGAACTGAGTTGATTTGGATCAGAGGCAACCTCAACGCTCAAATTTATGCTGAGACAATTGTATCAGACGTCATCGTTCCTCTACAAGTGCAAATCGGTCCCTTATTTCAGTTAATGCATGATAATGCACGACCGCACACCGCAAGAGTTGTAAGACAGACTCTCGCCGCAGCTAACATCAATGTCCTGCCCTGGCCTGCTCAGTCGCCAGACTTGAACCCGATTGAGCATGCATGGGATATGCTACAGAGAAGAGCTCTGCCGAATATGGAGGGTATCCAGTCGCAAGAAGACCTTTTTTTGTTGTTGCAACGAACATGGGCGGCCATTCCACAGCGTGATTTGGATGAACTCATTTTGAGTATGCCAAACCGATGTTCTTGTGTTGTTAGTGTTCGCGGTAGAAACACGGATTATTAATTGTTTAAGTTACCCAATAAAATTTTAGAGAAAACTGTTATTTCAGTCTTTTTTTCGAACTTTTGTGTTAGTGGTTCAAATGTCAAAAATCCCTTTATTAGGAAAATGGCAAATTTCTTTATTAATGCAAAGGTGACTTGGTTTATCGTTACTGTGACAAACGAAAACACTTTATTTGATGAATCCTTAAAGAAAATTTTAATTAATATCAATCAGGAGAAAAGTTATTGCAAAAATATATGTTGATCCCTAGACACTTTTGATGTGTGTATCTTACTTTTGCAATATTACATACAATACATCAACTCGCGCCTTTTTCCCATAGGGGTACCTAGTACTTAGGCAGAAACCCATAGATATAGATACAACAGAACGCCACTTAGTACGATCCTTACTTAATTATTTTGCTTCGTTTATACGTCACGCACGCCGGTTGCGAGTACTTACATACCCAATACGCACCCTAAACTCACCACCAAAAAGGTTAGTTTAATATATGTCCGTCTAGGCCGTCCCCTCCCGGCGTTTTCATTCAAATCTGCCTTGTAAATATCTTTTGTTATTCGCCTTTCATTCATCCAGCAACTTTTTAAGTTATTAATAATTTCCTTTTGTATTGGAATCGTTAGTTTCACACATTTTCCTACTTGACCTGAAACAGACAGACTGTAAAAAGCTTAGAACATTAATTAAGGTTTTTCACACTGTTTTTATTTGCAAAACTAATGACTTTGGTACATACATAATATCTAATTAACGCTTGATTTTTAATATAACAGTACTCCATTTCAATTTAAACAATCCGAGCAACTCCTTTAGTTACATCTTTTAATTTGGACAGGCCATTTAATGTGGGCCAAAAAAATTACCTGCAAGTAATTTTGTGGAAAATTAAAGAGAAATCTTAAATAGCATAGACAGCTACTTTGTTACCTTATACAATCCGTAAAACCTCTTTAGTAACAATAACATATTAAATGCGGACTGGCCATCCGTGGTTCAAAAACTAAGTACAGCCCTTTTTTCACTAAAAAAATATATATTAAAAATAAATCTTAATGGCATTGAGACAGATTTTGACATCAAATGGCCAGCTATTGTTGTTACAGAAAGG
The DNA here is from genome assembly GCA_949316385.1 of Globia sparganii. Lineage (NCBI taxonomy): Eukaryota > Metazoa > Arthropoda > Insecta > Lepidoptera > Noctuidae > Globia > Globia sparganii. The sequence goes on along the minus strand of OX438663.1, from coordinate 16,147,425 downwards.
TAGAAAAGAGGTTAACAGAAAAAAGCACTTACTCCTTTTTTACTAGTTTTATTTCGTAAATTTTGCCACAGCTAATAATAAGACCTACTTACTTTAAAGTACCCATGTTTACTACGAATAAGTAATAAGTCAGGAAATGTAACTGCGATAAAAAAATGACCAAACAAATATTAGGCCCAAGTAGGCGGGGCTTAAAAATTGTACCCAGCGCGTCATCAGTCGGACATTTTTCTTGCAAGCGAGCACTTCGGGTACGTTTTCGTTTTTATCATGGTGAACTACAGCTGTGAATCATCATGCCAGCATGTGTTGTGGAGTGGTGCAGGAGCCATACAAGATTAAAATGTCCAGGGATCATTTTTCACTGGTAAATAGTAGCAAAATTATAATTATATTCAAAGATGTTCAAATACGTTATCAAACCGAGGTGGTCAATACTATGCAAAATGAAGTCAGTAATTTTTTTACCAAGTTAATTTTTCTTTTCTTATTGATGAAATATTGAAAAATAAATCCATAAAATTTAGTTATTTTTATAACATTATTCTATTTTGCTTATTCTGTTTTCTTTTAGTTTCCCTGCCAATCCAATTCGGCAAAATAAGCGGATAGCTTCAGTTAAGCTAGAAAGACAAGAGTACGACTGAATGCCTGTGAAAGCCAGCAGAGTATGTTCCGTTCATTTTGACGAAAAATATTTTTATAAATCATTAAAAGCATATACCATGTTACACAAAACTGCTGTACCTACCAGTTTGAAAGATTCTCTTTTAATGTCTTCTAGACAAAAACTTAATAAATTAATCATATTTCGCAGGACATAGAGTTCATTGGATTGTAAAAAGTAACCCAAAAAAAAAACAAAAATATATTATAAAAAAAACATTGTACAATAATATTCTTTTACTATTGACTTGGTCCGGTGCACTTATTGCATAACATCGTCCACGTCACTTGAATCAACTGTCATAGCAGACATTGCAGCACGCGCGAGAACCAATCCCGGCTTTCGTTCTGAATTTAAACCAATCACCAAGCATGTCTTTTTGTAACCTCGGAAGTGATTCGTATTTTGAATCATACGTCGTTTTGGTTTGAAGTAGGGCCACTTTTTCTGTGGAATTTGTTCTGAATTAGACTTCCTGACTTATTACTTATTCGTAGCATGTTTATTATGAATACGAAAATCTTAACAAAATGAACGCCTGGCAACGGCCTGCTTTTTCGGGAGGGCTATTGGCTGTGACAGATTTTTCTGATTCACTGAACATTGGGAAATTTGGAACGACGCGACGTACATACCCTGGTCACCTGGTGATAGCAGTCGTTACTATGCAGTTACAATGTTAATTTTAGGCATTTGTTTTTTTAGGAATGCTGTTCGTTTGCAGTTTCTTCATGTACTAATTCAAAAACGACTAAGTAGTACCTACTCTATATCCTTTCATTTCTTTTTTTATTGCTAGCCTGAACTTCCCACTCCTGAGCAAAGGCCAGCCCTTTCACTTTAATATTGATATAGATTGCTTACCTACCTACTTATTCCAATCCAGAGTGATTTTTCATGAATAACCTCGGGAGTGAAGATTCGAATCGACTAATCAAAAAATTTACATCTCATATATAAAATTCTCGTGTCACAGTGTTAGTTACCCTACTCCTCCGAAACGGCTGCACCGATTGGTATGAAATTTTGTGAGCATATCGGGTAGGTCTGTGAATCGCCTACTATCTATTTTTTTTTTTTGCAGAACGACGTTTGCGGGGTCAGTTAGTAATAGATAAAAACGTGTTACTTAATTCCGTGTCTTACTTAATTAATTAACAAGGGTATTATTGTACTGACAGATACTCGTACGTAGGGGACCCATATCTGCACTGGTATCTTCCTATACTTAGTAGAAGCATTCTTCCTTATTCCCTGATCAAGGTCTTTTCTGCGATTATTTTCAAGGCTTCCACTTTTTCGAGGACCTACCTACCGATCTGGACAGATATTTAGAAACTATTCCATGATCTATCCCATAGATCTTACGATGTTAATCTATAGGTACCTACGTATTATAAATTAAAGCTTTACGTGACTGTCTTTGCAACGAATTTTGTTGCGTTTTTCACCATCATTTATAGAATTATAATAATATAATAATAATAACGTTTATTGTGTCCAAAAATTATACATAAACAATTCTGGGTTTGGAGTCCTCATTTAAGCAAATAATGCCTGTATTAGAGGACTCCGCTCCTTCACAACAGTAGGTACTTACTTAAAAACACAATAAAAAATAAAAAAAACAGTACATGGGTGAGGTAAGACAAAAATATAATTATGTGAAAGCGTGTGAGCGTGTGCATGAGTGTGCATGTGTTGTTGAATGTACATGAGTGTTATGGATGTATAATTGTAAGAGTATGTCAACACCTCCATGCAATAACATCGTAACTCACTTTTTTCCAAAAATTGAGTTACAACGGCATTGTTATGTAAAAAAAAATGCATTTTTTCTGTACTATCATTGTAATTCTATTCCCTTTCGTTTCTAAAATAAAAACATTTTATATAACTTAACACCTTGGAGTTACAATTATCTGACCACAAAAATAAATTAAACTACAAAAAAACTAAATTGTAACTCAGACATACAATGTTAGTCCTCGTAACTTATATGTCATTTCACTGTTTTGTTTTTCACGTAAGTCATGAAAACCAATGAAAACAATTTTTCTTTTACAACTTAACCATACCTATTTATAGTCCGCCTAAACTATATTAAATAGAGCCAGCTTCAAAAATAGTACGGGGTGTTTTGAGTTTGCTATAATTTTTCATACTTTAAAATCGCTCTCATGTAAAATCACAAAAAGTGAGTTACGATGTTATTGCATGGAGGTGTCGATGTGTGCGTTAAGAATTAGAGTGTGTGTGGTTTTTGAGTTTAATACATTAATATTAAACTTACATGTAATAAAGAAATCTCGGGTTTGTCAAGTTGGACTTACCGATAGCACATAACTGGAGGCCGCTGATATGACGGTGGGTGTTGCCGAGTTTGTGGCTGCGTCTAGAGACCGGAGGTAATGCCTGCAGCCCCACGTGTTGGCCAACACCATAGTCACTAGTAAGGCACCCCATATGATGTAACTATCGCCCTGTTGATAGGGGAGAAGGGAACATAAGTATGATTTTTTTTGTTTTTAATAAGAATAGCGTTTCTGAGACATCAATCAACCTTAATGAGTCGTTACAACTTCAGGTTTTGGGGCAGCGGTCAAGTAACTTTGAATAAGAGCCATTTGACAATTCGTTCGCTATATACGCAGTTTTCTTTTAGTTGGGTAGGTAGTCATCACAACAGTAATTTGACACGTTAAATTTAGATGTGGTTTCAGATACTCATTTTCCTTCCGATGTGGCTTCAGATATTATGGGAAAAATATAGCCTAAGAATAAGAACTCTTCAGATTCTGCATAATTATAGGCAGCAGAAATAAATAGAAGGTTCTATATTCCGAATAAATAAGTACCTTCCTATTTATTCGGAATTTAGAACTTTCCATTTCGGATAGATATGGCGAACATGTAAGTAAGTATACTTATTGCAGCCACATCAGACGGTCTTACTTATCATCAGGGACTTATTTATATAACTACTTATACTACTAGTATCATACCATAGGTTAATGAACTGAACTCACGATAATTATACACTCGGTCACCAGCCCGTAAAGTTTCACTGATGAATGCATGAGTCATTAGTAACAGGCCGACGACGCCTACGGAATATTTATTAGCGGCTAACTTACAATCAGATATTATGCACCAATCCTACACAGTACCTATACACACAATGTACCTACGCGTAAAATACGCGCATTGACGTGGAGTTGCGGGTTGCGGACACCAGCCCGTATTACCTATTAGACAATTTAGGTCCCTATGTATGTATTGAAGACAAATGTATGTAAGTCACAGCGTAGATAGCTAAGTATGGTCTGTTCCAAAAGTTTCAAATGTAAGTAAAGGGATCTGAAAACGTCTCTCACCATCTGCCTAGCCTTTTCCCAACTATAGTTAGTTGCTTTATGTAGCCAAGTAATGATAAGTAGAGCTTGACAAGTTCTCAAATCAGAAACAGGTTGTGTTGTGTGTAGATATTATGACTTACACTAACTTGACGAGCTAGTAAGTTCGATAGGAGGACGGCTGGACTAGAAAACAAATAGTGCCGTAGGGTATTCCTAGGTGAGGCTGACTTTCACGAAGCGACTAAGTATTAAGATTTGGGAAGAACTGTTCCCTTTTTGTCCATAAGTATCGGCTCGTAGGCATTTACTGCTGAACATAGGCTGTGGATTGAGACGACTTCCGCTATATACTTATTTGCTAGCCTGTTTCACGAGAGAATCTAGCTCCTAATTATCTAGTTCGGTGGATTAGGTAGGCAGCAAAATTTTGCTATCCTTACTAGGTGACCTAGTTGCTAATTAATATACAGGGTTAAAAAATGCGAAAAATCGAAACGGGAGATTGTGCTCATCATTAAGAACCACTTTTACCAAGGGAACAAACCTGAAATTGCGAAAAAGAAATCAGCTGTGCCCTGCATTTATGTTCGCATAACTCGTCAAAATGATTGCAGCTTTGGTCCCTTAGTAAAAGTTGTTCATAATGATGAGTACAATATCCCATTTCGATTTGTTGCATGTTTTCAATTTGCGATTTCTACTAACAATAAGCAACACCTAAATGCACAGAACCTTTTATCTGTTCTGTGCCTAAATTAATGCCTAAATGCACTGTTGGAATTTCAACTCTCAGCGCTAAGACAAGCTTTGAAAATACAACAGCGCGATTTTATTTAGAAATTCATTTAAATGTCGCCCAGTGTTAGTTTCTCACTAACACTGGGCGACATTTAAATGAATTCCTAAGACTCCTCGGCAGGGTAATTGTGTAACACACTATCAGTAGCAATGGGTTTCATTTTGACAGTTCAATAACGTTAATTGCGTTATTTACGTTGTTGAGCAGACACATTTTTGGAACATATGGAGCAATGGATTAGAAATATGCTTCAAAACGATTCAAATTTAGTAATAGTGCGTTACGCAATGAGGGTACGGGTAATGGGTATAGATGTTATATATGTATAAGTAGGTACGTAGGTAACTCCGTATGTGTGGCTGAACTTGCAATTAGGAGCGGGCTGAATAATAAACCAAGATTACTCTTAGAAACTTGTTTATTATAATAGGCAATTAATGCAAAACAACGGACGTAGATCCTGATAGTAATTATTTGTTTATTCTTATCTAGCAAAATTTATGCAAACGTAATGAATTAAAACTTAAAGAATTAGGGGAGAGTTGGATATTACCGCGCGCCTGACAATTTCGCGTCTTGTCATAACTTGATAACTATTTAAAGTGTCTATACTGACTTTTTGGATTAACATTATTAGTATTATTACCAAGAACAAAATTAGTAACAGGAATTTCCTTTGATATATTTTTTTTTGTTTTTATTTTAACCTTGGTTACTTGAGTTATAGGATTACTATTGTAACTTAAACTGCGGTTTCCTAGAAGAGGCTCTCTTAGAGTTTCCGTAATTTTTATAACGGACGTCATGAAAATCAGTCATTTACTTTATTTGACAAGAAAGTGTCAAAAAAGTTTTGTATTTGGACATTACGGCCGCATATGCCGGTCATAGCTCTTCGAAGAAACCGTAACTTTAGGGTCACGGAGACACGGTAATATCCAACTCTCCCCTACAAGTCACTTTGTAAGAATCTTCCGCACAGATGCGATTTATAGTATAGTTCGATGTGGACACAATTTTCTCCAATTCCCCATACTAATGGCAAAAATAGGTAATATTGTTCTTAATATCGCACTGCACCCTAATTGCGTAGCACACTATCAATTACAATCTGAACATTTTGAAGGATATTGCTAAAACATTGCTTCATATGTTAGAAAAATTTGTCTGCTCAGCAACGTAAATAACGCAATGAATGTTGTTGAACTGTCAAAATTAAAGCCATTCCTATTGATAGTATGTTACGCAATTATCCCGCAGATTAGGTCGTGTATGTTGAAGCAGCTTTTATTGTCAGTGTGATGAAAGCTGAACCAAAAAGTTTGAAATTACTAATGAACTTAAGTGTGGTGTTCAATGCTCATTTTTTCTCAGTGGAAAGTAAGACTTAGAACGGTAGGCACCTGCAGGTTAGTTTCATTGCATGAATAAATAAGCAATATCGTTTGAGAAAATCCCGCCTGCGTGAAAGACCCTTTACGATAGTATCCACCATTCCACCTAATTAATAAAATATTACTGGTTGACACCCAGCGCCGCACCGTGTCATTTTTTCTTAATTCTACTAGCAATCCACTCTAAACCTAAATGTAATCCTTCACCAGTGAGTCCGCAGCACGCCTGTATGTGCCACGGATGCTGTTTTATCGACGTCAACTCCAACTGTTCAGATATCTCTGCGGCCGTCATCGAGCCTTTCACGTCCTGCTTGTTCGCGTACACCAGCAAACAGGCTTTATTGAGTTCCTCGTGTTTCATCATCTGATGCAGCTCATCGCGACATAGGCTCAACCGCTGCCGGTCCGTCGAGTCCACTACCATTATCACGAACTCGCTATTCGTGAAATATGTGTTCCACGCTGATCTCAGACTCTGCTGTCCACCCAGGTCCCACATCACAAAGCGTAGGCTCTTCCACACAAACTCTTCCACATTAGAGCCTATGGTTGGTCTGGTATGAACTGTCTCTCCTAGCAGCAATTGGTATAGGATCGTCGTCTTGCCAGCATTGTCCAAACCCACTAAGAGCAGTTTGTGTTCTTCATTACCGAACAAGCTCCAGATCTTCGACAGCAGTAAACCCATTCTTCGCAATGTTTGCACCACTCCACTAAAAAAGATCAAGGAGATAAAGACCGTCAGTAAACATTTATCAAATATTAAGCATCAACGGAAATAATTGTTTCTTTTTTAAGTAATCAGATAGGTACCTATTTATTATGCTTTTATGAAAAACATCTTCGTGTTCTGCTTATCTCCAATCTCGAATCCACAATCAAGATAATATTTTTGTTAAATAGCGCCATCTAGTGTTACCTATGTGCAATGTCTATCTTTTTAAAAATGAATGAATTCACCGAAATGTAGTACACCTGTACACTTCTTGCAGAGGTACCTACCCTTATCAAAACAAAATACTGAACATAATATTAAATTATTGAGATTTTGATACCGTAGTATGGCATTGCCATATGGTATGAGTACGTAATTTATACGCCTAGTCTTATCATTATCCACTACCAAACTTTCACCAATGAATAAATAAATAAACTTACTACGACACTGGCGGTTCCTGATAATTTTCCCAAAGTGCTACCAGCTGATGCCCATAAGCCGGCTAAAAATGCTTCATACAACATGATTTCAGCATAAAAACATTTAACAAAACAATTGACGACATTTAGGTTATGATTAAAGAATCGATTTTATTCATAAAAAGTGTAACGCTCCAATTTACAAAGAAATTTAACATGGGTTTGTTATGGTCTTTTTAAAATGTGACATGTTATTTTGTATTTTTTGCTTTGTTTGTACAAAATATAAATGATTTCTTCATGCTCAAAATAAATCCCAATTGAATTTCTTTATTTTGGTTTTTATTTATAAAGAATAGTACTTGGGTCCCATTTCAAAACGCTGAGTATTTATAGGTAGAATGGAATGTTCCATATTTTTTACCTCTCATGTCATCAGATTTTGTCAGATATGTCATGTTGACAGTGTTACGGACTGGAGTTGCGGTGATAATTCAATTCAACTTTCGACATTGGTTATATTTAGCGAAGTAATTTGTTATAGACCTATACATTGGTCAGTAATTCAGTATTCGTTGGTCTGTGAAGTGTGAATATCATAAATATTCGAGGAAAGGCTTCAAAAGTCTTAGTGGGGATTTATTGTTGTGAATGTTGGTGTTATTTTAATAGCCATCGTGTGTAATTCGTAACTTCGCAAATCGCAGCTGAAACAAATCATAAAATAAAAACATGGAAAACGTGAAATCTGGTGATAACGTGCTAATTATTTGGAACAACGATAACCAGAGCAGCATCAGTAGTTTGGTGGAAGAGATTAAAGCAGTCATTGGAAATGGATCAGTTGTTCTGGAAAACTCTGAAATGATAACCGAATGTAAGAGACTATTTTTATTGTTTCACAAATCATGTTGCAAAAAAATTACATGCAAATGCCTGTTCAAAATGCTAAGTCAATATTATTGGTCTGCTGTCAAATTAATCCGAATATTTACATTAAAACTTAATATTTTAATCTGATCAATTTTATATTTCTTATTTATTTCAGCGTCACGGCCTGCATCATCATATGATGCTGTGTTATCAAACTGGATGCCTCCACACACCGTGAGACACACTGACAGTATCTTGGTGATTATTGTGAAACTCCTTAAACCTAGCGGTAAACTAATTCTGAAGGACACAACAGACCTGACCAGCACACTCAAAATAAATGGATTTATTAATGTCACAAAGTCTGCTGACAATTTATATTTAGCTGAGAAACCTAAATTTGAGGTAAGTGTCACTTCAAGAACATTTTGCTTAACATTTCTACATTCACCTGTATTTAAAAAAGCCCATGTGGTTTGTTAGCCAGAGCATGTTTAACAACAACAATGTTGACACTTTATGGATTGGAATCAGTTTCTTTTCAGTTTGTTCATTGCTGAACTGTCAACTCAAAACAACTACTGAAGATAAAGTTACAGTATGTCTGATTAAGGGACAGTTTCAAGTAGTCTTAATAATATTAGTTCTAAGTCAGTACTTGTTGTGTACTGACATAATAACTATGTGATGACGAAGATTTAGAATTTGATGTATTTGTCTAACAATGGAACACGTCAAGTTATGTAAGTAGTCAGAAGCAAAAAAGTTTGACAACCAGTCTTACCAAGGATTATTGTGTTACTAGGTTGTGGAGAACAGGCTGTCCCTCCATGTAAAATACTGGTATTCAGCTGCATCCAGTTACACTGGAGCTAAGGCATATTGACCTCTGGAACACTGGCATATCATAGAAAATTACTTTGACTGAATTGTCTTGATTAAGAAACTGTTTACATATCTTTTCAGGTTGGTTCTAAAGCATCCTTAAAACTGAATGGGAAGCCAACAGTATGGAAACTAGAAGACACAGTTGAAGAAGCTTGGACGGGTGCTAATGATGATGACATCATTGATGATAACCAGCTTCTAGATGAAAATGATCTGAAGAAACCAGACCAGAACTCATTGAGAGGTATATTTTTAAGTTTTTAAAGATCATGTTGCCCTATAGAGGGGTAAAATATTTTTCACTTAACCATCTTTTTGTTCTTTTTTTTATTAGCTCCAAATCAATCTACAGTGTAAATTTGAATGACCTTATTTTTTAAAGGCCTAATGAAGTTGCTATAAAAATATGCTTTGTCAGTAAGAATATCAATTACACAACATAAAATTATAAGTTTGATGATAAGGAAACATTTATCAGTTGTGGTCCACAGCGCGCGTTATCTTGATAACAAAACAATGCCGTGTGATGAGGTTTCGTGTTCCGAGGCTGCATTCATTGGCTCGGCTTAGAATGATTTTGTTGAGGTATTGTGTTGCGAGTTGCGACTATTCCCAATGACGCAGCTCATTCACTCAAGGTCAATGACTTTGTAGGTACGAGTTGTAGAACAGGTATATTTTCGTGTGTGTGAAGGTACGTTTTTACGTATAATGCGAACAATGAACTAAAATGAAATAAGAACGCCTATATTTTAATAAAGGTCATAGAGATGTCATTCGTTTTGATAATAATTTATATTAATGAGATGAAAGAAATTCTTATTTTCCTTACTCATATACTCATACCTATGATTAATGATTTGTATGTCAGTATTATTTAGTGTTAGTTCTAAAGATTCTGATGAAATCGGAAAGAACTTAGTTTTCTATTAATTGTTTTGAAAATTTTAAATCTATGTCGTGGTTACAACTGATGGCTTGGTTAACTTGAAATTTTAGACTTATATTATACAATTTGTTAATGAAATAACCCAAAACCTGAAACTAGTTTGTTTAGAATCGGCAGCAAAATCGAATACAATAATTTTTAATATGGGTTATTTTTTTCCAAAAAATAATTATTTGTCATGCCGTATCTAATATTTTTTAACGACGCTGTACGCTACTGTCCAACGCAATGAAAACAAACAGCGCGGGCGAGGGTGAGGAGAGGGGGTGCTAGAGCTGGCGCCAAGGCCGGGAAGCGCGCCGGCGGCGATAGAGCTACGAATCTGTAAGAAGGAACGCGACAACAACATTTACAAATATCTTTTACTATAATTTTTGAAAATAAATAATTATATGTCATATCAATTTATTAATATAAAAATCGTTTGGGGTGTCCGAGGTTTTGGGTTATTTCATTAACACTTTGTATATATAAGTCTAAAATTTTCTTTCTATTCTAAGAGTCCCCCTAAAAGTTGGGTTATTTTTATCCTCAGGACCTTCCTACCTCAGGCAAACTTTAAGGGGTTTTTTTTTATAAGATTGTGCATTCTACTAGTACATGTAATATGTTGAGATAAATGATGATTTATTATTATGATTATTATTTCTGTGCTAACAATGACTATATTTTTAAATAAATGTTTTCAGTTTGTGCAACAACTGGCAAACGGAAAGCGTGTGCTGACTGTTCGTGTGGTCTAGCTGAGGAACTCAAGGGAGAGGTCAAGGATACTCCGAAATCTTCTTGTGGAAGCGTAAGTATTTTATACTATTACTAGCGAACTGCCCCTGCTCGCCCTCTCAAAACATCGAGATTTTTTCATTATTTGTAAGTTTAATATTAATGTATTAAACACATAAATCTTCCAGAAAAAAATCTCTAAATTATGGTAAAAACCGTATCAAATTCTTTTGTATGTAGAAGAACAACACACAGGCAGACACGAAAAGCGACTTTTACTTATAAGTACGGTTGCAAAATTACGTAATTTTACCGAAAACGCTGGTAAAAATTACCGGTGGCATAACATTCTAAATTTTAATTTATTTTATATCACGCGCGCGTGGGGTTACAAAATCAAAATGCGACGTTGCTGACCAGTGGACTCCGTCAAGTTGTACGGCAAAATGCGATAGATTATTGATTTATTTTATTTTTCTGTTTTTTTTTTTGTATTGTCATTTGTTTAATTTTATTATTTAAATTGTTGATTCTGAGAACTGTAGTTAGTTTAATACTAAATACAAGTAATTTTCCAAAAACTAAAATTTTAATTTTTACTGGCCTTTGGCTTTGGCCTTTGGTTTTTTATTAAATCGATGACGTGGTATAATTCATATATTTAATTTTTTTATTATTTTTTATTATTATTATGTATTCATATTTGAACTGAATAATTCATATTCATATACATAGTGAAAGAGTAAGGTACATACAAACACACTCATTCATTACCGTATTTATGTTTGTAGAACGAAAAACTACGATTTTTACGTTTTTTACCGTTTCTTACCGTAATTTACCGAAAGTTACGGTAAAAAACGTTTTTTACCGTATTTTACCGTGGTAATTTTACAGCTTTACATCCCTACTTATAAGTAATATAATTATGTGTAAGGTGTTATATTTACGGTTTGTATCTGCTGCATTTTTCAAACAGAGGGTGACTTTTGAAGGATGGGTGAAGGTCGCGTTAAAGTTTTACCTACATGTTGCATTTAAAATTTTAAGTAAAACAATGAGACAGTTATTCTCTTCTACTACTGAGCTTTTTACTCGTCTTACTAATGAGTCATTCCGGAGAGAGATTCTCAGAGAGGATTTCTGACTTCCCGTCACGCAAGACCGATGCGTGACGAGCAGTCAGAAACCCGAAACGTCTAAAAACAATAGCAATTGATTTGAGACGAGAGCAATGGATATTCCATTACTTTATGGATAATCTTCTCTCGACGGCACTAATATTATTGACGCAACGGGCAATAAATCCTAGTGATGAATAATTTCAACGATGAAAGTTAAAGCGATTTCTAGTGCATTGCGCAATCAACATGCACAATGCACATTTATTTTAGGGGAATGCCCTACTGCTACATTAATCTAATTTAAATCATCGAATTAGCTCGGGAATTCCAAAATATTGAGTGAGTACGTGAGTCGAAGCATACACACTTAAACTGTATTGAACGAACAGTTAACGCGTTTCTGAGTCACACAGGAAAGATTGTGAATTTATAATCGTTATTACTTTATTAGTCACCGATGGCGCTTCTCGTTAGTTCCGTAACTTACAGGTGGTATGGCGCTTATAATACCTATTATCACTATATAGCTGCATTTCTAACGCCATAAAATCTGTAAACATCCAACTTTTCATAAAAGCACTCGTGAGGGCTCGTAAATGTTTTTGGTTATTAGTCGCAGAAGTGTCCTTGTCGCAACCAATAATATAGTTTTATCTCATTTTGGTGTCATACTCCCCTAATCGCCATTTACGAGATCATCATCATCTTCCTAACCTTTTCCCAAATATGTTGGGGTCGGCTTCCAGTCTAACCGGATGCAGCTGAATACCAATATTTTACATGGAGCGACTGCCTATCTGACCTCCACAACCCAGTGACTGGGTAATACGATACCCCTTGGTAAGACTGCTTGTCAGATTTTCGGGCTTCTGACTACCCGTAACGACTGTCAAAGATCCATAAATGACAGCCGGGACCAACGGCTTAACGTGCTTTCCGAGGCACGGAGGGGTCTCGTTATGTAAAGATGGCCATTTACGAGATGTGTCTTGGAAATGGCAAGTTATTCTATGCACGAATGTTAAGCATATTACTATGCGGATATATGGTCTGTTCCAAAAATATCTGATGTAAGTGTAAACAAACTCTATTCAGGTTAAATTCATACAATCGATTCAGATATCTTACCTCTGATTTTGCATTATAGTCTTTTTATAAATTTTATCTCGCAGTTCAACCTATGAGGTCGTCGTCTGCTTAACCGGGCTTGTCTGTGGATGCCTCAATAAATGGCGTCCAACCAGGGTTTAAAAAACTTAAAAAACTAAGCGACTACATGTTAAGGGCACCCCCTGAGGGGGAAGGACCTCGGTTTAGGGCGTCGCTGGGAGAGGGCAGCAAGGGAAGGCTGGATCGGAACTATTTAGGGACGATTTTAAAGCTACGGGCTCAGCGGCGCGGGCTAGCTCGAGCAAGGGTTGCATCACTGTCAAAATCACAGTGGTCTTTATACTCCTCGTCATAAGGTTGTTGTTGGATTCCTGCTACAGACAAGTCTGTCAAAATTACGGTGATCTTTATTTTCGTTCAAATAAGGTTGATGTTGGGTTGCTGCTGTCAGAGGTAAAATAACTGTGAAAGAACTGTACGCAGTCACGCACTTTATTGATATATTAATTCATCTGAATTTAGAAGGTTTCCACTATTTATATCTCTCCACTTTTTCTAACAATGATTATTTAAATAACGTTATTAAATTGTCGTTGAAAAATCATCGACGAAATTTGAGATTATAAAATTAACTTCATTTGTAAATGAAAAACATCTTGATGGTGATTTAAAATTAGCATTTCGCGTTTAAGTATTCCAATAATCAAACCAAACCACTCAATTTGGAAGGGACACTACATGATGGCAGCCATAGATGTTTTCTGCAGCCTAATTCACAACCATACGACAAGCTATCGTATCGAAAATGACACATTTCAATAACCAGATTTGCCTTGTCCCCAACAGCAAACAGCTGTTGGAAGAATAGTGGTCGTCTATTTGATTTAAACTGACAAAATTTTCGGGTTTTGGAATTGTAAACAGCGTTTAGAGGACTCATACGATAACACTGATTGATGTTCGATACGGTACGGAAGCGTATCGAGTACCTACTTGTGAATAGCTATGCTGATCGATTTGTTTACCTTTACATCAGATACTTTTGGAAGACTATAGTCGACCCAGTATTGCCAGTGGGAATGCATAAAGTGCTGAAATATTCAAATAAAAAAATAATAATAGTTGCGTCGTCCCTCACCTGTAAGGCTGTAAATTACATCTACGATATGCATCGTTATCTATGATTTGCATAATTAACATGCAAGCGACCCACTGATGCATTTACTACTGCGTATGGAATGTCTAAACTAAGTGAACGGATTTCATTGTAAGAATTAAAGAAATAATAAGTTCAAAAATAATTAGTATTCTGAATCGAGAATCCCCAACGTTTCTTTAATAAACTTCTTAGACACTTTTCACTTATTAAGTCCAGTAGTCATATCAGTTTTTAAACTTGAAGACTCCTGCGCCGAACAGCTTGAGGGAATCTTATTAATTGGAATTTTTCTACCTATGCCGTGGGATTGGTGATCATAAGATGTTGTAACTTCTGCGAAAGACGCAGAGACAAGTACACTATTCATTCAGTGTCTCAACAATTTTGGGGGTTGGCTTCCAGCCATAGCTGATGCGGCTGAATATCAATATTTTAAAATGAATTACTGCCATCTTACCTCCACCAGGCCCACGTACACACGGGTACTGGATTTTCAACTCTCGTAGTTTTTGAGTTGAAAATCCAATGCTTGGTAAAAAAAAAACATCGCGTTAATAAGCGCCTGCGCGTACGTGGGGATAGGTAACTATTAGGAAATACGGATTCTAAAAATCCTAATTTATTGATATCAAATTATAACTTTACATTTATTTCGTTCCAGTGTTACCTCGGCGACGCGTTCCGTTGCGCGACGTGCCCGTACCTCGGCATGCCAGCCTTCAAGCCGGGCGAGAAGGTGAAGCTCGATCTCAAGTCAGATATATGAACATCTCAGTTGTAGCTCTCATACTCCAGTGTACTAGTATGTATTCCAAGTTGTGATTCTATGCTTTCAATAAAATTTATAAGTTGATTTCTGTAATTTGATTTTTGTCTTTGGGTCTGATTATGGGTGTTGCCTCCCTTTTTGTATGGTATGATTTGGTGAATATAATTAGTAGAGTAGTTAGTTTTGTAGATGTTAGTTGCATTAGTGTTGATTTAGTTTGTATAAGTAATAATACCTATAAAGTATATTCCTTCTCTCTCTCAACTATACAAAAATTAGCCGACAGATTACGAGTCATTTTAATTGCTGTAACTGACTGAAATAACAACAGGTAATCAAATCACTAGACATGAGTTAAACAATTGGTCAGCTCATTTTTTGTTGATTAACCTTTTAGAAACCGGATGTAAATAATTTATCTTTTTACATAAAAGTTTTTCTAAGTTTGGTACGATGGATGCAGTTGAGCGACACTATTTGAATCATTTTTTTTTTGCTGTACTGTAATTTTTTATCTTTATTTGTCGTTAATTGGCTCACAAAAAATGAAAACTCAATTGATTAGGCAGATCTTAGCGTGTCGATGGCAAACATTGTTTGTAAAATTTAATTCAAACAATAATAAGGCAGATAAAATAAAACAAACGTATAGCAAATATTCAATTATACATATTTTCTCTTCTTTTTACAAACAGTTAACTTATTTAACATATTTCGATCTATAACATTTTTCCATTTACAATAAATCTGAATAGTAGTCATTCCGCTATACAATAAAATATACATATATATTTTTGCGATATCTGTCATATAATAACAATTTTTTATAGTTATTTATCTATTAATTTAAATGACACAACATTTCCTGTTCTCTACAGTACGCTATTACATTGGAAAGTGTACAATACTTGGTACAAATTTGGTCTGGAGGTTCCACGGATAAATTTATGTTCCCAATTGTATTACTTTCCACGATAGGATAACTTTTTGTATATTTAAGGGGTAGTGAAGTGTTTGGACAACAACTCCAACTAAGCAATATCAGTGGAATACTAAAATATTGAAAATCTGTTAAGGATGGCACAATCATTTGTGTCAAGTAATGCTTCGTTAGTCAGGGCACTGTCTAATAACATTACGGTCTATGTGAACAAACTGGCCTTGTGTGACATTGGCAACATCAACATAATATTATGAATCTCTTCATACATTTATTATCTATTGTCACTAAATTTGTAACACCTAAATATCGTTCAATCACAATAATAGAGACGCGTCTCGCACACAAACATTCTTAGTAAAGTCTTGGAAGAAACAGAAGGTGATATCTAGACATTTATAAGTCTGTAAACGGAAGAAATTGGCATAATAAAAGTAACGATTGTTTACAACTCGGTCAACAATAATATAGCTGATGTCAGTCTTTTGGCATTTTCTGTGACTTTTGGATCGATGTTGATGCTTTTAGCGAATGGAATAGACAGAATACTTCTATAGACATTGAAAGTCGATCATCGACATCGATCCTCGATTGCTTGCGAGTCTGTAAGGACTTTGATTTGTAAAAACTCTCATTGGAAGGCTTGTTTTGGAATAGATTTAGTTTTTGTTAGCCCGTTGTAAGCAATTACCCCTTTTACACATGTCAGCCTCTAGTTTACGTATAACGAGTATCTCTGACGGAATCCAACGTATTGCCAACAACGTTTTTGTATATTGTCTAATTAATACATTTTACAACAAACATCGATGCACGTAATAAGTTGATGGTAAATATTATACACCTATTAATGTAGCATATAATCAATTAACAAGTGCTGACTGAATATGTACCTACACATAACGATATTTTAACGTATAATTGACTCACTAAATCTACTAGGAGGCGCGGAAGAACATCGATTGTGCCAATATTATACTATAGATTGGCGAATATTACAAACAAAGTGTTCCTTAACAAAATTTTCTGTATAATATCAATCATGATTGTGCCTGATTTACGTCCACAAAAATAATATAGCACCTTCTTTTGAAATTAAATTAATACTTTCTGAATTTGGATATTGGGAAATAATACTTTTTGTAACAAATTTTGTACTAAATGATTGTCCAGCGTTTGATAGCGGAGCTTCTTAGTTAAACGACGGAACGAGCTCGCGCCCACAAATAAATGCTCCTAGCTCATAATTTAAGTAATATCTTCAAAGAAACTACTATCCCACAACATTCAGTAAAGCGTCCCAGTCTTTTCAAAAGTTTATTTTCATCAAATTGAGATCTTGTTTAGACTTGATAGCGACCATTCGCTCGCATGACGTCACAGCGCGCGCGCACACAACCCGTCGCCGCCGCGAGACACTAGTCTTATAGTTTGTGAGGTAGGCTTAGTCATGATCTAATGAAAGCGCCTTGTTAGAAAATACCGATTAATAAAATGAGATCTTTCATTACAATTACAAATATTAATATAAAGACGATAAAACTAGAATTACATACATTATACAACAAATTATTAACTTTTGTACAACACCATCCATCGTCATTGAGGTGTCCGTATTCTATGGTTGTCGATTATCGTTTAACACAATAATGATTAATAGCACGTAGCATGCGGTACAATGAAACCAACCCTTGCAAGTCTGCTGTCCGTATCCGTCGGGCCGGGCCCGCGGCGCTAGTGAGCCGCCGGCCGGGCCATTCGTCTATCTGCCAAGTGCGATAGTAAATCCATGACTCGATTACATCTGACAACGTAATTGTTCGAGATAAACTTATTATGCAAACAATATATGATTTTAATTTCAAGCCAATACGAAAATTATGTATCTTGACTTAGTATTTTTATATTAAATTAATTTGATTTTGATATGGCCATGCATTTGTCGTTATGTTTCATAACGATATATGTATATCAATCACAGACGCTACTTGTTATGTTTGTTTTCCGTTTTAGTTTTTCAGCGTTTTATTTTTGAGTATACAACAACTATACATTTTCTTACCAATAACGCACTTATTTGTCTAAAACATATATTTCTTTTATTCAAGTTTCATATCTACTCTGACCAATAACTACAAAATATCACAGACTGTGTGTTTATTATGTATACATCTTCTCATAGAAAAGTTATGCGTATCACACATGGACGTCAAAAGCTAAATAGATGACACATTAACCATGATCATTATACATATTTCATTTTATTTTACAATATATACCTATCAATTATCAACATTTATATTAGATCAAATTATTTGTCAGAAGAGTTTGCCGGTACAGTTCAGCGAAGCGATCGCCACGCGAGCACAGCTCGTGGGGGCGCGACACGACAATTACATCGTCATGGATATGTCTGCAGTCACAACCATCGGAGGAGAATGGAACTCTGACATGACTGCGTCCTTTACAAACATAATCATTCAGAATACTCGTTTAAAAAGAAATCAGTCGAGATTAAGCACACGTCAGCCCATTACTACTACCTACTATCTAACATTCATTGTACCTTTTGTTTTGTTTCATATATGCATTGCCACGTGTCAAAGTAGACTGGCGATAAAATCTCATTGGTTATCACAATATCTAACCTACTTTAAGATCTGGTACAAACTTACACATTGTTATTTTTGTGCTCATTATTTAAAAAAAATGTTTTTTAACTCCATGGTTGTGGTTTACAAAATTATAATATTGTTTAAATGTTTCTGTGTAAGTATGTCTAAAGCGTTTTACTTTGTATGCCGATTATTGTAATATATCATTCGTGTACCATAGAGGAATGAGAAGTGACGAACGCGGCGTCTTGCGACCCCGGCGTCCCTTCCATTTGTGACACGTTAGGTTAGTCATGGAGCGTATAGTTCAACTTCGACTTAAGCTACTTACATATTTACAATATCGTACACAAACGCGTACAGAAGCACCCGACAGTAAAAAGCACCTAGAGTTCCCCAATAGAATTTCATAAGCGTACTATTATGGACTGCCGATCGCTGCAGAAACCGCGCAAATTAACATTTAACAATAGTGCATGCCGCGACATGCAACCGAACTCACTGGGGCCGTTTATTATCTATCTACAACGTTCCTTCCGAAGAAGTAATCCTTTTTATCACTTGTCCATCCGTTCACTAACAGTTCAGCAGGTTCGGCACACAGAACAACGAAACTGATTCAGAAACGAGTAGCGAGTCGCAACGATCACAACACGATCAGGACAGTTCCTCCAGTCCTCCAAATATACGAATACGAAGGTAAGGTTCGTTTCAGCGTTTCTTGATGGGAGGGGGGTTGTCTTCACACACGTCGGAGGCGGACCAGCGCCGCTTGCGTGCGTCTTCCTTGACACTGAGGTTCTCGGGGTGCGTCTGCGGGGGCGCGGGGGGCGCGTGCGGGGGCGCAGGGGGCGCGGGGGGCGCGTGGCGGCGCGGCACCAGCGACACGCACACGTCGCCCACCTGCAGCCTCTGCACGCGCAGCCCGTACTGCGCCAGCGTGCGCTCGGGCTTACACGACGCCCAGCCGCGGCCATACACGAAGAACGGGTGCTCCACCGTGGATTCCAGCTCCACCTGGAATTATTAACAGTTTAATTAAACTTGCTTCTTTTATAAAATCTTATTAGGCTTTATCGCCGCGCCGTGCGATAATGCCGCTAAAACTTGGTTTTTGTTGTGTTTTTGTATGCTCTATCTATAGGGTTCTGAATCTATTATAATATGCTGCATGTTTGCACTTTCTCAATTCGCGCCGGATTAAAAGGGTCATTATTCTGCTACATGGTCTCCAATGGGAACATATTAATTTCGTTTGATCTGCGTTAAAAAACCAATGAACTTAAAACAAATAAGGCATGAAAGTTCTCTTAAGAGAGTTGTATTGAAGTCGTGAAATCATATTTTGATCAATATACAACCTGATGACGTGCAAATTGCAACAAACGTAAGAAAAATTGAATTTCTCCTGCTACCATGGCGCTTTCGCCTTATAGAATCAGTTAGTACCTGTGAGCGGTTCCTATCGTAGGTGAGCGTGAGCGCCAGCCGGTCACCCCGCTCGTCCAGCCGTAGCAGTGTGCACTGCGTGAGCGCGAGGTCACCGCTGCGGTCCGCGCTCATCACGAAATCTTCCGTGCGCATCTCTTCCACGCGCCGGAGCGAGCCGTCTTCGAGCCGGATGAGCGCGCCGCGGCAGAAGTACGGCGCCGGCGCACCCCGCTCCGGTGACGTTGGAGGTTCCTGGAATCATTGAAGGAATTTGTGAGTTCAAGAAGTTGTAGATATTTGATCTGTCTGATGTGCATGAATGTATATTTTTAAAAATTAATTATTGAAAATTTACTTCCATCCAAGTGATTTCTTTCAAGTGCATGCTTAATTTGCTTTTTACTAGAGCAAGATTTAAATACAAGCTTTTTGGATTTGCGTTGGTATTATGCTTTGGTAGATATAAAATATAAATAAAGTATATGACATTACCTCTCTGAGTGGTGGTACGGGCGCAGCTACGGACACTGGCGGAGAGTGCGGCGCCGGCGCCGGCGGCACGAAGCCAGAGGTGGCGCGCGGCCGCAGCGGGTAGTTGGACGGCGGCGGCTGCGGCGGGGCGCGCTGGCGCTGGTACAGGTAGGACGCGTACGCCGGGTGCGGCAGGAACGGTGCGTACGCGCCCGGCACCGAGGGGAAGGGCGCAGAGGGCGCGGGGGGCGCAGGCATGGCATCTCGCGGGCGGCGCGGCGCGTACCGCGCGTACGGGCGCGGCGGCGGCGCCAGGAACTCGGGCGTCATGCCGGCCGGCGGCGGCGGGTACAGGTTCAGCTGCCCGAGCTGCCCCAGCTGGGCCAGCGCCTCGCTGGGGAGACTCGCTGAGATCATCGGACGGGCTGGAAGGGAGAAACCGTACTGTCAGTTATGTTGATAGTCTTAACAATTAAAGTTAACAACAGCATTGGCAAAAGATGGCGCTCAGTTGGATAACATTCTCATGTCAACATCTATTACTTGTCAAGTGTGGTGTAATTGCTACAAATCACAAACAAATTATAGTATGGGACACATATTACTACAAACACATTAAAACACTGATTAATAACAAACTAGATCACAGCAAGAAGTCGGGAAGTCTTCACGAGCAGCGAGTAGTTAACGTCCAGCATCTGCGTTAGATCGAGTGTTTAGTATCGCGACAAGATAAGAATGTGGAGCGGCCGACGTCAACATTATAAATAGATTTTATTCACGTACATAAAAGTTAGTAATTCAGTGTGCACGCCACATGACGTGGAGTAGTCTGTCGTATAAACACGGCTTTTGTTCTATTTTTAGGGAACGGTCTACCATACACATAAAACGATCTTTGTTGCTTTATCGTCGCCACTATGCGTTATCCGGAGCCGCTCCAACTGGACTGGCGTGGAATAAACGCCACTCGTGATAAATTATTGTTGCTTCATACTACTAACACATTACTGTAACATATTGTTATAGCTGTCTGTGATATATTTAGCCTATAACGTGGGCGCAGGTTTACTTAAAATAACTGTGAAATTATAAAGAGTTATTATGTTAAGTCTGACCTTTTCAGCCAGTCTTTTTTCTTGAAAACAAAAGATTAGTTCTTAGTTTCCTTTTCATTGGCATAAATATTCTTTAATTATAGCTATTGCAAAGCGGCTGTTATTATTTTTCGATCTGTCTCATAGCTGTATAATCAGCCTATAATGCTCCCACTGCTGGAACGCAGGCCTCCTCTCTGTGAGAGGGAGTGGGCTGTAATCTACCACGCCGGGCCCAGTGCGGGTTGGCAGGTGTTACATGTTTTCGAATTTTTGATTCTAAGACATGCCGGTGTCCTCACGATGTTTTCCGTTTTGAGAGCAGTGGAGATGAAAATATTTACACAAATCAAAGCGAAGCGCCTGCTTGCCTCAAGCAGTCTGTCTCATAGCTGACTAATCAGTATATCTGTGAGTGGAAACCCGCAATAGAAATAAAAAAAACTAGAAATTAAGTCTGGAGTAGGTATTATTTAGTACCTAAGTAAACTAGGTTTCTATAGTCCTAAAACGAGACACCAATACGGCAGTGTAGATAAATCACTTCTAATTTCAGCAGCCATACGTTGGCTCTTATGCCTCGGCTGTTTGGGTACTTATCACTATTACATGAAACACGTGTAGGTACACCAGTAAATATTTTGCTACTTTGTTTGATTTTTCTACACTACGGCTATTTGTTTCGTAACGTTAAATATACGTTACCTTAACGTCAATTATGTAATCATCCGACGTTCGTAACGTAATTTTTTTATAATATTGAGATAAACATTTGAATAAGTGCCTATTCTAATACATTGTTATTGCAGTTTAAATGGTCGGTCAAATGATACGTTACGGTGAAATATCTATAATTTTGTATGCACGAATAGAACCTAAGTTTATAAAACAACAACGCGATCTCATAGGATATCCTAATAAGTACCATATCCAATAATAATTGTAAGAATAAGTTTATGTCGAGAGAGTCGTCAGCATTCCTGTGCGTGTTAGTGCTGCAGGCGATAATTTGAAGAACAAAGAATGCGCCGACGCACCTGCGCAAACAATAAGCTCTTTTCCAGTTAGCACACCTCTCACTGTAGGGGATGACTAGCGCTCAACCTATACATTAATGTAGTTGACAAAAACTTGTTAACTCGACGGGACGTGCTGTCACGCACACTTTAGAAAAAAGTAAAAATTAAGTAAATGCTTTTATTTCTCTAGTAGGCCATTTTGGTGCCACTGAAAACAAACAACTTTTTCATAATGAAATCACAGTTCTAAACACACCACGAACCTATTTTCAGCTGCAATCTCAGTAACGTTACATAATTCTCGATAAAAGCCGTGAAAAGATGTGAAACTCAATAGGTATCGAAACATTACACAAGCTTAGGCTTTCTAGACTTAGTCACGAACCTTTCGTGACCTTGTTGGCCGTATAAAACTGTTTCAGACCGCCTGAAGAAAAACTAGTCATGCCTCAGCGAAAATATTGCTCATTTTGTAAAGTACAGCAATGACATAACTAAACGTATCTAGAATCTCAGATACAGGTATCGGTCCAAGCTACTCATTTTTCCTTATCTGGTTTCATGGAAAATCAAGAAACAACATGAATACATTAAGGCTTAGCTTCGTATCGCATTCCCGGCTGATTCAGTCAACAACACAACGCATGTAATGTGTGCAAAATTGCAAACATAGTTAATTTCGTTACGTAATAGTCAAAAGCGTGAAGTTTTTTACTCACACACAGAAATATCGTTTGTGTTTAAAGTTAAGTTTCGCGAACGAGGAAACAAGATCGCATACATTGTTTGCGACTGTGACTCACAAAAACAATGAGAGATGGAGTGTCGTGAGTAAGGCTTTAAAAATTCAAGTCAGTTAGCTAGCTCTCAGCCACGGTTGAGTGTCCGCAACTCGGCACGATGCGCCGCCGCGCAACCTAACAACCTAACTCTCGATGCTGACAACAGACTAGGTTCTATTTTTATTCTTGTTTTTAACGGAAAGTTGCCACTGAGAACTAGATTGGCCGGTACACCAATGATAAGCAGCTATACCTAATTACATAATTGATCACGATGTTGTTTGATGCTAAACACATAATATTTAAGGTCACGTTGTCAATGATATAACTCCCTAAATCACTTAAAAAAAAACTCGAGATTTGTTTCTCACCTTTAATTTAAATGGGCGAGTGAACGGTGATTAATCAAACAGTAGGTATGTTTACCGACCTTTAAATAGTTCCAGAGTCCAAATTACACAAAATAGATTTGATCATTGGGATATAATGGAATGCTAGTCTAAATAAATATTAAGAACGTTCTAATTTTGTGAGTTTGTGGCGCGCTGTCTGTCGGTTGTGATCGTATCAGCGCGGCGTAGGCGCAGGCAGCAAGGCCGCGAGTTCGGCGGCCGCGCGGTAAAAAACCTCGTATGAATGGCGAGCCAAATTCACGAACGATTCTCGGCGGAAGCGCTTACATCACGCGCACTACTTGGCCGCCGCGCCGTAACGCTCAACTAGCTAATTATTATTTGTTAAAATATTTGACAACCGCTTATTTGTTTTCTTGTTTGAACAGTCGCAAATAGAGCGCGATTACACCTTATTGAAGACTTGTTTGTATGACAAGTATAGCACAACGGCATTGATCTATGCTTGGGTTTTACCCATTCTCATTTGACATTTACATTCGTAAATAATGTGTTTTTAGAATGGATGTTTAAAATATAGAAAGGGGTTAATCGAGTTGTGAGGTAATTATTATTTGGTTAGACACACTAGCAGCTAATCAGCTTTATTTAATAGAGCCACATTCACATTTACAACGTCAAAACAAAATAGAAACAGTAGCACACCACTCTGAGATTTTTACGACCATTTATAAATACGCGGAAAGTTACGAGAGTAAAGAGTATCGTTTATAAAGTAGCATAATAACACTATGGTGTTATTAGGCGGCGTGGCGGGTGGCTGCTGGCAGGGCGGGCGGCGGGCGGTCGATAGGGCGCCGCCCGTAACCCACTTCCGACGCCCCTGACCTTGCCGCCGCCATTCACGCCGCATCTTACAGCGGCTGCCATTCCCCCTCGCACCACCCTGCCCCTCCCTAGTGGTGACCCCCTTACCCCCCTAACACCCCCCTTACCCCACACCCACCGTCACGCACGCCGCCCCGCTGAAACTTACAAATGGTCGGATTATTTTGACTTTACGCTTGATTCGACTTGCTGGGATGTTTATCAAACATCTGTTTATGCCAAGTAAGTTTTATCAAAACTTTAGGAGATCCTGAATCGAAATGTTTAAGAAAATAAACAGAGGTGTGTTGGTTTTGGTAAGAAATGGAGGGATGCTGTGGTAACTCACGATTCATAATAGAACTCATCAGTCATCAGGCAACAACATCTACAGGCTGTTCTTTAAACAATAATATTTGTATATAACTGAGCACATAGCACAACACTTTCTTTATCGAAAATAAAGGTTGGAAGAAAAGAAACTTAAAGATGACCACTGAAAACTACTGGACATGAAAATTAAAATATACAAAAATCCTAAAAGCTGGCGCGGTGGAGCGTATCCTTCAAATTAATATTAGCTGTAGGTACTTACAGCACTCTAATTGCGTGACACACTCAATCTCATTCTGAATAATTTCGAAGGCAGACACATTTTTTTTGAACATATTAGCAATAGGCTAATATGTTCCAAAAAATGTGTCTGCTCAATAACGTAAATAATGCAATGAATGTTGTTGAACTGTCAAAATGAAACCTATTGCTATTTAAAGTGCGCAATTACCCGCAAGTCTATCTGTTTCATGATTATATTGTGTCATAGCAGACATGTTTGCATTAGTTATTAAATTAATTGAACAGGAGCAGTGTCCAATCGGCGGGAATGCTATAATATGATATGTAGCCCACCTGTTCCGGCCAGCTGTCGCAGACATTACATCTAGGGCTGACACTGATGCCAGACGCATGTTTTGATTACCTAACGTCTCTGGCCTAAGCATCCGGGATATATTGAATGATACCACCAATCGCCTGTAACACAGGATTGCCTAATTCAGGCACTAATCATGGGTGAACTTGACATAGATTTAAGAAAAAAATGTTTTTAACGTGAGTCCTTATATTTTTGAATAACATTTTTTTAATTCTTCATTACATACATAAACAGTCGAGATACTCTCAAATTTGAAGAAAATAAATAAAATATTTACGAGAACCAATTTAATTATCTTGTAGATTAAAAAAGTGAACATTTCTTTTCATCAAAATTCAAATCTGTAAATATTAAACCAACTCCCATGATTCTCTACAAAAAAGAGCTTATCCATTACCTACAGATTTTACTTTAACTGAAGTCTACAACGTTTAGGTAACCCTATTACCCTTGAATAGAAAAGAACCCAACCCCAACCAATCTAGCGAGTCGACATGCAAACGTTACATGTAATCGGTAATTACGTACATATGTAGGTACGATAAGCATTACTTGGCGCAGTGTGAACTCAAGAATAAACAGTTAATTATATCGAGTCCACGTATTGTTGCGAACCAGTGTTGAATTGCGTTTATCAGAACACAACAATAATTGTGATTCATAATTATCCAGTTCTACGCAGGATAATGTAAGAGTTAGATGGATGGTACTTTGTATCTGAGATGTGGTGTTCACGTATTAGTTCGGTTACGGCTTCTGATACTATCCAGAAAGAAAAGTGTGTATCAGAATGGCTGGTTGCCTGTGGCTTTGGTCTATGAGAGTTGATTAGAAAATTGCTACATAATTGCTTATATTTGCTACATTTAATAAATTATTGCTACATACTATATATATTCAGAAATAACATATTTTTTTTTGTACTGCCATCCTGACGTTTGGTTGGCTGGTCGCCTCCTAGTTTAAAGCCAAGCATGCAGAGTTTCCCGAAATGTATTGCGTCAATAATTGCTACATATTTGCTTCATTTATCTAATTTAGTTGTATCTTCAAACATATGTTAAATAAAGGATGTAGCAATTATTTTAATTATCCCAAGGAAAAGTGCCTGATAAAACAATAAAGGCAAATATGGTTGCAGTGTGTCTTCAGTCAACGGTATTGCTACTTTAGGAGGCTATTATTGCTACTTTATGTTATTAAAAATTGGTTCTATAGGTAGGTACTCCGTACTTGTTCCTTATAATAACATAGATCTATTTAAATTGTCGAATAAAATTAAATAAGCCTAGACTGTGATTCCAATACGATATCTGCACTAGCAATGACTAAGAATAATTGTTATAATGATAATTATTGGATTATTGAGGGTAGGTACATATTTTTTTTAACGCAAGAATCGCATTACTTACGCTGTTGCCAGAGCCTAAACGATTAAACCGATTCAACATAACTAAGTATTTGCCTTTATTGTTTTATCAGGCACTTTTCCTTGGGATAATTAAAATAATTGCTACATCCTTTATTTAACATATGTTTGAAGATACAACTAAATTAGATAAATGAAGCAAATATGTAGCAATTATTGACGCAATACATTTCGGGAAACTCTGCATGCTTGGCTTTAAACTAGGAGGCGACCAGCCAACCAAACGTCAGGATGGCTGTACAAAAAAAATATGTTATTTCTGAATATATATAGTATGTAGCAATTATTTATTAAATGTAGCAAATATAAGCAATTATGTAGCAATTTTCTAATCAACTCTCATAGACCAAAGCCACAGGCAACCAGCCATTCTGATACACACAAAGAAAAAGGTCTAATCTTCTTTCGTCACTTGTTGGCGTATCTATCAAATTTCGTTCTAGTCTATCTAGTATAAATAGTACTACATTCTTTTAGTATTATATAAGTTTCTACAATAGCCTTCAGATGGTTAATAGTTTTCATACGTTGAACAACGATTTGGTCAGTAGGTATGTTTAAAGATGCATGTGCAATGCTTTATATATTAGCGATAAATCTGACTGTAGCAATTGGGTATGTAAAGTTTTTTTCAGGTATTTTTTTATATTTTTAATTTATAGATTTAGTTATTTTATGCAACTAATTTCAAAATCTTGGTTTTCTAAGCAGCCATTAATTTTAAATAAATTTTCTAAATTCTGCTTCAAAAGTAGGCTGAAGAGTTCAATATCTATGCCACGTATAACACAGTAATAAAAATTCTAAATTTGACGATTTTTGCTTGACATCAGAAACTTCAAGCATGACACTAGACAGTTTTAGAGGTGGGAATGATCGACATAATCGATTGAACATTTACTACAGTTATTAATTTTGTATAGGGATAAGTAGACGGAGGGAAGGGAGGCCTTTGCCCTGCAGTGGGACAGAAATGACTGATAATTAATAATTAAATTAAATAATAGGTATTATTAATATGTCACTATCAAAATCAAACCAATAACAAGTAGCTACAGTACCTAGTTATATTTGCAAGTTTGCAACACCATTTGTGGTTACAAAATAGTTCGAATGATTTTATACTTAAAATATTATTATTTAAAGGGAATGTATTTTATTTAAGCTATCATTATAATGATTGATTAACGATAATTCAGAATTCGGGATTTAGGTTTTATGTATGAATAGATTTTCACTGTTTGATTTGAATCGATTCAAAGGCCGAAATTTTCATCGTCATCCCTATAGTTGACATTATATGACTAACTTTTTAACATATGATGAGAGGAGGCACTGAAAGTATTCTCAATCTGCTTACTTGTGACGTCATTTGGAGGTCAAATGAAAGTCAAGTGGTATTAAGTGTTTATGTTAAAATAAACTTCATCTTATAATTTTAAGCACTAAAAATAGAAAAATTAAGTTAAGAAACCTTAAATCTCGAAATGGTTTGGGAATCAGCGTAGGATTTTTTTTCTTTACATACCGAATTGCCTCAGTTATCCTGCAAGGCTATGACAATTTGTAAGAATCAGTTCTGTGGAGGTCAGGTTGTCAGAGGGGCAATTCTCGTAATTTTAAGAACGTTCACAGTCTGATCTCAGCCTCAATCTGTCAAAATGCCTCAAATATCCCTATATTTTTGACAAATTTTTGACATTTGTTTGTCGCCGAGCCGAGACTACGACTAGATTTTGAACGTTTTAAATTACGAGAATTGGCCTTCAGATCTGTGGTTTTCTTGGTTACCCCTGCCGATCTATTTTATAAAAAAATCTGACAATTTCTGTTTTCAATAGTGTCAATCCCTGGCATCAGGTGGATGGACACCTCACTTTAAGCCCACTTCACATAAGTTTTTACGGTGAGAATTTCACAGAATAAACCGGCAGGATTTTAAAAAAATTATAGAAGTTACTTGAGTTTGAAGGTGTTTGAGGAATTAGTCAGGGTGGTAGGCAGTATCTTTGAATGATGTGGTCGGTTGGGGTGCTTTCCTCTAGTTAGTATCTGGAATAGTTTTTTACTGTCACTATAAGTGTCTACAGCATAATGGTCATACATTTAATAATCTTATCTGTCCAATTAATATTTCCTATGATAACATCGATTGTGGTGCCATTGCATGCTCTGTACATGTGCGTCCTATTGACAAACAAAAACGTGAATTGACATTTATAATCCCCTTTGGCTGAAGTGATAGGTTCATCTTTATCAGTCACTGCTTTACGTAACGTATTGAGAATTATGTACAGTAGGTATTAGCATCCATTAGTTTAGTCAAACACGACATAATAGGTATATGATTGACGTCAATGTGGCTATTGTAAATTAAATATTCCTTAATTAAGTCAGACCAGTTGCTAGTCGAGTTTTGAGTCTAATTTCAAAAGATCTTTCAATGATTTCACGGTTTAAACCGTATCTATCTTGTCCATGAAATAAAGTGGCTATTACATCGACAAAAAATTGTTATTTTATTTTTTACACTGTGATCTTTAAGTTGCACCGGGCGTTAGATTTGTGCTCAGAAAATGCTTTTTGTACGCGCATCAGTATTTCTTTTACAATGTAGTAGTGTACAGCGGGCAAAGACTTAAATATTTACATTTCATCGTTTATGTTTAAGTCAAGAAAAACTAATTCACTCAGATCACTCACCACCACATTTATTGCATGTGCAAAATGATATAAATAGTGAGTACTTCGTCAGAAAGAAGATTTCATTACTGACAAACTAAGTATATTTTTGCACGCGCCCCTGTTCCTTTTTATGTTTATAGGATGAGCAGCGCCCCTATATCAGAGATCTCAAATATGTCTGGAAAATTGTTAAAATATTTAAAATGCTTGTGTTAAAATTATCAGGGGTTCCGCGGGGTGGCAATGAAGTGACAACTGCGTTTCCGACGCAATGTAAAATTCCCGAATAAATGAAGTCAAAGAGCAAAATTAATTTCCCGCTTTCACGAAGTGTTAACTGCATTCATTCGAAAAGTTCTTTACACCAGCTTTCATATAAATCAGAGGGGTGCGATATTGAGTTTGTGTGGCGATAAAGAGGAACCATTTATAAAAGTGTACGTGGTGTTGAGGTTCTATTGCGACTGGCGAGACTGAATGAACCGCGCTAGTCACGCGACGCCTGTTACGTAAAACCGAGTTTCCACAATATTACTTAGCTTACATGTTTGCGGTAAAAAGGCAACTGACGTGTTAATTGCATTGCAGTATTGCTAATTATAATATTAACTCGCATTTTGATTCGTATCGAGAAACCGGCTCCGGTGTGTTAAGGACAGTTATTTCGAGTTTCGTTTGCAGTAAGTACCGCACGTGTACGTACTTGTGGTTATAACAAAATTGAGGCAAAAACTGCAGGTCAATGTATTATTAATTTAAAAATAGGTATAACTTCGTGTAGGTAAGTAACAACTGTAGAACAGCATTGTTCTCAAAGAACTAGAAGCCATTTCCCGATATAAAAGGCAATCACAAATGAATTACAACCTGTGGTGATTGAGCTCATTAGTTTTAATAATGACAAGGTGGTGAACTAAATTATCCCGCGTAATTGCCGGTTCTGATGGCCACGGTTTGCGTCGAACTTACAAGGAGGCGGTGTATTCGTTTAAACGACCAATTTGGAGTCCAACAACAGTTTTATTGAGTGTATCACGCAATAGGAGAGCCGAGGCAAACAACCCCGCCTACACTCGCGACTCGCGACGTTACACCGACAGACTTCTATTTACATACACGTCAGGGTTGCCAGATAAATCCTGTGTAAACGTAAATATCGTT
Organism: Globia sparganii; assembly: GCA_949316385.1. NCBI lineage: Eukaryota > Metazoa > Arthropoda > Insecta > Lepidoptera > Noctuidae > Globia > Globia sparganii. Next base: position 16,116,687 of record OX438663.1, on the reverse strand, counting down.
TATTATGCGATGGAAGTAACATTTAAAAATACGATTTTAGCGTGGAATCTATTCTCGTTCATGTCAGAATTATTTAATCAGCATGGTTGCATTGCATGGCATGATGCGGCTAGAAATGTTATTTGAAGACAAACTATGAGGATAATATTTGCAAATGTTTTCCTCAAAGTGAGAGGGACGGAAGTTGAAGAATGTTAACCTCTGACAACCCTGTGAGTGTCCATTATTGTTAAGTTGCGGCCACCGTCGCCCACGCGGCAACACACCGACAAAGCGGTGTTAATGTGTGCGCCACCTGTGTGCACAGGCGCCATCAATATGCCGAGCGAATTGTATGAAAAACTAGCGCTGATTAATTTGTATTTGTAAAGGCAGTTTCAATTATCTTCCATGTAGTCGTCATCTACGCTTATAATGTTGGCCATTCAACAACTTGTAATGTATTTTTAGGCTATCAGAAAAGGTTTTGCTTGTGAGATAATAAGAAATGAGAATTCCCGGGAGAATTGTGGGTGTTGTCTGATGAGTCTAGCTCTTCAGAGAGAAAATAACAAAAATTTGGATAAACTTTTCATGGGACATTTAAAATTCAAAGAAACTGTTTCGCATAAATATCAAATCGAATTGCTGCTGCATTAGCATTAATTAGCGAGTTCAACAACCGCTGTCGAACTATGTAGGTATTTGGAAAAAAAATCTTATTCTCATTGCATTGATATTGGCCCCGATTCTGTTGTTCACAAACTAAACTAAATTTAAGTTCAGTGCATCTTCTTCTTTCTATTTCATTATGAAAAGGACAGAAGATAAATATTAGTTTAGTCCTGTCAAATTAGTCAGCGCCTGACGTAAATTGACGTATTTTTAGTAGCCAATTTTTTAATCACGTCTAAGCTTGTCTATGCATTATCTAATTTGACAGGACCAAAGTAATATTTATCTTCTGTCCTTTTCTTATTGAAATAGAAAGAAAAAGATGCACTGAACTTAAATTTAGTTTAGTTTGTGGACAACAGAATCGGGGCCATTGTGACACTACAGAGCTACTCAATGGCTTTAATTAATTACGTTATAAACAGTAGCTACAACTGTGTAATCAAAAAGACCTACTCACTATGGGATGTAAAAATACGAGCTTATGTACGAATGTATCATGTGGTGTACATGGCTGATATTCAAATAATGACGCGTTCGCACTCCCTAAGGTCCATTAACCGTTTCTGAATGATTTACTCGTAAAATATTTAATTTTGTGAACCTCGACTTTGATAAATGTAAAGTTTAGTTAAATTAGACATCGAACCGTAACATATTTATAAATATGTAGTTGGTAAATTGGGTCGCCAACACTTTTCTAGCCGTTTGTAGATAGAATATTTTTTGGATAGGTCTACTTTGACCCTCGTTTTCTCTTGCACAGGGAGTAGAAGTTAAAGCGTTATGGCCGTTATTTTAGAATTTAAAGGTCTGTAGCCTGAAATGTAACATCATCTTATAAAAAACCCTGTGCATATTATTAACCACACATAACCTTCCATCAAAATAGGTATTTAAAATCATTTCTTTGTATCACAAAAGAAAAAAAAAAACTTTAACTAAAACGTTAATGTCAAGGATAAAACCTACACTATTTGTAAACTTAAATCTGCATTTCAAAACAATTCTCATTTCAGAACAATTCTTTTGACCTTTACTTCTTACAACTAGGTACTTACAAACAAATATTTATCCTATTTGGAGATAGATAATTATGTTTACAGTGACATGGCAAAACAAATATTCAAAATCAATACCCAGCGGAGTAATTGCGTAACACACTATTAGTAGCAGTGGGTTTCATTTTGACAGATCAACAACGTTCATTGCGTTTTTTACGTTGTTGAGCAGACACATTTTTCGAACAATGGATTACCAATAGGTATGCTTCAAAATTATTCAGATTGAGATCGATAGTGTGTTTCGCAATTAGGGTGCTGGTCACTGATTCAGCAGACTACTAACGTCACAGTAGTTAATTGGAATAATGAGATACCTACCTGAAATTGTGCATTCGTGGAATCTGTGTTCGAGGAATTTGTGGCAAAACCGACACATAGTTGAAAATGTGCGGATGCTAGACGGTTTTCAGCTCTGCCCACGCCCGCTCGTTGCTAAATTGACTTTATTTTAGGCTGCATTAGTTAGATACACGGGATAGCCTTTTGAAATCCGGGTCACTTCTAATTTTAATCCATCTTCCCTGTGCCACTTATATCGGATCTTTTTATCTAGCTCAGCTTGCAACCGCAGAATTGGCTTTAGGTACTTATTTGAAAACGTTGTATTTTGTAAGTATGTTTGTAACCAGTGCATAGGTACATAATTATTGTAAGAGCTAGTCTTACAATTTTTAATGATTCTTGATTTGCATCATCTAGCGATAAAAAAAGATGTTAGTTAAACCGTTATGGCAGGATTTACCTAATGTGGAGTTAATCAATTTTTATTAAAAATATGAATCTTAATAAATTGACTATTTCGGGCACTGGACCATCAGAGCGTTAGCAGATAGTCACTTTCAACCGCGGTATGCGCTACCTAACCTACCTGTACTAAAAATTTCCATTGATCCTTTATAACGGTGAAAATGAAGCGGCTGAACCGTGAAAATCTTGTACGGTTCACAGGCTACGACACGGCCACTCGGAATAGCTTTTACATGTTACGACAAAAGAAAAAATACTTGTAGGGCCACTTTAGCGGCGGACATTGACGTGTGTAATGATGAGAAACAAAATAAAAATAATCACTTCATTAGGCAAGCAAGCTTGGTGGATCCTCAAACTAAGAAAATGTTAGTAGATAGGTACAGTTGTCTATTGATTATCTTGATAATACTATGAGCTCTGTCAGAAAATGAATTTCTGAATCGAAGTCGGCGACGTGGCTGGAGCACACACTGTTGACTCAATTTATATGAGTAATTAAACAAAAGCGTAATATTAATTTATTATGAAAATATTTCTCCAGTCCATTTCACGGAATTTAACGCTAATTAATTAATGTATGTACCTAACTTGTTTATGAATGATAAAAACATTTTGTTTTGTAAATAGTGAAATGTTGATATCTAATTAATAATTATATAACATTTCCAGTCACGCGTTTCATGATCGAACATTATCTTATCTGGTATTCAACGATTTTGAAGCAAAGAAATAGTAAAGGTCGTCCACACAATCATGTGTTAGTCGGAACCGCGAGCCGTCGATTAAATTGGAATAGAATCGTTAGAGGGCAATGTGAAGGCCACGAAATGCTGTTCGATTAAAATAAAGTTGATTCATTTCACGAGTTATTCGGTGTTAAAATCTGGTATAATCAATCATCGGGGTGAGAGTGACGTAATCGGCGCTCTCCCGTCTCCTCGTCCAGTTTAATGGAAGTTTTTAGGTGTTGTAGCATGGCAATTACCGTAGCAGGCCGCTCCACTACTCACGTCCTCAGAAGGCCAATTCTCGTAATTAAAAACGTTCAAAATCTAGTCGCAGTCTCATCTCGGCGACAAACAAATGTCAAAAACTTGTCAAAATGTAGGGAAATTAGAGGTATTTTTGACAGACTGTGAACGATCTTAAAATTACGAGAATTGTCCTACGAATAAGTAATAACTCAGGAAGTCTAATTCAGAACAAATTCCACAGAAAAAGTGGCCCTACTTCAAACCAAAACGACGTATGATTCAAAATACGAATCACTTCCAAGGTTACAAAAAGATATGCTTGGTGATTGGTTTAAATTCAGAACGAAAGCCGGGATTGGTTCTCGCGCGTGCTGCAATGTCTGCTATGACAGTTGAGTCAAGTGACGTGGACGATATTATGCAATAAGTGCACCGGACCAAGTCAATAGTAAAAGAATATTATTGTACAATGTTTTTTTTTGGGTTACTTTTTACAATCCAATGAACTCTATGTCCTGCGAAATATGATTAATTTATTAAGTTTTTGTCTAGAAGACATTAAAAGAGAATCTTTCAAACTGGTAGGTACAGCAGTTTTGTGTAACATGGTATATGCTTTTAATGATTTATAAAAATATTTTTCGTCAAAATGAATGGAACATACTCTGCTGGCTTTTACAGGCATTCAGTCGTACTCTTGTCTTTCTAGCTTAACTGAAGCTATCCGCTTATTTTGCCGAATTGGATCGGCAGGGAAACTAAAAGAAAACAAAATAAGCAAAACAGAATAATGTTATAAAAATAACTAAATTTTATGGATTTACTATTCAATATTTCATCAATAAGAAAAGAAAAATTAAATTGGTAAAAAATTTACTGACTTCATTTTGCATAGTATTGACCACTTCGGTTTGATAACGTATTTGAACATCTTTGAATATAATTATAATTTTGCTACTATTTACCAGTGAAAAGTGATCCCTGGACATTTTAATCTTGTATGGCTCCTGCACCACTCCACAACACGTGCTGGCATGATGATTCACAGCTGTAGTTCACCATGATAAAAACGAAAACGTACCCGAAGTGCTCGCTTGCAAGAAAAATGTCCGACTGATGACGCGCTGGGTACAATTTTTAAGCCCCGCCTACTTGGGCCTAATATTTGTTTGGTCATTTTTTTATCGCAATTACATTTCCTGACTTATTATTTATTCGTAGGAATTGTCCCTCAGACCCGCAATCACTATGCCACGTGGACAGTGGACAGTGGACTACGACTTCTCGAGAAATAAGTATTAATTTAGCGTGCTGCTTATACAATACACACACACAATTCGACTAGATAATTTTCCAATAAAAACTGACTTCACATTAACTAAGTAGAGATCTGTTGGCAAGTTTGATATACGTAACTCTAATTAGGTACCTCTATTTCATTTCTAACGTAAAATTTGTTTCATTATTCAAATAATTCATAAATAGATATTATCGGTTGCGATTAATTTATCAGAATTCTCATTGAATATTATATCGAATATTAGATAAGTACCTATCACGTTAATTTTTAGTGAATGACTGAAACTGATTCTAGAAAGAAAAAGATAGGTTCAGATTCATTGAATTCTGTCTGGATATTCATGAAAAGTTTTTAGTATTATCATTAATTATTCAATTTTCTTGTAAGTTTGCCTTTTTGTCGTCCAACACTGTTTAGATTACGAATTCATGACCAATAGGGGATTATACGGTGTTTATTGCTAAATAATATCTCTATAGCATAAATGGGCGGCCATGTTTAAAAGGAAATCAACCGATTAAACTATGTTTGGGTATAAACCGTTTAATTTAATACCTAACAAACAAACGTTTTCCTCTTGTATGATATAAATGAGTATTTATAGATATAGGTAGGTAGGTACACGATAACTAAATGGTAACCGACTATAAATACAAAAAAAGGAAACTATATAATATATTGAACGAAATAATAGGTACCTAATGTGCCCATGATTATTTAGGTAAAGATACAAAAGAACTATCAGAGAATATAATGATTGCAGATTAAATTAATTACTCTTATCACTACTACAACAATTTTTCCGTACTACCTAAGTGGACTCAGGGATTTGTTTTCTGTTTTAGCACTCTTGGCGAAGAACATTTTGAAGAGTTAAGATAAGAAGCGTATTGAATGCAATCCAGTGCATTGATCCAGCTTAAAAATCCATTGACGCTGGATTCTGTCAATTAACGGTTCTCTATTTCAATTTAGCGCTGAATGCTATACAGTTGGACTGTGAAAAAGTTTACATTGGTCCAATCCAGTGACACTTGATTCCAGCACTGGAATTAGATGTTAGAACATTGTAAATCGGACTTTCAGTTAGAAAATATCAGTGAATAATCATTAAGTCGAAAACTTGAGAGCCAACTTTTCTTTAATCATGAAAATAGGGACAAAATACAGCAAATTCTTAGAAATTGCGATCGTTAATTTACCAGCGTTATTTCCTCTCACAATGTCGCAAATATCGTGTCCGGCTGCCAAACACTTTCGGATAATAAGCACGCTTATCCGAGAATAGCGGACATCAATCAAAACGTCGCGTCAATGCTCAATAGACAGTGTTTGTGCCAAAGTGCCAAGTGCTTTCCCCTGCGTGCTGGCGGCCGGCAGCCGGCCAGGGGACGCGCCAGCAAAGGGACGCGCGGAGCTGTCCGTTCATTCCTCACACATAAATATACGATTGCAGCACATGCCTGTATCTAAGAGTCTGATATATTAGTCGTGTATGCAAACACTGCCATGATAATAACAATTATTGTTAATTCTCCAAAGGTCACACAGTTATCTATCACGCAGATTGTTGTTTTAATTAAAAGCTTTGTTTTATGTATGCTACATGCATAATCAAATATATTTAACACTTATGATTTGCTATCGAGCTGGGTTGGAACTAAGTAGAAAGTAAGTTGATAAATGACTCGCCTTATAAACAGTTTGCGTGTCCTATTTTGCAATATATTTGCAAACATATCGATGCTGACCTCGTGTGAACAGTTATTGCTTCTCTATTTAGATTCCATTCGTGATTGTTACACGCGTAGGCTAACGCCGTCGTCCCTTGAATATAAAGAGCAGATCTTAGTGGCCGCGTGACTAACCTGCCAGGAGGAATTACCATCGATTGTATGCTAAGCAGAGGTGACTGCGGCCGCGCCACTACCATTGATCGGCCGACAGAACGACACCCGCGGCGATAGGATCCGACGTGATTATCAAATGCCAAATTCAATTATAATGGCCTTCTTGCCATAAAAGTCTTGGTATACGCACCAAACATAGTTGCCATTTGTGATTAGTAAACGGAACTTATGAGTAAGTCTATTCATCGGATACCACATTACGTAATAGTTTATTATTGTGCTATTATGCATTTTGTGGTTTTGATTATGCTTGCAAAATTCAGTGGTTGAATGAGGTTGACTTGGTAACAAGGATTGTTGACATAAACGGAATAGCTAACCTGCTAAACACGTGTTTCAAATGGACTTTCAACTTCTTACGTCCAACTCTACCTTTAGGTACGTCGGAGAAATTTCGAGAAGGTTTCTCTAAACTGGATATCGATTAGGTTTCGCTTGAAGGCTTTCCGTGAGACCTATTAGTGGTCTTATGACGTCTTCTAAATTTATTAAAGAGAATTTCAACTTTTATATTGCCATCCAATATATTTATTATTTACCGACAAAAAAAAATCTTAAACTACAATTCTTCCTAGAATGCTTTCTTTGAAGCAATTAGTAGTCGTTTAAGTGCCCGCGTTCCTTTTAACGAATTTGCATAGTTAATGTCTACGAGGTCACGCGCATATCAGAAACATATCGGTGTAAGCTTTCAATAATTCAGCTCAAAGACGAGCCAAGGTTAAAAATGAAAGTTACACTTGATTGATTCCTGGTTTAAAAGAAAAACATGTTCTTACATGTATTTTTAAACAAAGTCTAGGTACAGACGCCAGCAGGTCAACCTACCCCAATCTGTGAAATTTCTTTGATAGATTTTCGATTTTAGCGCAAAGGAATAAGGTTCATATTCATTTGGGAAAATCTGACAGATTGGGGTAGCTTGATGTGCTGGTCTCTGTACATAAGAAAATTTAAATGTGATAAATGGTGATGTAACAAATCACTCTGTTTTTCAATCGTTACCAATTTAAGTATCTGAAGAGAAAACAAATACTGTTATCAATGTTTATAAAAGTTTGGCTTTATTAAAATAGATCTTGTGGAGACACGTGTACGGACTTATGTTTGCAAGACAATACAAAAATAAGATTATCACTACAAAAATGTAAACACAAAATGTTTTGATCGTATATTCTGGAAAATTCCGAACTTAGGAGGTCCTTGCCCCTTAGTAACACTATATCAGTAATAAACTCCTGGTCTGATGTTCCGATATCTTCCCATTTACAGTATCAAGGTACTTACAGTTGATTGAAAAACAAACAGTGTATACTTACTGAATATTACCTTGTTATCAGTGGCATGTATGTAGGTACATTTCCCGGGTTAATTCGAGTGAATTCGGCCACAGCGCTTAATATCACTTGGATGTTTGTTTAACCGGCATTGGGTCAGATAAGATAATTCCTATATCAGCTGTTGTTGTCAACTGGGCAAGTGCTATAAAGTGACCCGTTGTAAGATCATTTGACCCACCAGGGTCTTTAATGACAACGAATATTTTTACTTAAGCATTTTGTTTTCATCGTTATATCGGTGGCCTAGAGGTACTGCAGCGTTGCGAACTTTAAACTCTACTAAGAATGAAGGCTGCGCTACTTGAGTAGTCTTCGCATTAATAAGTATTTCAAGTTCTGCGAAACTCATCATGATAAATAGCAGCATTGTTCATTTTAATCTATGCTCTAGGTCTTTTTGTAATAACCTGTCCGCCTATATCGCAGTCACAGTATTGCCTTGGTACAAATTAATACTTTTTTCCTTTTAATTTGTTTTACTTTGATTTTGATGACAGAGTTTCTATCAGTAATGTTGAACAGTTGTTTTGTAAACAGAACAACCATGATGCTCTAGATTTCCACTTGATCGAGTGTGGTTTGCAGAGATACCTATGTATTTTGTAATTAAATATTTCGCCGACAACTTTTGGCGCGCCGGTCACGTATACACTCGCCAACTTATTCACACACAGATAATATTGAGAATTACAAAAAAGCAACCACACCTCACTCTGCACTAGAACAAGTCTGTTTTGAGCAAGATATCGGTTCGTGTTCTGTTCTAATTGCCTATAATCGCACCTTGCTGACAAAAAAAAAACAAGCGCTTTAGTTGCGATGGTACTTGTAAAACGATTAACTAGCGATAACATTGACAAGTAACACGGATGAAGAATCACCCAGTAAACAAGAAATACTACTTTTATCACTTTTTACGAGCGCTACGAATATAATCAATTAGCCAACAAAAACTTTTTAATTCAAATTATCAATAGAAACGTCGTCGTGACCGAGGTCGACATAGAAACAAGGCACGTCAATTGGAAGAGTAAATAATAAATATTTGGAAGTGAGAGCGACGCATGAGGATGTGAGCTGACGTCACAATAGAGGCACACGCCACAAACAAAACACCACCAGCGGCCACCGCTATGCGCTTGTTGACACATGCGCACGCGTTCTTCGAGGAAGAACCCTCTGCTGTCAATGGACCGAGGAAGATGCGACCCGCTGTTTTCAAAACGTTAGCCAGAATCGCTAATACTGGGATTCGAGAGCGAAAATACGTTGTGTCAACACGACGAAAGCCAGCTCAGGAAACGAACGATTCACAGCGTACTAAATATGCGTGCTGCGAGTTCAGTTTTCACCTTTCTAAACGCCTAGTTAGAGGCAGGATTTATCAATAGGTACAGTGTAGCAGACGTCCTTGTCGAGCGCTCTGCTACATTTGACGATTATTGCTAGTGATAGTTGGTGGTAAGGCACGGTAAAATTAATAGGCAACATTGAACTTGAACGTGTGTTGCGGTGCGTGCGGATGACGTCACTCACACGTACACGTGCGTGGCGGCGGCACCACTCGCGCCGCGGCCCCGCAAGGCCGCAGCCTATCGCACCGGCCACATCGCACCGCACCGCCGTGCCACCGTGCGCGCCTAACTAACCGTGAACACAGCCTCACATGTATACCTACATAACTATATTATATACACACACTGAGCGGCTGCTACGTTCAACACAAGAAAAGCCGATTTAAACTCACACGTTCTGAGAATTAATTAATCATTCGGATGGTTCTGAAATATACAGTAAATATCATTACATTCAGTTATTTGCTCAATTACCTATAGCGAACTTATTGGCTGATTCATGTAAACGATAACGTTATGATGACAGAGAATGAGAGATAAAATTATTACTTTTTGTAAATTGGTAATGGATTCCAGTGAATTTTCATTTGAAAAGGAGAAAATACCCAAAATACTATAAGCAGTGGGGTACCCTGAAATACTTAAGACTATGCCGACCGCACAGTGGCGCCCTCATCGTTTGTTTGGTTATTTCATACAATGTAAAATGAAAATGCAGAAAATAAGCACGTTAAGTTGTGCTTCACAAGATTATACGTTAATATTATTAGAAACGGTAGTTTTATATTGTTTAGTTTTATTATAATCCTTAAAACGGATAACAGTGGCCACTATATTCCGTTTTAAGGATTATAATTAAACTAAACAATGTAAAACTACCGTTTCTAATAATATTAACGTGTAATCTTGTGAAGCACAACTTAACGTGCTTATTTTATGCATTTTCATTCTAAATTGTATGAAATAACCAAACAAACGATGAGGGCGCCACTGTGCGGTCGGCATAGTCTTAAAACAAAAGCAATATCAAATAAGCAACTAGTAAAAAATGTATAAGTCGTGGCATTTTTCAACTCACGGCTAATAGGATATAGCTCCGCCGTATCACACATTCTCACGCACGCAATACGAGAATACTATTTATATCTGCATAAAAATCGATAAATGTAGATGTATATCGCGGAAATTTACACTATGGTTATCAGAACCATCATTGATAACACTGATAAATAATGCAAGTATAGGTATTTATATAAATTTATGTCATAATCGATATCGATAGTAATGGTAAGTTCACGTTTTTTCTCAAATGATAAATTATATGTTAAAGTATAAGGTCATAAAAGAAAATAAAGATTCAGGCGAGAAACTGGAAATGGAAATTAAAACCCTTTATGATGGAATATTTCCAATAGTCCCCTCTAGCCCTGTCCTCCGGGGTGACAGCTTGGAATTGTCTTCCCAGTTTTCACCCGGGTGACAATTTGTGCCGACTGTTCCCTTTGAAAACTTTCCCAGCTGTCACCCCGAAGGACAGGGCTAGAGGGGACTGTTGGGAATATTCCTTTATGATACTCCACAGCCTAAGTTTTCTTTTCAGAGTCACCCACACAATTATTGCTGGCAGATATTATGATTATATAAATTTCACTCAAAATCCAGCTAAGGAGACAGATCTTCTGAAAACGAATTAAAATTCGGAAAATCCAATACAGTTAACAGTGTTAAGTAGTTTCTGTGTCATGGTTCGTGGAAGCTGCAGCCAGCTACTATTAGCCTCATTTTGCTATTCCTAGAAGTTATATCAGAGACTGTTGCTAACTTGTATCACCTTACTTGACCGGAGTTCTATCCCGAAGCAAATTGGTTCTGACTTGGAACTATTTTATGGAAAATGCGATACGATTGGAGAAGATAAAAGCCTGAAAGAAGACCAGATAATATTTATATTATCGGCTTTTGAGTTTAATGTAATGTTCGATAATAATGAATGATATATGCAAAGTGCATGAAAAACGTGAGTGACATTCATATCATAGATAAGACAAGTGTTTAATCACGGACACTGCGGTTTTTTACTTGAAGTTAACTTATTATGCAAAGTGCCTTTCTAAGGTCGGAGTTGAATCCATTACGGTGGTGTCGTAACGTATCATTAGAATCTCATTTACCTTGCATAATATGGATACACATGATTGCATGTGTCTTGTCTAATGTACTGTTCATTACAGTTACTATCTTTCCATAAATGAGAACCGATGGGGTATCTCCTTTCTTGTTTAATTCCACCTTTTTTTTTTTTTTTTTTTCAGGATGGGAAATCATCGAATGACCCCTCCCGCTCTGGGTGGAGCAGAAGGGAGTGTCAGACTCTTACTGACTAAAACCCACCCGTGTTCCTTCCTTAGCCCTTTGTGTTCCGGGGTAGCGGTAACCCTTTCGGACAATCCCGCTGCCCCGGCAGGCTTCGGCCCTTTCGGGCCCCTTCCTTTATGCTGACATCTCTTTGAGGCGCGCGTGGAACACGTACGCGCCGTCCGGCACGGGCCTGGTCCTGATCGGACGGAGAGTTACCCATTACTCTCCGCCCGCAGGCCCGCGCCTACGGTGGCCGGGAGTCGTCTCGCGGCTCCCGACGCCCGGAGCGTCTCCCGCGGCGGCTGGGACGTGAGGCCCTTTCCCTCAACCGTCCCGCCACCTCCTTCGCTAGCATGACTGCTTCGCAGAAGGAGGTGACTGCCTCCCACTCCCTCTCGCCCCGGACCATGGCCTGAACCAGGGCCGGACGCGAGAGGTCGCCGCCGCCGCCGATCGCCTCTGCGAGAACACGGCGGTGCTCCGCCCAATTGGGGCATACCGCCACCGTATGCTCCACCGTGTCCTCCGGGCGACCCTCGCAGTGGTGACACCCGGGCGTTTCCTCCCGCCCGATGATGTGCAGGTACCTCCCGAAACACCCGTGTCCGGTGAGGACCTGCGTCAGGCGGTAGGTGAGGGCGCCGTGGCGCCTCTCTAGCCACTCCTCAAAGAGGGGTCTTACCGCCACTATCGTGGCGTGCCCTTTAATTCCACCTTAGATACTGTTTATGTTTAAAACTTGTTTACCATTGGATGGTAATTTTCCATCGTGTTTAATGGGATTATCATGCAGAATAATGATTCTATGGACAAAAAAGGATGTAACTATATTGTCTATACTGGTGCTCTATCGGTATGTGTTCGTAAAGTTGTCATTTAAGTGCAAAGAAGATCTTAGATTGCATATCGCTAGGTAGGTACATCGCAGAAAACAACTTTATATAAGCGTGTTTTAAGATGGACATGAAGATAAAAATACCTACCTAGTTAGTGCAAGAATTTCTTATGATAATACCTATAAACACGGAAACATTGTTGCTTGATACCAACCTATTAGTAAGTTAATCTACAACAATCAACAATAACCAACTAAGTACTCACATATGTAATTTTGCTATAGCTTCATAATTTCGTATCAAAGTATTTTTCGACATGATAAATATTAACATGTAAAAATTCCTCTGGTTGTGAAAAGATTGCGTGCAAAATCTTTAAATTCATTGTTAGTTTTTCAAGTAATCTATATAAATAACAAGCAAAAGATAATTATTTTGGTACTCGAATTATAGGTAATAGAAATCTCGACAGCTACACGCTCTACGGTTTATTGATAAAATGCAATTGAGAATTTTGATCGCAAAGGATATTGCAAAACCTGGTACGATTATGAAAGCCTCTAAATCGTGAAGGCCGAGTTTAAAATATATTGAAGCAGTCAATGTACAAGGTGGTGATATTACACCTGAATATTTTAGTGCTTCTACTCCGTCAAAAACTGAGCGATAAATCTTGCGGAATTTTGTTTTTCTAAGACCTTATCCGCTTGCATTTTCTGTGTGATTTTACTCATAATTTGGTAATTCATTTATATTAGGAATTAGCAATGTACTTACTTACTTATTTACATTCTATTCAAATAATATTTATCCTGTGTTTAATAACGGTCTCTGGGACATCTTTCTACAAAAAACTGATAAGACCATGAAACAAATTAGTGCTCGTAGAATTTTTCGTCCGATACCTAGCATGAATACACAGCTGCAATGCAGTAACATATTAACACGGCGCATGCAACATTCGCTCAGTTGGCGTATTTGCGTATCGTACTTCTTGCATAAGTGGCGTATTTCGCAACACCTTACTACAGTGTAGCCGCGAAAGCTGTGACGTAACCGCTGCTCAGGCGCTGCCGACCCATTGATTAGACCGAGCTGTGAATGTAACCAGTTACTTAATGCTAATCACTCTTATTCTCAATTTTATCACTGAAGAATAACAGTGATATTCATAGTGTGTCAATCTACACACAAAAATGTAACAGATAAATCGGCCAGTATTAAATAACTTTAGACTTGCTTGCCCGGTTAGCAACGGCACGAAATATATATATTTAAGCACGAAACCGTTTTCCACGTGTAAGATTTTCTTAAAAAGCGTACCCACGCAGTTTAAGAAAATACTTGAAAAGTTACCTTTCGCAACTTATACCTGAACGTGGAGAAACATCGAGAGGTCGATGTTAAAATATTCATGCAAAAGAGGTTAGTCGTATTTTTAAAGAGGACTAGTGTCACTAGGAGGCGACCGCTCAACAACATCGATCAATGTGCGTTTCGAATAAATCGAGTTGGGAGCAACATAAAGGACACACGTACAAGCAATACGAACCTAGACACGGTGAAATTATGGAGATTTCTGCTTAACCATCTGACTAGGAGAGAATTACATAATTTTTCAAAACGAATATACCTATTTAAAATTATTCTCCTGCACCTAGTATATGTTTATGATCGCTCTAAAATCATTCCACAATTGAATGTCAACGCGGATAATGCAATGCTGGGAATATCCGTGAAATATCCCACGACCCACGACACCTGTGTAGTCAAAACAAAGTTAAATTCAGCTTAAGTTACTTGTATATAATAATCAAATTCGACCATACGGATTACCTACTTATTTGAAATCTTTTACTGAATAAAAATCTATACTTAATCCATTCATTCACTTACAAACATAGCCTAAACAGTCTGGAAGCATGACATTTTGCACAAGAGTTCCTTATAGGAAGAAAGTAGGATTTTTCACTCTAAAGGGGTCAAAAAGGCACGATTTGTATAGAAGCTCGTCTTTTTTGCCGATGGAAAATCGCATCAGGCACACGGCTCGTTTTCCAATATAACTGATTTTAAAATGCTCTACCGCGTGAATCCATGTCGGTGTTGACATGGATAACAATATGAGCTGTAGTACATTGTGTCAATACAAGTTATGAACAGTTCCAGGGAATGTCCAGTCTAAGCATAGGACGACATGATTGAATTACGGACATCTGCTTTCAGCTAAATTCACTGCTTCCTCTTGTCAGAGTCAAGCCCACCCACATGTCATAAACTATTTTCGTTCAGAAAACCAATATTCTGTTCTTTCAAATTAATCACACCATACCATATGACACATGGTATTTCTGATAAATAACAATCGATATTTACACAGTCGGTTACCATGTTGTTGTATCCTTCTCAATCGTCTCAGGGAATACCAGTTCATTAAAATAAACTTCTGCCTATAATACTTATGAATAAACGTCGCCGTTAATTGATGAATGATGATAATATAAGTATGTTACTTTAATGTGTCATAACTCGTCACAAAATTACTTAATGTAAAAACTCGTGTAGATTAATGACAGCGATTAAAAAACATGTCAATTATCAGTAAACAGTTAAAGAGGTAGGTACTTGGACTCGCTATGTTCCACACATAAGGCCTATTATCACCTTTTATGTGCATCGTCGATTAATGGAAGTAAAATAAAGTTCCGGCATTGTTTGCCGCAGATGTTATACATTGGTTGAGATTGAGACGAAGGTTGTACAAACATCCAAATACAAGGGCCGTGTTGACAAACAACATCCTTTAATATAATCATTGTTTTCCTTGCAACAATGTATGTTTGTAATGAATATTATTTAAATGCAAATTGTTTCACGATTTTCATTGTTTCAGTTGAACCAGAAATAGCTCGTGATTAAAAGTGGTTGTTTAGCTTTTTGTTAAACAAATATCTGTGGCTGTCTCCATTCAGGAGTGCCTCGTGACAATATTATGGAATATGCAGATTGTCCTGTAAATTATACGAGTACCTAGCTAACTTTTGTGAATATAATTAAAACTTGCGTCCATTTACACGATAATAACAATTCGTGTGGTGATTTCTGAATGACATTTCCCGTTTCTATCTTGGAGGTGTGTTCAATTAATAATGGTAATACCTAAACGAAAATCTTTCCTGGATTTCGTCGAATCATTAAACGGATATTATGTTCTTTCATAATTATTTATGTGTACTGTAAATGTCTGGTAAGTAAATAAAAATATCAATTTCAGTACCAGTATTATCAGTGCCTATGTAAGTTTTTCCTTACGGACAAGCCTATCTTAGTTCAATTATGTGGGGTATTATAAAGAAGCTGCTTTATCATGATGTATATTATTTAAAACCCGCCGTCAAATAATAATAACTTTGAAACTTTTGAATTATGTAAAGGTAAATATTTCATAGGAGTTCGCAACACCACATGTTCCGTGAAAAGATTTGGGGTTGAAAGAAAAGAGAAAAGTAGTATTGTACGGATTCCATTAGTATTTAATTTTGTACCATATTTTTCACTAATTTTATCCTTAGCAACACAGCAGGTATGTAGGTACAGAGTGTGATTTATTTTGGATTTTTAAGATGCTTCGAATCTACATAATCCCGTAGAGGTATGGAAACTTCTGAAATTAAGTAGAGTGGATTTTACTACCTCGATAAAATCTAAAGGTATTTTTTGAAAATACGTGCGTATAAAAGTTTTGGTAGCCAAGTAAATGTCCCATGGCTTCGGCTGCGTGGGGTCGAGTGGCATCGATATGATAACAAAGAAGTGATGCTGACGTTAACTACCGTGCGTCGCATCGCCGTAACGAAACACTGACACTATCCTCTTTGATTGTTTACATATTGCAATAAGAGACCCTCTTTTACGCTCGTGAGAACGCGAATATAACATGACCGGTATTATGAGTTTGCACACTATTTTCCTACATGCTATAGGTACTAAGCTAATTAGTTAGCTATTATCTTACTTATATTATTTATAGCAAAAGAAGTAAGTAGTCAGAGTATACAGGGTGGCGTGGCAGGGACATCGACTCGCAACCTCTAAGGCTTTGTCCCCAGTAGTAGGCAAACTGTTAGCAGCCGACTGAGTAAAGTGAGCGTGAAGTGAGTGAAGTGAGCGAAAAGTGAGCGCAAAACTAGCAAACTGTGGACATTCCATTTCAAATAATGTATATGGGAGGGCGTACTAAACCGATACGCCGCAAACTCAGTCGGCCGCTAACAGTTTGCCTACTGGGGACACAGCCTTACTCTGGATTCAGCAGGGTAATTGCGTAACACACTATCAGTAGCAATGGGTTTCATTTTGACAGTTCAACAACATTCATTGCGTTATTTACGTTGTTAAGCAAACACATTTTTCGAACATATGGCAATGGAATCAATGCAATATGGAATGGAGCAATGGATTAGCAATAATTATGCTCCAAAGTGATTCAAACTGAGAGTAATAGTAGGTCTGTTACGCAATTAGGGTGCAGTACATGATTTGAACTGATGAAAAATTTCAACGCAGGAGGCGTTGAAAACATTAGTCGGTTATTAAAAAAAAAATTGCCGTTCCATATATTTTGACCGCAGTCAGTGATTGCACTTTGCTATGTAAGCTTTTGTGTGCATCAGATAATTTTATTTTATAACGGACGAAAAATTTCTACACTACGTTTAGAATCGTGTGCTGAATTCATGGTTATAGTTTGCGCGTCGATGTCATTTGCAGAAGCATAAATAGGTTGAGAACAGACGGAAAATATCAACTGTAGATCTGAATTGAACGTCACAAAATACCCGATAACTTTTCTGATATGGCTAAGCTTTTAATCCATCATAAACCAGGGTTGATATGATTTAAATCACTTGATTTAAATCAGTGATTTTAATCGTGATTTTAATCAAGTGATTTTTTTTTTAAATCAATGATTTAAATCATTACATTTTTACTGCAACCAAGTCAGCCAAAAATTGACTAGGGACATCCCCCGACATAGATTACAGCGCGCACACGTGTGCAATGCCATGCGAGTATACAGATTACCGATACAGTTCCAAACCATGGAGAGACTGGTAGTAGTTTAATGAGTAGCATTATTCGTTTAAATGCAAAAGTTGAGCCTTTCACATGAGTATTAGTCGATAAACAAGTCATACAGAAAACTGCCCCGATTGATTGGTGGGTAGCAATACATAATATAAAAAAATTTATAACAGAAGAAGAATTGGATATAATCAAGCAACTGCTGAGTACAGTTGCTTCTTCGGCTGGGGTCGAAAGAATATTTTCGGCATTCAATTTAGTGCACAGCAAAATAAGAAACAGATTAGGCACTGAGAAGGCAGCCAAATTAGTTTTCCTTTTGAAGGAACTCAATACTAAAAAATAATAAAGTTTACTACTAAGTTTATTAATACTTACTTACCATAAGTATTGGTTCATGTTTCTTTTTTAGTCTATAAGTTATTACTTTCCTTGTAATTTATTCTACCCCACCGTTTTTTAAATTGTTGATTTTATTAGTAGAACTTGTTTAATTACCTTAATTGTACCTATTAATAATAAAATTAAACCAAAATACTTAAGTTGTTTTCCTTTTAATGAAGAACTGACTATTAAATTTAAAAAAAAGACAAGAAAGTAAAAAAATTCAAAAAAATCTGATTTAAATCAAATAAACCCGATTTAAATCAAATTAATCGGATTATTTTGATTTTTTTTTTAAATCATGATTTTTATCAACCCTGTCATAAACTTCAAAGTACCTACGGCTATTGTTGCTTTTTTATATTTCTATCTTTATAAAGGAGGTAATACCAGCCTAACTAATCTATAAAAAAGAAATCGTGTGAATTTACATGAAGTGAGTGAGCTATCAATAGTGTCCATTTCTAGCATGACAGCTCGCTTCACCTAAGTTTTCACGGTGAGATTATTACAGAATAGACCGGCCGAAGTGGTGACTGTTTAAATAGATTTCTTTTTAATGCGTGTGGGCAAAAAATACTTTTTTTTTCTGTATGTCATGAGATTAAGGGCTGGTTTTCAAACATCATAACTTTATTCGAGGAACAATTTTGAAATTTTGACAGTTATTTCATACAAAAACTGTCAAACGTCAATTTTATTCCTCGAATAAAAGTTATCTGGCGATGGAAAAATCAACTCCTAATTAGATATAAATAACAACTGGATTACTTAATTGTTTTAATATAATATAATAATAAAGATGACTCTATTCCAAGGCTGAGTAATAAACATAACAAGTTCATTATGCAAATCACTGTTAATCAAAATGTAGGCTTATAGTAATTAATATTATTGTTAATAAAGCAAGCTGTTTAATTACTAGCTCGCCACTTGAGGGTATTATTAATAATACGCATGATATAATAGGTATTGAAACTATTAACGTGTTGTAGGTAAATATTGCGTGGATTTCCATTTGTAGCTAAATAATGAAAATAATTCAATGATATTTTTTTGCATGAGCAACACATCCTTTTTTGTATTAGCCACAAAATACAAGCGATGCTTAGTTTGCGGCTCACCGAATCCGTCACATTGTATTTTTATAAACTTATTATATTATTTGCTAAATTGTGGTATTATTAAATATATATTATGAACTTAAAATATTCATTGTCTTCTTTATGTAATATTCTCGTGGCTGAAATCCCTAACGCTCTATTTTCAGCGTTTGGATTTCCTCTGCCATTGTTTTGTAGGTAGGTACCTAATTCATATTTTGAGCAAGTTATTATGAGGGTTATTCAGGGCCCTCCTGGGGAATTAACAGAGTTATTAATAAATATAGACTGTCCGGTTAATTCTCGTTTAACAAAAGCAATGTCAAGGTTATTGTTAGGCTGTTCTAAATAAAATTCTATAGTTACAACTACAACCGCTGTCATTCTACAGAATGACAGCCACAGGGTATTGTCGTCGGGGACAGGAGACTGACCAATCTACGTTTCGCCGACAACATTGTCCTCTTTTCTAACTCAGCAGCTAAGCTATGCCAAATGATCGATCAACTGAGCCACGCGAGTCTTCAAGTCGGACTTACGATAAACATGTCGAAAACAAAGCTGATGACGAACAGCACCGAACGCAACGTAAAAACTAGGGGTGTGCGGGTTGAATATGCCCATGAGTACATTTACCTCAGCCAAATAGTATCCTTCCAAACGAGACAGGACAAAGAAGTCGCTCGCCGCACAGAAAACGCCTGGAAGAACTATTGGTCGATGAAACATCTCATGAAAGGAACTCTCCCGCTTTCACTAAAACAAAAGCTCAAGGACATGTGCATTCTTCTCACCCTCACCTACGGAGCGCAAACATGGTCTCTTACAAAGCGTCAAAAGTCCGCACCTGGAGTCTGCCAACGGGCTATGGAACGAAGTATAATAGGTGTCAAACTCACAGACCGCATTAAGAACTCTTATACTTCGTTCCAAAACACAAATAGCGAACGCTGGCCGCACAGCTGCTGGACTAAAGTGGAACTGGGCTGGCCATATCGGAGCAGCAATATGCAAAAGCCACCAACCACTCAGTGGATCCCCAATTACAGGAAACACTGCGCGGCAGGTGTAGAAAGAGATGGCGGAATGAGCTGGACTCCTTCTTAAAGGATTGGCCCACAATCGCAGCAGACCGGGAAAAATGGAAGGAGGGAAGGGAGGCCTTTGCCCTGCAGTGGGACAACACAGGATTATAATTTTAAAAAATTAGGGCCATCTGGAAACGTGTTGCGTCGACCCTCAAGTAACATGGAACAAGGCAAGAAGATGATGTTGAATGTTAAGTCATCTGGGCTCCACTTGACCTATTATAGAATATTTTAAAGTACGTACATACAATAATAACTAACTATTACTTATCCTTAATTTCACCTCTAGAATAATACTACAGCAAGTATTAACCTATATTTAAGATAAAGTGATACCTATACCTACGGCTATAAAAGTGATTGATAGATAACAAAAGATGATGATTTACTTCCAGCGAACTGAACACTGCTGTGAAGAAACGTGTCAGTCTGTCAATAAATTAGACAGCAATAAAGATTCTCATTTCCTTTGAATATAGTTCATCTACCTTTATAAAAGATTACTTTTCATTTTACAGCTGAACAAACTAATTGGCAAACTAATCAGATGAACTTTGAACATGATACGGTTCCAGCAGCTCATTATTTACCAACTAATTTTATGTACACTTACAACGTAGCGTTCATTCATGTCTGCTAACTATTTATATAAGTATATACATGTGACTATGTACAAAAATAAAACGTGTATGCATACGAATACAGGTATGCGAGGTATTATCGTGGCTAATACAGCTGATACCGTCAGATATGGCTACGTAGGCGAGCTCGGTAGCTGGCAGAATGATAACACACACATGTACACGTACCTACGTTAGAGTCCATGTATGAGTATGTAACACTATCTGTGACACAAGCTATGATATCTCTTTGTTTTCTTTGCAACCGCCGCTCGTTATCTGACAAATGGGTTCTCGTTTATTTAATAGGTATCATGCACCCTTGCCGGAGTAGAATTACTGTTAGTTAGTTAATACACGCCTTAATAACACGTTGTTGGTGTGTTGTGGGTCAGCAGTAAGTATGACAGGCTAATATTATGTGTAATATGACTGATACAGGACGAAATCGATTAACTGTAAATGCATAGCGAATAGGGTTACTCGCGTGATTAATTACCTACATTAATTTATCTGCATTTATATCAGGTTTGTAGATAAAAAGACGAACTCAGTGCAAGTGCAGTTTGGGTATAAGTAGGTAATTAGATACTCATCACACAATCATTATTTTTAACGGGTCGTCAGAAGACTGAATGTCTGACAACCAGTCTTACCAAGGGGTATCGTATTACTCAGTAATTGGATTGTGGAGGTCAGATATGCAATCGCTCCATGTAAAATACTAGTATTCAGTTGCATCCGGTTTGACTGGAAACCGACCCCAACATAGTTGGGAACAGGCTAGGCAGATGATTATGAAAATCATTGTTTTTAAATACGTATTTGTATAATATTTTATCACTTCGTTATAGGTAATCGACTGACAGGTTCTTAGAGCTTGTTTGAAAACGATCATTTCGTGATAAAAGTTCGTGAAATTAGTAGTATTTTATGGCGCTTTGCAGATGGTGCAACTTTAGTTGAGGAAACTATTAACTTTATTCAATTTTCCTTTATAGTTGCCAGTTGCTACAGCTACAACCAAATAGCCCGAGATGTATGTAAACAACTCGTTGCTAGTTGCCAGTTGCTGCAATAGTTGCTTCATCTGCAAAGCGCCTAATAACACCTGGATGTAATACCTCGACTTACCTTTTTTTATATGTAGAGCTACTTACTAATTTATTTTTAAAAGAGAATTTAAGAAGATTAATTAAGCAAATCTTAATACATACGTATCTATTAAAAGCAAAGATATTAAGAAAATAAAAACATATATCGCTCTAAGCATGATGCATTTTAAAATGTTTTGAATACATCATTGTTACACAATTACACAAAAAAAGGACTGTATAGAACAATAAAACTGGTCAGTTTTTGGTTTTAAGAAATACGTGAAGGTAAAAACAACGGATTGCTGTGGAACCCAAGACCCAAACTGTTTCATGTGGCGCCCAAATGGCAGTGTCAGAGATTTTTTGTACGGCTTTGTTCGATGCGTATGTCCACCGGTGGACTGCGTTTGACTTAAGTATTTTTTTATTGAATTTTAGCCTTGGTCTTAGTTAAAATCATACACTGGATCATAATAACAAATGATAAAATACAATGTTTAATAACCGGAAATATGTACTTAACAACAATATAATGTATTCACTATCTACTAAAAGCGACCAATCACTTATTATTAAAAGCAAGATACGCGATTTCGAAACATCATTCTGGTTTTAAAATCCCTTTCATATAACCCGTTTTGTACCTGATTTGTTCAAGTGAATCTTCTTAAAAGTCTATTTACTTGAGAAAGGGGCCAAGCATGGCACCCTTCTGAATAAACTGTGAATTGTTTAATATAGTATTCATAGTTAGAAAAAACAGATTACGTATGAGCAAAATGGAGTAAAAAACACCTAAAATCTCCGCCACCGCCGCCGCCGGGCGGCGCCGCCCACACAAAATTACTTTCTGTAAAATTTAAAAAAGTCTAGATGTTACTTAATACAAAATTAACTCATACATTAACTTTTCAGACGTTTCTTTTAGGTATTACTGAAGGGAGGCTTCAATGGGAAACCATAATCGCTTGATGTTTTAAAATAGATTTAGGCCTATTTGTGCTACGAAAAACGCAAGCTTTTGTTTGGTTGTTGCTTTCGAGTAAGTCCTTAAATGTAACATAGGACATTAGAAAGTATACACACATAGTACATAGCAGGTCTTTTGAAAGCATGTTCTATAAATAAATAATATGAGTAAAGAGTAAACTCGCCTAGTTGAGACAAGGAGTTAATTTACAATGTGATAGCTACGCCACCCTAGCAGACTAGTTGCAGATTAGGCGCTTTTCAAAACAGAAAATTTCAGATACAAATATAAGTTTTTGTATTTGTTACAACTTCTAACCGTACGGTTAGTTTTCAAGTTTATTATTACAAAAAAAATGTTTCGAAGCTTTTTAAGCCACATTTTGTATTTACAGAATTGCGGAGTAATTGCGTAACATACTAACAGTAACAATGTCTTTCAATTTGACAGTTCAACAACATTCATTGCGTTTTTTACTTTGTCGAACAGATACATGTTTCGAACGTATCAAGCAATGGATTAGCAATACCCTTCAAAATGATTCAGATTGTAATTGAAAGTGTGTTACACAATTAGGGTGCTGGTTCATAGTTTATCCATATTGTATTATAGTAAGTTTATGATGTTGCATTTGCCTGACCAGTTTCATAAGCCAAAAAATCAGCATATCCATACAACATTGTATAAACATTCAATACTTATAATAATAAAGCATTTTGATTCTCTCAAACGAGTCTTAGTTTTTGGTTAGAAAAATGGCACAGCCTGGTAGTTAGTACTTATCTACTAGAACTATTCGACATTGCATAGGTACGCAAGTTTGATTCGGAACGGCTTGTCTAGATATTTCATTGACGTGTTTCAATTCAATATCTAAGAGAATGTCACGTGTCAGCAGTCCATTGGTTTTATCTAAGGATTATCCGACATTATCCGCGACTTACGACCGCTTTGCGTCACCGCGGAAAAGTGTTCGTGTTGCATCGCGTGTATTATTATTTTGTTTCAGTTCCAGGGCATTTTATTCTGTTGACGTATTTATTGATTAGGTACGTTACATACTACATTACTAACAAGTGTCTATGAACTAGGAGAACAGAAAACTGTTGAAATTCATGCCATCTTAAGTTCATAAAGTTTTGTACCGTTTCAATAAGATTTTTTTAGACGGTATTGCACTCCGTCGCTGTGCACCTGTCTTTTTTTCGTGGGAAAGTAGACAGTGACATAGAAGGTATGTCGGACTCCCTCGTGACCGCTGAGTGTAAGTACCTTAGTCAAACTTAACTGTCTTACACACTAGATAACGTGGTGTTTAGTAAGTAATGATTACAATTAGTCCGCCGCATTTATCTGTCAACAAAGATACATTAATAAGCGGTAGTACATAGTATTGCATGTACTTACAGTCTCCTACAGTCGGTCGGAGGTTATCGCACGACCTAACTGGACACTTGTACTTTTCCTACTTGTTCTAATTTTAACTCATCAATTATTGAAAATGGTGCATTGTAGTAAGCTGATAAGAATTTATCATATTGTCACAATAATTATTTAACGATAATTCCTCGAAGCTCAGCATATACAATCAATAAAATGCCTTTATTTGTATTACTATTAATTACTTGCGTTAATTACTGATTTGTACTATAATTCCTGCAATTACAATACGTTGGTACGCTTGCGGTTACACAGTCCACGATAATTAGTACAAGTGTTGTATTAGTACTTTAGTACACAGGCTGATAACTTTTTCTTAGAAAAATTATATTATGCAGACGGTTAAACAAGTGGGAACCTAACCCGACAGATCTCTAATAAAATGCGTTTATTATTACTAAGCAATAACAATAGGTAAGTAATCTACTCTTGATTGGGAATTTCGGTGCAATAAACATTTTATTGACATCGAAAATTTAAATCAAAAACATATCTTTGACAGATATATACCGAGGTTAACGAAATGGGATTCAGTCTTATAAAAGTCCGTTTTTCGAACAGTCTCTTCATTCATTTACATTTTATAGTATCCTTTAAACATGCTAAACAAAAATCACGCATGAGACGTTGTGACGACCGGTCTAAAAGGTCATGTCGAGATAGTAGGACATGTCAATATACATAATAATAAAGTCACTCAGTC
This sequence comes from Globia sparganii, assembly GCA_949316385.1. NCBI lineage: Eukaryota > Metazoa > Arthropoda > Insecta > Lepidoptera > Noctuidae > Globia > Globia sparganii. The sequence goes on along the minus strand of OX438663.1, from coordinate 16,091,656 downwards.
GTAAGCTAATTAGCTGATACTACTGGATAAGTGGATACCAATCACGTGTAACTCAGTAAGCTAAACTGTTTCGTCAAACTGGTTCGGTAAATAAAAATGCATCGTCAGAGTACAAAGTGTCAAAATTGCACATGAAGAGATACTCTGTAGCATTGTTCTAAGATCATTGACATGGAACGAATAGTGGAAAATGATAATGTTGCCAATATAGTGACATAATAATAAGACCGGTTTACTTATTTTCACGCCACGAGTTGCCAGATACGAAAACTCGTTATTGGTCCAAAATGCTACCGGTGTTTATCATAAAATAATGATCTTTATGAAAATCAACTCGTGTCATTTGGTAGAGTGCCTAATGTTTGTTACATTCTTAAGATATTCCTAGGTATTTTCCTTATTTTCCTTACAAGCGTTTTCAAGGTTGATGTACGAAATGCAGACGTGTGAATAGGGGAGGGATGCTTGAATGTTATGAAGGACACAGATTGCGATAGATGGTGTCGGCAACGGGCACAGTGGGCACAGCGGGTAGGCGCCAGGCCGAGCTGCCGAGCTGCCGACACGCTCGGAAACAACCTAAATAAAGCGGCCGCAGGGAGCAGCGGCTGACGCGGAACACGCACACACGCGCGCCGCACACCGCCGCGCACCGCACACACGCGCGCGCACGCACACACCGACCCCAGACGAAAATAAAATCCACTCGTATGCGCCATGCAAATAGGAAGGCGGTCCGTGCACGCGAGTCGCCAAATCAACTAACAGATCCTTACGTTTCGTGGCACTGTCGCAAGACGGTCACGGGCGCAGCATCGCAGGCCGCGGGTCACAGCAACGTTCGCCGGTCGGAGATCTCATCCGAGAGAAGGCGCCGCTGTCCGTCACTCCGAACTGGTTTCGTACGCTCGGATTCCAATGGAAAAGTACACGGGCGTAACGTCCACGAACATTCGGCACTCGCGGTATGGCGCGCCGGTTTCACTGCGGTCACTCGGCAGGAAAATCAACGAGCGGAGATTAGCATGAATGATATCATGGGTCGATCTGACGACGGGCACGAACGGAGTGCGACGTCGGCGCGGGTCGCGCTGCGACTGGCGGCGGCACTACGCGAAGCGGCGTGCGTAGTGAGTGGCCGTGAGGCGCGGGGACGAGGAAACCCGGCGCGAGTACGGAGCGCCCGGCGGCGCGGGGGGCGCGGATTAATCACGTAGTAAGTATGCCCCCCCTCCCGGGCCGCGCACCCGGGCCGCACCGCCCGCGGCGCCGCCACCGATAGAACCTGCGCTCCAACGATACATAAATAAATACTAAATGCAATATGAGCGCTCGTCGTGCCAGACTGAAATCGAACACTTCTCGGGCGAAATGAATTCTTGTGTGAGCGTTGGCCGTTGCCACCGAATGTTGTCGGCAGAACACCGCCGCCGCCGGCCGTCGCGCTCCGCCACGTAAACCCATGATGCAATGCAACTGTTAAACGCCTCGTAAGTTATCAATCAGCTCGAGAGATGCTGTTATGTAGAGTTGTCGGACGAGTGTTCGTCGTTTCAACATAATATGAAAGTTTGCTTCCGTGACGATGCTGTGTATGGCCACAGCACGCTCATTGAGCGGTTTCCTGTCCTGGCAGTAGTGCCAGGCACTGGCGCTCGTGTGCACGGCGACAATATTCTGTGCTGTGTGTAATTGCATGTACTCTCTGCAACAGGTATTTCCCACACATCTCCAGTGGAAAGGTTCTGGAACCGGTTCTATAATTCTATGTCGCTGACGTCACGGCATGCCTCGAGCTCATGATACCTACCTTTGGGACCTTTCTACTTTTTATTTATATACAAAGTACCTACTCGTTTTGGAACTCTACATTAATTAGATATTTTAATCAAACTTAAAACATTGAAGCGAGACAGTTTGTCTTTACCCCATCATCGTTAGGAATTACAACTTGGGGAAAATTATTTTGGAGCCAAGATATGAAGTGTGTCATTCAAACATCTTGTCGTCGTAATTTCTTTCAAATCTATCACGTTTCGAACTCTCAATACTATTTTGGACATCATGGTAAGATTTATACATGAAATACTTTAATAGAAAATCTAAAATTGAAGACATCCCAGGATTTACCTATGTTGAAGAATAGTCTTTTTTCGAATTATTAATAATTGCAGCAATGCCACTTAAAAACTCAAAAGAATACATACTTTACTACTTGTAGTTATATTGGAGGTACTTACAACAAAAAAGGGTAAAACATTTAGCTTGTAACTACAATTGTCGGTAGCAGAGCACTTAGAAGTAAGTAATCCTGGCTGCTCCCATTGTGTTTGAGAAACGGTTATTGAGATAAGCCTTAGAAGAATTATCTCACAATAATGGCCCGGCCTCTTACGACAAATGGTCAGAGACCATTGTCACAGAAATACATATGTTGAATAGTTGCCCCCAAACATATATTATATTATATTATAATTATATCTAGCTAAAACCAAAAATAAAATTCAAAAAAGTGGTGGTGATTGAGATTTAGCAATACCATGGGGATGTTAGAAGAGATTCAAAATCATTCACCATAAAACAATTCCTTAAAGATCTCACTTTCCACGAGGATTACAAATTATAACATAAAAACTTTGCTTTTAACATAAGTAAGTAATAACAAACCAAAAGCTCAGCCCCATACTTTGACAACAAAAACCTGTCAAATTATCTTAATTCGATAAAGATTCCGTAATAAAAATGCAGTAGAGAGTACACAACATGGCGTAGGTTGTAATGTTGTACTTGTAAGCAACCATCGCGTTGAACTCTTCTGCAAGGGCCATCGATCGATTGGCCACGCTCAGGCGCAGAGCACAATCAAACGCGTTTTTTTATCCCAGCGCTGATGGAAACCTTTTAATGCATGTTAAACTTTGTAGTGGTTCTACAAGTAGAGTGAGCTCGTGTTAATGTAAAATGTTTTCAGTTTAGTACTAAAATTTAATAGGTATAAGTAACTAGTTATTACCTGGGACTTCGCCTGCGTGGAAGTCGAATATTATCACACGGGAATGTACTTACGTACTACAGGGATAAAAAGTGTGTCCTAACCCAGGTCATGATTTATCCGTGTGTTAAAATTTCATCCAAATCTGTTCACCCGTAAAAAGATAACAGACAGGCAGAGTAACTTTCGCATTTATAATATTTAATTTTAGGGCTGATTTTTCCAACGCCAGATAATTTTATCCGAGGAATAATTTTGAATTTTTGACAGTTCTTCAATACAAAATGTGTTGCATTAAATTACTTGTTGTTGTGATCTTGTTTTCGTAACGCAATAATCTGTAGTCGTCATTTATTTTCGTTGTTTGTATGTATATTTAGTATGTATTTATTTATGTATCTATTATACAGCTTATATGTATATATATATATTATATTATCTATGTATCTATTATAGTATATATTATGTTGCACCACTGACAACCCCATTTTTATATATCCACGCAATCACTGTCCATTCCAAGGTTGCCTGGAAGAGATCGCAGAAAGCGATAAGGCCGCCCATTGTTTGTTTTGTAGTAATAATTGTTTTTTTTTTTTTGTTATGTATTTTCTGGTGTACAATAAAGTATATATAAATAAATAAATCTGTCAGACAGACGTTAGATTTATTCCACGAGTAAAAATTATCTGCCGATTGAAAAATCAACCCTTAATGATATAATATGTATATTTTAAGCATGTTCCCATATTAGAGAATTTACTATCAGAGAAAGAGAGGCTTAGGGGGTACCTAAAGTACTATCTGGACCTGAGGGAATGGGAATGTGAGATGTTATAGGTGTGTTAAAGCCCTAAGATAAAGAAAAAACATGGCAATTTTGTATAATTAACATATCGATGGTGTTAAGCGCCTATACTACCTCAAATAGCTTAGCATGATCCTCCGTTGTGTAGAAAATACTGCAGCATTAATTTTGAAATAAATATATGGTAAAGTTGAGGATTAATGTTAGGTCTTATGTTAGACGAAAACACGATTTCATAAAAATTTCTCGATAGAAAAAAATTCCAAAGTTACCTCTAAACCGAACAATAAACCGCTGTTATTAAAAAAATACTTCAAATTAGATCATGAAACTTTGTATACTAACCGAACTAACTATAAAGCAGGTCTTATGTTATTTACTTTTTTAATTACCATTATTTTCACCGTAAAAAGCAAATACCTAAACTATTGGCGCTGCCTGCCGCCTAGCACCGCACTCTGTCTCGCTCTCACTCAGTCCGCGTGCAGTATCGTGCGAGCGAGTTAAAGAGTGAATTTTAGCTGAGTTAGTGTAGGCTCTTAAAGACACGATTTAAACCGATGGTGGAAATTAGTCTTTCCTTGTAACTATGCACCTACCTACTACGGAGAGATACACAAATTGGGTATGTGCTTCATTCCGATCTGCACAATCTGAAATTAAAACCGCAAAACAGTTAATATATTATATAATCTTTATTTTTTATTCTTAGGGAACCTATATTACTCACATTTTTCAATGAGCTATATTAGGTCACCCAATATATTATGCAGAGTTCAGCAGTTTTCATGCTCTATTCAACAAAAATTCCTGAAAATTATTAAGAATACTTAGGGCGTACTGAAAGTTTCTGGATTCTGATAAATAAGACTAGATATAAGACTTACGATACATTTCAGGGCTCGTAAAATGTGTTCTAAGTTTGTCTTTAATTTTTGGAAACAAAAAGAAGTCGCAGGGAGTAAGATCCGGGCTTTAAGGCGGATGCGTCATCAGTTCCATATTTGAAGCCTTCAAATAGGATGCTGTTACTTTGGCGGAATGTGAGGATGCGTTATCGTGGTGAAAGAGGACATTGCTTCGAAGACACTTTTCGCGAACTTTTTCTAAGACTCTGGGCAAGCAAGTTTTGACGTATTAATCTGCAGTCACTGTTCTTTGATTTTCAAACGATACTGTAGTGCAATGTCCTGATTTTCCGAAAAAAGGAGCAACCGTTTTTTTACCAATGCTTCGACTTTTCTTAACTTTAGTCGGCAAATCTTCAAAAGGAAAGACCCACTCTACTGACTGACTTTTTCTTTCGGATTCAAAGCAATACACCCAGGTTTCGTCACCTGTCACGATATTATAGACAGCCAATGATGTCCTCCGTTAAAGTTTTTTTCATTTTACGGCACCACTGGACACGCAGTCGTTTCTGGTCCTCCGTTAAGTCATGCGGTATCCATCTAGTGCAAAGCTTCCGAACCTTCAGATGCACATGTAAAATGTTTTGCACTTGGCTCATTCCAATGTCTAACAAAGCACGAATTTGCTGACAAGTAATTTTTTGTCAGTTTCAATAAGTTGTCGTACGGTGTCAATATCAGAGTCTGTAACCGCAGTCGCCGGCCGACCTTCACGTACCTCGCCATGGAGATGATCAAGTCCACGTCTAAATTCTCCAAACCACGAATAAACAGAACTGCGGCATGGTGCTTCATCACCAAATACTGATTGAAGTATCTGGAAACTCTCTTGTTGACTTAAGCCACAACGAAAATTCATAAAAAATCATTGAACGAAAATGTTCACGAGTTAAATTTATTTTGATAGCGACACACAATTTTCGAAAGAACGCCATAATGAAAAACAAATGACAGTCTCGAAAATTTAAAAGTAACATGTTCCCAAAAAGAGTTCCATTTTCGAATTCCATAATTGTTTTTCATTCTCTTATTGTAAGTGGGCAGATCCAGAAACTTTCAGTATGCTCCACGTATACATTGAAGCAATAATTTAACTACGACTTCTCTAAAATAACACTGAATTAGCATTTCTGAATCGGTAAGTTAGTCGACTTGAATGTGGTTTTCTCAAAACCCAGTTACCTACTCAAAATAAAGCTCTACAAGAATAACTTTTTTTAGACTAAGTTTTTATATGTAGAGAAGTAGATTTTTCAGTCTAACGAAAAAGTTTTAGGTCAATAATAATACTTTAAGTTCCACGTTTATGTGAACATTAATTAAAAACACACACACACACAAAGACAAACAGAGTCAAATCAAACTAGCTAGCGAAACACTGCAGACGATATGGGTGTCGATATGTAAACATAATAAAAAACTTTTTTCCAAAAAAACTACCGACTTCCAACAAACACTACAAAGTGAAAAATAACTTTAATTTCGGAAGTCGGTGTCGTTGGTTCCGCATTTTCTTTTATTGACACCGACTTCCGAAATTAAAATTATTTTTCACTTTGTAGTGTTTTTTGGAAGTCGGAAGTTTTTTTTATAAAAAAGTTTTTTATTTTTCACTTTTTCAGAAATCAGAAATCAGAAATATTTTATTTGTGATACATAGGTACAGTGGTTGGACATGTTTAAGGTTAATGTGCGCTATGATCAGCCTATTATAGGCATACAAAAATAATTAATTACAATTTTTACATGCAAATAAAGAGCTTACACGTACTAAACTACAAAGTTTAAGTTTTAGTGGGACAGTTTGTAACTTATCAAAGTTACAATAGCCTAATGTCAACTGCTCATCGCCTTTTACAAAATATTGCTTTTCCCGATGCAGGGACGTTAATTGTTGAGGAGTTGTCCTTGTAAGAACCAGGAGAGCTGGAGCTGATTGAGAAATCACTATCAGCTCCATTTCACGATACGCATTGTGCTTAGCAACCACATTAAAGTACCTAATGGAATCGCAAACCGTGAAATATTTATTATTGAGTAGTTCCGATGGCCATCTGTGGTCTTCATCATCAGTTCCACTTCACCGAATGATGCTTTCTGAGAGCAAATGCACGAGTTACTATAAAAATACCCAAATCGTTATAGGTGTGCCTACAAAATTTGGGATTGGGAAAACATGGGATTCCTTCATCAGATTCCGATTTGGTGACAATGGGACCACCTCGGGAGCATACCCTTTCAAACAAAAAAAGAATTTTGAAAATCCGTCGACAATTGGCGGAGTATTCGATGAACAAACATAAAAAAAAAACATACAATCATTCGAACATAGTAGGTACCTCCTCCTTTTTGTGAAATCGGTAAAAATAAAAAAGATTTTATATTTTTTTCTTAGGGGTCAACGGCATCTGGTAGTGTTGCCCACGGGAACGTACTACCGGGATTAAAAGTACCTACCCTATGTATTAATCCAGGTTATAAACTATCTGTCTTCCAAACATCTAAATCCGTTCAGCCGTTTTTGCGCCAATCCAGAACATACATCCAGGCAAACAGACAAACGGACAAAAATATTTTACCTTACGTTACTATTTTATTATTATGTTCCTATACATGTACCTACCTGGAAAAGACCTCAAACAAAATATTTCGGATTTACACCTGGCCATTCTATTTGGTTTGTGTCTTTAATGACTAACGGTAGAGAAAGAAAACATGGTTAGGAAATTCCTTTCTGTGTATAAGAAAAAAGACTTTGGTAATGTACTTACCTAAAGTACCTAAAACATACCAAAGTCCTTTTCCTGTACCCAGTGGTAGAATTTCGGCTTATTAGTCGATTCGTACGAATTTACTCGCCCGAAACGTGCCAATCGTCACTTTTAAATTATTTTATTTTATTTTTTCTATAGGGTCGCCTAACGCCTTTCGTGCGAGTCGTCGCACGAAGTCAAATTATTTGTGGGCGAGTTGACAACTCCAGAAATATGTAAAATAATAGCCTCCCGAAGTCCCGACAGATTTCGGTCACGGTGGCCAATCTCAATGGAGATTAGCCAGGTACGCAGGAAATATTATTATAGTGCACAAGTGTGCGCGCGCAGACACAGGTGCACTCTCTCTTCCCTCGCTCTCATAGTCCGATGGGACGGCAATCCAACACGACCGGAGTGAGATCAGGCGCTGGACCAACGGCTTAACGTGCTTTCCGAGGCACGGGGTATCACACCGCCAGCTTCCAAACTCTGGGCTGTTAATAAGAAATTCGTATTAGAAAAACTCAATAATACTTTGCCCGACCCTGGAATTGAACCCAGGACCCCACGCTCAGCAGTCACACTTGCGACTACGAGACCAACGGGGCAGTCGCGGCGGGCCAGAAATATGTATTATTCAATTGGTACATTTTGAATTTTTATGCAATAAAGTACAGAAAAAACGACACTAGCGTATAGCGCCCAGAAGTGATAAGAGTTAAATATTATAAAACGACTAATAAGTCAGAATTTCACTGGTCATTTCTTTAAATAGGTACTAGTTAGGTACCCATCATCCTGTGATCAAGCTAAAATTATAATATACTACGTTATGTCGTGCGTGTACTTTGTGAGGACAATGTTGGGAGCCGGTACAACGTCGCGCCGTGCGTGACGCTAGCAGGTGTGCCCGCGCATAGCAACATAGGTATGTGATCTACCTACTACTATATTACTTTACTTATCAAACCCATCGATCAGAACACAGTTCTCATCGTCATTTTGATCCTTTTAATGATAAACAACGAGAAATGTCTTGAACTTTCATTGCTGCAATGCGGTTGAAATAGATACCTATGCTAAGTAGTTCAGGATGCATTCAACCTAGCCCAATTCCACGTAAGTACCTATATCTGCTAACATAGCAAAGAACTTTAAAACAAAAAGATAGTATCTACATCCCATCGTCTACAACAACCCTAATTTTATTATTATATCAGAAATATAGGTACAGATGACAATCCACTACAATTAGCCACTCCAAATACGGATTAAATTTCCTTTGTTTTTGATTTCTATAATAATACGCAACGGTGGTAGTAGGTACCTACAATAACATTTTAATCTTTATTATTCGCCAGTAGTTTGTTGCTCTTGTCGGAGGCAGGGCGCAGACGTCTGTCTACCCACGCGTCATCGCTAATAATCGCTAAAGCTGCAGGTATTATACACTCCAATTACGAGCCATGAGTAACCCGTAAGATATATTTTGTGATTTAGTCTGTTTCAAAGAGCAAAAAACTTTTATCTTCTTATTGATTTAGATGCTAAGAGTCTGGCTAACGAACAAATTGCCATTTTCAAGGACTGGCTGAAAAATATTTGATGCTTCTTGAATAATAATTACTTATCTGAGCACTCAACACTGAGATAAGTAATTATTATTCAAGAATCAGAGATTGCCAATGAAAATTTCAAAAACACGGATTTATTTATCACATTACCTGCATCGGATACGATTATAACGTAAGAAGTTAAATTCAGGCCTTTAACTCATTGAAGGATACTGAACGAGACACAATAGAAGTTTTATTGGTGTTATTACGTCGAGGGGCGTTAATTGTTCCGCAAAGTGTTAAAAGCACATCCTCCACTACAATGTAGGTTACTGAATTCATTACAATTAAATCGGTATGTTTATTTTATTAACTGAGTAAAAATACCCATATACCGAACTAGCTTCTGCCCGCGACTTCGTGAAATTTCACCCTCCCCTCATTCACCCTCTTAGGGTTTTTTTTTGGAAAAACCTTTCTTAGTGGATACCTACTCTTCACAAAGAACACACCCTCCAAATTTCATGAGTTAACGCGTGAACAAAGTGTTCCCATAAGAAATGCTACGGAATTGTGTAAAAATGCAAATTGACACTAAGCTTCATAGTTTTAAATAACATAATCTATCACGTAACATAATTTGATTTCAATTGTTTATTTAGGTATTACTGTAGGTGGATTTTAATAAATTATTAAGAACTTTATTTCTTATTCATTCAGGACAAAAACATCTATTTGAATATTAATTACATATAAATGATTCCAAGAATAAGCTTTCTTTGAAACAGAAATTTTAGCTGGGCTAGTTTTTCTGTGGCTTCTAAAAACATCGAAAAAATCAATAAACATCTCAAAAGCGTGATAGAAACCTAAAAAAACGTTTCTTTTATATAGTTACGAACTTATCTTGCCACAGTCACCGCCAAACTTAGCAATAAGAGTTGCCAACCAAAGTAGGTAGACCTACAGGCCCTACGGTCTAAGCATCGACAAAACTGAAATCGGATGTTTGTACTTAAAAGCATTGTACAATTTTTGTTTTGAAGCAAAAATACAATGCTTTAAAGCAGGCACTCTGAGATGCAAAAGAGCTTGCATTTTTACTGAAAAATCTTTTGAAATATAGCTAAAGGAAAGTGTAAGTAGGTACATACGTAGTACTCAAGTTACTTCTCAAAGATGTGGGTAGATCTCGGGAAATACTTTGGTTGCTAGCTCACTTGTTTTTTTTTTTTATCCAGCTTTTTGGAAACTTAGGGATTTTTGACACTGTGTCTAGAAAACGATTGTCATGTTCAAGTTCGGACTGTTTAGCCTTTAGCTCTCCTCACCTCATAACGGGAAACGGTTAGGCTATGAACACGTATGATAGGAGATATAACGTGCTTTCTCAGTAGATATAATCTTAGACACGTAACAGCATTAACCATTAATTTACAACGTAGAGTAAAATATATTGGGGTTTATTATAGTCTGCCATTTAGACTATTCCTGTTCGTTGCTCGCCAGACGTTATGCCGAATTATATGCGCCGCGGTGTCGGCAGCATGCAAATATGAACACCGAATGCATAATATGCACCATTATACCAAACATTCCCTGCCTGATGGAAGCCGACTACTCAATTTTATCATTCCTAAACGGGCCTTTTCTTGGTCTGCTTTTAGGTATTTGGAGAGTGTATCTATGACCAAGAATCATTGTTTGTTTATCCGGACCCTAATGTTACCAGAAATGCAATTAATTGAGAATTACAGTATGAAAAACAACCACAAAAATCTTGCTGGACCTAATTGAACCTAGATATAACACTAGGCAGCCAAATTCTCAACCATAACTCCAACGGTCACTTTAAACTTGTTCCTATCTACTTACGACTACATAGGCAAGGAAAAATAACTGAAATAATCTGAATGTCACGCCTCTTTTATTTTATGGAAAGGAATTCAAGGTGTGTGCCAGCGCATGCCTCGCAGCCATTTGCAAAAACAACTTGTATGCAAAGAGAGTGCTGATAATTAAGTTGTAAAATTCTGAAGAGAATAATGATCGTTGTTGTCGACTATAGATGGTTATAGCTTACAGTACCTGCCGCTATTGTGACTTCAAGCTGTCCAAGTACTGCTTAAAATTCTACGCATTTCTTAAAGCAAAGAGGCATGACGAACGAAACTCATGTAAAATCGCAGAGGTATGTAGGTAGTAGAGCAAGGGCTAGTCTACATATCTGCGAATCACAGAATAATCGGACAAAAAATATTAAAATATAGCTAATTTATTTTTAATTAGTTAGTTAATTACCTAAGCTTGTTTAAATTAAATTAAACTAAGATAACTTAGGCTCATTAGGCCGGCCTTACGTTACGAATTGCCGTTCGTTCTATATTATTTTCCTGAGGTATATTTACCTAATATGAGGCGTGGAAGATGTGGGCGGGAAAACTGCAGTGGTTAGTCAAGGACGAGGTCCCAGCTATGCATCCTTATTAGGTTACATGATAAAGGTCTGTACAGCCTCTGTTATGTAAATCGTTTTGCCTGTGCACGTTTTATTAAAATAGTTCTAAATAGAACAGTAGTTTCGTTTTTAAAATACGGAGGTATATGTATATTTTGCTGCAGATTAATTTAGGTAGTACAGATATTCATGTAGCCATTACATGTTATGATATAATTAATCAGGCGGTAGGCGGTGCGGTGGCAGCACCCAGCCGCGCGCCGGTTGCGCCGCCGCGCCAGTACGCCACTCTTCTTGTTGCGCTGGCGAGGGCGTTCAGTCAGTCTGGGCGGCCGCTAGGCTATTTCCGACCAAACCTACGCATCGCTGTCTAGTTTCTATTTGTTTGCCATATAAATTGCTATCATTACATTTGCGCTACAGTCCCGCGATATATTTTTAACGACGCGTTGAACGAAGCCGTTAGATAAACATTTCAGTTTCACTATTTGCTAGACTCTACAATATTAGCGTTTGATTTTTTATCAAGGCCTTACAATCGGGCCGAGCGTAAACTTTATTGGCTACTTCTTCTGCGTTTACATTGCAATGTTCCAAAAAATATACTTACCTACCTGTGAGAGTATCGAGTGTTCGATACATAAGTCTACACTGCACTGGTTAACTAGTTTAGTACCGCAAACATTTAGTGCCTGTTGCTACAACTGTAAAGTGAGAACGTGAAGACGATCTATAATGTCAACTGAAATATGTAACAATAGCAATACTGCAAAACCTATACGTGTTGTAACGAAAGAAACACGAGCCGCAAGTTTTCATAGTAAACACAGCGACGCGCCAACCGTGTGAAGATTTATTTTTCCCAGAACGACAAAGCAACATTGTTCTTTGACTGAAATAGGTACGAGTTCAAAGCGACGTGCTAGCTCATTAGGAACGAGCTCGCCATGTTTACGTGCACTTCCTTATATAAATCCAGTTTAATATCTAGCAGAGTGTGAGACCACCCATCGTATATCCTGATCGTGTTAACAAACGGCTGATTCGTGACACCGAAGGTGGCTGAGAATGTACGAGTACTGGCAATACATCTGTGTCGTGTCCACGACTAAGAATGCGCCACTCATTACCAGTTATTTTAATTACAGCCAGTGTACCTACGTTCAAACGAAAGAGCAGCGCTGGCCAACACAGAGTGCACTGTGCGATGTGAACACACGCTAAGTTTAGATTGTCACATTGTACTCGGATTTTGACTTCATTAAGCTTATTTTAAGATTTGAATCTCTTCGTAACAGCATAATGGATTCATATCTAAGAAAGGATAATTCTGAAGAGTAATAGTACCCATTGTTTGTGTAACTGTACAAAAGCTGTTAGGTATGAGGGGTATAATAATACAATAGTTAGCAAGTTCCCAAACCATCCCAGCGCTGAAATATTTCTGTGAATTTCTGAGACGCGTTAATCAAACGATGCTCATTTATTTGAGTGAACAGCCCAACATTAGCAACAGAGACCTTTTGATGGTGAAACTACTGAAACAGATTTTAGTGGCAAAATACACACCATGTTATACTTACATTACAAACACTAAAAAATAAGTATTAACATAAAGAATGCACTTTTACATCATTCTAAAATATTAAAAAGCTAGCTTATAGGTAGAGTTATGTAAATTTAGTGGCGTTACATCTTAAGTTTTTCAAACGGATTGTATGACGCACAGAGTAAACGTTTAACTAAGACTTATTTATATGAATGTGTAGGTAAATACGGCGACTCGACTGCATGATCCCCATTGTTCTGCGTGCGAATGATCCGCGCAAATGTCACGGTATATAGTGGCACCAGCGCGTGCGCATACTGTGATTCCAATACACCGAGACAAACAGAAGATCTACTGCATATTATGCATTTAGGACGTTAACACATCAAGTGACCTTCACTAGAATCGTTATCTGTTGATCTCTGAAAATCTGAAGACCTTTTGATAGAATTATAGGAAGGTATGCCAACCACGTCATGGGGCAGCATCGCTAATAAAATGAAAGGACTGGCTCTATCAGTGCTCAGTCAAAATATTCATATGGCTCTATGGTCATTATATCCTTCCACGTTGATCTTTTTTATCAAAAATAACAAAATAAATATCTATCTGTTTTGTGTAGTAAGTTTAAAATTGTTTTCATTTTTATCCGTCAGTGCGATAAGTCTTTTCCTGTACTATTTTCTATTCCATTACCAAAACCAAAACGGAAATCAGAAGGACTTTCTTTATTCGATTTATTTTTATTTAATTTAAGTGGATTTCTTTTGTTTATTATTTAATTTGATATTTACCTGAAATAAATGTTTTTTTTTTTTTTAAGTTACATATTTATTTCAGCCTCCAGAAGAAGTGTCTTATGTCCGGCGCATCCTGGGAAGTTAGATCCGCTTCCTCCCAGCTGACTGTGATATTTCATTCCGATACCAGCTAGAGAAGAAACTTACATTAATAACGTTAACGTATTAATAAATGTACTGTAGTAACTGGCTAAATATGGTGCTAAAGTTACACCTCTGCCTTCAGAGATTATTTATTTATTAATTCATCATCACTATCATCATCATCTGCCTAGCCTTTTCCCAACTATGTTGGGGTTGGCTTCCAGTCTAACCGAATGCAGCAGAATACCAGTAATAACAGTATACAGTAGCAGTAACTCATCATCACTATCATTACAGGAATTTCCTATTTCAATAGTGTGGCCATAATTACAGTTTTATTATTTACCATAACATATTCTGTACATCGTGGTTTTTGTGAACTCACTCAGAGAACAAGTAAAAAGATCTATGCTGTCTGCTACGACAGGCGTGGTGGTATATGTTCTGTGTGTAAAACTTACAATATTGTGTTACAATTTCATCTAGTCTCTTACACAATTTAAAGGGTCTAAATTCGACGAGATTATAAACCCAAGACTTGAAACTTTAGCCTGGGTCCCAATTCACTATGAACACTTTGTTCGAAACCACGTCGATTCCTTAACCTCGCGCAGTTTCGTTCATTGTGTCATAGAGAATACGGCCCCTGATTTCATAAGTCTGCAGGAGTCCTTCTGTGGTTTCTTCGTGAGTGGTTGAACTCCGACGGCGATTAATCGTGCTATTATCGCGACTTAGTGACACGCACTAATGTCGGTGGCTGCACTGCCAGTCAGCCACCGGCGATGCCAAACGTTTGATTGCACGAAGCGATCCATGCAGCCTTGCTATAAATATTTAACCTTAAGAGTTTTAAATGAAAGCTCTTTCTGTTCGACCATTATTTATTTCATAAAGATTAGTCGTGGTTGGAAATATGTGCACTTAACACAGCAATAATTCCTGATAAAATATAGCAGACGCAATCAGCTAATCTAGCAATTTTGTTAGAAAGATATCCCGGCTTTATCAATATATTTTTATCATTACACTAAGTACTATTAGTTATTCTGTGATTACACTGATTCTGCCTTAAGGAAAATAGATAACCAAAACTGCCTGTTTTTTCTTTCCTACATGTTTGTTTAATTATCAAAATGACTATTGCTGGTATATATATAAACGTATTTATTATCAAGGATAATCAAGATGTAGTAATTAATCGTACGCGCACTAATTCGAGTGATTAAAATTCCTTCAGCGTATATGAGTTGCATCTCTGATAATCCCTTGACGTTGACAAATGAGTCGCCAGTGCACCGTGGAAAAGGAATTAATTGAATTGTTGAACTCTACAGACAGTAAAGCAGTCTATTCACAATAGATTGCTTAGATCCTTTAGTAAATGAACTCTGCTGCACTAATAACTATTTTCTGTATATTTTCTGTTATCCCAATGTTTATATTTTGTACAAATCTTGTTTAAATTTAAATTCAGAGAAAAATGTTTGCAGCGTGTGATGATTGATAAAAATGCTTGCGTAGGCAGCAAACTGGCTGAATAGTTGAAATGTGGGAATGGTTCCGTAAATTGTTGTCATTACCGCAAGTTTGTATAACATGATGCAACACATGTGCATTCACAATGATCTGAAGTTGTATATTTTTATTCTAAAGAATCGTTTTCGCTCATTTTACAAATTTTTTTAATATTTATTTTTGTAAATTAAAATAATAAGTAACCAAATAAAAACTAATAGGTACCTAATTAATTAATTAATAAAAATAACAAAATTATATCCTAACTTACCTAAAACTATACACAAACTAAAATATAGTGTCTAAAAATTCATCCGCGTCGCCTGTCGACTAGCAAAGTAGGTACAGACGCCAGCACATCAAGCTACTACAATCTGTCAAATTTCTTTAATAGATCTTCAACTTTATCGCTAAATCATAAGGTTCAAAGTTGATTGGGAAAATTTGACTGTTTCGGGTAGCTTGATGTGCTGGCGTCGGTACCTAAGAGACTGGCAGCATTACCACGTTGTATGGCAATGCTTAGCCTCTGGCCAAGGCCAGAGCTAAAAGCTAGCCCTTAAGTCACGGGAAGTGTCAACCAGCCGTTTCAAAATTTCCTTGAAAAGACCATGAGCACTCGGACCCCGCGGCCCTTTGCCGCTTGAGGTATTCCGCAGCCGCAGCAGCAGTTTATGATATGTTGTGTTCGTATGTGTTATGTATTTCCGGTTACTCTGTCATCCATTTTTTTATGTGTTATCTATCCATTTCTCATTTATGCCGTATATTGAAAACAATGTTTGTTATTTATCGTGTAGGAACATTCTTAAATATGTATAAATAGATATTAATTAGTAAGACGTAACGCAACAGGTACCTATAGACAAGTCGGACTTTTAATTAGCTGCAGTAAAATGACAGCTTATGTGTTACCACTTTTTAACGAAATTTAAATAGTTATGTGACAAAATAATCGATTCATTCAAGTAACATCCAGTTCAAAATCGATCCATGTTAAAATAAGTTTACAAAAACATTGAGCAATGCATTTATGTTTTGTCATCACATCAGTGATCGGATTGGATTTATAAAAAGCATTAGTTCTAATCACAATTAAATATTTATTTATTTATTTATATATACTATGATGTACTACACCAGAAAATACATAACAAATAAAAAAACATAAAACATAAATAATAGTAATATTATTATTTTTGAGGTTTTGGTATTTTGCAAATAATCCTGTATAGTAAACGTTTTTTTATTCCTAATTAAAGCTTTATTTTATTTTAAAAAATGATTTCTTAGATCGATATAGTAGGAGTTTTGGAGTAATAATTTATTGAACAAAATTATCTTTAGAAGACTACGTATTTACGCTGATTTGAAACTAAAACATATTTGTATCCGATCAATACAAAGAATATTTGATTGTTTACGCTTAATAAATCAATTGGTCAATTTCGAATATCTAAAATTAAAACGATGTTTCACTGCGTTTTAATCACATCTTTAGCAGAGTTAGTGTGGCAACATTTTTTTGACAAAATGACAGTAAGAAGTGTCATATTTTACTGCAGCTAATTGAAAGTCGGACTATAAACAGATTTTGTAATACCCAACTATTTAGAGGAGCGAATGATGGGATCCTACCGATTATAAAGAGAAATATAAGCCTTATCTAAGAAAATTAATTTGAATATTGAAGTAAACTGCAGTAGCGCTGTTTGTTTAATCATTTAAATAATTACGTTTAACCATTGAGCTTACCTACGTTAAATATATTCTAAGGATTAATCTACTAAAGGTTCTAGATTAATTAATAATACTAAATATACATTATTACTAAACTAAGTTGTTAAGAAAAGAATGTTCTAGTAGGCTATGCTTAGAGAAGACCTAAAAGACAGGCCCTTTGGTATATTCCGTGAACCCTTAGCTTTCAACATATTTTACAGACTCAGTATATACCAAAAGGTCCCTATAGCCCCCTAGTTCTAATTAAATTGTTACCTTTCCTAGGTACGAAAGGTAACAATTTAATTAGAACTGTATCGGAAGGGTTTTGTTGAAATGGTTTTTCTAATACATAACTGAAAAGATTATGATTTATTTCACAGAAACCATTTGCTTTCCATAACATACCGTTATTAGTACCTACTATAACATAGCATAATACACACATGTTTCTTCAAAATATTAGCGTTTCAGAAGCACTGAAGTTTCTAGGAAGTTGACTTCCGCATTTAAATGGAGCATATTTTCCAGAAGTCGACTTATTGTAAGTGTAAGTTCCCTTGCCTTTAGTAGTAACGCTGTACTCTGTGTAGTACGTAAAGGAGAAAGGAAACTAATACTAACTAACTAACTAATACGGCCTATAATATATTTCCATCCTATGATAAATGAGGGAGTGATAAGTGTCATGGCGGTCAATCGGCGATTCGCCGTAATGTCAACAGGGCGAGTGAGAACCGCGACAGTCCTGCATGAGCTCGTCCACAGAACAGACTTTTATCTGTTCTGTGAGCTCGTCCATCACACCTAATGGATCGTTAGCCGCCACACACTCTAATAATACTCCTGTTTATTTAGTTTATTTTCAGCCTATGTTGTTTCTCTTCTTTCCACTCCTCTCTGTCTTGAGCTAGTGCGTCACCCCACCTTCTGCTGGGTCTGCCTTGATGTCGCCAGAGGTTTTTGGGACCTACACGGTGGTCGATTTGGCCCATAACTCGTTCAACGTGCGGCAAACGTGTCCGACTCATTCCCACTTAAGACTGTGACGAACGCACAGTGGAGCCCTCATCATTTGTTTGGTTATTTCATACAATTTAGAAGGAAAATGCAAAAAATAAGCACGTTAAGTTGTGCTTCACAAGATTATACGTTAATATTATTAGAAGCGGTAGTTTTATTATAATCATTAAAACGGAATATAGTGGCCACTGTTATCCGTTTTAAGGATTATAATAAAACTAAACAATTTAAAACTACCGTTTATAACAATATTAACGTACTAGCTGCGCCCCGCGGTTTCACCCGCGTAAGTTTTGATCCCGTGGGAATATCGGGATAAAAAGTATCCTATGTGTTATTCTGATGTATAAGCTATATTACTGTAAAGTTTCATCAAAATCCGTTCAGTAGTTTTCGCGTGAAAGAGTAACAAACATCCATACATACAAACTTTCGCATTTATAATATTAGTAGGATAATCTTGTGAAGCAGAACTTAACGTGCTTATTTTCTGCATTTTCATTCTAAATTGTATGAAATAACCAAACAAACGATGAGGGCGCCTCTGTACGGTCGGCACAGTCTTAAGCGTGGCTGTTATACCTAATACAAAATACTTACTAATAATACTTACTCTTGTTCAAACAAATAATTATCATGTAGACCTAACTATCGATTTCGACTTAAGAGGCGAAACCACACTCTTATCCTACTAATATTATAAATGCGAAAGTTTGTATGTATGGATGTATGGATGTTTGTTACTCTTTCACGCGAAAACTACTGAACGGATTTTGATGAAACTTTACAGTAATATAGCTTATACATCAGAATAACACATAGGATACTTTTTATCCCGATATTCCCACGGGATCAAAACTTACGCGGGTGAAACCGCGGGGCGCAGCTAGTCTATACATATAATAAAATCGTAGGAAAGTCAAAACTATACATTGAATATTTTTTTAAAATAATACTTGGGGCGTGATCTACAATCGATACCGAAGCCAAAAATATAGTTTTTAGAATTTTTGTCTGTTTGTCTGTTTGTCTGTCCGGGATAAACTCAAAAAGTACTGCATGGATTTACTTCAAATTTTGCATGAATATTACTAAGAGGTCGGGTCAACATATAGGCTACATATTATCACGCTATCACCTACGGGGGAGGAGCTGTGAATCTTTATTTTTCTTACGCATTCTGTGACAGCGTGTAATCTAACGACGCATATCTAAATGTTGTTTTTGAGTAAGCCATGCTATTATCTGACGTTACACTATAAAAACTACGCCATTTAAGTAACTTGGGCAGAGAAATATAGTTTAATGAATGTTAGTAGTATAAAGACAATTTTAAAACAGCGCCATCTATGAGATTTCATAAAAATCAAATCAAGTTACCTACATGTTACCATTTTTTTGGAAATTAATAATTTAAATTTGATCATGTTGGCGAGGTAAGTAGTTAGTTATTCTTAAAATTCATAGATGGTGATGTGCATTTTCTTCATAAAAGTTGTATCGTATAGTTCGTTTTGACAAATTCAAGTTCCAACAAAACCCTCAAAATCTTGAGCAGAGTTGAGGAAGACAATTTAAAAAAAATGCGGTGTTAAGTATTACAAAAAAGTTATGTTCATTGATGACGATCATTTCATTTCATGACACCCTCGCGGAGGCGAGCGTCAGTGACAGTCCCAGCTGCATGCGTCATCTGTTTGCCGTCATCTTGGTGTTTTGTGGAGTCGCGAACCCGGTAGCTTTGTGAGAGAAGTATCCCCATCATCTGTCTGAAGATTTTCGACGAGCTTTGAGGCGCGCTACTGGAGACGAAGTCGAAGTAACTGATGAACGCGTGCTGAACACCTGTCTAAGTTCACTTCAATATGTGGTACTTTCTATCGGCGGCAATCCACTGATCGAATATGGGTTACCAGCTCCCCAATCATCACCGTATCAAGACCGTGAAAATCGGGAGTATAACGCGAAATGACCACCATACGAAATGACCATGTCGCTTTGTTCTCTTCAGAGCAAAAGCAAATTTATGACACCGTCCTTGAAAGCGTTGGGCAAAACCAGGGTAAAATGTTTTTCTTGGATGCTCCTGGTGGAACAGGAAAAACATTTGTTACCACTGGCATACTTGCAAGGTCAGGAGGCAAGGCAAAATTGCTATTGCTGTAGCGTCGTCGGGAATCGCTACCACACTGCTTCCGAGTGGCAAGACAGCACATGCCATGTTTAAAATTCCCATCGATTTAGAGAGCGCCGAAACGCCTGTTTGTGGTGTGTCACGTAACAGCGATAAGGGACACGTGCTCAAGGATTGCTCTCTGATCGTATGGGATGAGTGTACGATGGCCAATAGGAAGGCCGTTGAGGCCGTGGACAGAATCCTGCAGGACATCTGCAGGAACGAACGTTTGATGGGTGGTGTCACAGTTCTGTTCAGTGGTGATTTTCGGCAAACGCTTCCAGTGGTGACGCGGGGCTTGAGGGCTGACGAGGTGAATGCTTCGTTGAAACGATCTTCGTTGTGGTCACGAGTTCGTACGCTGCGCTTGACCATTAATATGAGAGCTCGGCTCGGCGGTAATGCACGTGCTCAAGAATTCTCCGATGTCCTTCTAAGTCTTGGCGAAGGCACTCCACCAGAAGAGACAGGTGATGCTTCCAGAGTCTCTCGGTAGAGTGGTATCCAGCTTAGAAGAACTCATTCACTGTGTATACGGGGACATCAGTCGTATACCGCACCAGCAGAATTCTTGGGTGTGTGAGCGGGCCGTTTTGATGCCCAAAAATGATCAGGCTGCAGCAATTAACGAATGCATTCTCTCGGAAATTGAGGGGAATAAAGTGGTCTACACCTCGATAAACACTGTTGTCGAGCAAGATGACGCCACACATTATCCCGTGGAATTTCTGAGCTCCCTGTCAGCAAGTGGACTTCCAGCGCATACCATCAAGCTGAAGGTCGGTGTTCCGATTATGCTTCTTCGGAACCTATCTCCTCCGAAGTTGTGTTAACCGCCTAACGGCCCATTCACGACTTCGGTCTAAGCGGCGCGCGGCGCGGCAGGCGGCTCGGCGTGCGTTTTACACGCCACGTACCCTCAGTAGCGGCTAGCGGCAGCGGTCGAGGTGGACGTATTTAGGTAGTTAGAACGTGCTCAAAATTATGGCGTTATCAAAATTATCTCTTTTGTGTTTAGAAAGCAGTATATTTTTAAAACAAGTATGACAGAAGGAGTGCACGAACTGAATAAAGATCGATATTTAAATCGCAAATTTCGTGACCTATACGAAGATTACAGAAAATATCCGGATAAGTTTTATGAGTACACAAGAATGAGTGTGAAAACATTTGATTATATTCTATACTTATACTCTATATCCATTACCGCCACAAAATCGTCTAAAATTTTTTGTTTATAAGTTCGCCGCCGAGTCCGTCACATCTACGCCGCTATCCGGGCCGCTGTGTTTCGTGGCGTCGCGTCGCACTCATTCGCCAGTACTTTTGATCTCGCCGCTCCCCGCACCGCGCGCCGCTGCAACGATTCGCTCCGACAAAACCGCGCGCGTTTTCGCTGTGAGCGGCGACTCGTGGCGTGCTTCAAACATTTTCATACTTTTGTTCTTACCGCTCGCCGCCCCGCGCTTAGCCGCCGCTCACCGCGGCAAGGTCGTGAATGGGCCGTTAAAGTCATCTCCCTCCACAGACACACCATTGAGGCGGAAATTCTTACGGGTTGTGGCGTCGGCGAGGCAGTATTTATACCACGCATTCCCCTAATACCTCATAACTTCCTGTTCCAGTTCAAGCGCGTACAGTTCCTCGTGAGTGTTTGCTTCGCGATGACCATCAATAAGTCGCAGGGCAGCGGGTGTCGACCTCAGGACGAGTTGCTTCTCACACGGGCAACTGTACGTCGCTTGCTCCCGCGTCACCAGTCCTGACTCTCTTTACATTTTGGCTCCTGGCAGCATAACTACCAACGTAGTTTATAGGGAAGTGTTGTAAAGTATGATACCTTTGTACGTATTTTTACTCTTTTGTGTCCTGGAATGTATTCCTGCATTATTTTCTCTATTTCCTTCAGTCACATGTTATGACTGAACTCAGCAGGACTCCCATATAACTCTCTTCACTTGCTTTGCTTGCAAAAAAAACTTATATTTTAATGCTATTTTAAAAGTTGTGTACTTATATGCTATAGCGACACTGGCATCTTGGGTATTTTTGGTGCTGTAGAGCATGCACGCAGACGACGTCGCGGGCAGCAGCTAGTCCCAAATAAGCCTTGAGACCTGAGGTAGACTTTTGACAAATCCTTTCTGAATTAGTGATTGCTTGGAAACCAAATAAGCGTCTGAAATTCGGGCTTTTACAGTCATAATAAGCTGGGAACGAGGAGTAGTTTTCGTACTAAATATACGTCGTTGAAATAATAAAATACGCGGTTTCAGGGGCACATTCCGCTGAGGCGTCGTCTCCCAGGCATGCGGCGCGCCCCGCAAGGGGTGGTGCCTCCTCCTCGTGCCCGCCGGGGTATCATTCATACCCTGGAATTGGGTCATTAGGACGATTGGGAAAAATAATATTCTTTTGTATATCACCTTGAATGACTTTTGTTGAAAGTAGCACTGTGTTTAGTATTAGTAGGGTCTCAACAACTATAGATCTATGTATTTTTAACCGACTTCAAAAAAGGAGGAGGTTCTCAATTCGACTGTTTTTTTTTGTATGTTTGTTGCACGATGTCTCGGCAATTATAAATCGATTTCAAAAATTATTTTTTAATATGTAGGGTATGCCTTAGCGGTGGTCCAATATACATTTTATTAACTTTGCTTGGGTAGTTTTTGAGTTAGCTTCAATAATACGTATTTTTGCCACTTAGTTTATATTGATGATGTGATTATAATGACTTCCTGTCACAATATATACATATTTACATAGCAAGTAGAGTTATATGAATTTGTGTGGGGTAAGTACAACTAAAAAGAGAAAAAGAAAAATAACTTTAATTTCCGAAGTCGGTGTCGTTGGGTTCGCATTTTCGATGTTTGCTACCGACTACCGAAATTAAAGTTATTTTTCACTTTGTAGTGTTTTTTTTTGGAATTCGGTTGTGTGGTCTAGAATACAACAACAAAGGTAGGTACTAGTTGATGTTTGTACCTTATGATATAGTCAACAATGTGCTGCTGCTGTTGACAGTGGTAAAAAATACAGTGACAGCGGCTTTATGTAGTAGCAGTAAGCAAACTTTCGTAGTGCAAATGTTTCGTGATGTGCGGTTGATTTGTATATTTAGGTACATTAGAAAATACGTTGTGGAAACCAAACGTTAGTGTGTAAATATGTAAATACAATTTGGTAGGTACACGTTTCAGTTTAAAGTTTCAGGTTTACGTTTATGAATATTAATCTAATGCATTCGCGATTTATTTGCCAAAAATGTGAACAAATATGAGTTTATAGAAAAATAACTTTAAATCCTGCACAATAAAGTTCAGTTTACGCTACAACTTGAAACAACACTGAAATCAACTTAATTATCATTAAAATAAATTTGATATTTGTTTGACTTGAATAATATTAATTTGAAACATAGTTTGAATCTAAGATATTAAAACTATTACTCTTATTATTATCAATATCCACGAAAATTGAATATTCGAGTTCCACAATTTTATGAAAAGCTTACAAAATACACATTAATACGAGTATTACGCAGGAACGTTGAAGTGCTTCATTTTACTGTGAAATTACTATAAAATCACGATTAAAAGAATACTTGTGATGGTATAGACATAAAAACGGGATGGTAAATATTATGTCCCAATGAGTAAACACAGAAAGCAGGGTCTATTTGCATACCTTGTCGAAATATAGGTCAGGTCGCGATATCTCGGCGTCAGGGGCTGGATGCAACGACGCCCCGGTAACCCAGATGCAGGCGCGCAAGGGCACGCCCGCACCCCTCCCCGGTTACCCCGCAACCCCCGCCCTGACAGAACCACTCAACAAGATCCCCCAGACCTCGTACATCACCACCCTGTCGGACGTACTCTGCTAAGGGAAGCTCCTAAGTACCCGGGGAGACCAACTTACATTGGTCGCGCGACCAAGCTTCAGACGAGAGACTGCATTTCCTAATGATAGCCCCGAGTGAAATGCTTTTAAGAGCTCGGAGGCTTTTAATCTCATTTTTGATAGAGATTTTACTTTTACGGAGATTTAATTTTTACGTTCAAGATGTAAGTGTTACGAGAAAAAGTACTTAACGCTTTTGAATTTTGTATGAGTGACGGTAAGAGGTGTGAATTTTTTAATCTGCGTTGATAAACAATGGCAGGTCTGGGTTGTTTACGTTAAGTTTTTGTAATGATTTAAAGTGTTATTTTTCCAAGTTATTGACCGGAAAACCCATACCTAACTTAAAAAAAAGATTTATTAATATAAGTAGGTATATACCTATGGAATGACTAATTTTAATACCAGTTCTACAGGCAGTTCTTATCGCCGTAGTTACGGTCTGAACTGGATGGAGGATGTGGGCAAAGACATGGAACTATGAGATCATTATAAGTATTACGAACAAGTCAAAACAAGTCGGCAGCATTGTACGGTAACTCGTTAATTAAAAAGCTTTATATTTTGCACAAAAAGCAAAAGCCGTCTGCGAAAATGTTGCTATTTTAATCACTTTGTTTTATTTTATGCTTCGATTTCACGACTGAAAGTTTTTATATCAGAATTGTAACTTCTACACGTGTTAACCTATTCTTTATTTAAAAAGTTTCAGGAATTTAATATTTGCTTTGTCTTACTTGTGAGTTATTCTTATTATTACAGTGTATAGACTACCTACTGTGAAAAACTTTTTGTCTGAGTCCAACTACCTCAGTAGCTATCAGCGGGCGCGGAATGTTTATCACAAAACTACTAATGTGTCTTACGTTGACCAGTCAGTATGACAAGGAAGAACGATCAAAGAAATTCAAGCCAGATAAACCGCACTGGCATTAGTGTGATTCTAAGAATTTGTCCAAACAAGTTACGAAGCTCGAAGAACAAACACACATGTAAACAATCTGTGTTTACGCACACAGAGGCAGGAGGTGTGTATGATAGTGACTACACAATGAGTGTATGATAGTGCGAAGCTACGAAGCCTGGCAACAGAGCCGGTAAAGGCTATGCATGCGGACAGGCGCGGGCGCTGTGTGAGTGTGGAGGCAGTGCGGCTGTGTGAGCGCGAGCGTGGGCGGTGTACACACAGAGCTTTCACGACGCAGCCTTGGCCGCGAGACACGTGCGTCAGTAGGGCGGTGCCCCGGCCCTACGACAGCCTACTATCGATGTCCACTAGACATAACACAGCTTCTACGTTTTGCCTTGAAGATTTAACGGCATTTTATAAAAATTTCAAATATAAAATGTTACACAAGAATGTCAAATATTTTTTCTTAATCGGTATAACTTTAGATATGCGCTATGGTGGCTTATGCAATAATCACGTTGAATGGGTAACGTTTTTATGTAAATGTGGCTGTGAGCTTTATCAGTTTTCTTGTGACTCATATTGCTTTGATGTTGTATTTAGATTCTGGGCTTAATCTGCAAAGGAAATGATTGGAATGTTTTTTTGTGGCTCTTGGGAAGTAATAAAGAGAATAAGTAGAGCTAGTATCAGTGTTACTTAATTAAACTGCATACGAGAAATGCTGAGTTCTTAGCTCAACTCAAATAGTAATTCATCTACGAGTGCGGTATACAGATATTCTGTAATCTAGTAGAATCCTAACCACAGACGTTGTATTTGTTACCGGGATAAGTGCCTCATTCACTTTCTACTTTGGTATTCTGTTAAAAAAAGCATACCTGGTTTTTCATAGTAAGAGGAGAGCTTAGGTCCACAGATGGTCTTATTAATATGTTTCATACTTCCTGTAGAAGCGTCTACGAGTCCCAGGGATGGCGACTAAAAATTACTTGAGCTATCGGGTATTTCTTGTTTTTCACGCACAAAATGATCTCTTAAACCCAGAAGTTTTCATCGTAACTATATCGATAGAGCATAGATTCCCTTCCCTTTGAGCGGTCGGGCGTGGAGGCGGGCGGAGGGTGTCTTCCCCTCGTTCCTCTCGCTCTATCAGCTGAGCGACACGTGCACCGCATATACTATTTCGTCTAGTGTACACCGACACTACAGGCGTACAGGTCAGCCAGCCATCTCGACCGGCTCCGCTGTTTGCTTACACACAACACACATTTACATGTTATGTAAATTGTTAAGCACCATTTGGGAATCGTTCGTAATACATAAACACCTAGTACCTACCTACATGCTCCTATAAATTGTGAATGCGTAAACTGGCTGTTATCTTAAGAGCTCCGTTGAAAGAAACATATCGCTGCTGTGCGAAAGTGGAACTACTGGAACTTCGATGTAAATAGAATTGTAGAAACCCCAATTTGCTCCAGTAGACAGTGTAGGTTTTGCGGTGGTTTCTTATTTAAGTCTATTGAGCATTTTCGAGGACCCATGATAAATTGTTGCTATTTTTCGTGAACTGACGTTTGGCAAGTTAAAAACTAGGAAACAGATCCAACAACGTATTGTTTAACCGAGATAACAGCAAATTGACATAATCAAATCAATATTCAAATCAATATTGTAATCTTTTATATGATCTAAAATGGATTGAAATAAATGATTTTTGAATTTGAATGTTGAATATAAAAAGTCTTGGCTATAGTTCTTAAATGTGGAAACAGCATTGTCTCTAGGTATGTCCCTCTATACATATACGTAAGTATAATATTTTCCACTTCATTCGAGAAATTAATGTTTTCCTGTAAAACATTGAAAGTGTTTTTAAAGTATTGAGCATTTGGTTCCATTGCAGCAGACACAAAAGAATCTGCAGGGTAATTGCGTAACACACTATCAGTAGCAATCGGTTTCATTTTGACAGTTCAACAATATTCATTGCGTTATTTACGTTGTTGAGCAGACACACTTTCGAACGTAAATGGAGCAATTGATTAGCAATAAGCTTCAAAATGATTCAAATTGAGAGTAATACGCAATTAGGTGCTGTTCTGAGGGCCTAGACAAAGTGATTCTGTCAGTGATAACGGCGATGCAAAAGTTAAAAATGTAGATATAAACGCCAGCACATCAAGCTACTACAATCTGTCAATTTTTTTTAATAGATTTTCAACTTTATCGCCAAAGTATAAGGTTCAAAGTTAATTAGGAAAATTTGTCAGTTTTGGATAGCTTGATGTGCAGCTTTGAAAGGGCCACTTGCCACTTGCCTAAGCCCTCTGGACCCAAAGAGTAAAGAAAATGGACAGAATTGTTTCATTTGCACCTATGGCACTGCCAGTAAGAGAATTGGGCACCTACCGTATAGGTAATGTACGCTATGTCCTGCAGAAACTTATGTGTGTGTGCCAAAAAGATCACAATCGTTCGGTTTCGTTGTTTAGCCGTGAAAGCTGTGAGTTACTTTCACATTCACCTTTAATATTAATATGGAAAATGTACATTACTGTATGCCTCTTTCGAGATAGGGCAGAACTGGATTCGGACTAAGAGAAACCGCATTGTAGGACTATTGATCACGTTTTCCATTTTTAGCTGTTCTACATATCGGACAATTTGACCAAATCGGTTAGGTAGAGTCAAATATCTGAGTTATATTATAGCACAGAATAACTAATAGTACTTGGTTATAGTAAAATAAACTTTTGGTTCAATTTTTTAGAGCTATTTAAAAAAGGATAGGCATTATTTAAATTCAATAGGTACAATTCATTTGAACCAGACTTCATAAGGATAAGAAACAAAAATGATTTTTTAAATATTTTTTTGTGAAATTGTTTGTTTCAGTTGCATACCACTTTGTATGAGAGATACATTAAAATATATATTAATATAAATACACACATTGACATCATTCAAACCATAATTCTATGATTCAAACACTCATTTATTAAAGTCATCAAAAGGTTCAAAGTTCGTCGAGATTACAGAATTACAAAATGTCGAGAATAAATTAATATCTCAGGCAGACAATTTTGCGTACATAGGTACCTACCGTCCTGGGGTGTATCGACTATATTTTAATATCTAGCCCTGAATGTAGCCTATACTTATTTGATAAACCATTGAACCGTAAATTCGAGAGCACAATAGGGAGCAGCAGAAAATTCAGAACTGATTGATACCAGCAAATACCACAGACCACAGCACACAGACTTAAACGCCAAGGTATTCATTAAAGTAAGATGCTTCAATAGTTACCTTTTTCCGCATCATGGCTTTCTTTAGCAGTGCGCAGATTTTCAAAGAATTTTCCTGTGATTTAAAAATGTTCACAAACAATGCCACAAGGAATCACGTAGGTATAATCTCGTATAACAAATTCGCCCGTCACTTTGTTTTGTAACCCGTCGATCTGATATGCGCGCGCGCATGAATGCATTCGCTGTGTGACGGCTTCCCCATATGGCCAAGGCTAGGCCTTTTATGGCTCATATAAGTGGCCACTCACCCACCGCCTGAACGAGCCAGCCATATCAATGAACTGACCATCAATAAAACATGTGGCACTAAGCCAGAAAAGGAAACGGCGAAATGAGAAAAAGAAATATTTGAAAAAGGTATTCGATGCGTACACTCGATTGTTTGTGCGATTTGAAAGCATTCAATGTAAAGCTGAGCGCACACACCATGAATTATTCGCGTCCATTACTTTTTGCTTTTCGCGGTACTATCCACCATACTCGTCGTAATTGATTCAATATCATTACATAAGTATCGTTGTGTGGGCTTACATAATAGGCAACTGGAGGAGTAAAGACGTGCATTTTATAATAGCGGTGATAATGAATGAGTGATTCAAATCGAATTCATCAAACCAGTGTCAATGCGTGCACATTATTTTAATAAAGCTTTTCCTGCGAAACAAAAAAATATCTACTCGCGCAGCTCCACAAGTGTTTATCAACTTGGTTCATCGCGTTACAATTTTATCAGCTTACAAAATATGTGATATGAATACAATGCCCTAAGTATGTACTCAGTGCACCTACGTACTAGATCGTAACAAACAAGTCGCAACTTGTTCCTGGATGTTTTCGACCTCTGAACCTAACCTAATCTTGGATTGGTTGTAACGTGAGATGTAGCGATACTGTGGCGAAAAAATAAAAATAAATTGTTGAAGTCTCGAATCGTGGGAATTCAGACGAACTGACCGGTCACGAAGCACATTCCTGTGGCTGTGGCTGCTACAGACACTCCTCCACGTAGCCAAATGTATGACGCATACACACAAGTCGGAAATCACGACAAAATGGGTGCAATGGAGCAACAATCGTTTTTAGCTTACTATCTTTTTTCCAGTCTTTGGCGGAAGAACCTAAGAAATAATAGATTAGATAGGTTCCATATATTACTTTATATAGGTATTCACGGTTTTGTGTTAATAATTTCATCACCACTGCTCTCAAAACGGTGAAGGAAAACATCGTGAGGAAACTGGCAAGTCCTAGAACCATTAATTCAAAGACATGTGACATCTACCAACCTGCACTGTGCCCGCGTGGTAGATTAAGTAAGTACAGCCCACTCCCTATTGAAGAGAGGAGGCGTGAGTCCCAGCAATGGGATATAGGCAGCCAGGCTGATTATGCCTATGCAAAATTGTAGTACTTACCAGTTAAGTTCTCAGATTCAGCAAAACCCAAACAGAAGGAGTCAATATTAGTTATTCTTTTGAAATCCGGTCTGGTTAATGTAGGGTTAGGTTACGTCCCCCCCGGTGGGTTCCCGCATTGTCGAGGCGGGGGGGCTCAGTAGCCGTGGCTTGGTCACCCACGGTGAAGCGAAGAGGAACCCGAGGAGGGGCCGCTCGTCAGGGCTTTTGCCTGTAAGCCGACGACGTAGCGGCCAACAAGTAGGTTGCGGTGCCGCTTGGGCGACATCGCAACTGAGGCGGGCCGCGATGTCGTATGTGAGGGAGGCATCGCGGCTGAAGGTTGGAGGCCGCGGCGGGAGAGGAGTGCCGGTATTGCGGTGCGCCGCTCTCCCTACCTTCCGCGGCCTTGACGGGGTCGCCACCGTTGATGGCGGACGCGGTGGGGCCGCAGGGGAGGAGGAGTGTTGGTATTACGTTGGCCACTCTCCCTATCCTCTGCGGCCGAAAATTGGCAGGCGGCGGGGCCAACGACCTGTCCCGCCGCAAGGGGACCAAGGGTGACCAGACACGGGGTCGTCTGGCGCCCATGTGCTGGTTTGGTCCCTGGGGTGGTCACGGCGTGCTATGTGTTCTGGTGCGCCGGTGATGGGGAGCACTCCTCAGAGGAGGGTCCGGTGACGGACAGCCGCGGCGGGTTCACGGATGAGTGCTAACGCGTGCCCGTGTTCCCGCCATAAGCGGCAGAGGAGGACACCGTGGAGTTTTAGTGGGTAAGAGTCCCACATAACTGCACTATCTCCCCGTGGTAGTGCAGTATGCATGAGCATTTCTCCACGTTAAAAAAAAAAAAAAAAAAAAAAAGGGTTAGGTTACGTCAGTCAGGGGTTGCGGAAGGATCGTACGTTCTCGCGACCCCCAGCGTAGGTGTGAGATGGAACACCGGGGTGGTTTTTAGTCAGTAAGAATCTGATAAACCCCTCCGTCCGCCCGAGGGCGGAGGACATCCATGAGGATTTTCCACCCCGGAAAAAAAAAAGGCTAGGTTACGTGGGTTAGGATGAAAATATTGATCGAAGTCTGTACAAAACCTCAGTGTAAAGTTCTCACTGTCTGGCTGTCTGGGTGAAAAGATTATTTTTCTTTTTTTTTCTTAGATTATAGAATCCTTACTTCCAACTACAGATTCTATTACCCAGTCCTGGTAACAGGCTCTTATTTCGTCGAAATCGGTCCGTAGGACTAGGGCTAATATTTTCTTTTCATTCAAATGTATATAGTCGGGTTTCTCCTTGCGAAGAATTTAATCCAATGAAAAACCACAGCAAAAAATTACCAAGCTGAAAATATTTTATTTAGTTTTATTAAAACAGTGAAAGGACTTTTAGATCCTTATTAAAAAAATGAGATTTCATATAATAAAAATAATGATGGTGGATGGTTTATTTCTATGCTCGCGGTCCCCTAATGAAGTAGTTTGCACAGCTGCATTCCAGGCGCTCATTTTCTGGGAACACACATCTTTAATGGTAAGGTGGAATGCAAGTTTTTTAATGCCAGTGCGTGTGCGTATGATTTTTCATTGAAATTTTAAAAAGAAAACGCCTCGCTCGTGAAGTAATAAAAGCAGCACTGAGCAGGCCGCCGGCGTTTGTGCCATTCTTTTTTTTGTCGTCTGCAATCCTTAGCTTGTTTTATTATGTGATGACAAAACAACTTCTATTTATGGTTTTAGCCGAGCAATGTAGCGAATACCGAGCAGCTTAGTACTTTTATCTGTACATTTATGTATACTATAAATTCTATTTCGGTGCGTGGTTTCGAGACCATAAATTCGTCGCATATCTGCCTCCTTAAAGATCTATCGTGTGATTTGCTCCAACCAACAGCTTCAGTAGAAATAAACACTTAAATGATTGTCGATAGTTCTGGCTTATTATGATCAGTTTATTGAGTACTAACTAAAAAAGCATGCATTGGTGTGATTATCACCGAACAGCGCAGTTTCCCATGGGGTTGTCGGGAAGCCTCACATGTGCGATCACGCGATGTGCGCCCGCGCAATCCGCGTGAGAATCTCCTTAAAAGGACATCACTAAAATTCTTGTAAGGTTCCGTGAGTATGATGAATGCTGAAAGTCGTTTGAAAGATATAGGTACCTATAACCTGTAACATTAAAAACACGATTCATCCCATCACTTAAAACTTCCCCACCAGTTTCTCGTTGCTGCCCAATTCAAACTCGAAAAATATATTACAAGTTTTTTGCCTAAAATAACAACATTTATCAAAGATAGAGAACAAAAAATAAAAGTGAATTTAGATGATTCTTAGAAAAAGTTCGAGCGGTCCCTATATGGAAAGATAAAAGGGGTTATG
Source organism: Globia sparganii (assembly GCA_949316385.1). Taxonomy (NCBI): domain Eukaryota; kingdom Metazoa; phylum Arthropoda; class Insecta; order Lepidoptera; family Noctuidae; genus Globia; species Globia sparganii. Next base: position 16,059,393 of record OX438663.1, on the reverse strand, counting down.
GAGGGCATCGTTGGTTGTTTGCGTGTGTTAAGCCGATATCTGGTCGGCGGCGAATGCTGCGAATATCGACACAAACAGGTTGGCTGTGTTTGTTCGTTTAATGGGTCACATCACAACACACAAGTGTAGTCCTTGTTCTGCGACTGCCTACACGAATTGAGAGAATCACGTGCGCTGAACACGCAACACTGTGGCCAATTTCGTGCACTGCGTTCATACCAAATTGAGACTAAACGGTTGAATTTAAAATAGAGAGATAGATTAATGATAGCACTAGCTTTTGGACACCTAACAGTTATGAGCACGTAAGTGGGGGCAAAGAACTAAAAGAATATTAGTGATGTGGCAAACTTGAAAAAAAAACTGTGATAGACTGAGTTCACGGAACCAAACATGTTTATCAAAAACATCCAAACAAGGCTGCAATAACCAATCGTAGTGTGCAATTTCACACTAATAAACAACAATAATATGATTGAACGTTGTATCAGCTACTCAACAATTTGTTTTCTATTAAAAATCGCTACTTCCGGGTCGGCGAACGGCCACTCGGCAACAAACAAATTCTTAGCGCACCTAATAGCCTAGGTAAACAAAAGTAGGTGTTTCTATACTAGCCAAGCCATCCGAATTGATAGTTAGGTATTACGTCACCAGTCTAGTAATATTTACGTAATACGACAGTTTCTATTTTTTGCAAAAACAATCTATTTCTATCAGCGCTCGTAGCAGTCTAGTTAATATTTTATTAGTCGATCTATTTTTGTCGGTAATTATAGAGTTGAATAGTGATTAAATTTAAACATTTTCTCGATGACTACTTACCTAGTTGACCGACTACGATCACAGATATGCTGTAAAGGCTCCTGTATGTCCTAAACCTGACGAATCATGTCCTTCCAATATACATACAGTACAAATAAAATCTATACTTTATTAATAAATTAATAATAATATTTATAATATTAGTAGGATTATAAATCTGAAGGGTTTGTTTGTGTGGTTGAACGCGCTAATCTAAGGAACTACTGGTTCGAATTGAAAAATTAGTTTTATGTTGGATAGTCCTATTATAGAGGAAGGCTATATAATATCACGCTACGACCAATAGCATCAATGAAAGATGTGCAAAAACGGGAAAAATTATTCCTTTTGAGAGCTTCCGTTGCGTACGCTGCGTAAACGGTTAAAGTTACGCAAAAATTATCTATGATGGAATTGTTTCTCTTTAAAAATTCAAAAAAAAAAGTCCGCAACAGCATATGTCTATTTTTTAAGGTTGACTCACTATAACCTTTTTTATGGTAATCAAACTTGTTCTAAAATAGTGCATTTTTTGCGAAGGTGTATTTATATAAACACTACCTAGCTGACCCCACAAACGTCGTTTTGCAAAAAAAAAAATAGATAGTAGCCGATTCTCAGACCTACCCGATAGGCACACTAAATTTCATACAAATCGATCCAGCCGTTTCGGAGGAGTATGGTAACTAACACTGTGACACGAGAATTTTATATATTAGAAGATGATATTAATCCTTATCTAAATATTTTTTTTCGTTATTCATCACAAGTATTTAATTTTGTACAAAATTGCCCTTGACATCATTTGATTTCAATGAATATCTTAGAAGATATCATAGTTTAGAAAAAACACCGCAAGGCGGCCGGTCACGAATAAACTAATAAATAGTACTCTTAAAGTAATGGAATATATTTTAGTAGGTTTTTTCCTCAAATTACCGCGGGTGAAACCGCGGGGCACAGCTAGATGTTCAATATAAACGAAATAAAAACCACAACGTGCAATTTAGCAAACAAATTGTAAATTTATTTTTATTTGTGCAGCTCTAGGAAATAAGGAAAGAGGTCAGTGTTTATCAGACACCCTAATTTTAGTGAACTCACATTTATATCAATAGTAGCGTTAGCGTATCGCCGATGTGGGACACGCTAACTAACAGTCGGCCTTTCTTAAAATAGCATCGTTAATGAGTGTAGTGCGAAATGATGAAGCTTAAGCGCCAATAAACAAATGATTGCTGACAATTACTGCGGACGACGCAGGCGCAGGCGCGGGGCCGCGTAACGCGGTAGTCGCCCGCGTCGCGCCAATGCCGTTCACTATCATCGATTTATATTTCCATTAAAATTTCTAATGTTAATTTCGGGTGATTATAATTGGCACCAAAGTAAAGGCTACGAGTATTTTTGTAAATCAAGCCACGTAAACAAGTTTGTGGTTTGGCGCGCTCTTATACATTCGACACGTTAAGGTTTTTCGGAGAACTGTGGGCCGACTTCGATATTTGGGATTTCGTATTCACTTATATAGATTAAAAAATAGGCTAGTAGATAGATTCAGAGAACTGGATCAGAACTGGATCTGCAAAGGAAAATATAATCCAACCTCCATTGAAAAAATTCCATATTTTACTCTTAAAAATCACAGCTGGATGTATGTTACAAAGATGACTATTTCAGCGAATAAGAGTTAAATTTACTTTTTCCTGGAAAAAGTTCCATTCACTTTTACCAGGCCAGAAAACGACAAGAATAGCTTCATACAAATGTATTTCAGAAAAGTCTAGTTGTAACAAAGTTGTAACAAAGTTGTATCAACTTTTTGTTTGATAAATGATGTAATGCTTCAGTCGTTGAAAAAGCAAGGTTTATTTACTTGAACAACATACATTTATAAGCTAATAACACCACTTACTTGTCATCTTAGGCAAGCTTATTAAGTTCGGTAACAATAGAAAGTAATTGTGTCTCATTAGCTACATCAGTTGAGCTATTTTAATAATGTTTTACAGACTTTTCTCCCGCCCTGAAAGTTGCCAAATGTCAGTAAAGCTAGTCCTAGACTCCTTACTATTAATTTAAGTACATTGAAAACAACGTTTAAGTAGATATTTACAGTTATAAGCAATTCAGTTTATCCAGCAGCTTTTTTACAAGCTCTTTTCTTCTTTCGTTCAAGAAACAAACTACAATTATTTTTATTACAAAGGATTTTCAACTATGACACCAACGGTTCCGATTGACATCAGTAAGTACCGAAACCAAACAATTATAATGATTTGCACTTTTAGAAGGCACTTTTGGGACACATAATTTTTCATCAATTCGTCGACTTATTTCGATTTTTCGTAAAACATAATAGCCAAATATTATCGAGTGACATAAGAACTAGAATCTAGATGTAAGTATCGACATACTGGCGGCACGTCACTGGCGCGAGGTTAGCGGGCGCGCTGCGTTTGCGCACACCGCGCGACAAGGACATCGACCCCCGCAACCTTGGCTATGGCAATTAATTTCAACAATGTTCTCTTACTCACTATTATGTGCTTAAAATTATCTCCCGCTTATTCAGATAATCATTTTCGCTTAATTGTCGGTACCCATTCTCTAAGATGAAATATGAGATTAAAAAGCTTCAAGCTTCCTGTATTCGGTTATTACGCGATGGCCGATCTGCTGAGATTGGGTCGGTCTCTTTGTGTAATTATCTTGAAACGGTGAAAGATGTTCTTCGAAGAACTCTATAAACATGATCGCTCACCTTTTACGACTCTACATTATGGATGCAAACAATTTTTTTGCTGTAGCTATGTTTGCCATTCAATAATAGAAGTTATAGGTTTTATTGTGTACTGATTCTTTGATCTACGAAGATCTAGAAGAAAAATCCTGCCTTCGAATGCATTGTGTCGCAGCAAGGTGTAGACACTCTTAAATGTCTATTTATTCTCTTATGAAGCACCATTCAAATATAATAATGATTAAAGGTTGTGCCTTCAAATATCATAACAGTTAAGTTATCTTCCCAATCAGAGCAAACATTTTACATGAAGCCACAGAATCATGATTCACGAGAGCAACGAAACCAAACGAAACCAAAGTACAACAAAGCGAACAACAATAACAAGGCCACCGCGTAATCAATTCCCGGTAAGTTAAGCTCCAATGATTTACTCGAATAAGTTGTAAACACACCATTGTGTAGGGCAAGCGTAAATACTACAATTTTACTGTAGCCGCTATGGGCAGGCGGGCGCAGGATAATGACCCGCGAGCGTGCGCCCGCGCCAGCCCGCGCCTGCCGCCGCGCCCGCTCCCGCCACAATACCACGCAGGTATTTGTACTATAAACAACGACGAACAATACCCACTTACACATTTATGGCACACCTACTTAATATTGTGTAAGTTCTGGTACCAATTCACGGAGATAATACATCATTGACGAATGCTAAATGAGACGTGCAATTATGCACATTCTGAATGTCCCACACTTATTCCGTTATCAATTTGACCGCTTAGGGACTAATCACACTTATTCAGCTCTGTTCAGCGTTTGTCCATAGAAAACAACGATTTTGTATGAGATGCCTACGCGTCCGTACAGCCGCGGAAAGCTGAACGGACTTCATACAAAATCGTTGTATTCTATGGACAAACGCTGAACAAAGCTGAATAAGTGTAATTAGTCCCTAAATACATTTGTTTTGATGTTCGTGGTCAATTCGTTTTGTTGAGCACAGTTTAAGCATAGTGATGATGGGGAAACCACCACCATGATGAACTTTGTACGCAGTGATAGCATAGTTTATCTAGGCCCCACCTAGTTCTCGCTTTTTGCACTTATGTACACAGGAATAGCCAAGGAATACCTACATATCAATATTATAACCTATTCCCTAATTGCGTAATAATCTACATCTACGTAATTGTATGACAATGACTATCAATCACAATCTGAATCCTTTTTAAGGAAAATGCTAATCCATTGCTTCATTAAATGTTCGAAACATTTGTCAAATAACGCAATTAATGTTGTTGAATTGTTAAAATGAAACCCATTGCTACTGATAGTGTGTTACACAATTACCCCGCTGGCTATATATATGTTACCATAAACTAAAAAAAAAACATCGGATAATGCAGTAGGCAATCCTTATTAAAGGCAACATGTTTACTTTATAACCCCAGTCAGTCTCGTACCTAGTTGTAAACAATAATGCGCCTATTAACATTTATTTTTATTTTGTATTGATTAATTACTTAAAACGTTAAATAATAAATACATAACTTTACTTACAGTACAATGTTTTAATTTTATGAGTTTCCAGGAAAATACGAGCGATGGACCAGCAAGCTTAAATTAAATAATGGTTCTGTATGAATCTGCGTAATGTAAACGTGAGCTGATGAGCTCTCATATTATGATGTCCCGTAGATATATTAGCTCAATAAGTAGATTTATGTATAATGATGCGAAAGAATGTTTCGTTTCCGGTGTTCGTGAATCGCTGTTTATTTTTACACGTCAAGATCAGACACAATTAAATGGTCCGTTGAATAATATCTCCTGCTAGCTTTATTTTCCAACATGACCGCCGTCCTCTTATTTTTATTCGGCGTCGAGTTTTGATCTCATTACCTGCCGACAATTATTATTCAGATCTCTGAAACGTCTGTTCCGAAATGTATTTGTTATTCTAAAAGCACTGGCAATATGAATGGCGAATTCCTCTGCCCACTTACTGGCCTGAATGATTTCGACATTCTTGGCGCAGCTCCGATAATCTGAGAAAAAAATAAACGAGCGCCAACGTAAATAAGCCCACTCTGAGTTGAAAGTGCGCACTCCGGCGACTGCGCGGCGGTCGGCGGCCGTCGCAGCGACCGTCGGCGGTGGCACGGAAAATAAATCACGTCGATATGGTACGCTCGGGATAACGTATTTTTACGCAACAGGCTCTTTGTTTATAGCTAGTAACGTCGCCCAACAGACGGCTGGTTATTCAACCGGGCGCATTCCGCGCCGGCTCCACTTTTTGCTCGGCCTCGGCCGGCCGTCCTCCTCGCCGGTGAAAAACGACCAATTAGAGCTTTTACGGCAGGAATTAACATCGCGCATTGTCCGCGACAGCACGGCTGCGCCCGCGCCGACGCACTGCAACTACTTTTATCTCGCAGTGAATACTTGAACGATCTTGGCAGCGCTCATACAAAAACAAATATACATTCTGAATTATGCACATTTTGTGTTCGTTTATCTGAAAGAAGATGTCCCCATTGATGTGAGGTAATAGCGATGGCGCCGCTGTGTCGATCCGACGCTATTGTTTACTCGCCGATGAACCATACACACGCTTACACGGCACTTATTAGAATAAAAAACCTTTTAGCACTTACCGAGGACATTTTGAAGTAAACAAAAACAAATAAGTACCTAACTAAGCGTGGATATTTATTTTTGTAAACTGGTGTACCTGCCTACTTTTTGAGAAACCTCAAATAAGGAAAACGTAAGAATTAATCAGCACAGCCTCTTGTAAACATTTTCTGAAACTAGTGAATTATTCAACTAACAATCTAACTAGTCAGGAAAACATTTTACCATTCGATGGATCAACAACATCAACACCCAGTATCGAATGGAAAATAAATCTGTTATTGGAAGCTAATGAAGAAAAGAGAAAATAATTAACATTAAAAAAAAAATAACACGTGCATTCTAATTCTGGAGTGTTTTGATTAGTCACATCGATTCGTTTTAATCTGGAGGCCTAGTGTCGGACAATGTATCAATAAAAAGTAAAAAAGAACAGTTTATGGCTGAACGTGGCCCCCGAGCACTGACGCCAATAAAACCGATCAACACAGACTTGGTGTTGCTATACTGCTTAGAATTATACCCATCTTCAAGGAAAAATATTTAAGCACAGAAATAAACTGTATTATGAGAAAAAAATCGTAGATTAAACTTTCGTAGCACTAAGGGAATTAAGTCTACGAAAATCGTAGATCGTGCCTACGAAAGATCTACGATTAGGTCGTAGACCCCAGCAAAGCAATTTTTAATAAATTTTTATAATATAATTATTTATTTATTTCAGACATAATACTAGTCCATAGTTTTACACCCCTACAATTAAAATTACCTAAGTACAATATTAAATTCAAAACAGATAAAAACCCAAAAAAAATGTCAAAATATTAAAAATAAAAATTATTGCAAACAAAATTACACAAAACACAATTATTACAAAAAATCTATGGTATGATTCTATACATTTTTACTTGCCCCAAGCCCAATATAGGTAAGTACGGATGCATGTAAAGCCTGCCAGTGATGCCTGAAAGGCACTATAATTAGGCCTTATGACCTAGCTATCTGAAATATCACGCAAATTATTATTTAATACCATAAATACCTACTACATCTAGTCCAAAAAAGTGTAGGTATGTATTTTACAACTCTTTTTTTCAATTTAGTAGACCTTAGCTTCAAAGGACTTTTGGCGTTAAAAGCACATGGCTTTTCCCTGTCTATAATAAAATGTAAGCCTCTGCGTAACTACATAAAAAACTAAACATTAGCAAACTGTTCGGACTTTCTATTTATATTAAAAACTTTTTGTTGGCAGTATTCAGATGTCCGGTACTGGTAACCCTACGAGCGCGCATCACAAAAAGTTAACTCCCGGGGCGCACCATCAACCTTATTTACATTTTTTTTATTCTGCGGCAAAGTGGTGTCGAATTACTATCTCGGAATGTTTAGTAGAGGCAGACACTAGACACGACGGGCCACAGGAATGTGCCTCTTAAATTCCTCTTAGGAATTATATTATGTGACATCTTCTTACACGAAGTTTTACTAACTACAAACCCAAAACTTAGAAACGCCTACGTTTATGTTTGAATTGAGTGGCAACCAGGAGTCTGCATTTTGTGCTCAGTTGATGGCAAAAGGCTGGCCCCCTGTTACATAACTGGCCAACTGACGAAATGTGGGTGTATACCTTTTTTATTTTTTTTACTAAAGGTACACCTCTGTCTAGCCTTTGGGGGATTACATGCGTCATTTTATGTTCTGGAATGTATTTTCTTAACGGCTAAATGCCAATGAAATAACTTACCAATGATAACGTAAATGCTCCTATTACCGCCAGTTTTAGCTGCCTTAGGATTCACTTTAAGAAAATAGATATAAGCTGATATGTTAGGAAAGATGTTATAATTTATAATTAATCCCAACGAAGTATTCTTTGCAATTCAGTACTTAAATTCAATATTCAATAACACAATAGTTATTAAATAATCATTTAATCCAAAAGAGTAGTTGATTCTATTACCGACCCATAGAATGCGGCAAGATTCTATTACCGATTTTTCTACTTCTTTTACCGACCGCTACGAAGTTGTCACTTCTTCTATACTATTAAATAAAATAAAACATCGTTTTTAAGGTATTTATTATACAATAACAATAGTTATGAGATCAACATTATTACAATATGAACATAATTATTTATTGCAACTCTTAGAGCAATTATTTTTTGTTATTTTAATTAATAAAAAATATAATCAGTCTCAGAAAACAGTCTTCAAATAATTAAATGCTTAATTAAATTTACAGCTTCTAGTTGAGCAGAGGCGTACTGCTTGCGCTTCTGCGGCTCCATGATTCTATAAAAGAACACAATCTTTAAAGAGATATAGAATTTAATTCTTCGAAAGAAGCTTTAAAAAGTTACATGGCCCCCATTCCGTCCCGCCATTTTTATTTGATTTGAAAACATATGAAATATAGCCAATGCCATGAAGCCATGAATGAAACTGGATGGCAAATATTATTTTACATTAATATATGTACTGTGACAAAATCTATTAAAACGTATGCAAGAAATAAGCCAATTTGTTCAAAAATATACATTTTGTTTTTATGTACTGTAATATTACCAAAAATATCGTCACAACAGCTGTGAGTCGGTAATAGAATCAAGTATGAAGGTAACAATATTCTATTAGCGACCAATAAAATTAATAATAAACAGATAAAATATCCGCTTTGTGGAATACTGTTAAATTCGATCTTTTTGCTATATTATTTCTTTTAATGTCAGTTAGTCTTTAATTCAGAAAATAAAGGTTATTTACAGTATAATATCATTATAATAATAGGGATATGGTCTAACGTTGAATCGAGTTTTACACAAAAACTTTAAGAAATAGCTTTGTCGTTAATAGATCTAACGAAGTAAAATAATTTTAAGAATTCAACAAGAAAAAAATAAAATCAAATGAGGTAGTTTCTAGATATTAGTTATTATAAAATACTAAATATTCTCAAAATTTAACAACGCCATGGGTCGTTATTAGAATCAAGTTTTGAAATTTGGATTCTATTACCGCCTTAAATTAAAACATGATTTTATAACACAAAAACCAATAAAAAGTATTATATTAAGAGTTAGTTTAGAAAACGAATATATACGTTACAGTTGTAATGTGATAGCAAGAAGACAAATCCATTTTTAGTGTGTTATTTTCCTTAAGTAATATTTAGGTGTACTTACGTGGCTGGAGACGCGACACTATGAAAAGTGCGTCCGCTTCGGGCTCGTCCCACTCTCTTTCAAGTTATTTCTTTCACTGGCTATTTAAATTCACAAACTTTACTCTTTTTGTTGTCCAACAAAAATACGTAACTAATTTTTAAGGTATGACTTTTCTGAAACCCTATAATATGTCTAATGTGAGTGATTTAAAAATTAGATCGTTAATAGAGTACACATTTTAGGGGGTCGTTAATAGGAGCTTTTACGTTACTTAACATTTAATGGCACGTATGTAAATATTTCATGCATGTGAAGCCACTCGACAAGTGTTAACTAAATTCGAAACTATGTGTAATGCGAATTTAATGTAATAAAACCACCAAAAGGCTAACTAATCAGTCCTTTAAAGTGGCCCCCAGTTGTGAAAATTGCACAATTATTCCTAAATTGTGCTAAATAGGATAAAATCAACATGGACCTTGTGTTTTATTACATTTTTAAATATTTTCTTAAGATAGCCTTAATGGATTAATGTTAATAGATGTTAACTGTCACGATTATTACTGAATCTGGTCAAAACTAAAATGGGAAGCCAACCAAGTATTCATTACCGAATTAAGTAAATACTTACATATATTTAATTCAATGAATATAGAATTAAGATAATCTGAAATGCCGTCCTTGAGAAGAAATGGACTTCCCCGAATGAGAAATCTAATTTATTTAAATACTTACTCTCTGAGATGTTACAATGAGTACTTTGAGATATTTATTGTACCTACTTATGCTTATAATTGTAGATGTTCACTTTTCAAAATAGATAGTTTCCTACCTTCTTCTGATTTAGAATTTTGAGTTTCGTTTCGATAACCATTATACGTAGCGTATAATGGTTATACGCTACGTATAATTGGTAAGTATCACCATCTGCCTAGCCTTTTTCCAATTATGTTGGGGTCGGTTGCTAGTTTAACTGGATGCAGCTGAGTACCAGTATTTTATATGTAGGTGACTGCCTATCTGACCTCCCCAACCCAGTTGTTGGGAAAGACAGGTTGTCAGACTTTCCGAATTCTGACGTTTGTAACTTCGTAATTGGTACGCATAGGAACAAATGTATGTACCTGCTCTCCTGAGCATGTCCACGGCCATAGAGCAATACGGGCCACCGGCGGCCCGGCCGGTGGTCTGTGTTGCTCTATGGTCTACGGTGATGACCGTCTCCATCTCCTCGGCTCCCTTGGCCAGGATTACTAAAGCAGTCTTAGACATGACTCGTACGTTGAAGTAACTGTAACAGTTTAGTAGAACATACTCGTATCTCTCATGAAATTATTAAATGAAGTATACTTACAGATTATTTACAATAGACCGTGCGAATGATGACATGAATTGTATTTCATTGATACTATAAATATAAGCGTATCATTTACACAAATCAATCATAGCTAACTTACCTGAGCCGCCAAATCTAAATTTGGAATAGACCCTTCTGTAAAAAAAAACTACCTGTGTCTCCTGGCGTCACCGAAATCTGTCAGATTTACTACGAAACTACGTTAGAAGAGAAAAAAATTGACAATTTTGTATGAAGTGGCGCTTATTTGTAAGTGTTATTATGTAGTTCACAATAAGTAAAGTGGCTTGAGAGCGGCGCTATTCGGTTGTTCTATTATGATCCGTCGGTACCCAGGTACCTACCTGACGTGCCCAGTACCCGCCGGCCCGTTAAATTCGCTGTCGCCAACAATACATGCAGTGTGGGTGTGCCCTACAAATAAACAAGGATAATTGCTATCCAACAGTTAAAATTGGTACTTACTGTATGAATAGCAAGCGTGTAAGACACGCTCTTTTCCAACAGTTACACGTCCAGCTTGAGTTGACGCAACTTATTTACTAAATATTCATCAAACGTAACGTAACAACGTAAATCCAGAATGGAAACAATTTTAGTCAACTCATCGTATATGATGTAAACTTCATAAAATTTATCACAAAAAAAACTAGTGTAAGAACCGAGTTTTCACACGGACATTCATTAGTTGCAGCTCACAAAGCACAATGGACATATTGGGCCCATGTGTGTGCAGAACCCTTCACGGACGATTGTGTCCACATTGTGCCCACGTCACAGATTTTACCGAAATACTGTCAAAAGGCCAACCCGACTTTTGCACTTCATCAAAAATAAATTTATCTGGAAATAATGCAGTCCCAACCTGTTGGACCCTTTTTGTTCGTATCTACACAATGCATTGAAAAAAATCACCTTCAGCGTTTTTGCACCCCATTGTGAGCTATACACTACACTGAATTATTGTTTTTAACCAAGTTTTTATGAGGCGTTTTCGAGTGGCCTATGAATAGATTCTTTTCAAAATGACCATTTCATTGTTTGTTCAATTCGAAATGCCACATTACCTTGTCCAACCGTTTTTTTTCTCCAAGCAGAATTCTATTGAAGTGTGAATATGAATGCTTAACATAGATTTAATTTCTAAGCATTGTTACAAATAATGAAATAACAAGTATACGTTAATACTTTAATAAATGCTTTGCGGTATTTTATAACATAAAAAGTAACTTACGATAATGTACAGCAACATTAAATAACTGAAACAGTAGATATCAAAGAGCCCGAACAATGTTATTCTGAAGGCAAGGCATGTCCCATTTTCAAGCCACCTATTGGATCAAGAATGTTGAATGAATGTGCCTCTGAATGCCCTCTATTGGATATGCGATGAACCAAACAGTCCCAGCCAAGTACAGTAAACCAAACGATAGACGGTACTGTGTTTACACAGCTAATACTTCAGATATACGCCAGATGGCGCACGTTTTGCTGTTCACAGTGATAACCTCCTTATACACCGCTTACAAACCTTTCTATAGCGTATGTCTCAAGCTTATTATTCTTTGACAATTGATATTTTGTCAAACAATGCCAAATTGCCAACTTTGTAAATAAAACAAGTGTAAAATAAAATAATAAATTTTAAAAAAATATTTTCTTAATAAGTATGTCAGAGTTGATATTTCCCAAAGGGTGTTACACAGCTCGCTCCTCCGGGTACAAGTACCGGACGCTCTCCACCAACACCGGGGAACGAAAGAAACGAGACAGCAAAGAAGACAACGCCTTCGAGAGGAAATTCAGAGAACTGAATAAGGCCATCTCTAGCAGAGTTAATCAAGAAGTTGATAACACGAAAGAAGCACGAGAATCGATTCTGGGAAAGTTCACAAAACTGTATGCTAAAATCAACTCGATGGTAGAACTACAGAAAACGGTGAAAGAACTTCATGAAAATTTGGACAATGTGAGCATAATGATTGTGGACATGATCGAGAAAGTGAACAAAATAGAAATCATCAATTCTCGTACTGATATAAGCCAACAATCTAATATGAAGACGTTAAAGTCGGTGGAACCCATCGCGGAGGAATGCGAAGACTAAGGTACCTGCAGTAAATAAGGGCCAGCGGCTATTAAGGACCATCTGAGAAATAACACACATTCAATAGTTTTATAGGATGGATCTCTCGCATATATAAAAAGGATCAATAGTATTGCAATCTCACGCACGCGCGTTGCCCTGCGCGCCGCCGTTTTGTCAATAGCTCCGAGTAACTCACCGGAGACAGTCGAAATCACAGTTTTTAAAAAAATGCAGATGCAAGAACATTCATTAGAAAGAAACTAGTATATTTTACAATAAGTGAACACCTAATTACTGTAAAGTGGACATTAGAGCTGTCGAATCAAGGTAAGTTCTTTTATTTTTTTGATTTTTGCCAATTTTAAAATCAAGTTTTGTAAAAGGTGACGCCATTGCTTATAAGGGCCACCTGGAAGGAAGTAACTAAGGGCCGGCCCTTATTGTCTTCTATAAATATTATTTTTTTGTTTGGTTTTCTTTTCATGTGGAATGATAGCTATAGCTTTTATTAACGTTGATGTTATTGTGAGTTTATCTATTTAAAAAACACTTTTACAAGCTTTTTAACTTGCTATGTATGGGTTTGTATGTGTTCCCGATTTAAAACTTTGCATGTTTCGACGAAAATAAAATATTATAGTAACAACGAGCTGATCTGTTAATGGAGACAGAAGGTAGACGTTGGAATTCCACCATCTCATCACTCTATCAGAAGACCAAAATGCAGTTCCTCCAGTGATGCAAGAACATACGCCAGAAAAAGGAATCAGCTACGATAGTTACATACATAATGTGGCAAGGCAACGATCTGATAGTTCGACATCAGAGGACTCAGAGGATAACATACCATTTCTGCATCTTAAGCAGAATAAGAGTTTGAAATCTCCTTTATAACAGCTAATACCAATTCCAAATTATGCGGTGGTGAAGCAAAAATAACCAAGACGGAAAGCTAAAAGAAAAAACTAAAAAATAAACTACAAAGGCCAGCGGGTTACAAGAGGCTTATTTATGGTAAGAGACAAAAGAGACAGCAAACTCCTAAAGGTGGCAAAAATAACAACGAAAATAATTAAAACAAGGGGAACCCTGATGATCGTGGTACTGCTACGCATGTCATACGGAATGGATCCAAGATATGCGACAATGTGAAGTGTGTCAGAAATGGTACCACGAACAATGTGTTGGCCTAACGAAAGACGATATCAATTTTTTTTGCCCGAAATGCAATTAAATGATAGCTTTAGTTTGCAGGCCAAAACCAAGGTTAAAATTAAAGATCTCTTTTGATTATAGTTGATTACCTATATTAACAATTAATAATGATAATACTGCGAATCCGGCGACCATTGATATTGTTGATCTCATTCTTCTATTTCGATTTTCGTACTTTTCACTATTTCATTATTTTAATAAAGGCCAGTGTGTTTACCGGGCAAAAAATAAGCATTTATTTTTTAATTTTTGTTAAACCTATATTTTTGATTAAGAGGCTTTTATCTAAAAATAGTATAAATTTGTTGATTTTAATTAAATAACATCTTTTTTTACAAAATAATTATTCCTTCAGTTTTATAAGGACCAATTTATGTTTTTTTTATATGATTAATGGTAAACTGTTAAATATTTTGTCTGAAAATATTAATTAGGTTGAGTTATAGAGGAAAACCATTTATTTTATGTTTTATCTGCTTAGTTTATTTTAATTTTGCCTCGGACCTTAATAGACTACCTGAGTTTATTAAGGTCCTTAGTAAAGAACTTTTTAAAGTTTATTTTTGTTCACAAAATGTTTGAAACCTAGCCATATAGACATTTTTTTTAGATCTCAAATAAATAATATTCGATAATATTCCTGATTTTTACTTCAAATTCACCTGTTTTCTTCAATATTTAAGTTTTAATTATGCCGGCTCTTATTTACCGCAGGTACCTTATGATGCAGTAGTAACGCACGTTTAGCCTTCTAGTGGAAGGCTAAACGTGCGTGCATGACGTACTATTTACGTTACAATTAAAATGCATTTGCTGGAGTGCAATATCTATACTATTGTTCTGTTATCGACGGCTGTCCAAACGTTCTAATTATTACCTACTACATTATACGAAAATGTTTTCATATGAAACTCTTTATTTTCCAGATAAAATATAGTGTCACCAAAGAATCATTTCATACAGATTAATACAGATGCTAAGTCACCAAATTAATACGAATTCAATCTCTCCGGTTTTGGTTTTTTTTATAAAATCCGATTTCTTTTGTTTTGCTATAGTTTTTTCATCTTAAATTGTACTACTTTTATAACAAACCTCCATAAAATTACATCTTCTGCAATATTTTTTCTAGCCACCATACTCTTGCTGACATCCAAGCATACCTTTGCCACAACGTATTTCAGTTTTTACAGAAACCCATCAGCCATCAACCAGATTTATCTGATTCCCGAATGTAGAGCAACATGCCACCGCCACACTTATCTTGTTTCTATAACTTACGAACTAAGTAAAAATCTTAAATTCGTTTATTCACTGATGCAAAATGCACAACCTAAAAGAAGCATGAAATTTTGCACACGAGTTCCTTACATTTATCAAAAGTAAGGAAGGATTTTTGGAAATGCATCATAAAGGGATTAAACAGGGAATAAAAGTTGCAGATGGGAAATCCTCGGAATCAGGCACACATGGCTTGTAACGAACTTTTTACGGTGCGGGTGCTTTCGGATTTTTTATTGAAGACCAGCTTTGCAAATATATTTATCGTAACGGCACTAAGTTCCCCATGTCTAGACCTTATAGTCCCCAAAGACGTGAATAATACCACAGAATATTATACTGTGATAATACTTACCTAACGTGCACGACGACACGCGACGACGCGGGTGTATGTACGGTCAGCAGCAAAAGTCGATTAACACTTCAGTGTTTTTAATCTCAGTTATTGGGCAAAACATTTGTTCAAAATTGCAGCTGAAGTACAATGAAATTTCGAACAAATATTTTGCTCAATAACTGAGATTAAAAACACTGAAGTGTTAATATTTTGCTCAATAACTGAGATTAAAAAAACTGAAGTGTTAATCGACTTTTGCTGCTGACTGTAATTGCGTGTTCACCAATATGGGTATTAGGTCCCATGTCAGTGTCACAGGGTAAAAGGGTGAGCCCATGCTATAAGTCATTGTCGTTAGACAAGGTTAGAAATATCGACATTGTTAGAAATATCAACAATGGCCCCAATTCTGTTGTTCACAAACTAAATTAAATTTAAGTTCTCTAATCTTTTTCTTTCTATTTCATTATGAAAAGGATAGAAGATAAATATTAGTTTAGTCCTGTCAAATTAGATAATCATAGACAAGTTTAGACGTGATTAAAAAATTGGATACTAAAAATACGTCAATTTACGTCAGCCGCTGACAGAATCGGGGCCATTGTTTCATTGATTTTACAGCCTGGGAATCGAACCCAACTTCTCTACTGTAAATAAGTTGATTTACTACTGTCATATAAACAACTCTTGTATTATAATCTATACTTCTATACTAATATTTTAAAGAGGAAAGATTTGTATGTATGTTTGTAACGAATTGGCTCAAAAAGTACTGAACCGATTTTGAAAAATTCTTTCACCATTTGAATGCTACATTATCACTGATTAATATAGGCTTTTTTAATTGCAAAAAAAAAATAAAATGTTCAAAAAATAAATGTCCACCCGTGCGAAGCCGGGACAAGCCGCTAGTCCTAAATAATCTACATAGGTTAAAATTCAGATTAGCAATTTTAGTTGCTTTCAGTTTCCATAAAATCTGTAAATTATAAACTGTACCTAACTAGCGTTAGCTACAAATATACTACCTAGTGAGTTTTCCTGAATATGTTTTGTTTGATGTTGCAACATTTTTGGGTCTTCAAAGTTTCAATGTCAATAAAAAGGCGTTTCATATTTTAACATCATATATTTGTCTCAGGATTGGTTTCCTTGATTGACAGCTCTGAGCCGAACACAATAGTTCATGATTACAATAAATTAATTTATAACATTTGCGAAAAAAATCTCCATTATAATCTCATTTCACATTTATATTCGTTTAAAACGTCACGGATATACATTGAATAAGTAATTTCATTACATAAAAAGTTTTTTTTTCATTTGCTAAAGACGTAGGTAATGAAAGGAGAGTGACTCTCTTCTATAATTCAAGTAGATGATTGAAAACACCAAAAACATTTATATTTGATAAAGCCACATCCAATATGGCACAATTTAAAATTGATTACAATTGAAGCTACATTATAAAAGTAATTCGTTCTGCGAACGTTTGTTTCAAACAAATTCCTATACACATAAAAAACCTTGACTTAATAATGTACTTGGTATACGACTAGTGAATATTTAGGTAACTATTTTACTAAATTATGGAAGAATTATACTAAACAATTCATCTAAATTTAACTAAGCGAAGCTTCTCCATTAAAAATGAGGTTATCTTGAATAATGTTGCTTTTTTAAATTATGAGAAACAAATATTTTGGTTGTAAATTCTTTGGATTTCAAAAGTATAACTATAATTTATATTATAATCAGATAACCTCTTGCACACAATTGTCAATAAATGCAATAAAGTTAATAACAACTAAGTAGGTAATTGAAACGTAACTTAACAATGACAATTTGTGCACCAATTCTTTTTACCAAATGTTTATAAATGCAAATTGTTAAACAATTTGATACGTTATCAATTAAAATAACGCGTTACAGCAATCCAAAAATTAATGATTAAATATCACAACATACACATACCTACATAAACTACTACACGAAGACGCGGTATTGCGTTAAAATTTAATTATTCTTTCTACCAATTCGCTAACACAGAATTCTTCCCGCCAAAAGCAAACTATGAATAAAATATAATGAACACAGACTTAAAATGGACATCATAATAATTACTTAAAACCTATAATTTTCAGCTGCAGAAATAAAGTCTAATTACATAATTAACTTAATAGTAACTGTAAATCATAAGTAGCAAATGCTAACAATACTAAATACTTAGTCACATTCATTGCGAACAGTTATAACTTCGATTCGTAAAAAAATACAAAAGATGGCATTCTTTATTTTCTTAACCTCTCCAAATCTATCCAAATATGACCCAAATTATTATTTTTGTAAGTGATTAATTGATGAATCTTATCATGTACTTACAAAATGCATTGTTTTAAAGTTTACTCAACATTGGTTTTCACATTTAATAGGAAGTCAGATAGAGAGGAAAGATTGAGAAATCGATGAAAGTGTTTAAGAGTTTTTGTCACTTCAGTACTTAACACTCAGTCGAAAGTCTTATTTATATATTAATAGTATTTTTGTCCATACGTCTCGTAATGCACTACGTCCACCTTATACATAGGTAGGCTCCCTGTCTCAGTCGAACAAACAAATAAAAGCACGTAAGAGTCCCTCTCCGAAACATGCGCAGCATCCCTTCTTCTTGCGTTTTTCTTCTGGAGCGAAGCTGGGCTGCTTGGGGCGCTTGGGGCGGCGCGCGCATAGCTTGCTGGGCTGCGGCTCCTCCACCGGCGGCTCGGAGCGCGCGCTCAGGTGCACGGGCAGCGCCGCCGGCTCAGCGGGCCTCGGCCGCGCCCAGCGCCGCAGCAGCGCCTCCTGCTCCGCGCCCACCGGCACGGGCGCAGACAGCTTGCGAGCGCGCGCCGTCACCAGCGCGCGCTCCATCGGCTCCAGCAGCTCCAAGCTTAAAGCGCGGTCCAGCTCCTCGCCCGACAGCAGCAGGTACCGCGGGCAGTAGGCGAGCTCGCCGAGCGCCGCCCTCTTGTTGGCGGGCGTCAGCTCGCGCTTGGTGCGTTTGCAAGCTGCTGTGGCCCACCGCGACAGAGCCTCCGCCAGCACCAATTCACTCGACACGCGTAAAGTATCTCGTTTTACTATAAGCGATAAGTCTTCATATGTTAGCTCTTCCAGACGTTCATCAGCCAGGGCGGTATCTGCGTCGTCGTCGAGCACCAACAGTGCGTTGTGAGCCAGAGAGTCGCACCAGCGGGAGCATTGTGCGAGCGAGCGAGCTGCCGCGTCGTCTGATAGAGCGGGCAGCGGTGGTGCGGATGCAGCGCCGGGCAGCCTGGCGCAAAGGAATCGTAAGTCACGCAATATCTCTAGCGCGACACCAGCGTCCAACATTTCATCTAGGCGCCGAGCGCATCGCTCTGCCAGCGGTGAGCACAAGAACTTGTAGGCGGCGTCCAGTGCGCAGCGCGCCGTGCCCACGGAGTTGAGCTGGGTGGGCTCGCAGTAGTGGTAGCGGAGCAGCTGCTCGAAGCCGCGGCGGTCGATGTAGTCCACGACGATGACGTCGGTCTTGCAGGCGAGCAGCGCAGCGAACACGGGGCTGGTGGCGGCCAGCACGCGGCGGTGGCCGGGGTAGCGCCACGTGTCGCCATTGATGCCTGCTACGAACACGATGTCGGACTGCTTCTCGTCGTCGTACAGGCGCGCGTGCTCGTCCAGGTCCACGCCGGGGCCGCCGTACTCCACGTCGCTCTCGCGCCCCGACTCGATCTCATCGTCGGAGTTGGTCCGCGCGGGGTTCGTCACCACCGTCATTGTGATTCTATTTGGATTGCACTACCTGGAAATAAAGAAAATGTTTTAATTAGGATAACCGCTTTGTTATTTTGCTCTTTAAAATAGTACATCTCTACTAATATAATAAAGAGTTAAAATTTGTTTGTTTATATAATTTTGTATGTAGGGGACAATCTTCAGAACTACCAGTCGCATTTGATTTTTTTTTTGCATTTGATAGCCGAAGTCTTGATAGTACAACCTCCCTCGATAATTGGGCTAACAAAAAAAGCAAAAATAATTTATAACGTCCCGCGACCCTTAGGAGTCGAGCAAAAAGAAAAAAAGTCAGAAAGGTCAAATGTATTTTACTGTGTGTACTTAAATAATAAAATAAATAAATAAAGGACGCTAAGCGAAAACGAAGTGATAGTGCGGGCAGGTGATGCGATGCGACGAGATAGGTCGGAGGAACAAGAAATTTCACGCGGGCGAAGTCGCGGGCAGAAGTTAGTACAGTCAACAGCAAAAGTGGATGATGAAAATCAGAAATTCAATACTAATTAACGGAGTTCGCGTCAGAACTGTGTGGCGTCGAAGTGATTCAAAAGTATGTGATTGTAAATTATACCAAACATTTACTACTTCGACGCCACACAGTTCTGACGCGAACTCCGTTCATTAGTATTGAATTTCTGATTTTCATCATCTACTTTTGCTGTACTTAATAATATGTTCATATTTCGTTAATCAACAACAGTAACGTATTCTCTACAGTAAATGACTCAACTAAACGAATCAATTAAGCGCGATAAGTTAAACTTATTGTTACTTTTATTATGTTCAAGTCCTACCTTGTGCAAGACGCTAACCAGCGCCAGTTAACGTACTGTTAATGCCTCTTATTATATCCTGTATGAACATATCAGCACCATATAAAGAATCGTTATTACTCAGTTTGTATTACGAATCATCTTTATGTGTTAAATACACTACCAAGGGCAGTTGTGTCTGGTGTTCGAGTTCAAAAGATAAACAAACCCATTTATTTGGAATTTTAACCAAGTTCAATAAACATGATACATAGGTACTTATAAGTAGCTTTTTTTTTGTATACTCCTAGTTTCAGTATTCAATAATTCTGCTGACTACGTTTGTAATAAAATGCAGTGTGGTACTCGTGCCGCACTTGCATGTCATCGCTGCGAGCTACGTTGCTAATCAGTTCATTATTCCTTTCCTTAGTCCAAATTATTCCTAGTAGAATCGCTGCCATTTGCAAGAAGAAAAAAGTGGGCCTGTCCCAAATAATATTTATTTGCGCAACTTATGTTGTACTTTCCCGTTTCTAAAACTTAGAATATTGGCCGATAACCTTTTGACAAAAGATAACAAATTTTTGCAAACAACATTGGGGAATGTTAATTATAATAAAATACCGTCTCTCATTGGATAAATATAAGGTTTCTATTTACTCGGAAGCTGGCAGCGTTTCTATGTTATATTTTATCTATTTCAATTGATTCGCAGTATAAACTGTAAGTAGGTGCTTTCCCGTTTCTAAACCCAAAATATGAGACGATAACCTTTTGACAACAGATAATAATAATTAATTAAATAATAGTATTTTACAAACAACATTGGAATTGCGAAATGTTAGATAAAGTTAAATAGCGCCTCTAATTGGATCAATATTAAGGCTTTTGATTCCCGACAAATTTACTATCGGGATGAAACTAAATCTCTGTCAGGATTACTCGAAAGCTGGCGGTTATCCTCCAATTAGACCGCGAGGCACGCGCTTGGATTCCGTTAATTTTAGCAACGGATTATGTTACTGGTGTATTGTATTGATGTAAGTTCGAAACAATTGGTTCAGTTCAGTAAATTCCAGCAGTAACATCGCGTGCCACGTCCGTTTTGCGAAACGCATGCGTCATCTCGCGCATTCCCTGACGCGTAAACAAAAATACACATTGAAATGCTTCCGAAGACGATCGCGCTTCTCGCAAGTGCTTCACAATAAATAAACAGAGTTTAGTACTAAGTACACAGATGGTGGAAAATGTTGCACCCTTGATCTATAAACAATGTTATTAGCAAGCAAACTGTTGATGATTCAAAAGTACCTAGAGCGGGAATTCATCAGAGAATCTTGCTCTTTTACGGTATCAAAAATATTTGTACCACGACACAACTACCTATTTAGTAGTGTAGGTAGGTACTACATTAACGGCATAAACAATCTTATCAAGCTGTGCTGTTAATGTAGGTAATTGTTCCACGATCAAAACGTGATCTATCTCTTGCTACTAATGTACTGACGCAAACGCAAATTTCTTTTCGAAATAATATAATTTCAAAATATTATTCCTGAATTCCAGATTAATCCAGAAGTCAGGTTAAACTGTGAGCTGTAGGAATTTGAAAGTAAGTGGACATCACAACTTTCCAAGATTTCAGTAAACAAAAGTGTTTATTTTGTCACTAATTGTTTGTTTTTCCTACAATAATTTTAAACAGACCATCAAAATATTTTGTCAAATCCATTTCTGTAAAGTTGTGCAACGCGGGATGCGTGCAACGCATCCCGTTGATCAACTTGCTAGTCCGCTAGAAACATAATAGAATGCAGCTAATGTCGAAACGTAGGGACATTTTACGATAGAGCGCGGTTATTTGTGATGCCCCCGGTAACCCACATACATTCGCATAGCCACGCCGGCTGGATTTGCCCTATATTTAGAGACAGTAATCCATTGGTGCAATGTTACGAAAGCACAAAAGGTATGTGCGAGTCGATAGACTAATAACAGGTGTTTTTTCCACGTTTTTTATACGGTCTACTTTATGTTTTTTGAAAGGCCTTCTAGGAGTTCTAGGTCGACATAATGTTACAAACTAGTAGTGACTTTGAATAACCTCTTGATTAGTCATGTACTCAATATTCATTATTATTTGGTAAAATTTCAGAACAACAATGTTTTAACAACCTACGCATATGTTTGATTGTATCTGTTAGGAGATCCATTTTCGTTCGTAGTCTAACAATGAAACCCACTTTGTTTCAGTTTCCATTTACAATATCTAACATATTATCCGTAATCCTCGTATTTTATGTAACATTCAGGTAGCTTTCATGGAAATACTCTACCACATGTCTGTTTTCTTTGTAAAATGCTCCTCGAGGAACTTTTCAACAAGTTATTAGAGAATATCAAGTGAATTTTAGAATATTCGCTCGGAAAATCTTATAGCAGTAAAGTTTACTTTGTGAAGTTGCAAACTCTTATTAGCTAGCTGTGTACTTGAAATTTAATAGACTGCAGATTCTCTAAAGAAAAGAGGTTTTCAAAGGAAATTTCTTGTTAAGACTCTTATAGAAAAAGCCTTTGTTCTTGTGATTTTAATCGAGAAACTAAGCTAAGATAATAATTTACTTCGAATCTTTGTTAAAAGGCTCTAAACATACTCCTACCCTCTTCATTTTCGCTTTACACAATGCTATTTCTTTGCAGAATGCATTTGAGAGAGATTTCATATAAGTATACATTTCTCTTACAAAAATAAAGTTTGTTATGATTGCTACGGTCGGGTGGTGCCCTCAACACCCGCCATGCGTGGATCCTAAGAGTTGCTTAACTTCACTTGGCTGCGATAACTTAGTGAGTGGTGGCCTTGCATCGAAGCCAAGGCTCTTCAATTAAACCATCTCAACATTATCGTTATAACTCATCGACAGGATATTCTCTTTATATACTTAATAGGTAGGTTGGTACGTCTAATTGGATTATTAAAAATAGGACCGATATTTCTAAAAGAATCCCGAGTACAAGTTTTGGGATTAGGATTTCGAAATACCTACCTAAATATTTCAAAATATCTGTGAGATGATGTTCACTTTAAAAAAAATTGATGTTAATTTTTTTGTTATTATTAGATATTATGATGCAATCTCATTCAACTCTATTTGGATTTGCACATATTTTTATACCAGTTAAAAACTTTCATTGCTTATAAGAAAATCTTTGTCAACAGAATTTAATGTTACAAACTGCGCTAAACATGTCAGTGTTCAGTAAATCGTATAAGAAGAAACAAGGCAGATTGGAGCAGGAGTGTCTCTGAAATAGAACGCGGCTGCGACATGCGGAAATGGATGTGCAGTGAATCGACTCCGGCGCACCGTAAAGCGCGCATGTGCAAACATGGCGCGGATACGGCCACCAAGCGCAAGCGCGCACACTTTTAACATTGTCCCCAATTTACATACAAACATTATAATCCATACTTACCAAGAATTAAAACCAATATTGCAAGAATGTAGTTATACAGCTGGTGGTATTAGGAGAAAAGTAATCTTATATGCTTAGGTATACCTACCTACATTCAACCATAATGTGTAAACTATTAAACAAACAAAGGCAATACAATTACGCAGAGTATCAGTTTATGCCGAGCGAAACACAAACTCTAGGCACAGAATACCTAATAGTACTTCGTACTCTAGATACGTTTAACAAATATCATGATAAAAGTTTGCAAAGTAAGTAGTTACAGATACTGAAACTGAAAGGAGGATGCTGAAATCTTTATTTATAAGTGGGTACGTCTATTTAAGCCAGAGCTTCCCATTTTACTACTCATTGTAAAGTAGGTACTCCATTTAAAATATCATCCGATAGGTATAAAAAAGCGAATAAACGAACATGGTATTAAAAATTTACGCGACGGGATTACCTACTACTCGGGTTTCCACGAAAAGCTTGTAATTACATTAAAAATTGTTTATGTACTCGGCGTCCCAGCCCGGGACATTTAATCTTTCTAATATATAAAATTCTCATGTCACAGTGCTAGTTACCATACTCCTCCGAAACGGCTGTACCGATTTGTATGAAATTTTGTGTGCATATCGGGTAGGTCTGAGAATCGGCTACTATCTATTTTTTTTTTTGCAAAATGACGGCGACTCTTGCGGGGTCAGCTAGTTATATATAATAATAGCCTTTTCCCAAATATGTTGGGGTCGGCTTCCAGTCTAACCGGATGCAGCTGAATACCAGTATTTTACATGGAGCGACTGCCTATCTGTCCTCCACAACCCAGTTATTTGATAATAGTCCGGAACATTTAATAAAACCCGTTATGTTGGTGCTTGCCAAATAAAATAATTTCAAGAGCTTTCAGTTTCAGGTAAAACTTGGTACGGTCTAGTGTTACCTACTGTTACTTAAAAATTCTGTCTACAAAATAGAACACTGGCGCAGGTGATAAAGTTTGCCGGGCATCACCAAAACTATTTAACTGAAGATACCAGACTAAAAAAACCGGTCAAGTGCGAGTCGGACTAGCGCACCGAGGGCTCCGTACAAAGTAGGTAGGTAGGTATGTAAATAGTTTTAATTTTTTTTTTTTGTAATGTTACTACAAATTTACGGTTTGCGGATTTTTTCCTTTACTTGTGCTACATGAAATTGCTTCTTGTCAAATTTAATGATTCTTGGTCAACGGGAAGTAACCTATAGGTTTTGATTTCGGAACAACGTATACATTTCGTATCTTTTGATTGCTGAAAAAGGATCTGATGGACAGACAGACGGACAACGAAGTGATCTCATAAGGGTTCCGTGTTTCCTTTTGAGGTACGGAACCCTAAAAGGAAAAAAGGAGTGTTGTGACACTTGGGGAATATGTCCCTAAGAGTTCAAGCTGAAATTGGTTGATAGTTCAGCAAACAGTTGCTACACTAGGTTGATCAAGAAATTCTACACAATACGGTCCTCATAAGCCAAGACCATAAAGTCTTACTGGATATAAAACAGAGCCTTACGTAATAAAATGAATCTACGTGGTTTGCAGCCGCATGCAGCAGTAACAAGATTAGGTCTCAAGAGATGTATCTGCTCTAAACACACGCCACACGTGTTCAGCATCCAGCTTCATGATACATTGAATATTCTATTACATGGCGGGTAAACCTCCCGAGCTGAAATGCACCTCAGAGATTTTAGTTCCGTTTAAAAACTGATGGGGCTATGTTTACAAAGTACTGTATTATTTTTAAATTATATTGTCCCAGTAACTCTGTTAATGTAGGTATGTTTAAATATCTTATACATAAAGGTCATTTAGCAGCTACAGAACTTACAATATTGACACGATAACTGCACAAAGCCAAGCAAACAACATTATTTTCAGAATGACCGAATTGTTTGTTCATACGGTTCTGGGTTTCACAATAACACACAAATTTTTACGGAGTTTGACATTGAAATTATAGATGAGACCTGCCAATAACGTCGCTTGTGCTAAGTAATCTTTTGTACAGCCTCAATGTGGAGTCGAAACAAGATGAATAAATAGAGATTACAATGAATGATGTCTGTCTAATGTCATGTTCATCATTTTCATTGTTTAAAATCACTATTCTAGTTTTCGGAACTCAAAAGTCAGAATTAAAGTCAAAGTTAATTTTATATTTTAACTATAACATTTATTTCATTCTATATTCTTTCATAAGCAAGGATTTACGTCAACAAAACCGCATACAAAAGCGGAGCGAGCACCTACTTATGTTCACAATATAATGCAGAGCCACTTCCGTAGCTCGCTGGCCACTTTTCCGTGTATTTAAATGTTATCAATCGATTCATTTTCTTCACCACAAAACCTTCAATAAAGCCTACAACTAACGGAACATAATATTACAAGTAATCACGTAATAGTTAGTTACTTAACTACCACGCGTAACGGTTACTTAACATAGTTTTAACACTACTTATTTGGAACTTAAAATAAACAAATCATTTGTCACACACCATAAAAATATTACGTTTTTGGTGGAAGTGGTAGGTATTTCCGTTGATTTTTCCGAATAAACTGAAGCCTTTGAGGTCGCGGTTCATAATTGGAAGGAAAATTTCGAAATAAACTGGGGTTTAACTTTGAAGTGAAAGAAGTCTTAAAGTTTCTAGGAAAAATCGCGCTTTGATTTACAAAAGAAAAATCAGAAAGTGCCGTCTCCCTTTGGAGAAGCCTCTCACAAACTTGCTCTTGCGAAATCTAATTCCCTAGTTCTTCGTAACGTGATTTCCTCATTTATACGTAAACAAGGGCTATAAAAAACTGTAAAATGCTGGTATTCAGCTGCATCCGGTTAGACTGGAAGCCGACCCCAACATAATTGGGAAAGGGCTCGGCAGATGATGACGTAAACAAGGGCCATATATACATACATATATTTTAGCTTTGGAAAAAGGAGAGGGAGGCCTTTGCGCTGCAGTGGGACAATCAACCAATCAATCAACTCAGCCTATCGCAGTCCACTGCTGGACATAGGCCTCTCCCAGGCTGCGCCACAACACCCTGTCCTCCACCTTCCTCATCCAGTCCATTCCAGCCACTTTCTTTAGGTCGTCCGTCCATCTAGCTGGGGGACGTCCTACACTATGCTTGCCGATACGCGGTCTCCACTCAAGACGCTCTCGTCGCCTATCCCGCAGTGTTTGAAGACTAACCAACCACCAACCAGTGCGTTCTGCCCGTCATGACATATGGTGCTGAAACGTGGACACTGACGGTCGGGCTGGTCCACAAATTCAAGGTCGCTCAGCGCGCTATGGAGCGAGCTATGCTCGGAGTTTCTTTGAAGGATAAAATCAGGAATGAAATTGTCCGGAAAAGAACCGGAGTTATCGACATAGCTTGCAGAGTGAGCAAACTGAAGTGGCAGTGGGCTGGCCATGTTTGTCGAAGGATCGATGGCCGGTGGGGCAGACGAGTGGGACAATACAGGCTGATAATTATTATTTGACTGCCTCGTTGGTCTCAGGCGCATCACAGACTACAACGCGCCATGCAATGGGATGCAGATAACGTGCCCCCGCGCGTGATATTTTACATACAAATTCAATAAAAACGCTCTTCCGTGCGGGCAATTTGGCTTCGTTTTCAGCGCCCCGTCGCGTGGCGCGTGGCACGTTGCAGTGTGTGATCCGCCTTATGGTCACAAGTGCTACTGCTGAGCACGAGGTCAAGTAAAGTGTTGCTCATTGGTTTTTCTACTAGTTTTCGCAGTAGCCCGGAGTCTTGATTTGTGCCCGGCTGATGGCTA
Source organism: Globia sparganii (assembly GCA_949316385.1). Classification (NCBI taxonomy): domain Eukaryota; kingdom Metazoa; phylum Arthropoda; class Insecta; order Lepidoptera; family Noctuidae; genus Globia; species Globia sparganii. The sequence goes on along the minus strand of OX438663.1, from coordinate 16,031,883 downwards.
TTAGCTCGCCCCCTATTACATGGGACTTAAACGTAATTATGGGAGTACAGAATAGTGTATAATGTGTAAGGTCCGGCGTTTCTGAATTTGTCAAACATGTAAGCATCAATGGCCGCTCGAAATTGAATAAAATCGATACAAAAGAACATTTATTTTAAGTAATGTTTGTTTCGGTCTTTTCCGAGCTAACTAGACGAAAACAAACATTACCTACTTAAAATAAATGTTCTTGTGTATCGATTTTATTCAATTTCGAGCGGCCATTGTTGTTTACATCTTTGGCAAATTTAGGAACGCCGGACCACCTCTGCCAGCCAAGTGACCCCTGCGCTGCCAGCGACAACGCTGTGCAAGTGGGGAAGTTTTGGTTCAACAAAATTTGAGATACTTTCGTGCCATAGCGACACGAAGAAGAAGATCTCTGCCTAAACTTTCGGAGTAACAGGCGTGATGTGTAGCTAGTTCATGCGTGGCACAGGAGCCGGGCTGCGACCGGGCCGGCCCCGGATTGCCGGGCCGCCCTACTTACGCCCAACTAGGTCAAGTGTACATGGTCTCCACTGAAAACCCTGCGTCATCGCATCGGGAAATTTGGCAACAGTATAGCAGACTTGAGCGGTATGCCATCGATTACGGCGAAGTAGGCATTGATATATATGTTACACTAGATTAGCAATTACCGCACCAAGGCGTTGCCACTAGGCTGATGGCCACAGCCATCAGCGTAGCTAACGTCAGTTCAGTGCTCTGTGTGACGCCAACCGAAATCAACCGAGTGACATGCGACAAAAAATATCGCGAAAGAGTGCGATTCAAGATCACAAAAACATAATAAATTAACCGGAATTACTTCCCACACGTAAATTAATTGTCTCTGTGTTTATATCAACGTAAAAACGCTATGAAATGTAGAATTTTGTAAATTAGGTTCAGTGTTACCACTAAAAACTTAGTTTTAGTTTCCCACAGTGGGAGTTTTTAATTTATGGAATAAGTGATTTTAAATATTTTTTAATAATAACAACGTAGCAGGGTGCCTAAAGATGCAGCACACCGTGAAAAATGGGTGGAAATAATCCGATTGCTGAGAAAAGAGACTGACTGGCTACCTATTAAATCATTCAATTTCATTAATAACTAGCTTCTGCCCGCGACTTCGTCCGCGTAATTTTTTTTTGTTTCCCCGACCCACCCCGTCGCAACGTGTCGCCGGCCTGCGCTATTACTTCGTTTTCGCTTGGCGAAAACTTCAGACTTTTTTTATTTTTGCTCAACACCTAAAGGTCCTAGCGTCAAGTTTAATAGAATATAGCCTTCCTCAAGAACTGGGCTATCAAACGCAAAAATATTTTTATATATGCGACCAATACCTACTTCCAGAGATTTAGAGCTTTCAAACCGTGTTTCAAACAAACAAACTCTTCAGCTTTATTATTAGTATTATTTTAAAACTATGATATCTCCTAAGATATACATTGAAATCAAATGATGTCAGAGGCAATTTTGTTCAAAATTAAATACATGTGATGAATAACGTATTTATTTGCGAAGGTGTTTTTATAAACATGGTATTAATCCTTATGATTAATACCATGTTTATAAAAACACCTTCGCAAATAATGCATTATTTTAGAACAAATTTGGTTAGCATAAAAGAGGTTATAGTGAGCTAACCTTAAAAGATAGACATATATGCTGTCGCGGACTTTTTTTTAAAGCTTTTAAAGGGGAATCATTCTGTCATATATGATTTTTGCGAAACTTTAACTGTTTACGCAGCGCACGCAGCGGAAGCTCTCAATAGGAAAAAAATCCCCCGATTTTGAAACATTCTTCATTGGTGCTCCGCTCCTATTGGTTTTAGCGTGATGATATATAGCCTATAGCCTTCCTCGATGAATGGGCTATCTAACAATGAAAGAGTTTTTCAAATCGGACCAGTGGTTCCTGAGATTAGCGCGTTCAAACAAACAAACAAACTCTTCAGCTTTATAATATTAGTATAGATAAAGAAAAAATATTCAAAAAGAAAATATCTTAGTTATTTTCATTATTTATAAACTTCTATTACACATCCAATAAGAAATACATAATTCAAATATTTAAAAAATAATTTAACTTAACGTAAAACGCTTTTTATGGCTTAAAATGATGGGTAAAATTTCGCATGGGTAGGCAACCCCATCCCGTCATTGCATGTTTATAATGCGGTCTTTGTCTAATCTAAGCGACTGTATTATTCTTACGACGTGTGTAAGTGAGACAGATATATGTTTACTTTTAAATGTTTAGTGGTTTCAAAGCTACGTCGTCGCGTTTATAAAGTGGCTACACTTTTTTGACACACTTTATTGAGGTTTGCTTCTCTAGTTATATAGCTCAATGGAAGTAGGTAATTACTATTTCACTTGATTTTTAAACCATATTCATGATTTCCATTTATTTGGATTGTGTTTGCATAACAAACAAACATTAAATTAAATATTTTTTGTATGTTTGTTTGTTTTATAACATTAGTTTAGACTAGCTTCTGCCCGCAACTTCGTCTGCGTGAAATTTGTTGTTCCCCAACCCACCCCCCATCGCATCACATCGCCTGCCCGCGCTATTACTGTGTTCATTCTGACTTTTTTTGTTTTTGCTTGGCTCCTTAGTGTCCTAGCGTGATGTTAAGTAACCTATAGCCATCCTCAAGAATTGGGCTATCAAATGCAAAAAGATTTTTTCAAACCTGACTTGTAGGTATTTCCGAAGATTACTCCCTACATACGAGTACAAACAAACAATTGAAGGGGTAAGTGGACAAAACAAAAAATTCAAATTGAAGGGGTAAGTGGAGAAAGGTGTTAACTAACAGATGTTTTGAGCCCACCAGACGATTTATCGTCACTTAAAACCTATGTTCATGCAAGAAACTCGATTTTTTCAGTTTTGTCAGATAACACCTTTGTCCACTTACCCCTTCAATTTTCACCTCTATAAAATACACACATCAAAAGTGTCTAGGGATCAAGCATTTTTATGCGGATTTCTTGAGATTGAGATGTGGCTTTGTAATAAATTTATGATTTTATAAATTTATATGGATCCTTTTTGGTGCATTTCATCATTTGAATCAGGAACTGTGAATCAAATTCGAGTAAAAGATGAAAATCAGCTGTCAATATTTTCCCTATAAAAACATACAACGCATTGAAGACATTATTAGTGCTACTGTTTCCCTACTACTGATTAAAACCAACGTTATTATGGAGCGGCGACGTCATTTAAGCAGGGAAGAAATGCTCAGAGCCGTGGGAATGATAGAAGCTGGTTCCCGGCAACGTACTGTGGCTTTAGCTCTGAATACAAGTCAGAGTGTTATCAGTCGACTTTGGACACGTTACCGAAGCACTGGTACCGTGGCTGAGCGCCATGGAGGACGGTATCGCTGCACCACACGGAGACAAGACCGATACATTCAAATCTTAACTCGAAGAGCTCCAACAATAACCGCCATGATGTTAGCCGTGAGGCTTCATCACTCTTCAGGGAACTTAATTAGCGACCAAACAGTCAGAAACCGCTTGCATGAAGTGAACCTTCATTCCCGAAGACCGCTACGGGTACCACCTATAGCCATGCACAATCGTAGGATTCGATATCAATGGGCTCTTGAACACAGAAATTGGGCAGAAGAACAATGGCGTTTCGTGTGCTTTTCTGATGAGTCTCGTTTTGGTATGAGACCGGATACAAGACGTATACGACACTGGAGAACCCCTGGACGCCAACAGCGATTAAAATCCTGCCAGGAAGTCCATCCTTATAGTGGTGGAACCATCATGGTATGGGCGGGTATTTGGATCGGCGGAAGAACTGAGTTGATTTGGATCAGAGGCAACCTCAACGCTCAAATTTATGCTGAGACGATTGTATCAGACGTCATCGTTCCTCTACAAGTGCAAATCGGTCCCTTATTTCAGTTAATGCATGATAATGCACGACCGCACACCGCAAGAGTTGTAAGACAGACTCTCGCCGCAGCTAACATCAATGTCCTGCCCTGGCCTGCTCAGTCGCCAGACTTGAACCCGATTGAGCATGCATGGGATATGCTACAGAGAAGAGCTCTGCCGAATATGGAGGGTATCCAGTCGCAAGAAGACCTTTTTTTGTTGTTGCAACGAACATGGGCGGCCATTCCACAGCGTGATTTGGATGAACTCATTTTGAGTATGCCAAACCGATGTTCTTGTGTTGTTAGTGTTCGCGGTAGAAACACGGATTATTAATTGTTTAAGTTACCCAATAAAATTTTAGAGAAAACTGTTATTTCAGTCTTTTTTTCGAACTTTTGTGTTAGTGGTTCAAATGTCAAAAATCCCTTTATTAGGAAAATGGCAAATTTCTTTATTAATGCAAAGGTGACTTGGTTTATCGTTACTGTGACAAACGAAAACACTTTATTTGATGAATCCTTAAAGAAAATTTTAATTAATATCAATCAGGAGAAAAGTTATTGCAAAAATATATGTTGATCCCTAGACACTTTTGATGTGTGTATTAGTATAGAGTATAGGTAAATACACTGAGGCCGATTCTGTTGTTCACAATCTAAACTAAATTTAAGTTCAATGCATCTTTTCTTTCTATTTCATTAAGAAAAGAACAGAAGATAAATTTTAGTTTAGTCCTGTCAAATTATTCAGCGACTGACGTAAATTGACGTAATTTTACTAAACAAGTTTCTAATCACGTCTAAACTTGTATGGAGTAGTGTCAGGCGCTGATTAATTTGACGGGACTAAACTAAAATTTGTTTTCTGTACTTTTCTTAATTAAATAGAAAAAAAAGATGTACTGCACTTTTTAGTTTAGTTTGTGAATAAGAGAATCGGCACCACTGTTAACATACTTAAAACCAATACTACCTACTCACACTATCACAACATACTCGTAAAACGTGTAAGTACAAAATCAATGTCCCAATCATTGTTGTGTATATTTAAAAGACCTAATGTGAACAGGGATGAATATAACAGCAACATTGTTATCTACTAACCGCAATATAAATTTAACTACTAACAACATTATTTACTGACTCGAAAGGAAAATAAAACCAGTCATATTATTAAATAAAACTTCGTCAATATAAATAAATGAATATTTGAGTATTATGGTTAAATTAGTTGTTACAACGAGGACAGGACAAATAATACTGTTTAAAGTAATAGCTAAGGGCTCTTTTGTTGGGTGGGAAATTATCAAATGACTTCTCCCGCTCTGGGCGGACGGGAGGGCTTGTCAGACTTTTACTTACTAAAACCCACCCATGTTCCTTCAGTTGCCTGTGCCAGGGCCCACGGTATGTCTTTCGAACAACCCACGACCCTGGCCCATGCTCGCCATCCACAAGCCCGCGCCGACAGTGACATAGCTAAAGGTCAGTTGCTACTAAAGGCTTGTATCAAAATTAAAGAGCTTTGACTAAATACGTGACATCGACGCACATCATGTTACCATAGATTCAGTATATGATTCAACACCACATTGGAATTTTTCGTTGGTTATTTTTTTTTATTGCTGTTCAGTACATTTTGACCGCGCAAGAATTTGCACTTTTCTATGAAACAATCATCTAGAACCATTTGCTGTACTTATTTATGGTTACAGTTTGAGCGTCGTGTCCCTGCCATCAGCATGTAGGCCTGAATAGGTCAGAATAAAGGTTTAGAGGGATAGTTTAAGAAAGCGAGTGCAGCGAATCAAATTACATTTAATAAAGCAAGTAATTATACTTGCTGTTTTCAGCTGAAGGTAACAGAATGCCATTTGAGTTCAAAATTTTACTCTCGATTTTGTTTTGCTCTTTAGTATTGCATAATCGAGAATATCACGATTACTTAGGTTGCATAATGAGCCTATATACCTATTGCTCTCACTGCTGGAACAGAGGCCTCCTCTCGGTGAGCCGTAATCCACCAAGCTGACCCACTGCGAGTTGGTAGGTATATGTCACATGTCTTCGAATGATTGGTAAGACATGCCGGTTTCCTCACGATGTTTTGGTTCTCCGTTAATTTACACAAAGTAAAGTGCCACACTGAGTTCGAACTTACGGCCTACAACTCGTAAGTCAACAAGCTTTCTGAATTCGTTAGTACCAGTCGAGTCTGCGTTCCTACTCAATATTGTAAGTAGGTTTTAAGTAATGCCACGTAATGTATTCAAGTATTTCTTTAAACGAGTCATAAATAAGAAATATATTAGGTACCGATGGCTATATTGAGATAACCCAGCTTCAACAGCCAAAATATAAACGACCGGCTATAAACATAACATCGTATACATAAGATTATAATTTACTAACGTTTTTCAGAACGATGTGTCATTTTACTTAGTCATTTCTTTGTTTATTGGTAACATTCAGGACGACTTAGGTAGTTGATATTCTCATCATGTAGTTTATGCTCATCGTAAATACAATTTATAGCTAGTTTTTAAATTCACCTACTAGGTCTACTTGGGCATAAAAATGGTAATAAAACGGGAAGGTCAATATTCGATTGATACAGAACTGAGCGGCATCAATTCACGCTTCATCTATAAACTGTACCGTACATATGAATCATGGTAACTTAGGTAGGTAGGTAGGTACGTGTGTACCGGTGTGAACTTCAGTAATTTTGTTTCAATATCAAATGCCTAATAAGTAATATGCTAAGTAATGCGGATTTCCGAATAAACATTGACTGTTTTGAAATAAACGATCGAAAAGCTAAGCTGGGCCAGTATTGTGCGAGTTCGTCAAGCGATATGATTTAATTGTGCTGCCTATACATGATATATATGATTGTCAGTACATTAACCATTGTTATATGATTAATGTAATGACAAATAAACAAATGACTCAAAGGCAGGCGTATTAGCTAATAATTTTAATTTAATAATAATAATTTTTGTTTTTATTTTATGATTTTAATTTAATTTTATACTTTTAATTTTATTTTAATTTATATTACTTATTTAATTCATTCCTTATTTTTATTTAAACTTATTGTGGTTGAAATTATAATGTTTTATATGATCTAAAATGGATTGAAATAAATGATGTTTGAATATGAATTATATGAGTACCTATATAAATACATGGGTAGCAGAAATGTGGTACTGTGTACACGTAACTTCGAAGTAAGTAGTTCGAAGTTTTACAGAAGTTTTGATGTTTCATATCAGGGAAACGTTTCTACAGTCAGCAAAGGAGATAGGTATGCAGGGTCGTCGTATACAATCTGTAACGGAAAGGGTATATACATACAAAGGGCACGGCTTCTTTGGATGATATCAAACGATATAGGAAGGGTTTTTTAATCCTATCGCTACATGTTCGGAAGTTATGAGATTTTTTAATACATTGATACCAGAAACCGAACTTTTCAAATTGAAATAAACACATCACTAGCACTAAAACAGCTGATCGGTGTCAACGACCTATTTGTAAGTAAAGATAAACCTCCTACTCCTGGTATTTCTGAATAAACGGTTCCGCATGTTTATTTTTTATTCACAAAATATTATTACTGACTTTTCCAAAACTTTGATTATGTTTGTGAACTAGCTACCTACAATACAATTAATTGGTCTAGGTATCAAAAGTTAACGAAATATTTAGATACCTGCTTGAATTGTCACGTATCATTTACACACTTGTTGGTTTTTTACGTAGTTGTCCTTTTGTAGAAGATTACTTTGTAGATAATTATTATCTACGTCGTAGTAATCTTCCACCCGCCACCCACCTTTCCATCATACCTACAACACAGTAAATACCTAATTCAAAAACAATATTCCTGTAAATTTCCTAACATTATTTCTAACCTTTTATTTTGGTGGCCATAAAGATGAACGATTTTTTGCTTTAAGTCGATTTTTTATTCGATTCACAGATCGAATCCCGTGCTCTTCTTACATCGATCTTCTAAAAATTCATTCAAAAATCGTAATTAAAAAATTTTAAACAACATTTAACACACCTCTATTTTGTGACATATTTACAGTTGCCAGTCAGGTAGGTACGTCAATAATATTTGATAACCTTTCCAGCGTAATTCAATGACTTTAATTCAGATGGATGACTAATATGTTTCAATCTTCGGACAAGTTAAAAAGTGTCGGCATACTTATGTAATTGATCTTGTTTGAAATAGATAAACCTACCTATTCGCTGTTTATGATTGTCAGCACAATGCTTTGGGCAAATATGAACTTGAACTATTAAGAGCCTTTATTTACACATACGATCCAAGAGATTCGATTCACGTTACTATTGAATCGATTTGCTTGAAGATCGCATTAAAACGATTTTTTCGAAAAATCGACAGCTTGTACAACCATTGAATTGATCATAAAAATCGAATCCTTACGTGCATCCTACCGGCAATTAATTGCTTAAATAAACATTATTATTTGCCATTAGTACTTAGAATAGGAAAAGGATTTAGAAACCATTTTTTTGTCCAACTGAACCCAAAACATCATTTCAATTCACCTCTTCGCAACTTATTCTTCTCCTAGTACAAATAAAATCACAGTGGGTTCCGTTCATAATTTTTAAAATAAGGTTATTTTTTTACTAAATAAGACGTAAATTATTAGCAACAAGTTAATCGTTTTTTTTTTATTACAAAATAATACCACGCACGCATAATTTTTGTGTGTAGAACTAACCGAAAGAATTATCGGAGTTCACGGTCTGTCGGTGCTGTTTGAGTGGTACATAGGTTTTATTAGTTTGAGCACGTTTAGTCTTTGTTATTATAATTCAAATAAGAAAATGTCGCAAAATTGCATCTAACTGTCGAAAGAAATTAATAAAAGTACTAGAAGCGCATGAGTAACAGGAATTGTTATTTCCGAATTGAATATCGTTTGCTCACAGAACCCTGATTACGTCGTTACACACACAATGTAACATCGATGTGTGTGTAAACCTGGGTTTTAGGGTACGTGAACCAATTGCAGTCCGTGTAGTTTCAATTACTCCTGGTAAATACAATTTTTATTTCAGACTTATAACGAGATAACGCGAACCCATATTATGATCTTTAATGGATTGAAATGAATGATTTTCCGGAGTTTTGGGAATTTCCGGGATTGCGGGAATATTCTAACGAGATAACCCGGAATGCAAGGGCAACTGAAGGAACAGGGTGGTATTTAGTCAGTAAGAGTCTAACACTTCCTTCAGCCTTCCGCCCCACCCAGGGCGGCAGCTGAGTCATTGATGATTTTCCCACCCAAAAAAAAAAAATGAATGATTTTTCAATTTTGAATTCGTAATTAGTTTGCTCGGTTGTGTTAGATTTACTTAAAAGTTTAACGGAGTTTAGTTGAAATTATTATTAGTATGTAAAATAATCTTGAATAATATTTTTAACAGTAGTGGACACTAATAGGGACAGCTACCCTATAGGTATCAAATTTAACGAAATAATATTTACGTACCAGGATAGCAGGGAATAGGAGCTTCATTTTTGTTATTGCTTTGCTCGTCGCCGTCAGTCGACATCTGTCCTGCGTCTAGTACACTCGTTTTTATCCCTATGATAATTATGCGCATCAGTAATTTGCGAGTTGCCCGAGAACTGTACCGTCGCCGTTTTATTGAGAGTAGACCAGATGCTGAGCGTCGATAGATGCCTTCGTCGGCATGTTTTAGTTTGATCTCGGATGGTACATCGGCTTGGTGCCTCTAACCATAGGTAATCAGGTACCTATGGCGAGTGCTGAGCAACGACGGTCAGCACCCATAGTGCGTGTGTAGTGTACGCAGTGCAGTGTGATACAAATTAAAGTGCGGATTGAGGCCGCTTTCAGGACAATAACACCAGACATGCTACGTAATGTGTGTCCATGAACAAGTGAGCGGCCTTGTGCATACAATACCAAGGTCACCACATCGAACCCCATCTTTAAAAATGTAAGTCAATTTACTAAATTAAGCAAAGCTTTAAGATTTTACTGTTTACTCAGTATAAAGTAATAATAAGGGATGAAACTAGTTAACCTAGGTACCTTCCTAAACTTTGTTACGATTGTATACGTAAGTTTTGTTATTCCAGTTTTTACGTGCAATTTCTGGCTTAATATTAACGAGTAAACTGTAAATCAATAATTAGAATTACACATTAATTTTTACATCACGGTAAAGTACGTATGGCTTATTGCGCGCGCGCGCGGCGGCGGCGGAATATTCCGTCAGTTGGCGCCGACAAACACCGCCTGCGCTGCAGTAGGCTACGGTACTAGGCGCGCAGAGTTACGGAAGAGATTTATCGTGATATTGGCAAGTAACTTAAAAAGTTATTGACCTACGTAGTGCGGTGACACGTTTGATATGATTTGAATTTAAGAAACCAATGAAACCGAAAATTTGGTATCAATTCTTAGAGTATTTTATTTTGAGTTGAAACTATGTATAGTGACTCCATACCAGCTGTTATATTTACTGCATCAAGATAGCTATAGCCCAAACGATACACGCTGTATAGTTGAAGTTTAGTAAGAAGTCGATTGATGTTGCTGACTGTACAAAGGAATGACGTTAGAATGAACTGTACTTAAAGGTACTTACATAACATAACATCACGCCTGCATCTTTCCAAAAGTGTTAGACAGAGGTGTATCTATAGTATACTCATAGGTACACCCACATTTTACCAATTATGTTTAAGTCTCATGTACTTAAAATAGGGGGCGAGCCTATTCCGGCTGCTACACAGAAGTTCCAGTTGGAAAAAATCAATAACATTTTGCCCGACGCAGGAATCGAACCCAGGACCGTATGCTCAGTAGCGCTCGAAACTACCACTATAAAGGTATCTACTTACATTTTATTTATAAGTTTAAACGTAGCCTAAGTAAATAACATATATAATGTCTAGAAATTAAGTAAGCAGCTAATGGCTTTGTAACACGAGCTTTTCAAACTTAAGCTTATTTTATTTATTCTAGCTCATTTCGAAAGCTTTGTATACCTACAAATTATAATAATTGAATTACTTACTCAAATTAGTCTGTACAATAGTTTAATATTATAAATACTTAGATACATTATATTTATTTCATTTAAATTTCAAAAAGTTAAAAAAAGACACGTTAAATATCTTAATAATCATTATAGTTAATATATTTTCATCATGTTAACATAAGAACACACCAAGCCTGTATTCCCTGAAGGGTCAGGCACAGGCAGAGGTCTTTTTCTTCGTATTGCTGGTGGCGAAATGGCGAGGGGGCAAGCCTATTGCCATCAACCGAGCACAATTTATCTAGACTCCGGGCTGATTTTCACAATGATATGATATTTTAGCATTTTTTCTTTATAAAATTGAGAAAAACTACTCTTTGTTCTCCTAAGATCCTTTATGTACAAAGCTACTACATAAATCTCAGCTAGCGAGCTTTACATATGACATTTCATAAGTTACAGGGAGCATCCTTTTAGTAGAATGTAGACTCGACCTTCAACAAACTTAATTATTGTCCTAGAGCTCACGATCACTTAGAAATTAACAACTTTTACTCCTAAGCTTTTGATATAATGATTATGTAAAAGTACTCACTCAACTTTCACAGCACGAGTCTCACTCTCGATCACTGTTTCAGTAAGACATCAAACAACGTACTGCGACGGGTTTTCGGAGCGATCAAGTTTATAAACTCATATATTAACCACTTCATTTACTTGAAAGGAAACTTTTCTGGATAGAATTCACATAAAACTGCTTATAAAATTTCCATGGTAAGTTACCATAAATTCGCCCCACCAATAGACGAACCGTCTGGTACACTCATCGGTATGTAGATAGGTACCTACTACATTGAATTAAGTACACATACACTTGAATTATTCAGCTACAAACGGTAATTGTTTACATCATGGAAAATAATTAATTCAGTCTTAGTGCATGAATGGTTAATCTACGAGAATTATAATATTCCATTCATAGTGGGGTAGAGGGAATGAAATCACTGACATACGCAGTAGAAAACTGAAAACAACTTTCCAGGGTTTTTTGTAATAAAACAATGTGAAAAAGACTAGGGCTACGTACTACGTATTAATTTCTTATTAATGTATTTAAATATTAATGATATTGACATTCATTTCCATTTATTATTTCCTTCAATTCAATAGCTTTAAATAATTAAACTTGACTAATGAAATTGCAGCCCAATGTTCAATTCCTAGGTTTCTATAATCATGCCTATTTAATTTTATTCTTATAGGTTACGGTAGGTATTTCCTTATTATTTTAATGGTAACTATTTGGTTTTCCTTACCACGATGTCGAACTATTATTTTACTAACTTATTTAGGCCTAAATGAGTTGTTATTAAGTTGTCTGAATTCGTCCAACTGGGTAGGTAGGTACCTCCTTATTTTAAATTAATTACACAACGTATTCCCATTTTCACTAACACTAGGCAACACCAAAATTAATGCTTAATACAAGGTTTGGTTCAGCGCCGAAAGTTGTAAATCCAACGTACAAGAATATTACTGTAGTAAGTGAAAACGGAAAATAAGACTTTTTCTAGGATTAAAATCCTACGCATCTAGGAAAAAACTACCTCATTCTTATAAAGTCAAAGCGGTACTTGAGTCGTAACAGGGTCATTATAAAACAGCCAAAAAGCTTTTCGTAAGATTACTAAAAGGATAATATTTTCAAGAGAGAAAATGATATAATGAAAAGCCTTTTTTACCCTCCCGATACTTTGAGGCATCCTTTTGTGATAAGATGAGTATCAGGGTCAAAAAAGGAGTTCAGCCTTCATCATTATCTTGCCTTTATTCCAATGCAGAAGCAAAAGTCCGAATTAAGAACCATAAATTCTATACCGTAAGAATGTTCTAAAAGAAGAAAAACATGGTAAATAGTAAGTACTAAATAAGAAAACATGGGAAATACTTTAGGATGAATGGTACCATTTTTACAAAAGTTCAAATTCTTGATCTCTAGTCATGATTAGCCACTGTATTACGCTTTATTTTTCCCAATATCAATGTCAGACCAAAGTGAGCTTAGTCATAATATTGTTATGATATAATCGGAGTACCGGAGTACAAACCGCAGCACTAATTATATGAATAGTGCGAAACATAGCAAGGCTGTATCGTATTCATGGTAATGTCGGGGAAATTAACTGTCAAGCTTTACACATGATGTCAATTTGCCGTGTTATAGCCATTTCATACAACTGTCAAAGAATAACAGTTGTGATTTGAATATACGGACAGTTTAAGTTGGTCGTCAATTTGCTTAACATTTATTTTCCCTGAATGCACAATGACATGATGACGGGTCTGTTTGAGGCTTATAAGCATATTCTGTTGTAGTTACTCGTTATTATTTATATTTCTTTTTTTTTTTCATTTACTTAATACCTACCATACCGCATAGCGACGTTATACGCGACATATAAAAGGCAACGAAACCCTCTATTTTAAAGCAATGTCACTTTTTGATTTCGACGGTAAAGGAAAAGAAGTTTCTGCCTAGCAATGGAACCTAAATAGATAAAGGTTATTTCCATGAAATACTTATCCCAAACCCGCACTGAGGCTTGTGTCCCAGCCGTGGGAACATTATTATGTTTAAGTCTTTTGATATTTCTCGGGACCCTGGAGTCCCGGACCTTTGGAAGGCGTACGAGGGGCCGAAGCCAACTCGCACAGGCCCGGCCCGTTAGACGTTTTGAATTAAATGAGGCACCAACCGACGATTATCCCTGTTCGCACTATGAAAGTAGGTACATCTAAGGACAACCCCCGGTCGGTGTAGGACTATTGCAGGATATGGAAACAAAGAAATTGGATTATGGGTTTCGGTGGCTAAAGTGAACTGGTTATTGAGGACTATGGAAAGTCTATAGCCCTGCTTGACCAATGTTTTATAGTATATATACAGGGTGCAATCGAAGTCATGGGCATTATTTTAACCTAAGGCACTACTCATGATACTAATTGCATTAGGGCTACTATTACGCAAATCAAAAATATTATTAATGCAAGTATGGAAAACCTTAAAATGTAGTAAGTCATACAAAGTATCAAACAGTTGCGCTTCTCGATCGATAGCAAATGCGTAGGTACACTACGCCGTACGCGTCATTGGGCGTGAATTCTTTGACCCCGCCCGACTCACGTGACATTCGTAAGTTGCCAATGAATTGATTCATAATAAATTCCAACTTTCCCTTCGTACTTTGCCGGCTTAGGACGGTCAAAACTACGTCAACTAACATACATTAAAAAAAAAACATTTACGTACCTAGCTTGTGGATTGTTTTGAAAAAACTTTATTTGTCGGTAAAGTGACAGAGGGTAAACGGGTGCTCTTCCACGAGCTTGTGCATGTGCTGGCACGTGAAAAGACGAAAAATCCAACAGGTTCTTAGTGGTTCTGGTGGAATGAGACCCCGTGAAGGAATAGGGTCGTTTGGGTTGCGGCGATGGAACATTTCACGAGTTCATACTAAATTTCTTGTGCGATCGTAAATTACAACCATTTGTGGGTATTGTTGGTTGGTGTACCTAGCCTGCACATTACGCGGTCGAGGCATCGTGTACACAAACACACAGACAACTACTACACTAACACTTAATACACTGCAATCCAAGCACCGTATGACGCGAGCGGCGAGTACGGCGATTACGTCATGGGATCAATAAATCAATTACGCGTCAATGCATCTGCGCAGTCGTTATGACACTGGTTCCGGGTTCGTGTTGCGGCGGGAAGCAGACCGCGCGCGGGGGTGATATTCGTATTTTTGCGAGTGAGGGAGTGGGACGGAGAGAGTTCAGGGAATCCCGCCGGACGGCATGTCTTTTAGCCCATTGTTATTATTACTTGTAAGGAAAAACCCGCGCGCGCGCAGGTGATGTTTGTTTACATTTCGCTTTGCGCTGTACTGCGCTTTAAGATTTTGATACTTCAACATTTATTGGCGTTAACGAAGTATTTTGTTTTAATTACTTTAAGTGTTTATTTGCAATAATAAGCCTTGTGCAATTTGACTTACTACATTTTTAAGGTTTTCCTTAATTGCATTAATAATATTTTTGATTTGCGTATTAATAGCCCTAATGCAATCAGTATCGTCAGTAGTGCCTTGGGTTAAAATAATGCCCATGACTTCAATTCCACCCTGTATATAAAAATGAATTGCTGTTCGTTAGTCTCGCTAAAACTCTAGAACGGCTGAACGGATTTATCTTATCTTGGTCTTGAAATGTTCGTGGAGGTCTAGGGAAGGTTTAGAAGGTAAGAAAAAATCGAATAATTCTCGGGAAATTCTCGGGAAAACCCTAAAAACAGCCCTTTTCTATTTCCCATACAAACGTTTTCTAAACAAAATGTAAAGTCAATTGTCTTTTATTTATCGATTGAGGCAGTAATTTCACATAAAAATGGCAGGGGGTGACTTGGTCACTCAATAATAGGCCCCCGAAAACGGTCGCTAGTGTCTTATTAGTGACTGATTATGTTACTTATCTTATGTCTATTTTATTAATTAGTGTCAGACTTGTGCCCAAATTCTGGGCCGACTCAATTTAAATCGCCATCGACACGTTAAAGAGCAGAAAAATAAATACCTTTAAATATTCTTCTCTTTTTTCTAATATTTCTAGCATGGAATATATTTTATATTCTTATTTTTCTTAGTAAGTAATACATAAGTATTTAAAAGTAAAAACGTTGCCAACGACATAATTTGCGTAGTCTCCAGCGACGTCTGTGTCGCTCCACTGAGTTAATTAGAAAGTGTGCCTGAAAAACTGATATTTCGCTCGCTTTAGTAACTTAGAATAAAATTTAGCACGGTTTAAAAAAAAAGGTGATGTTTTTCCATTTCATATTAAATGTTTACAAGTTTTACAACTTATTCATTAGTACTACAATTTAGCCTAAAATAAATATATGAATCTGTATTCTGTTGTTATAGAATATACAATGAATCACGTCGTCATTAATAACATATTATAAAAACATTCAACTAATACCTAATAGACTAAGCCGTATTTGATTATACCATTTTTAAATCAATAAAAAAGTAAGTAAATTAGAGTACTTACCAAAGTGAAGATATATATGATTTGTTTACTTTTTATAATATATGACGGAAACAAATGTTATTTTTTTATTTTAACTCTAAAATTTTATTCTAAGTTACTAAAGGGACATTTTGCGAAAGAGACATTCTGCGAAAGAGGCATTGTGAGAAAGCGACTTATTGAGAAAGAGTCATTTTGCGAAAGCGACATTTTGCGAAAGTGACATTATGAGAAAGAGACATTTTGCGACTAGGAGACATTTTGCGAAAGAGACATTTTGCGACTAGGAGACATTTTGCGAAAGAAACATTTTGCGACTAAGCCGTTTGAATGATGGATGTTGCTACTTCAAGTATGATTCAAATGATTCGCGTGTTGGAGATGTGCCAATAAGAGTAATCGTACAAAAATATGAATAATCGTAAAGTTCTAATGAACTGGGTATTAATAAACTGTTTTTTCATTTCGCAATGAGTGGGAAATTGAGTTTTTCTTTGGAGTTCCCAGACGTTAGCGATGCCAAATTGACATGATTCAGGTGTTCAGTGGAGTAACATTTTTAAAAAGCAATGACATCAAATTGGTGATTAAATTACTGTCTCTTTGTGAGGTATTAATATCACAAAGAAATGTATGATTATGGGAATTTTCAGAATCAACTTCTCTACCTTACACTTTGTAGTTTAGACCATAACGCAGTCTACGTCGCATGATTTTAGTATAAACGCACACAGGTAGGTGCCTAGTACTTATCGAATTGCGATATTTGGTATCACAATTGCAAATCATTAATATAAATGGCATACTTAGTTACCAACATACATACTACATGGACAAAGTAAGCTTCAACAAGTGTGACCAGCCATTGATAATAAGAAGCACGACACCTGATAAACTATTTCATAAAACCTACGTCTATGTGTAATTAGGTGTTCACGTATAATACACACCTTGGCAATAGCCGCTACACGTTAACTCAGGTATTTTTATTGCAAACATGAAACATACTTATTGGATATCCTTGCCATTTCACGTTCACTTTTCATAACATTATCATTTACTGGATAATTTTCAGGCATTTCACCATAAAACAAAAGTTACCCAGAGCTTAAAACACAACAAAACAAAATTTTATTACCTGTTGTGATGTGCGCTGATCTGTCAAACAGCAGCAAACTGTTCACATTTCAGTGATGAATCATAAGTCCCGATGGAAATGTTCTCCGTCCCGACACCTTAGTTCAATGCAGCACTTCACCGAATGCGAAACAGGACTGGATTTGATGAAATACTAAATGATTTAGTATATTTGTGTTGTCGACACTTGGGAGCACGTCCTGTTGTGCGTGTGGTGGATATTGTATTGCGAGCCAGGGTGGCCGGGGCGCACCGGCGCGCGCCGCCCGCCCTGCGCGACCTCGCCCGTCCGCGCGGCGAGCGATCAGCGCTCAGCGGAGCGAGCGATCCAAGCAGCGCGACTCGTAGTGTGCTCGCACTGTTGCATGCTAATATTAGCAGCGGATTTTGCGCGGACAAGAGGCGCGCTCACGCCGAACCTCCGATGATAAGTGGTCGCTGGCTGGCGAGCGCTGGGCAGCCGCCGCCTGCCAGCGCGCATGCGCCGCGCACACATCACAACAAACAGTAGCCGCTCAACTTACATAGTAACCAGACATTATTGACTAAATGACTGTAAGCTCTACGTGAGCTTTATAAAGACGTCATGGTGTTTACCTGCAATCTTTACACCCGACCTCACGCTGCAAGTTCTGCAACTTAGGGACTTAACTACTTACCTACCTATAAGTAACAAAACAGTCACCTGCTGGTTAATAAGAAGATATGGTAATAATTGTAGGCTTGATAAAAGTTAATTAGATACCAACATGATAAAGTTATAGGTACCTATTCATATTTCTGAAGAGCCCGGAGTGATCAATCTCCCGTCTGTTGTGCAAGCTTGCGTTGTTGTTTGTAGATGTAACCTACGTAGATGGGCTTTGACAGAAAAGCTCGTAGGTCCAGTGTAACGTTTCAGTTCACAACACAAATTAGAAATTCAGGTTGACATAATTATAAGCCATTATAATTCTATTGCATTAGGTCATTTTACAAAAGTTGAGGATTTTATAAAGTTTAAAAGCTACATGCTACATCGGCTCCAATTTCAAACTGAAAATGTCGAATTAGAAGTAGGTATGTACAAAATCATTTTCGTGATCTTCATTTTACTGAACTGCTGAAATCAACCTGTAATTTTTCAACTGCAGAACTAATGGATTCTCAATAATTCTCAATCAGACAAGGAATGACTATTGACATCATTTTGTAAGTAAGTGATACGAATACCAAATTAATGGCAAGTGCGGTGACTTCAAACCTTCGAAACGAGTTGCTCTTTTCATACAGCCTTCATAAAAGGATTAAGCAGTCGTCTGAATCATTTGGTTGACCAGCATAGCTGTTCACAACCATTCGAAACCGTACCGAAACCCAAAACCCGAAAATTGTATCAATTTTAATCAAATAGACGACTGCTATTCTTCCGTCAGCTGTATGCTGTTGGGGGTAAGGAGAATCAGCGGGGCAATTGCGTAACGCATTATCAATCGGAATCGGTTTCATTTTGACAGTTCAACAACATTCTTTGCGTTATTTACGTGTTGAGCAGACAATTTTTCGAACTTATGAAGCAATGGATTAGCAATTTGCTTCAAAATGATTCAGATTCCGATTGATAGTGTGTTACGCAATTAGGGTGCTGCTTATTGAAATGTGTAATTTTCGATACGATAGCCTGTCGAATGGTTGTGAATACCTAAAATAAAATGCCGACTGTGTTTCAAAGGTAGAGGGTTAAACGAGGGTTAGGTACCCAGTAAAGGCAGGCTCTAGGTACATACCAGAAAATGACAAATCCACAACCTACCTACCTAGAAGTGTTTTACTATACCTACCTAACTCCATCTCTGAAAACACGACGTAAAACAAATTCATTAAAATAAATTAGCTCAATAATTGGCAAGAGTATAACAAAAGCGATGATTACCGTAACCATACTGTGTAAACACGGCCTTGCTTTACTTAATAACAATATTTCTAAGAAAGAACTAACAGTCCTGTTATAAATGGCTTCCTTGTTTTCGTCCATTAGAAAAATGATTCTGTTAGGCGTAGGTACATGCTGAATGGAAGTTGTTGTAAACAAAAACCACCGTGATTTTGGAGCACGTAGTTAAAGAGTATATAGTAAGTTACTATACGACCGAGGCCAGGGTATGAATAAGGTATAGAAAACAGTGACCAAGTACCTGTATGTTTTTACAATAATCTATACATATAATAAATCTGTAGAAAAGTCATTTTTGTACATTGAAGAAATTGAAACAAAAAATAGCCAGCGTGTGAAAAGATAAGTAACAGAACCCATTTCCATCATTTTTGAAATTTTTGTCTGTTTGTCTGTTTGTCTGTTTGTTTGTGCGCACATCACGTAAAATCTACGAATTCAATGCTGACAATGTTTATATACAAAAATTATACGCAACTTGAGGTTTAACTTAGTTTTTGTTTCATCGAAATCGGTTCACTCTATCAAAAGATATGATTAATTTAGTGAGTTCAAGAAGTAAAATATTACGTTACGCAATTAAGTATAGTACTTGCAACGACATCTTAAGACTAAAAATAGAACTAATGTTGATAGTTGAAATCTAAATCCGATAGATGGCGTTGTGCAAATGACGTCATTTTCTGAATCGCGGTGTTAAGATTTTCCGCGCGAGGATGACGTCCACCGTGTTTACTAGGCAAATTGGGTTTCGTTAGGTGTCTTAAAAGTTCTTGCGTGTGTCGTAAAAGTTCTTTGGTTGCTTGGTTTATCGATTTTCTAAATTGGTCGAAAAAAAAGTATTTGCTTATCTTATTGGTTTCGTTTGGTCAACTTTGGTCATTGGTTTGAAGTACGAAGTAAAGATTGTATTTGATTTACTTCGTAGTTTGAATCCAATAGTGCCAATCGTTATACAGTAAGTTAGTGTTGCCAATTCGTTGAGTCACGACCACGAACAGACGATACGTTGTCACACTAGACTGTTCGACGCACCGTTCTTTTAAGTTTGTAGGCTATTCAGTCATAAGTGTTGTTAGTTTTGTTTATTGCTTTAATTTTCCTTGAAAATGCCTCAAAGAAAAAAAACTAACCTTTCGCTGCGTAGCCGAAATGCGAAAAGGATGAGACTTTGTAGGTCTCAGGAATCGGAAGAAGATCGTGAAGCACGGTTATCTGCTAACCGAGAGCACATCGCTCTTTCACGTGAATCGGAAACGTTCACCGAAAGGGAGTCACGTTTAAGTTCACAAAGAACACGGACCGCGACTTTGCGGTCTCAAGAGAGTATCCAGGAACGCGAAGACCGGCTGTCTGCTGATCGGGAGCGCCACTCTCTCTCACGTGAGTCAGAGACATTCACAGAAAGGGAGTCGCGCTTAAGTTCGCAAAGAACTCGGACCGCGACTTTGCGTTCTCAAGAGAATATCCAGGAACGCGAAGTTCGGCTGTCTGCTGATCGGGAGCGCCAGTCTCTCTCACGCGAGTCAGAGACTTTCACAGAAAGGGAGTCGCGCTTAAGTTCGCAAAGAACTCGGACCGCGACTTTGCGTTCTCAAGAGAATATCCAGGAACGCGAAGTTCGGCTGTCTGCTGATCGGGAGCGCCAGTCTCTCTCACGCGAGTCAGAGACTTTCACAGAAAGGGAGTCGCGCTTAAGTTCGCAAAGAACTCGGACCGCGACTTTGCGTTCTCAAGAGAGTATCGAGGAACGCCAAGCACGTCTGTCATCTGACCGAGAGCGACACGCTCTCTCGCGCGAGTCTGAATCTCTCTCCCAAAGAGAAGAACGATTACAAATAGCTAGACATAACTATGTAGGTGTACAAAGAAACAATGAAAGTTATCTTGCATCTGAAAGGGAAAGAATAGATGAACTAAGACGAGCAGAAACAGCAGAACAACGTCAATCTCGCCTAGAAATAGAACGAGCTCGATACCATATGAATAGAGAAACAAATAGCGGAGCTGATGAGTCCATGGAAAATGACGATGCAAATATTTTATTACCTTGGGACAATAGGGAAAAATTAGGGTTCACATATTCGTCTAGAATTAATTATGCTGGCTTTACTTTCGTGGGTGACATGAGAGAAATTTGTAATTTTTGTCATGCTTTGAAATGGAGGAAAGAGACAGATGGAATGTGCTGCTCAAATGGAAAAATTGTTCTTCCAAATTTCCAAGATCCACCACACTTACTTAAAAGTCTCCTGAATGGCGATCATCCCCAGTCGAACCGTTTTTTGGATAATATTCGTTTATATAACAGTGCTTTCCAAATGACTTCCTTTGGGGCAAAACAAATAACGGAAGGACCGTTCATGCCAACCTTCAAAGTACAAGGTCAAGTTTATCACCTTATTGGATCTTTGCTGCCAGAAAATGAACCCAAATTTCTCCAAATTTATTTTGTATCCGATTACACGCAACAGCTCAATGTTAGAAATCACAATTTTCCCCAGCTCAATGCTGAGCTTTTGGGTCAACTTCAAGAATTGCTGCATCACGTTAACCAGTACGTTCGTGAATTCAAAGCTGCATTGGAGTCAATTCCACAAGGCAGCAATGATTTCAAAATTGTTATAAGTGCCGATAGACGTCCTGTGGGTGAACACCGTGGAAGACACAATGCACCCGTCGCAGATGAAGTTGCAGTTGTTTTAGTCGACCAGGAGTGTGAGAGACGTGATATCGTGTTGCGTACACGCGACAATCGCCTTCAACGCATTTTGGAAACCCACCGAGCTTACGACGCCCTGCAATATCCACTAATTTATTGTCATGGTGAAGATGGGTACAATTTTGGGCTGTACCAAGTGAACCCTACTACGAGAGTCACTAATTATCAAAAAAAAATATCTGCTCAACAATACTATTCCTACCTTTTACAAATAAGGCAAAACAGTTTCGTATATTTGCAACGATTTCGTGGTTTGTTCAGCCAATTTATTGTGGACATGTACGCAAAAATAGAAACTGAACGTTTAGTGTATATTCGCACTAACCAGCGACGGTTACGCGCTGAAGAATACGTGCACTTGCGGGACGCCATGCAATCAGATAATAACGTCGAAAACTTGGGTCGATTGGTTATTTTGCCATCCAGTTTCACAGGCGGTCCGCGGTATATGCACGAACGAACGCAAGATGCTTTTTGTTACGTCCGTAAATACGGCCGGCCGGACCTTTTTATAACATTTACAACAAATCCAAAGTGGACGGAGATTTGCCAGGCACTTCTCACAGGACAGGCGTCATACGACAGACATGACATTATTGCTAGGATTTTTCATTTAAAATTCAAAGTCTTGATTAATCTACTTACAAAGGAGAAAGTTTTCGGTTCAACTCTTTGTTTTATGTATAGCGTCGAGTGGCAAAAGCGTGGTTTACCCCACGCGCACATTCTTCTGTGGCTGGAAGAAAAAATTCGTCCCGATGCTATAGACAGTGTCATAAGTGCAGAATTTCCGGACTATAATGCAGATCCGATTTTGCATGACATAGTAAAAACACATATGGTTCACGGGCCATGTGGCCTCTTAAACAGGGAATCACCGTGCATGAAAGATGGTCAATGCTCAAAAAAATACCCCAGAGCACTGAAAGAACTAACTATGGCTGGGGAAAATGGGTATCCGCAATACCGGCGAAGATCACCGTCACAAGGTGGTTTCACAGCTACTGTCAGATTCCGTGGACAAGAAATAATTCTAAATAATAGTTGGGTGGTACCGTATTCTCCAGTTTTGTCAAACGCTTTTCAAGCACACATTAATGTTGAAATTTGTAATAGCGTCGAATCTATAAAATATATATGTAAATATGTTAATAAAGGTAGTGATCAAGCCATGATAGCACTAAGAAATAACAACCAATTTGATGAAGTGACAAGGTATCAATCTGGCCGATACATAAGCTCTTCGGAGGCAGTTTGGCGCATTTTGAGTTTCCCTATTCATGAAAGGTATCCGCCAGTCATCCATCTTGACGTGCACCTGGAAGGCGGGCAGCGAGTTTACTTTCAGCCAGAAAATGTGGCAGAAAGAATGAACAACCCAAGACAAACCACCTTGCTCGCATTCTTTCGCCTTTGCGAAAGAGACAATTTCGCTAAGTCTCTGTTGTACAATGAAGTGCCACATTATTATACTTATAACAAGCAGCAAGGTGTTTTTAATCGCAGGAGACGTGGAACTGCTGTAGAAGGCGAGTCCGGCATTTTTAAAGAACACGTGATTGGAAGAGTATACACGGTGCACCCAAATAATGCAGAGTGTTATTATTTACGCCTTCTTCTTCACACAGTGCGAGGACCTACTTCTTTTGCTGAGCTCCGCAAAGTGGACGATATAGAATATCCCACATTTCAAGCTGCTTGCCGCGCACGGCATTTATTAGATGGCGATCAGCATTGGGATGATGCTTTAGCCGAAGCATGCGTCAGTGATAGTCCACATCGTTTGCGCCATTTATTTGCCATTTTGTTGACATTTTGTGGCCTATCGGACGCTGGGCAGTTGTGGCAAAAATATAAAGACGCGTTTGCCGAAGATTTTTTGAGACAGCAAAATATAAATAGTGAAACTTCTGACCAAGTACGTGAAAGCTGCCATAATAGGGCTTTGCTGGCTATACAAGATATAGTTACAAGTATAGGAGGGAACCCCCTCAGTCAATACGGCTTGCCGACACCGACAGTTGGTGGGGAACGAATTAATAGGGAGTATACATCTGAAATAAATTACAACCCCGAAGAGTTAGCAGAAATATTGCGAAATGGCTGTTCAAATTTGACGTCAGAACAACGTCAAATCTTTGATAGAGTATGCTGTAGTGTAGAACATTCATTAGGAGAAATGCTGTTTTTAGATGCACCTGGTGGAACAGGTAAAACTTTCCTCACTAAAGTTATCTTGGCTCAAATAAGGAGCCAAAACAAAATTGCCCTTGCCGTCGCTTCCTCAGGAATAGCTGCCACTTTATTACCAGGAGGAAAAACTGCACATACAACATTTAAAATACCAATCGACTTGGACCGCACAGAAAACCCTATTTGCAACGTGTCTCGCAATAGTGATAAAGCAAGGGTTTTACGCGATTGCGCCCTTATCGTTTGGGACGAGTGTACGATGGCAAATCGTAAAGCTGTGGAAGCTGTAGATAGAACGTTGCGAGATATAAGACAAAATGACCGACCGATGGGAGGCTTAACGGTGCTATTCTGTGGAGACTTCAGGCAGACACTCCCTATAATACCCAGAGGAACGAGGGCCGATGAAATAGGTGCCTGTTTAAAGAGCTCTATTTTATGGCGTAGTGTCATATTAACTAATTTGAGCTTTAATATGCGAGCATATTTGGGAGGTGACGCAAACGCGCAGGTTTTCTCAAATTTACTACTTCAAATTGGTAACGGCACATACCCGACTCAAGAAGGAGGTAAAGTAACTTTAGTCGAAAGCCTGTGTTCTTCTGTTGCCTCACAGCAGGAACTCATTTCCTCTGTATACGGAGATCCATCAGAGATCTCGAACCATGACGCTGCTTGGCTATGCCAACGAGCTATTTTGGCACCTCGCAACGACCAAGCAGCAGCAATAAATTCTCAAATATTGGTACATGTTTCTGGAGAAAGTAGGGAATATTTATCTATTAACACGGTTTTAGAAGAAGGAGATGCCACCCACTATCCAGTAGAGTTTTTAGACTCTCTAAAAACACCAGGTCTTCCAGCACACAAAATTTATTTAAAAGTCGGAGTACCAATCATTCTACTCAGAAATTTAAGCCCACCAAAACTATGCAATGGAACTCGGTTGAGAGTAACAAATCTCCAACGAAATGTCATCGAAGCCGAAATCTTAACAGGTTGCGGCTCCGGTGATGTTGTTTTCATTCCCAGGATACCCATTATCCCCAATAATTTTCCGTTTACTTTCAAACGTGTGCAATTTCCTGTAAGCCTCTGTTACGCTATGACTATTAATAAAGCCCAAGGCCAGACGTTATCCGTTGCGGGTGTAGACCTTACTTTTGATTGTTTTTCACACGGCCAACTCTATGTTTCTCTATCACGTGTTAGCAACCCAAACAACCTTTTTGTATATGCTCCGGGTAATTCCACCGCTAACATAGTATATAGAGAAGCATTAACGTAATCAACTATACCAAAGTCAGGACTCTTATCTAAATCATCAAAAAGGTGATATACTCTTATCTAAACGACGTTGTTTTGCTCTCGACAACCACGCGAACGAAGTCGCGGGCACAGCTAGTAATATTATAAATGCGCCATTTCGCCTTTTCGCGTTGCAGTTGGTGTCATAAAAAGCTAGTAGAGATTATGAGTAGATAATCTTTTGCGTTAATAATATAATTACAGGGATGCCCTCTCTGTTTTCTTGTGTGATGACCACTATGAGTAGGTAATAGTTATCTCCTTACCATGAGGCCGAGGAGCAAAGACATGGCTAAGGCGCATCACCCACTGCACCGCACCACGCGGCGGGACGCAGATAACGCGCCACCGCGCGTGATTTTTTACATACAAATTCAATAATTTAAACGCGCTTCCGCGCGAGGAATTTGGCTCCGTTTCTCGCGCTCCGTCGCATGAAACGATGCAGTGGGTGATCCGCCTTATAGGAAACCTTACATTAAAAAAGCAGATTTGCTTGGCAACCATAAAAAATACTGTTTACAAGCTCACTTCAAATTCATACTCGACGTTTCGGCGGCCGGCGCGCTCCTCTTGTATTAAGTTACTTTACTCCGCCAAGCGCGTGCGCAGCGTGCGCCGTCACTGACTCACGCGCAATTTAAAATTATAACAATAACATTGTAGGACGTTCACATTGTGCTCGACAGCTCGAGGTTCTAATCTCGACGCTTATTAGTCTATTTACATTAACGTTTTTCAATATATTTCAATAATTTGACCGCTAACTAATTCCGGTTTACATTTATTTGTCAAAGGTTGTTCCGGTGTAGGTACAGAATAAAATACAAAGTATCAATAACAATTCCTTTTACTTAGATGTTACAATTTAGTGTTAATTTAGTTTGTGTCCATGAATAACATGAAGACATTCATCATGGTGGGAGTGACAGATTGTGCCTGCGCATATTATGAAGATGTCAAATAGAATTTTAAACTTAAGCTTTACTGTAATATTTCTTATTAACTATTATAAACATAGCACGTGCTGCGTTGATAACTGTACCTACTTAATTTTTTTTGTGCATTCTAGCTGAAACCTTAAAAATCGTTTTATAAACTACTAGCGGCCCGTCCCGGCTTCGCACGGGTGAAAAAGAAGGAAAAAAAAGCCTATATTAATCAGTGATAATGTAGCATTCAAATGGTGAAAGAATTTTTAAAATTGGTCCAGTACTTTTTGAGCCAATTCGTTACAAACATACTTACATACAAATCTTTCCTCTTTATAATATTAGTATAGATTAGTATATGTAGATAGGTATGATTCATGTTTGCTCATGCATTTTAATCCCATACTGGGCCATACTTAGTTACCTATTAAACAAATTAAGCAATGACACTGTATGTAAAATAATATTTACTAACATAACTTTATCTAATCTGCGCCTACTGCCGCTGTAATTACTCGACACACATTATTGTTTTAGTATAATCCGCTCTAGCGATTAAGTCAATTTGCCTAGGACTCCTCTCGCTAAGAAAAAATCTCAATTTCATTCATTCATTCATTAACAGAAAACACACAGCCCCGAACCATGAAATCTTGCACAAGACTTCCATATCTTCCTTCCGAATGTGAGCACCTGTATATTAGTTTACTCTTTGGTGAGCACTAAGAAACGATTTCGAAACAACGGCAGGTGGTATACTTTGTGTTGTCATTTGACATTATGCTTAATACTATTAGTTATTCTGTGATTATGCTGAGCTGAGGCCCTTTCGGCATTAGGTATAATCTTTGTTTTCTGTTTAAACAGTTATAAGGTGTATTAATTTTACTGTAATGCCAATATACGCATTTTACCTTCTTTATTTCTGAATCTGATTATAATATCTCAATAAATACCCTAAAGGGGTTAAATGGGGTATGAAAGTTTTTATGGAAGTTCGTAATTTTTGCCGATGGGAAATGCCATCGCACGCGGCTTGTTAATATATATTGAACTAATAAAATATACTTAGCGATACCTATTATCTATGTCAAATTAAATTGTGAAAATAGGTTCTCAATCACTTGTCTGCTGCATGCTGCAGATCATGCCTAAGGCCAGTAGCCTTTAGTAGAGACTTTACAGCCTTGATTAAGTTACAAAATCGCTAATCGCCAATTGATGTTAAAAATAGGAGTAGCATGTCTACTGACGCTTTAAGTAGATTAGGTTGATTTAGATTATTTTAGATTCTTCCATAGTCTAAAATTCACATTTTTTTCCACAAAGCAACATTACCTACATACCTATCTTGAATTTTGCACTTCACCCAAAGATAGTAGTAGGTGGCCTTTTGTTAGTCATAGGTTCCATACAACATACTCCTTGTTAGAATACCTACTTATTTTTAGACATTACTTAGTTTTTGACCTACTACGACCATCAACGGGATCATAGGGGTGATTCATATCTTCGTTTTTGCCGGCAATGAGTGGCTATGAGTAACGCCTCTCCATAAAATCCTTTCGATTATTGTGTAATTACCCACCTAATTGCGAAACACACTATCGATCTCAATCTGAATCATTTTGAAGCATATTGCTAATCCATTGCTTCATATGTTGGAAAAATGTGTCTGCACAACAACGTAAAAAACGCAATGAACGTTGTTGATCTGTCAAAATGAAACCCATAGCTACTAATAGAGTGTTAAACAATTAGCCCGCTAGTTTTATCTTCAATCTGGCAACTTACCTATAAAAACAAAGCTCTGACGTATACCTACTCTAGTCAGCACGTCCATGGTAAAGGCTCCCACAGATAGGCGTGACGCGACAGCGCGACGCAACTCTATTATATCAATTTCCATGAAGTTATCATAGGAATTGTTCTAATCCTAATTTATTGAGCTAAATATTCATTACACTGGTCAATGATATTATAAGTGTAAAATTACACTTATAATATCATTGACACACACACAGTCGTCTAAATTAAGTTATTCAAAAACACACACAAAAACACGTATAAGAGGTCAGAAATGAAAAAAAAAAGGATTGTGTGGTTTTATGAAACCAGGGTAGGTAAAAGTGAAACTAGTTTTCACATTATAGACATTATTTTAACTAAAAATTTCACTTTATCCCTACTCCGCGGCCGACCGTCACGCGACATGCAACACACAGACGAAAAAGTTTGAGACGATGTAATAAAAGTTTCACTTTAAAAACTGGACGTGATTGAAACAAAATTATTATTTATCGCACCTTCAGAATAGTAACTCGATTTCTTAGATTTTTGAGTTAAATCACTACTATTCTGAAGGTGCGTTATATTGTTAATGAGGGTACACCAACATGAACAAAAATCATCACAAAGTTCGTGTGACAAAAACAGTGTTTAACAGTGTTTATAATTTTATTGCAATCCGAACAGAATTAAAATTAAAAGTATTAACTCAGATTTATATGAAATTCTGACTTTTATTCTATGTACACACGGCGACATCAAGCATACATATCGACGCTTGAAAGGCAAAATTAACTAAGCGACATAGGGCAAGTTTACAGAAGAACAGGGGCCCAAGACTGCTATTTTTATAAATTCGTCATTCCAACACGATCTCATTGTCATTTTGCTAAAAGTTCGTAATCTGCTAAATTAATTATGCTCGACCATTGGTCGGTCAATGGTCTCAGAAAAACTACTAGATTTCATGCTAGATTTCATTTAATATTTTTACATGTTACGTATTAGTGTTTGCAATCTGAAGTAGTAAGAAGTTCGTAAATAGCAATAAACATTACATTTATTCATTTGTCATTATGTACGAGATTACCATTTCTTTCAATGGAGTGTCAGTGGTTGACCATTGGAAAGTCATAATGACGCAATTATATTAGTAGATTACCAAACTTGTCAAAATCGACAATTATGAAATCAGTGATAGACCATTCTGACACTATTGTAATAGCCGACTTGAGGCCCAGATAGGTAATCATATAAATTATGATTCTGATGATAAAATAAGATTTCTAAAACAATAAGAAGTACGCCTGTAGGATGATTACAAAAATTTATATGATTTTTTTTCTGAGAAGTTAAACTTTGAACTTTTCTCCTGTAAACTTAGCCCTTTGTCGCTTAGTCAATTTTGCCTTTCAAGTGTCGATATATTACATTTCCAAGCACATTTCTATGCATATATTTCCAGTTTTAGCTGACCTTGCATTATATTATAGGTAATTAATAGGTTTTTCGTACAATCAGAAGTCAGCTTAGGTATACTGGTTATGTTTAGAAGTAATGTGTAGCCGTGCGTAACTAATGAATAATTTTGTGTCAATTTAGATGATGTATAAAAGTAGCAGTGATAATCGACTAGTATCGCTCACCGTACCTCTATTGACGTACCGTACGTGGTAGACCGTACGTTTCGCACTCACTCTTTGATGGGACACCACGTTTCATGATGAATAAGGTCTAACGACTACGTTATTCGGTTATCGACCCCCTTTTCTAATGTTTTTCACTAGCTTATTCTCAATGCAGTTTGTACATCGGCACCGGCGATGAATTGTGTCCCATAGCCCCCACGCGATGATTAGGAAGTAAAGATCGGAAAAGCTGTAGTACAAAAATCTTAGCTGTACATAGATTATACCGAGGGCAAAGAGTATAGGTATTATTATATATGGAACTGGGGGTTGTAGGTGATTTCTTGACAGTTGTTACTTATAACGAAATATAATTTTATAGACGACATTTCTAGCTTCCGGTTTATACTGACCAGCATAGCTATTCACAACCACTCGATACGCTTCCGTACCGTGTCGAACATCAATCAATGTTATCGTAGGAGTCCTCTAAACCCTGTTCACAAGTCCAAAACCCGAAAATTTTGTCAGATTAAAATCAAATAGTAGAAGACCACTATTCTTCCGACAGCTGTTTGCTGTTGGGGACAAGGCAAATCAGGTTATTGAAATGTTTCATTTTCGATACGATAGCTTGTCGTATGGTTATGAATTAGGGTGCTGCATAGCTATTCACAACCACTCGATACGCTTCCGTACCGTATCGAACATCAATCAATGTTATCGTAGGAGTCCTAACGCTGTTCACAAGTCCAAAATCCGAAAATTTTATGTTTAAATCAATTAGACGACCACTATTCTTCCGACAGCTGTTTGCTGTCTAGGACAAGGCAAATCAGCACCCTAATTGCGTAACACACTATCAATCTCAATCTGAATCATTTTGAAGGATATTGCTAATCCATTGCTTCAAATGTTCGAAAAATGCGTCTGCTCCACAACGTAAATAACGCAATGAATGTTGTTGAACTGTCAAAATGAAACCCATTCCTACTGATAGTGTGTTACGCAATTACCCCGCAGGTTATTGAAATGTGTCATTTTCGATATGATAGCTTGTCGTATGGTTGTGAATTAGGGTGCAGAGCTGTAAAATAGTTTATCAATTGTACGGAAAGCCAATCCAATGCGAGGTCAGCATATACTAAAATGTATAGCTTGGTATTATGGCTTATGGCATTGTGTGTACCTCCAACTATTTACCTAACTTAGTGTCTGTACGTGTGTGTAAAAATAATAAACGAGAACGGTCTAAGATTTGAACCCTGCGGAACTCCTCGAATAACCAAAGCCATAAAAATCTTACGTCTCCTATACTCCTATAGCACAAAGGTTTACCTCTCCGGGTATCCTACCTTGACATACCTATGTGTAACCTGTGGGTTGTATTTTTTATATGTAGAAATAGTTATTTTTTATTTATTTTCTAGTTCTTTTTCTATCGTGTCGCGAGTAAGCCAGAGCTATCATCAGCTATGTGAGAAAATCATGACGCTAATGATGTTGTGCGAAGATTAGCTGTTTAGCAATATTGATGTTGATGCCACGAGGAAGATTGTCTAACTTTAGGCGCAGTTTTGAATCGTAAACGTCGAAGGTTTTCTGCACAGCACCCTAGCGACAAGCTATCGTATCGAAAATGACACATTTCAATATCCTGATTTGCCTTGAAGAATAGTGGTCTTCTATTTAATTTTAAACTGACAAAATTTTCGGGTTTTGTACTTGTGAACAGGGTTTAGAGGACTCGATAACATTGATTGATGTTCGATACGATACGGAAGCGTATCTAGTGGTTGTGAATGTGATGTAGGAGTTTTCTGCCTTATTCTTTGAGCGTTTTTTCTACTAGCAATTTTATTCTGTAAACTGTCAAATGTCTTGTCAAAATAATGTCTTGTCAGTGTCAAACTCTAAAACTTGCGCTAATGTCAATGTCTTATTTCCAAACAAAGTATTGAATTATTTACATCGTACATATTTCACTATAGTACATTAGGTAATAACAATATATAATACCTAAAATCTTCATTAATTATACAGTGGTTAATTAGCTAAATTAGTCCTTCCAATTTTAAAATATTAACTAGTAATTCACAATACAATACAAAGCTCATAAAAAGTCACAAGTTTTTAAACAATTCTTGTCTAAATGCAATGAAATCATTTATTTATTTGCTTACAGGGTTTCAAGTCGTTCCAAGATGTCATCTTTTCAAGACAGGCAAAAAAGCCTTTTTAACCAGCTAAAAGATGCTGAAGATCAATATGGTTATTCTAAAACAAACAAAGCTGCACCTCAAGATTACGGAACTATCGACAAATACACATACAAGAAACTGAAACACGAAATGAAACAATTTAGAGGTAGGGAGAGTATATACAAGAGGCCTGAAGCTAACCTCCGCGAATGCCTCAGGGCAAGAACTATTCCTGACCATATTAAAAACCCTCAAAGATACAAGTATTATTCACTAGCTGATGTCACACCAGAACAAATGTCTGACTCCACAAATACTGCCACTGCATTAGCATTACTTCGTGGAATGGAGGAAAGAGGTGCAGCTCAGTCAATGATGGAAACAGAAATGGATCCGGATGAAGGTGTTTTCAAAAAACCAACTTTCCAAATGTCAACGGCATTAAGAAAAACGCCAGCGCCTAAGCCAGAAGAAAAACCTGTATTTAAAAACAATAAAATTGTAATGCCAGAATATGTTGTGGGAGTCACAAAGAAGAAAGAAAAGAAAGTTACTGCAATAAACAAAGATAAATCACAGAAATCTGAAGATTCTGGCACCAAGGTGGAATTGAAACTGGATCATCTTTTTGAAGATGAATAATCTTTTGTACTTACCTTTACAATAGTTTTTAGTTCTGTAATTATGAATAAATTATATAATAAATCAACATATACATGGATTATTTTCTGCAATAAATAGCCTCCCTGACCGATTTCGGTCATGGATGGCGGCCAATCTCAATGGAGATTAGCCAGGCACACAGGAGATATTATAGTACACAAGTGTGTGCACGACACAGGTGCACTCTCTGTTCCTTTACTCTCATAGTCCGGTGGGATGGCAATCCAACATAACCAGAGATCTGTTGCAGGCCCAATGGCTTTAAATGCTTTCTGAGGCATGGGGGTATTAAATCGCCAACTTCCAAACTCCGGACTGTTACTAAGAAATTCCTAATGGAAAACTCTAGCCGACCCGGGAATCGAACCCAGGACCCCACGCTCAGCAGTCGCGCTTGCAACCACGAGACCAATGGGGCAGATTTGTTCTCGTGGTTGCAAGCCTGCGATATTGGAGTTGTAGTAACACACCCCACACTTCAGGGAACTTTTTTGAGTGTATTGGAATTTCAACTGATGTCATATGTTCTACCTCTGTTGTTTTAATATGTTACTGTTATAATTAATAAAGTAATTATTTGTCTTTTTCTATGGATTTTCTTGTGCAAGGATAAAGCTAGTAAGTACCTAAGTCAAGAAAAAAAAATAAACAACTTAAAAAAATATTACTAAAGTGAAACATAACTTTAAGTATGTACTTATTTATAGTTGGTGTTTTTAATATTTATTCTGAGTTTCAAGTATATAGACTATTAGTAGTTGCTGAAATAAACATCTATGAGACGAAGATAGCGACGCGCTCTTTACTTGTGGTAACCAAGTGTACAAACATACTCTGCAAATGTTCGATTGAATCATGATTGAGATGGGTTTTTTTTATCTTCCAGGCAAGGGCCAATGACAGCTCATTAACACGACATACCGTACCACTCGCATAGGCTGACCAGTCTCTTTCCACATTCAGCATTACATCTTGTTTTATTTTTCAAAGGCTGCCTGCCCTAATTACGAAAGGTCTAAGGAATGAGACGAGGAAAGACCAATAAGCCATATTAAATTACTGTTAAATGCTTTATTTACATAAATATATCAGTTAGCACTGTGATATAATTGTAGATTCAGATTTGATTTCCAAGTTCTCTATTGGTGGGAGTTCTGTCTTGCTCTCTGCTGCGAAGGCGCTAAGGTCGCGCATCATGGAATATGCGTCTTCACCATCAGCATAGTACTTGGGCTCAATCTCGAGTATTTTGAAGCCAAGACTGTTAGTATATAGGTTTAGTGCTGCTCTGTTGCTTTTTCTCACATGTAGGGATACATATTTAGCCTGGAATCACAGACATTTTTCTGTTAGTTATGGAATCACCCAGAAATTATTACTTCAGTAAAGGTGTAAACATATACAGTAGTTATTAATCTATACAATCAACAGAAAGTCTTTATAATAAAAATATTATACCTGAAAACACTCCACCATAGCAAGTGAAGCTTGATTCATAAGTTTTTGTGCAAGTCCAAGGCGACGGTGAGACCTCTTCACAGCCAGAGAAGTAATATGTCCATGACGGTTGTCCTCACCATCTTCTTCCATTTTAGCTAGTACATAGCCTGAAATATAATTAAAAAGATAATTTTTAGATTTAAAACATAAGAGTTCACCTCTGTCTAATGTCCAGATTTCCCTAGTAATAAAGAAAAGTTTTTGGACATCGTCTGGAGAGCAGTGCAAATATTAGATCAGTAGCAGAGCTTATCTTACAACTGAGGTGCTCTTGAATATTTTATCAAATAAAATGTCCCACTACAAAGAATAGGCCTCTACACTACACCTTTCCACTTCTGTCATGGTCTGGCAGTTTGAGTAATTTATGTGACCCACCCAAATGTCCTTTCTTTCATATTGTTCGTTGAATTGTTGAGCTCCTTAAGTTTGAGTTGAGCTGCATCATTACTGACAAATTCGTGCACTGACTGGACAGGTCCACTCAATTTGTGTGGTTCTTTCCTCAAAAGACCATTTCAGACACCAATCTACATGGTCTCCACATGATCTGACCAAGATTATGTCTGGACTTTAAAAGAGACTGTGACCTCTGAGTTTGTTTCGGCCTTTCTTCTCAGAGTAGTCAGATAGGAAATGCCAAACTCATCTTGTTTTTAAAAATATGATTGATGTGTAAAAGTGTTTGTACAAACCTACTTACAGAAATAAAATAATTTATCATTTGTCATGAGCTACTAGAGACCAGTCTATAAAAAAGGAATCCAGCTCATCACAGTCATATAAAGATGGCTCTTTTCTCTCAAGTAATGCACTTCAACCTACCAACAATGTGTCCCTTCTCATCTTCAGCAACGTAGCTGAGCTGTGGCCATGACAGTCCATGGTAGAAGTAGTACTTCATCTGGTAGTTCTCCGGCAAGCACAGCAAGTTGCAGTGCTGCATGTTCATAAGGTCACTAGGCCTAGCGCACCGGATGTTCATTTTGAGTTGTTCTGTAAACATTTAGGAAAAAATCTTTAACAAATGTTATGGAAAAGCATTGTTTAATGAAATAAAAAAAAAAATAATACTTAAGTATTTCTTTATAATATAAATGAATTTTACCGGAACCTGATGTGGACTGGAACTAGAATTCATACAGAATGTTCTTTGTTATTGCAACAAACAAGATTTTGTATGAATTCTATTGTTTAGAGACAATACATCAAACATGTTGAAGAAACTACTTACTTTATAATTTATTCCCTTCGAGTCTTCCTACTTTTACTTGGCTGCCTGATCTCAGATGCTGGAGGGCTATCTGACATACCACCTAGCAGCTCACGCACGAATCGAAACTTCGACAAACAACACTTCCACACAATGTACCAACCTGGAACAAAGGACAATAACAATGTCATACATGGCAGCAGTGAGCAGTGCTGTTTTACATCATCGTATTTTTGCGATAATTAGTTAGTAACTTATTGAAATGACAAGCATATTGGGCTACTTACAAAATAACACAAAGACAAAAACTAAAAATACGCTACATACGAAGGTTATAATAGCTAATATCACTTCCTTCATATCTCACTAAGCATAGGTTAATAATTATGAACACGAGGTTAATGCATCCACTTTACCAGAACAACCACTATCTCTTTACTTAAAATTATCAGTCATATGAAGCGTGTCAGATTTTAAATGTGAGCTATGTTTATTGCTCGTGATTTTTACAGCGCCATTTTGGTTCCTGTAGTGTAATACATTAATTGTTCGTAGTTCTTTGTAGAAAATCTTACTTGGGAAAGGAATTGGTGTATCAAAAACATGAGAAATTCACTTACAATTGATTAAAAAATTAAATTTTACGTACTTTTAAATCTTGTTTTTCTTCAAAATAAAGATTTTCGACTAATATAACCTCTAAATTGTGACACTAATTTATTCGTCCGAAAACGATAATTATTGATTCTTGCAACTTTTGCATTATGAAAAGCCTACAAGCCAGAATACTAAAAGTAAACTCGTTTGTCACTGGCTAGCAACTTTTGTTGATGGTTTGTTCAATGTCATCCATCGACCTCGACCATCCGTCTAGGTCTAGCTGTCTGTCAACTCAAAAGTCAAAACAAGAAAAAAAGCGCGGGAAACGTTGAACTAGGTGGACGCGTCTTTTTTGATAACTTTTTTAAACATTGTTTTATACGATCAGTAGTAGTAGTTTTAGTGTTTTATTTTCTTTCTTAGATAATTTAATTTTAGTTTAGTTTATTTTCTTCGGTAGTGGTAAGTTTTTTTTTTGTATATAGTGTAAAATGAATGACCCGCCTGACCCGGGGGACTTTGTGCCCCCGGCAGGCAACTTCGTCACTATTTCCAACGAATCGGGCATGGATACCGATGGGTCGTCTTCGGCCCGGAATTTAAAAAGAAGCCGTGTGCATGTTTGCAAGCATTGCAACAAACGCCGTCGCACCCGCAAAAACCACGGTTCCGAGTCTTCGGGTTGTGGTTGCACGGATATACTAGCTACTGCATCGGAGCCTAAGTGTACTGAAATAATTATTTCTAATAATATGCCTAGTAATAATAATACAAAACCCGATAATCCTGCTCCATCCTTAGTTGTTCCCACTCAGATTGGTAGAAAGACCTACGACAAAACTGACGTCGCGCCTTTTATTATTCATGTACAAAAAAATATAACTTCACCAGATGATGGAACGACAATGCACCCTATCACATTTGGAAAATTCTTAAAACACAACGCATTCAAAAATATAATAAATGGTAGTGTCAAAAAAATTGGCCGTAATAAAATCTCTATATCTTTTTCAAATTTTCTGGATGCAAATTCATTTATTTCGAATAATAGTCTTGCGACATATCATTACAAGGCTTTTATTCCTACTTTTAATGTGACTAGAATGGGTTTAGTGCGTGGTGTTCCTGCGGAATGGTCTCCGGAGGAAGTTATTGATAATATAACGGTACCAATTGGTTGCGGTCCAATTTTAAAAGTCAGACGCCTTAATTTCAAAACTATTGTTGATGGTACAACCATTTGGAAACCTTCCCAATCCATAGTGGTTACTTTTGATGGACAGGTTCTACCAAAAAGAATTTTTATGTGTTACAATGCACTACCTGTAGATTTATATATTTTTCCTACGGTACAGTGTTTCAACTGCTGTCGTTTTGGTCACACTAAAATTCAGTGCAGGTCCAAACCTCGTTGCTATAAATGTGGCCATGGCCACACTGGAGACAGTTGTGAAAGAGAACAAGAAAGTGCATCTTGCTGCCTTTGCTCTGGTTTTCACTATGCTACTAATAAGTCATGCCCAG
This sequence comes from Globia sparganii, assembly GCA_949316385.1. Taxonomy (NCBI): domain Eukaryota; kingdom Metazoa; phylum Arthropoda; class Insecta; order Lepidoptera; family Noctuidae; genus Globia; species Globia sparganii. The sequence continues at coordinate 15,994,433 of OX438663.1, read as the reverse complement.
AATTTTCTAGGCAAAAATTAATTAAAACATACATGGCACAAAGTTCAGTATCTTATGCTGAAGCGGCGAAAGTATATCCTCCAGTATCTAAATCATATGCTGATACACTTTTATCCTCTCCCTCCAAAAATTTTGCAGATACTCCAGCAATCTCTGCCTCTAATAGAATGCCTGCTTCAAGTAGCTATAAAAAGACAGTCTTTCTCAAACCACGCTCCCCTCCCAAAGCTGTTCAAGGGTATAATAAAGAGGCTCACAATGACATTATCAAAGATTTTGACATTCCCCAACCATCGAATGGTTGTGCCTTTACCAATAAACATAACGAAAAAAAAGACACAATTTTATCCATAAACGATTTTCTTTCTGCATTACACAATCTTCTATCTCAGTTCAACATTTCACCGTCCAACGTTGCCCCTTCTTTCAATGTTTCTCAATCCACTCATGATGGACAACACATCCAAAATAATCCAGTGGAACTGCCGCAGTCTAGTAAACAAAAAGAGTGAAGTTATTTATCTAATAAACAAATATGAGCCATTTGCCTTTGCTTTAGCAGAGACTTGGCTCAAATCTAATTATACTTTTAAAATTAACAGTTATTTAACAATTAGAGAGGATAGACCTGATGGGTATGGTGGAGTAGCTATACTCATCAAGAATTCTATTCCTTTCTCTATTATTTCCTTACCTCCTCACAGTGAGGAAATTTCAATAGTAGCTATTAAAGTACATCATACTTGTCTTGTTTCTATTTACATCCCTCACCCTTCTTCTTCTGTTCTTCAAGAGATTAATAATCTCTTTTCTTGTCTTCCTAAGCCATTCTTAATATTGGGGGACTTTAATTGCCATCACCAATCATGGGGTTGTTCAACTTCTAATTGTTATGGCGATGAATTACTAGATATAATAGACTTACATAATTTATGCATCTTGAACTCAGGTGCTGCCACACGCCGTTCTGATCCCAATCAGAACCAAAGCGCAATTGATCTTTCTATTTGTTCTCCAAACTTAGCATCTTCATTAACTTGGCATACTTTAAGCTCTACTTATGGTAGTGACCACTTTCCAATAGTTATTTCGTATCCTCTTTCCAAACCAAATGCACCATTAAGGAGATCAAACTTAAAACATAAACTTCCTAATAGAAATAATGATGACTGGGATAAATTTAGAAACATTGTTGACAGAAAGCTTTGCTCCTTGCCCGCTATTTCTGATGGCAATGAAAATAGTTGCGCTGAAGCTTTAGCACTCATATTAATTGCAGCGGCAGATGAAGTTTTTCCTGTAAAAAATAACAATATTAATACAATTCCCTCCCCTCCGTGGTGGGACTCTGAGTGCACAGAATTGATTAACAAACGTAAAGAGGCAGAATACAACTATAACCTTGATATGTCTGATATTAATTTTGAAACCGTTACTAACATAATAAATGAAACTTCTAAACTTTTTAAGAAGAAAAAATTTGAATCTTGGCGTAAGTTTTGCTCATCAATTTCACCAAATACTCACCCTACAATTGTCTGGCGCAATATTCGTAGATTTAGGTCCATTTATAACAACCCTTCTCCTATTCCTGACTCTTTAGCCAGTGAATTTTTAGATAAATTAGCTCCTCCTTTTGTTCGTGAGAATATCAATCTCAACCTCCCTCTCGTTTCCAATAACCAAGACACTCGTACAACTCTAGATCTTCCATTCATTCTCACTGAACTAAAGGGTGTTATTCATAAAACTAAGGATTCTGCACCAGGTATTGACGGCATTCCGTATTCATTCTTTGCTAATTTAAATGACGATGTCCTCAGTTATTATTTAGAGCTTATTAATTCTATTATGAATACAGGAAACATCCCTGTTGAATGGAAACGTCAAAGGGTGTTGCCATTCCTTAAACCAAATAAAATTCCCTCTGAAGCTTCTTCATACCGCCCCATAGTTTTGTCTTCAATTCTGATGAAATTAGCGGAACACTTAATTAAAAATCGCCTAGAATGGTATGTTGAAAGTAAGGGTCTTTTGGCAGAGTCACAATATGGCTTTAGAAAAGGTAAAAGTACAACTGACTGTTTAAGTATTTTAACATCCGATATTCGGTTATCCTTCTCTAACAACCAATCCACCGTTGCAGTTTTCCTTGATATAAACGCAGCCTATGATAATGTTGTATTATCAGTTTTACAAAATAAATTAAAATCCTTACAAGTCCCATTGAATTTATCAAATTTCATTATTAATATCCTGTCTGAACGCTCTGTTAATATGCTAATAGGAGAACATGAGGTATCTCGCCTTGTATGGAGAGGTCTCCCACAGGGTTCTGTGCTCAGTCCCATTCTTTACAATATTTACACTTTTGATTTAGACTCGTCCTTAGCTAACAATGTTAAGGTTCTTCAATATGCCGACGATTTATTATTATATTCCTCAAGTCAATCTGTTGATCAAGCTAGCTATGCTATTAATTCTGCTTTAGCTTCTTTGGAGTCATGGTTACATCTAAATGGTTTAGATTTATCCACGTCTAAAAGCGCAGCTGTTTTATTCACCCGGAAGAGAAATATTCCCTTAGTAAATCTCTTTTATAAGGAAATTCCTATTCCAGTGAAAGATAAATTTAGATATCTAGGTATAATACTTGACTGCAAATTAAGTAGTGTTCCTCATTGTGATTATATTGTTAACAAATGTGAAAATCACTTAAATATGCTTAGGTGCCTTTCTGGTGTGTGGTGGGGTGCACACCCCTTTTCCTTGAAACTCGTTTACAACGCAATCATCAGAAGCACTCTGGATTATGGATTGTTCGTTCTGGAACCTGGTAGTGTTATGGCTTTTAAAAAGTTGGATCGCATCCAGTCTAAGGCTTTACGCATTATTTCGGGTGCCATGAAGTCTAGTCCCATTAATGCACTCCAAGTTGAATGCGGGGAAGCTCCTTTATATCTTAGAAGACAATTCTTATCTGACAAATACTTGTTCCGGATTCTTCAGATCTCAACTCATCCTCTCATTCCTAAACTGGACTCTTTAGTGATGCAGATTGAATCTTCAGATTACTGGTCCCATAAACGTGCTCCCTGTTTAGTTGTAAGTTATAAAAAATTCCTTTCACTTTCTTCCCCTATTCACCGTTCCAATAAACTTCCTCTATTTAGCAGTAGTTATGAGAGTTTACAATTCAGTCCCATCATAAAATATAACTGTGTAAATAAATTGGATCCCGATTGCCATTCAATTTTTAATCATTTTCTGGCTGAACACTTAGAGTACCACCATATATATACGGATGCTGCCAAGCATTCTCCGACGGGTTGTGTTGGGATAGGTACTTACCATTCTCAATACAACATTGTACAAAAAATAAAACTACCTCCTGAGACTTCTGTTTTTACGGGAGAATGTTTCGGCATTTTAAAAGCCATTGAATATATTCGTGTTCTAAAGCTTAAAAATACCATAATTTTTACTGATTCTCAAAGTGCTCTTCTAGCCATCAATAAATCCCCTTTTGAACATAAATCACAGTTTCCTATAATTTATTTAATAAGAGAATTTGCATTCAGAACCATCTCTGAGGGTAATACTTTGCAATTTGTGTGGATTCCCGCCCATGCTGGAATCCATGGGAATGAAATGGCGGATTCACTTGCCGGTGATGCGGTGCAATCTGGGGACTTAGTTCCATATATAAACTTTTGCTATGACCTCGCGACGTTACCAAAAACATATCTTCGGGACACCTGGAAGGTAGCTTGGGATATCGGAAGCAAATCGAAGGGTCGCTATTTTTCTCTTATTCAACCCGACGTTCCGGAAAAACCGTGGTTTGGCAGGGCAAAGTTTGGTAAGATGGAGACCTCCGTTATAATACGGATGAGACTGGGTCATGTCTGCTCTCCAGCCCATCTTGCCAAACTTCATATCATCGATGACCCTATTTGCTTGTGTGGCACAGACGTAGGCGATTTAAACCACATTTTTTTCTCCTGTCCCTTATATGATCGTTCATCCTTTCTTAGTAACCTCTTGTCCCTCAGTACTCCTTTTCCTACCTCAATACTTTCTTTACTTTGTACAAATAGCTTTTCTGTATATAAATGTATAGTCTCATTCATTACTTTAAATAATATTAAGTTATAATGTTTCGTCATTGTATTTAGCTCATTATTCTATCCCTTATAAATACTGATCCTATAGATTTATCCATAAACCCCGTTATAATTTGAATAATAATATTTTCGTTTCCTTACCTTTGCTTCCTTTGTAATAACTAATACAACATGACATTGGCTGAATGCACACACCGTGCGAAGCCAAACAGAAAAAAAAAAAAAAAAAAAAAAAAAAGTCAAAACAAAACGAATACGATTCAGATTTTGTTTTTTTCTGATCTTGGATTAAATTTCTTGTTAGAAATATAAATTACAGCATAATAATAAAAACAAAAATAATAAGAATGGAAGATGATGGCCAGGAAGAACCTACAGCTTCAGCTTTCTTGTGAGTAAATCTAAAAATGGGGGTAAATTTTGTGCGTATGGTTCTAACTGATAAGTTACTGTTACTGCTGTTAAATTAATACTGTTGTAAGTAGGCAATATAATGAGTAGTAAAGCTCAGCCAATTGGAATTCTGCAAGTAATAAATGTCACAGTAACTTAAAATAGGTAATACATAAGATTCAAGTTAGATAACTGCTAATCTTTCCTCACTTATTTACAGTCGGCACAGGAGTCCTACATTTAACACAGAAGAAGTAAAGTCGTTGTTGAATATTATTGAGAAATATAAAACGACAGTCTTCAACAAATCCACTACTGCTGCTGCCTGTCATGCTAAAGAGGTGGCGTGGGTGAAAATAGCCAAAATATTCAATAGGCAGGGTTTCAGGCATAAGAGAAGTGCAGACTGTTTAAAAATAAAGTGGGACAATATGAAGAAGAGGGCAAGGATGATGTCTAAAAACTTGATGGATCCTAGTTACAGTGAGTGTGATGAGATGACCAGTCAGATGGTGGCCATGATGTGTGAGGTGGAGAACAGCACCGGCGCTGTGGAGGAACCAGTGGAGTCTGATGGAGACCTCAATGGTAATTAGTGTCAAATAAAAACTATAATTAACTTGAGCACAACTGTAATAAAGTTATTATGAGCCACCCTCTTTCTAGCCTTTAATACATGACGACTAGAAAGGAGTTGACTACTGAAATGACATCTAATAGAGAAGTATGAAAAAAGAAGGCATGTTGCCCCAAATTATAAATTGAGATAAGGGCAAGAAAATTATGATGAAATTAAATTACATGCTACTGTAAACCAAATTGAATATAATAATATTCAAGTAGTAGTAGCCTGTAAGTTGAGGCTACAACAAAATGGTTACATAGCTTTTGTAACGATCAGTAGGAAATAAATGTGGTCATAGTTAACTTAGAAATTCCTTTATCATTTCAGAAACAGAAAATCACAAAGAATCTACAGAAGGACACTGGGATGCCAATGAAGACAAGGATTCAAATGACTCTTCGATAGGTTTGTAAATTTATAGCAACCCATACTGACCCCATGTGGTGACATAGTCCCTCTTGCAGAGAGGAGGCCTGTGTCCCAACAGCAGGAACATGTAGGCTGATTATGCTTATGCAATACTTATAGACGTGTAATAAATTAACAAGGTATTAAGTAGCTCAACTGTGGTTAACGAAACACAATTGAATTTCTATTGTTATAAATCAAATTTTGATTTTTCAACAGTTGAGCTGAATTGTGGTGAACAATGATGTTTATTTGGTCTATAATACTTCATTATGTAACTTGTAAAATTATTTTGTAGCTTATTTATTCTATGTAGATATTATATTTGAAGCCCTGAAATTCAATTCTGAAAATAATTCCTCCATTTGCAGATGGTGGTAAGGAAAACAACAGGTAAAAATAATTAAATTTTTTTCTCTTACCTCAACATGTAAATTAATCATTATAATAATAAAATTAAAATGTTTATTTATAAATGAATTATGGTCTTACTTTGGTATGATTGGTCAATTTTCATAAAGAATTTATTTGTTTCGTTTAAGGTATATAAACCGATCAATAAATTTTTCGCTGAATGAGTGCAATTTGCTGCTGCAATGCGTACGGCAAGAAAAGAACATTATATTTTCAAAAACAAATACATCTAGCTTTAATAAAATGAAAAATCGAGCTTGGGAAAGGGTAAGGCAAAGGCATTTTCGTACTATAATATAACTTTATTATTCCTTGTCAATCTACTACACTTCTTTCACATTTATTTTTCCTCTGATTTTGCATCACTGTCCAAATCACAATGATCTTTATTGTCATTATAATAAGGTTGCTGTTGGGTTGTTGCCACTGACTAGTCAAAATCATTGTGATTGTTAGCCTTGTGTTCACCAACATTTAAATCAACTGATTCAATATTTAACTGTTCTTTATTTAAAATTTCCTTAGGAAATTTTACATAAACCAACTGTTTAAATACCTGACTAGTGGTTTGGATGTAGGTGAACTCAAGCCTTAATCTCGTTGTAATAAGGTTGCTTTTAGGTTGCTGCTGTCAGAGGTAAGATAAGTGTGAACGGACTGTACCTACTGTAATGAAGTAGAAGTAAATAATAGGGGTTAAAAAAAAAAAAATGCTTTTCTTTTTTTTTCAGATATCAAGTTCATACAATAAACTGAGTCCACAAAAACGTTCTACCAAAGTATTGCGCACGAAGTTTACAAATATGAGGAGACTGGTAAAAAGTAGTAACATTAAAAAATATTTTAAACAATTTAACAAGAAACACGAAAAGCTAGAAGATTCTGGTAGTGTAAGCATTATAAATTATCTTTTTAATATTAACTCACTTGCTCACTTCAACCATCTTCCTAGGTAGGAAGATGTGAGACCAAACCCACACACTTTGAATCTAAATACCTTACCTTGATGGTTAGGTAGGTACTGTAGAGGTTATCTATGTAGCCTCACCTTTTATAAGTGTTTGCCTTCATTTGTTTTGTTACAAAAATAAAGCACCAGCACCCAGATCTACGACCGTCGCCGGCTGCATAGGCATTTGCTTGTTGGCAGCCGAATTGGCATCCAGTGTCAACAATTGTATGAGTTGCCAGTGCCCACAAATAAATCGGCGACCAACGGAGGCACTCGCTTATTTAGAGAGATGCTTATAATATCGATACCCATTACGTTCGCGGAGTTTCGCTAGCTATTTTTTTTTTAATGGTAAAGTTGAAAGCATACCAATCACAGATATAGATAGACCTAGATAACGCAAGTATGACGATCTGTATAAAAAGCAAGCGTGCCATTTTTGACTACCTACTATGACGTCACAAGCGCTCTTTCTCACTCACGCTCACCTAGCCAGCAATACACAGGACAGAGCGCGAAAGTGGCGGCTTACGATTTTTGAACGTAAGTTGTTGCAATTGTTGGCACGCGAAGTAATTAATCTTGCATTATCTAGGTGTATCTATATCTGTGATACCAATCCATTTATTTATCCTTTCCCAGAAAATTAAATCTGAGCCATTATTTGAGTGCCAGAGCAGTATGGACGCAGACAATGACAGTGATGACGATTACATAGAACCTGACAATAAATCTAATAGTGATGTTAACACCACCATGGACCCTTTGAGCACTGTTCTAAACAGTGATTTAGGTATAGGTAAGAAGATTCAAGTTTTATATTATTAGCATTCTTTTGGTAGAATGAAGATGATGCCCTTATACACTCACGCCATTTTCTCTTGGAACAAGTCTGTGGTTGCCGAAACGCACGGCAGAGATTGCCACGATCCCTGTATTTTTTTTTTTATATTTTATTCTGCTGCAATGATCAGGCAGTGATCAAATACTAAATAATTTTCGGAATATACACATTCTTTTCTGTAAATAAAATATCAGGTTTCTGCTATTTCCATACCTAATATATACTACTAATCTGTTTCAGGTTCAATTCAACTAGAAAATAAAGAAGTTATAAGATTAAAAATAGAATTATTGAAGTACAAATTGGAAACTGAAAAGGTTTTATTTTTATTTTATTATCTAATTATGATCTTTTTTTTTTAAGAGTTCCAAGTGTCTTATATTTTTTTATTACAGTTAAAAAGAAAAAGAATAGAAGATTTACTACAAGCCGATGCCGCAGAGCGTGAGACTAAATCTAGAGAAAGTTCGCTGAAGCTTCGGGCCGCCAGACTAGAAGCGATAGCTGCAGAGATGAAGCTTCCTCCCGCGCACCCCGCGCTCGCCTACACCGCGGAGGAGACGCGAGCGCAGCACTACATTCACCAGTACCACGCCACTTGAAAATGTTGCAATTGCAAGTGACAATTGTTATTTTGGCATTTGCGATAATTTATTTTTTTACAACAATTAATACATGTCCTTGTGACATCTTGGAGTGTGTTGTGTGACTTTCGGCAATTTCGGTACCACTGTGCAGCGCCGCACCGCAACGATTTCGCTGTATGTGATGTGCGTACACACGTACGGTGCGGCGCCGCTCCGTTTATACGACCCCGCATTGGGTGAAGAGTGTTGTAGTATATTGAGTACAATCTGAGATCGGAAATGGCGCGTGTTGTTGCTCCTATTACTACACCACAACTGATCGGCGAGGGAGCGGTACCACTCCGTCACATCTCGTCTCCCCTAGTTGAAGTCCGGTGTACGTGCGCGTGCGGTGCGACGCCGGAATGCACCGTGTGGCATACCATGGATATTTGTATAGAGGACGCCGCAGTGGCACCTCTCAGGTGCCACGCCGTAACCGCACCGCATCGTGTGGACGGTTCTTACAGTTACAGTAAAGTTTAGAAAGTAAATTCTAATAAAATAAAACATTATGAAGTATTTTGACAGATACCACGCAGTCATGTATTAACGTTAAGCAAACTTGTAACTATAGGAGAAGGAATAAAAGTTAATATGGAATTAACGTGTCGTTTTATTTCATTATACCTATAATATAATACTTTTCCAGATTGTTTGGCCCATGGCACCATCGTTCCTCATATCATGGTTTTTAGGTTAGAAATACTTGAAAGGTTTCAACGGGATCCAGAATATCGAAGATCACATACGCGTATTTCCCTTTCCGTGTTCTATTCGAAACTGGTTGCCTCACCACGCTTTTTTTGCACGGTACATTTCCACCAATATCGTAGTCACTTTTGTATCAGTTCATTCGCAAGTGAATGTTGCCGTCAATATAATCAGACAAGCGTAAGGGCTCGTATATGACAACGACACCACGTAAATGGGCGCTAATTTGTACGAAAATTAATAGTTTATTCTATACACACAGACCATACTCTTGGCCGTCAAAGTCAACCGTGAGGGTGATACCGACCACATCGAGGCCACAACGCCACAAACAGCGAGAACGCGTACTAGCGGCCGGCCACATCGCAAACAACGATCTATCCGTCTGCAAACACTAGCTAGCCAGAAGGTAACCACATCACAACTACTTGCGACAAGGCGACTGCTTATAGCGTGCCCACATTTTGTAGCTGCGATGTGGTGTGGTTGTAGGTACGTGTGAACGGGCCTTAATATCGTAAGTTGCGTCCTAAAATGCAATGGAAAGAGTCCCTTTTTTGAAAACCTAGACAAAAATAATGAAGTTTTCGTCCCCCTTGTATTACACACCCCTTTGACCTTGACCGTGATCTTTGCCCAACAACTGTTGTAAATTCATTCAATAACTGTTTGACGTCTTTTAATGCGGACAAGTGTAATCGTGCGATACCTACAAATGTTACATTTTTTACAAACCTGTAAATTTCAACGTTAGGATTTATTTGATGGTTCCTAACCAATAATACTCCTATGAATTAGTATTGTTAGTGTTTGAATTTATTGTTGTATTGTCATCTCCACTTTGTATTATAACATCCGTGGCTAAATAGCTAGATCGGGCCCTGCTAATAAGGCGGGGTAATGTTTGCTCAGTGACGGACTAAAGCCTGTCGAGGGCACGGGGCGGCAAAACAAAATTAGGTCGCCCTAAGGTCTTCTGAGTTTAGGTATAAGGGCATTTCCAGAAACAGTTTGTAGGAATTAAATAATGACTCGTCTATTTTTGCCATGTTTGTAGGTACTGCCGTGCTAAACGCAAAAGCGGTATCTCAGGAAAAGCTAGTTTCGAGAAAATTGAAGTTTTGCTCTTAATTTCTTAGTGATTTGAGGTAAAATTGAGATAGGGAAAACTTTTTAAGATTTTTTTTTATTAAGATTCCGGTATTTGGCTTAGCTCATTGGATGCGTATTTTTTTAAGCTATCGGATACCATCAAAATGAACTTTACGATTTTTTTTGAGATACCGCTTTTACGCTTAGCACGGTAAATATGTAAGCACAATGTATCTATCAGATATTTAATTTATATATCATGGTTTTATTTTTAATTCTTTTACCTAGTGTGGTATAGTAATTTTATTCTAGGTGCATCGTCTTCACATATTATTATATAATAATTAATGTATACAAAATATTGTAAAACATTTTAAAAGAGTAACGGTGGAGTTTCTTGCCCATTCTTCTCCATACGAAAACACCTTTTGGAGGGGGCGACTAGAATCAATTCTATTTTACTGTAATTTTTGACGTCCAAAAGTGCCTTCTAAGTGCCTATTTGAAATAAATGCTTTGACTTTGACATGCAGAAAAGTTAGAGAATTAGAATAAACATTTTAGTATCCCGTGACCCCGCCTCGGAAGGGTTCATTTTGCTTTTGAACATTTGTATATAGAAGTTCCTTTGTCGACTTATGTAGAAATGAAGATAATGTAGGATGCCAGAGCGTGCGAAGCGAGCTGGAAAATTTTAGCACATTAGCTTGTGTAGATCAGGTTTTCTTTTGACCATTTATACAGAAACAGTTACTCGTCGACTTAGATCTGCAGAAAAATCTGACAATTAAGAGAATGTTGACAAGAGCGAGCGAAGCGAACTCGAACATTTTAGCATTTAAATTTAGCATTTATGTCGTATATAGCGTATGGCCGCCAACTGCTTCTTACTGACATATTTTGGCCTTGTTTAAGATTTTATTCAAAAGTCAAAACCAAACCAAGACCCAACCAAGTCTCAAGACTAAACCTGTGCTGCAGTTTGGGGTGGACTTGGCTCGCCCCTCCCCCCTGGTTCTACTGGAGCTCTAACTAGTAGGTAGGACAAAAAGTTACCTGTGAAAGACTATAACAGGGTTACCTACGCTTTTCTGAAAAGGTAAGGCTCAAGGTCAATTATAACAAAGTTATAGATACGAAAATGTTGTATATTTTACTTGATTGCGTTTTACAAGATGATTAAATTAATATTAAAATTATTAATATGCTTTTGTACAATTTCATCTATACCTAACTAAACTACAACATCTAAAATATATTACACATCGCTAATATACAACATGCTTTTTACATTGATATCGTATCCTACGTCTATCTACTAGTGTCATATGTATAAAGTACAAAACGTAGGTACGTACATACAGTAACGCTATTGCGGTAAGTAGTTAAGTAATGACAAGCCACGAGTAGTATATAAAGGTGAGCTTTAACGTAATTTTGTATAATTGAGCTGTTGAGTCAGTCGCGGCGCCTAATGAAAACATTCCATTAAGGTGCATCCAGACAGAGCGAGTCATGCGCTACAAATTATTTTTTTGTATGTTAGATGCCTCAGCCTGAGGCAGGCGTTATTATGCGTGGTTTGATATAACATTCGAAGCACACGTCTCGTAATGTCTGGACGCAGCTTTAGAGCTGACTTCTACACGAATGTTACAACATACTTGATACAACACTCGTTCTCAACTTGAGCCATTTACAAGGAACATTCAAACAATTAATTAGTCGTTAATAGTAAAAGAATATTGTCACTGCTAAATTCATTTATGCGACGTATTAGATGTCCTTATTACGGCTAACATTAAACTCCCACGATATAGGCAAAATGCAGCCATAGTTCTACACTTATGGTCCAATTTATTTACCTCAATAGTGCTATTAGGCATGATCATAAAATGTAGCACATTCATTAGTATTTTAATTTTTCTCAATCGAGATTAACTGTCTAAACATATACATGGTTTTAGGCGCACAAATGTATAAATTTTTTGTGCTTAGAATGCTTGGTGAAATAGCAAGAAAGCGATGGTACATCGCAACAGCGTTTCTTTAACACAGGCATATACGTATGAACACATACGATTATTTTTCACGTGCATTTGTCTGCATCCTTTCATTTTCACGAGTTTTTTAAAGTAACAAACACCACATAAAAAGTCATTAAAATTAAAACGTCTGAATACATCTCGACAGAATCAATGCCACACATATATTCACTTACTCGTTCTACGAATACGGTACTGATGCAAAATTGTATAAAACTGGACGGACAACTCAACTCACTACGGCAAAATGAGCATCCAGCAACTTTAAACTCGCCCTGATAGGTCGCGGCGAAACGCTTCACAAACAAAAAGTTCTAGTAGCAGCCTTCGATTTATCATAAACGTATAAATACTAACATTTAAATAGAAACTGCGTTTTACTCTTCATCGTACCTGCAGTCTATGTCGATAGGCATCGTTTGGCCTATCTCGACTTCTTTGGTAATGCTACACTCATGGGGGGTGCCACAGGGGCGTCCACTCGGCCCGAACTCGCTTCACGGCAAAGCGGACGCCGGGCCTAGCGCATCTAAACAACCGCTCGGAGGCGAGGTGAGAACAGAACCACGACCAGCGCACAGAGGTGTTCTCATCACCTCGCCGGGAGCGCTAGGACTGCGAAGCGGAACAGCTTCCAGCCCGAGGTTGTCCTCCGCCGCTTGCGGAACGGGAAAAGCGCGGCATTGAGCCACACGGTCGGCATTGAGCCACACGAACGGTCTTCGTGTCCGTTCGTACAGTTTATATCTGTAGCGTGGCGCGCGACGAGGCTGGGGCGGCGAGGGGCGTGAGCGGCGTGAGGGGCGTGAGCGGCGCGGAGCCTGACTCGTGCGGCACGGGCGTGGCGGGCGAGTGCGGCGCGTCGGGCGGCGCGGGCGGGTCGGCGGCGCGCACCAGCACGCGCCGCAGCTCGGCCGCGCGCGCCGCCAGCGAGCGCGCCGCGTCCGCCATGCCGCCCACTGCGCCGGCGCACGGGAACTGCTGCGCCGCCGCCTTCGTCTTGGCCACGGTTGCCGCCAGCGCGTCCGATAGAGCGTCCGAACATCTCAGCGCTTGGGTCTTTAGTCCAGCGTGGCGGGCACTCCTGTGGGCAAAAGGAGAATTTCAGAATCGTGACGAAGCTAACTGGATTAATATGAGCACCAAAAATAAAATCTAAACTAGAAAATCAAACTTCAAGTCTTCTATTAATAATTACCTGTGTACTGTGTCGCCGACGTGCACGATGCGATGCGCGCTGAGCACGACGAACTTGCCGTGAGCGAGGAACACGTCGGGCGGTTGGCCCATCTCAATGGTGCGCAGGAAGGCCTCCACGGCCGTGGCTAAATGCGCACCATATGTGGCGGCTTGGGCGGCGTAGAACGCGGCAAGCTGCCTGTCGTCAGCTGGCAGGCGGGTCGCCGCTGCTACTGCGCTCACCTGGATAAACGACAGCTTTATTAGCAACGTAATCATAATATCGAAGAGTTTTTGGAAAAGAGAGGCATCGGAGTGTTTTTAATGTAACCCGTTTGTAGAAACCATCAAAACTGTGCCATTACGATTTAAAAGAATTACGTCAAAGAATTTTCAAGAAACTGTTCCAGGGTTCATGTCAGGCGAAATCTCGAATCTTCTAACATTTTGATGTCTTATTTGAAGTTGGTCATAATATATAACCAGATGTTGAAGTCTCACCTCGCCCGCATGATCGGCGTCTCTAACGAGAGCGTCGAAGGAAGCCCTGAGTTTGTCCGGCAGCGCAGCCCTAATCTCTGCGTTTCGCCGTCCCACCGCCGTGCGGGACTCCAGTCTTACGTAGTCGTACTCCTCTGTCCACTCGTGTTCTGGCACTGGTACTGCAGGTGACCGTCTGGAATTTGTGATTTTCATTAGTTTTAGAAGGAAGAAGAGGATAAAAATAGTTTTTGGACACCTATGTTTCTTCATTCGGTTTCTAAATGAAAATTGTATCTACCTAAACAACAGCGATGCATTTCCGTTGATGAAGGAGGCAGCTCTCCTTACATCCTCAGTAAGGGAGCGCGCACACGACACGAGCTGGTCAAGTGCGTCTTCAGTCCCGTCTGTGGGCTCCCGGTCCCGCTCCAGTCGTTCGGGCGCCCAGTCTCCTGCATCCAGCGCACTCGTCGCCTCATGCGTTATGCGCTCAGCGTCCTTCAAAGCCTTCACTAGAGGACGTAGCTTTACTGCGATACCTGGAAAAAATACGTGAAGCGTGAACAATTTTATTCAACAAAAAAAAAACAACCAAATTAGGATGATTCATAAGTCTTAGACAAAAATACGTTGTCATGCAATTTGAGGTTCTAAAATATCCTATTTATCACTTTGGATAGGATACCTACCTACATATTAGTCACGCCTCAGTAGGTATATTTAGACAAATCATTTTCTTTCTTCAGAACATTATGGGTTACCTCACAATGACCTTTGGTTTCAAGACCGAGCCTACAAAGTGAATCCACGGTCACCTGGTGAAAATCGCGAAAGTCTGATGCGGGGTCACTGTGGCGGTGCTAGCGGAGGGGGAGTCCTAATGTCCAGTGCACGCTTTTCGGCTGAATGATGAAACAAAATATTCAAATGGTTCTCTCACCTTTATCTTGTGCATCATGTGCATTGGCGAGCGTGGCGTCGGCGAAGACTGCGAGGTCGTGCAGTGCGGCCCGCAGGCGCGCGCCCGCCACGCGCACGTCCAACACGCGAGCACGCAGCGCGCCGCGCCGCCGCCAGCCCGGCGACACGTACGACAGCAGACGGGACACCGCCGCTGAAGCCTCCTCCTGGACCACACAAAGGTAAGAAGCGTTAAAACTATTGTCTTCAGAACTACGTGTTTTAGGGGAAGATGTATTGAATTGGAGATCATCAATTTATCATGCATAAAAGTGTACGTGGTTGGCAGGGTGTTCTTTGAAAAACTGTGACCAGTTCTACTTTGAGATTCTTTAGCTAAAAGTTTCTGCACCTAATCTGTGAAGGTGTCTACTAAGAATTTGCATCAAACTGTCTACCAACCTGTAATCTATCGAGCGCTTCAAGAGCAGCATCACAGGGCAAGGGCAGCGCGCGCGACCTTGGCACATCGTACGTGCTGGAGGCGGAAGCAGCCGAATGAACCGAACTGCCGGAGTTTGCCGAAGCGCTGGAAGTCGCCGAGGCTAGAGAACCAGTCCCACTGCACGCTGAGTCAGCGCTGGCCGGCCGGGGAGCGCGCGGAGCGTCATACCAGTCAACCAGCGGCCGAGGACAGTCGTACATGCCAATGCGTTGCACAGGCATCGGTGCGCGAGGGACGTCGTAATGTGAGCACTCTTCGATCTGATGGGAAAGAACACGTGAAAATAAGCATAAGAAATTAGTACAAAAAGGTGATGCCATGATGTGGGTTGTACGGCAGTAGTAATTAAGTGTGTTGATTATCCAAGGCAGTTTCTACTTCTAAGGTGAAGCAAATCCCGAGAGCTTACTTTTGTAAAAGCAGGTGACTGCTGTGTAGGCATGGGTTGGTGAGCGACGGGTGCCGGCGCCCGCGTCCTCCGCCGCTGCATCGCGCCACTGGCGTCGAACACGCCAGCTACTATCCTCAATCTGTTGCCGGGACATATTCCCTGGAAACAAAAAAAACACGAATAAAGCTTACTGCAGTACTTAACACTGACTTAGAACCAGCCAGCTTGGACACAAGCAAACAAGATGTTTCTAGATTCAAACAATGACACCATAATGATAATCGGTTATCCCTTCTGTGTCTACGTGATGTTTACAGCCACCATGAGATGTAGTAACTACATAAACATCACGTACACATCCAGACTTAGGAAGTTCGCATTTTCCCTGAAAATGACGCTATTTTACCGTGAATAAGAACCTTCGAAAACAATATTGTTATTATCAACTTTGACCGTGACGCTGTCGTAGGCAAATGTGGATGTGAGATGCGTCACCATTGCGATAATATATACCTACGTTTAGGAAATAATAAGCATAATACTCGTATTATTATATCGTACAAGCTTATGAATGGGGAGTCATCGGTCATTATCATCATAATTAGCGTTACTTCAACATCTCGGCAAAAAAGAATTCTACATTGTTTGCTTGAACTTGTCACACTTATTGTAAGTGACTCTCCATCCTATATTTGGATGGACCACCATCATTTGTAATACCCGTTAAAAGCATATAAAAGCGTGACTTGGTCAATGTCACTTCCTCGGTTATGTCAGAACGTCTAAACGTTCGACATCGTCATAGAGCTATTGGCAGAAAGTTCGGAACTGTTTTATTCGACCATTGGTAGGTATCACCGCTTTAAACTTCGTTACTGGCAACCAGCACCCTAATTGCGTAACACACTATCAATCGGAATCGGTTTCATTTTGACAGTTCATCAACATTCATTGCGCTATTTACGTGTTGAGCAGATACATTTTTCGAACTTACGAAGCAATGGATTAGCAATTTGCTTCAAAATGATTCAGATTCCGATTAATAGTGTGTTACGCAATTAGGGTGCAGCACAAGCTGAGCAGAAGCGCTTCTAAGCCCAACTTGGCTCGATGGCCTGATGTCGTCGAGAATTTGTTTTTGGAAGATCTCTCTTTGTCTTTCATCAGCGCTGTAAACTACGCGATTATAAACTGGTAATTGGTTAGTTAAGTTACCTGTCTTCCTCTTAGCGAGCACAGCCACCAGCCCTCACTGCCGCCGGTGTTCTGCTCCAGTACGGTGAGCAGGTCGCCGCGACGGAACGCCAGCTCGTCCGGCGACTCCGCTATGTTGTCGTACAACGCACGCGCCATACACTGCAACAAGGAACAGCCATTATAACAACAAGTATGAAGAAAACCATGGCATGGTAACATACTTTTGCCGACGTTTTGATGGTTCTAATAAGGGACCAATGAGAAACAGTTTAATTCTGTAGACCACAAATATTGGAGATGGTGACGAGTCATACAATAAATAAAGCCCGGAATACGCATGGCTGTAACTTGCACAGAAGTATGCAGGTAACTTGCATGCCATTATGGTATTCACCAATTAGAAGTTGTTATGGCACACGACATGCGCTTGATACTTGCATACTTTTACAGGCATGTGTATTCCGGGCTTAAGTGACATAATCACAACTGTTAAATTAATTAAAATTTAATTATTATGATGACTCGCAAAAGTCTAAAAAGCATACAAATTACGGTAGAAAACGCTGGAAAGAAAACCAAGAGAGATCCACCACTCACCGTTATAACGTCATCTTGACTAGCTAACTGGCTTTCTAACGACTTTGGCTATGTAAAATTATAAGGTTCAAGAGTTAATAATAAGCCTTATTATATGCTCAACTTTTATTCCGCATTTTCTGGGAGATTTTACAAATTAATTATAACTTTCAAGATCAATTTTATAAATTACCTACCCGAAGAGTAAACATTTTCCCTAATTTTGTTGTCTAATTAAAATTAAACGGATTTACTGAACTCGCCAAACTTTTGGGATTATTTTAGGTATTTATACATTTTTTTTTATCTTCAGCGGTAGTTATAAAAGTTCTTAGATACGTAAACTGCCCAAAAGAATGAAACATTTTGATATGTAAGTTACCATGTTTTAAAATAACAATGAAAGGAAAATGGAAAGTTGTTATCATTAATCAGGTTCTCCATGATACCTAACAATAACAACTTTTCTTTTTCTTGCACACTAGATGCCTACTCCGTTGTATTTGCTTGGATCCTTTTGACGCCACTAAAACCGTGCAGTTAAAAAAGCTATTTTCGGCAGTACCTAGAGAAGGTAAGTACCTAACTCCATATTTTGTTACTTAGCCAAGTTGATTGATAGACCATACAAAAAAAAGTTCATGACTAATTTATACCTACTTCTTGCTGCATTACATTCACTGAATCATCTCGAGCAAATGGACTTTAGCTTTTTAACAATAAATTAGGTTTACCTCAAGTACACCTACACCTACGCGTAACAGAAGTTTCTACAAACGGAACCGTTACTGCCATATTGCAAAGTACCTATAGTCAATCAATTATACATTAGACATTTAGCCAAAACAGAAACAGCAGCACCCAGTCCCCATCATTTTCATATTAAGCTTCGACACCCGCCCACGTTGCATTTGGGCGCATATGTTGCGTCTGCGCAGCTGCAGCGGAACGGGCGCGTCCTAAATCAGCCGATAATGACGGATCGCATTGTGCAACGAGAGATTGTGGGCGACGCGTGTTGGGGCAGGCCATGTCCGTTTCCGATCAACGCAATCATTTATGCAACCGATAAGAGGGGCTGACAATGAGTCGGCGAACTTTTTGTCATGTTAATTAAATAGGATAATTTATTTACGTTCCTATTTGAACCTAAGAATTGTTTAGATATTTCAGAAGAAAACGGACCAGGTTCGAAATTCCATTTGCAATTTTTTTTTAAACTTCATATTACCTATTTGTTTTTTTAATAATAAAAAGTAGTTAATTAAAAAATCATAATTATTTACCGTATTAGTCCAAATGGCTGTTATCTTTCTAACTTCAATATATCTTCTGCATTTACACATCTTGAATATTTTATTCTAAACACTTCACTTAACAAACAATTAAATTCAGTCGAGTAAGTAATTACCAACTACAAAAGCTCGAGTTTATTCCGAGAATGTAGGTACTCGTAATTGAACCAATTGCACATGTACTCGCTCCGATGAGTCCAGACGTAATGATCGAAATCGTAGCCTTTGAAAACAAATTAATTATAAATATATTTGTATTGAATTTATTAGAACCGGTCTACATGCGTCTGAGTCAAGCGACTACGTCATATCTACTTGCGCACAAATCGATGTATTGAATCTCAAAACTGTTCCAAATGACATCTGCAATTTTAGTTTTGAACTTCCATAATGTATCCCTAATTCTCCATCATGCGTCATAATAATAAAATTACGGAACGGAAATAATTATGATTTCGCACTCAAAAACCAGAAGAAGGGTCTTACCTATGTTTTTTTCGTTTGAATTACCTACCTTCCTCAGATAGGTATCTCTATCTGGGAAGGTGGGTGGGTAGTCGTTCGATTAGTGTAAATTGTGAATGGGTATATTTTCATTCTGAGTTTAGGAAAAACATTTTCCATTACGGTTACAATTTTATCATACTTAGGTAATTGTTACAAAGTAGGTAACAAGTATCAATTGATTAAACTGGCTAAACATGCTTGTGATAAATTAATAGTACATAATATAAGTTCTGCGCCTGGGTATTATTTATTAACAGCTAGCTGATCCGACTGATGTTGTGCTGTCCAAACAATAGTTCATACGAAACTCCCATACAAAAAAAGACGCTCAGCTGTTCCCATTTTCACAATTTTTATTTCCCAAACAACCTAATTCAGAATATT
The DNA here is from genome assembly GCA_949316385.1 of Globia sparganii. NCBI lineage: Eukaryota > Metazoa > Arthropoda > Insecta > Lepidoptera > Noctuidae > Globia > Globia sparganii. The sequence goes on along the minus strand of OX438663.1, from coordinate 15,974,776 downwards.
AAGAAAATTTTAAAACAAAAATTAGCCAAATCGATCGAGCCGTCCGGATTGTTCCATAGGTAAGCACTCTTTTTTCACATTCTCGTAGGTATGATGAAATATAACAATCCTGAATTAATCAGGTACAGAGTATTCAAGAAAAGGATCGAAGAAAGAAACATTCTATACAACGTGTAACGAAATGGTTATATATATAGAGAAGGCCCGGCTTCTTTGGATGATATCAAACGATATAGGAAGGGTTTTTTAATCCTATCGCTACATGTTCGGAAGTTATGAGATTTTTTAATACATTGATACCAGAAACCGAACTTTTCAAATTGAAATAAACACATCACTAGCACTAAAACAGCTGATCGGTGTCACCGACCTATTTGTAAGTAAAGATAAACCTCCTACTCCTGGTATTTCTGAATAAACGGTTCCGCATGTTTATTTTTTATTCACAAAATATTATTAAGTACTGACTTTTCCTAAACTTTGATTATGTTTGTGAACTAGCTACCTACAATACAATTAATTGGTCTAGGTATCAAAAGTTAACGAAATATTTAGATACCTGCTTGAATTGTCACGTATCATTTACACACTTGTTGGTTTTTTACGTAGTTGTCCTTTTGTAGAAGATTACTTTGTAGATAATTATTATCTACCTCGTAGTAATCTTCCACCCGCCACCCACCTTTCCATCATACCTACAACACAATAAATACCTAATTCAAAAACAATATTCCTGTAAATTTCCTAACATTATTTCTAACCTTTTATTTTGGTGGCCATAAAGATGAACGATTTTTTGCTTTAAATCGATTTTTCATTCGATTCACAGATCGAATCTCGTGCTCTTCTTACATCGATCTTCTAAAAATTCATTCAAAAATCGTAATTAAAAAATTTTAAACAGCATTTAACACACCTCTATTTTGTGACATATTTACAGTTGCCAGTCAGGTAGGTACGTCAATAATATTTGATAACCTTTCCGGCGTAATTCAAATGGATGATTAATATGTTTCAATCTTCGGACAAGTTAAAAAGTGTCGGCATACTTATGTAATTGATCTTGTTTGAAATAGATAAACCTACCTATTCGCTGTTTATGATTGTCAGCACAATGCTTTGGGCAAATATGAACTTGAACTATTAAGAGCCTTTATTTACACATACGATCCAAGAGATTCGATTCACGTTACTATTGAATCGATTTGCTTGAAGATCGCATTAAAACGATTTTTTCGAAAAATCGACAGCTTGTACAACCATTGAATTGATCATAAAAATCGAATCCTTACGTGCATCCTACCGGGAATTAATTGCTTAAATAAACATTATTATTTGCCATTAGTACTTAGAATAGAAAAAGGATTTAGAAACCATTTTTTTGTCCAACTGAACCCAAAACATCATTTCAATTCACCTCTTCGCAACTTATTCTTCTCCTAGTACAAATAAAATCACAGTGGGTTCCGTTCATAATTTTTAAAATAAGGTTATTTTTTTACTAAATAAGACGTAAACTATTAGCAACAAGTTAATCGTTTTTTTTTATTACAAAATAATACCACGCACGCATAATTTTTGTGTGTAGGACTAACCGAAAGAATTATCGGAGTTCACGGTCTGTCGGTGCTGTTTGAGTGGTACATACTTAGGTTTTATTAGTTTGAGCACGTTTAGTCTTTGTTATTATAATTCAAATAAAGAATGTCGCAAAATTGCATGTAACTGTCGAAAGAAATTAATAAAAGTACTAGAAGCGCATGAGTAACAGGAATTGTCATTTCCGAATTGAATATCGTTTGCTCACAGAACCCTGATTACGTCGCTACACACACAATGTAACATCGATGTGTGTGTAAACCTAATGACTTTTAGGTACCAGGATAGCAGGGAATAGGAGTTTCATTTTGGGCATTATTGTTATTGCTTTGCTCGTCGCCGTCAGTCGACGTCTGTCCTGCGTCTAGTACATTCGTTTTTATCCCTATGATAATTATGCGCATCAGTAATTTGCGAGCTGCCCAAGAACTGTACCGTCACCGTTTTATTGAGGGTAGACCAGATGCTGAGCGTCGATAGATGCCTTCGTCAGCATGTTTTAGTTTGATCTCGGATGGTACATCGGCTTGGTGCCTCTAACCATAGGTAATCAGGTACCTATGGCGAGCGCTGCGCAACGACGGTCAGCACCCATGTGCGTGTGTAGTGTACGCAGTGCAGTGTGATACAAATTAAAGTGCGGATTGAGGCCGCTTTCAGGACAATAACACCAGACATGCTACGTAATGTGTGTCCATGAACAAGTGAGCGGCCTTGTGCATACAATACCAAGGTCACCACATCGAACCCCATCTTTAAAAATGTAAGTCAATTTACTAAATTAAGCAAAGCTTTAAGATTTTACTGTTTACTCGGTGTAAAGTAATAATAAGGGATGAAACTAGTTAACCTAGGTACCTACCTAAACTTTGTTTCGATTGTTTACGTAAGTTTTGTTATTCCAGTTTTTACGTGCAATTTCTAGCTTAATAACGAGTAAACTGTAAATCAATAATTAGAATTACACATTAATTTTTACATCACGGTAAAGTACGTATGGCTTATTGCGCGCGCGCGCGGCGGCGGCGGAATATTCCGTCAGTTGGCGCCGACAAAGAACACCGCCTCGCGCCTGCGCAGTAGGCTACGGTACTAGGCGCGCAGAGTTACGGAAGAGATTTATCGTGATATTAGCAAGTAACTTAAAAAGTTACTGACCTACGTAGTGCGGTGACACGTTTGTTATGATTTGAATTTAAGAAACCAATGAAACCGAAAATTTGGTATCAATTCTTAGAGTATTTTATTTTGAGTTGAAACTATGTATAGTGACTCTATACCAGCTGTTATATTTACTCCTTCAGGATCACTACACCGTTTAAATTACACCCTGTATATATGTTATGTAATGCAGATTAATTAAATTAAGATTAAATTCTGTCATAATTGAATAAAGTTTGAAGATAATAGCATTAAGCCATTAACTAATAACCTTAATGAATCACTAAATATGTTAAACCTTCACTTAGTTTAGGTAATGGAGGAACTGCCGTATTAACATTGTTTAGGCACCGAACTATGAAGGAAAATCTACCTACACTTTGTACTTAGGTACAACTACTTAAAGGAACATAGGCCATTAAATTCTCTTGTCTTAAATATTCTGCTGCTTCCTTAACATTTTGAGAGATTTGACAAAAAAACAGTCATTTGTTTTAAGTATCGAATTCTCCACGTCCCGTTTCTCCATATTGGAAAATGACCACAAGGAAATTACAATATCGCACACTTTCTTAACATGCTACGCGTTTAAAGTTCAAAGTATTGATGATTAATGACTGTACGTTGATCTAATATTTATTTCCAACAGAAATAAATTATTTAAAAGTTAAAACCGGTGGTTAATTCAGTTTCGCTTATTCAATATCGGTAAACAATTTAAATTCTTAATTATTGCATCGTCGTCATCTACTGATCAGTCCGTCTAACAATAGTAAATGGGCTTATTGTCGATTCGCACGAATTTACTCGTCCGAAAAGTACGAATCGTCACTTTTAAACAATATTATTTTTTCTATAAAAAAAAAGGAAAAAAAGAAAAAGGTAGCGCACAGAAGTGAAAAGAGTTGCCTGCTTAAATATTATAAAACGTACACAAGTTTTTCCTAACTTCATTTATTCCCAATTCGTGCGAGACGTATTAAAGAAAAAAATATATTATTTATTAGTGAACACTTTTCGGGCGAGTAAATTCGTGTGAATGGACTATTAAAGCCGGTAAAATGGTTTAATATCTCTTGTTATTTGCATTTAGGTAGGTCACATTACTACTTTATAGGTAAGTAGGTAGCTACTTACTATTAGTAGTAGCAAGTATGTAAGTGTTATCATTTTTATTATTTCCTTTAGAAACTCGGTCAAGTTATTTATTCTGTACTAAAAGCTAGCGAAAGTTTTCAACTTCTTAAGAGCTCTATCAAGCCAATGTCTACTGGGTAGCGTTTAAATGGCTAGAAATTAATAAAGCGGGTACTTTCTCTACGCCTTTTCATTAATTAACCGCCTCCATTGATCGATAAGTTGACAAAGATGCTGAGGAACCGGATGTCCGTGAATCATGACGCGTTGATTCGCAGAATTTCTTGAACAATTGTGCGCGGGCGCCATTCGTAGGTAGGTACTGTAGGTATCGGTACCGCACGTAACCCGTGAGTGCCGAGTGTGCCAGCGAGGTCGATGAGGTCATTGGCTTGACCTTTTAATACATGGATCCTATGCCAATCAGCGACTTCTCGTGAATATTGTTTTTCCTTAACTTTTTACCGTCTAGACAGGTAACGGGATAGTAATGGAACTAAAAGCTAATATTTCTTTCAACTATTTAGTCGAGTGTGGTGGTGACCCAAATTGAAGGCTTTATTTTAATGCCAATGATCTTGTTGTTCTTCTCTAAATAAACCAATAAAATCTAATCTAATATTACTTCAAAGTTTTGCCGAAAATCGGTCTCCTGCTAAGTGCCTCATTATAATTTAAAATCAGCTCAGTAATCAGTTGCTCTTGATTAGCGACTTCATTTGTAATAAAAAAGTTATGATAATTTCTAATCCGCTCAATAAATAGTATCTAAGGTATACCAATACAGGTACGTATTTAATTATTTCTTAATGTGGTTTCCATATTCCATATAATACCCAATACAAACGACCATAAATATTATTTAGTATTACAAAACGCCAAAAATAAACTGGCTCAGTGGCCACATTTAAGACGAAATCGATCGACAAATAAGTGTTATTAATATACATTAACAATTGGACAAACAGCCCTATAACAAAACCACTCTTCGACCGCAAAATAATAAGATACTCGCCAAATAAATATGTTGTTATTGTTTACGAGTATTCCATCAATGAATAAAATAAACTGGAATAAACCAAGTTCTGCTTAATGAAATGCAATTAGTCCTCAACTAATTTATTTGAATGAATCACGAATCTTCGTCACTTCGTCAGAACTATAAAAAAAAAATGACTTGGTATATTTTTTAAATATGTATATTGGTACGTACCTATCAATAGGTTATCCCACGTACGTAGCGAGATGAGGACTTAGTGGCCATGACAGTTCCCTTCCCGAATATTCGTCCTCGGTGTGCTATTAACGGTCACGTGCGACTAACATTACCAAATCAACCGAATGGATGGTCCTCGCGCTCTAGTAGACCTCACCATGTGATAGTGGGTCGAAAATCAATGAGGACCGGCAGCGGACTGAATGGCGGGGCGGCGACCTACGAAGGTCGCTCTCCCGTAGTACGCGAAGGGATAACACGCATGCGCGAGCCTTGCTAAAAAATGCAATTTTGTAACATTCGTTTTACTTTGTTTTATTTTATTTTAAACTTAAGTTAATACGCCTTATTTAATGCAAACGTTCTGTGAAATAAGGTTTGTGAAACAAATGAGACAAATGATTGGCTGTCCGCGCAAAAATATTTTCAGCAATGTGATCGTTCTAAAGGCAATTTCCACCTTCAGCAGTAAAAGATGGTTATCACAACAAAATATAGGTATCAAGAAGCAGGTAGTTAACTTAAAATGGTCTTGAAATACCGTGTAGTGTTAATTACGGGATATTATAGCGGTAGCCAGGCGCCTCGCGCGACTCGTGTCGAGGCGACCATTATTTTATTTTAATTAAGAAAATGATGGGTCGTGCCACCTGGTAGTAGTTTATACAGATAAACAGTCAGTCCTTCAGTATGAAGATGTGATTTATCAATCATATAATTTATATGTCCTATTTGGAATAATTTCTGATTATTACCTACAAGGGCTACAAGCTATTATTAAACTTGCCTTGTTATTCAATTAGTATATTGGTCAAATCTTGCAAGCTGAAAAAGCTAAAACCACTTCCTCTTATCCTATTACGGGATTGAAATTTTAACTGTTTTTATTAATTTATCATCTTTGTTATGTCATACCTGGGAGTTGTTTGTCATTTAATAAATTATCAATTGTACAAATTCTTATTGACTTTCCTAAACAAGGAAAGTTCTATAGGCCGACCGCTTAACTGAGACGTTGCCTGAGGTAGCAGCATGGTGCGGGAGGGGTGTGTTGACGTGATGTAAGAAATCAGTGATTCGTCAACTTATGACAACTAGCACCCCTCCCGCATCGCGCAGCTACCTCAGGCAACGTCTCACTTAAGCAGTCGGCCTATAAGCGTAGCTGTTTACAAATTGTTGGTACCGTAGATAATTCTCGTGAGTAATATTTATTTCGAGTTTTTGACTCGTTAGGTTAGTATATATACCTAATTTACTTATAGCTGCATGAAGCTTCATAATATTTTGAGACCTTTTTCAAAGCTGTTTCCTAATATTAATGCAAGTATCGTATAAATGCAAACGTAGTTTCAGGGATCATCTCATAATATACATCCACATAAGTTTTTGTTGTTATTTACTGAGAAATATTTATATTTATTATACATAGATACGTTATATTTTATAGGGTGTTGCGGCGGAGCCTAGGAGAGGCCAGAGGTGGACTGCGATAGGCTGATGAGTTGATGACTGAGAAATACATTGTAGGCTTTAGAAGCGAACCTACACTGCACTGTAGCTTACTCTAACGTAAACGAAACGTACGTAACTACGTACTAACAACGTATCAAAAATTAAAAATCTCAGGTATGATTTATTCCATAAACTTTCAACTGTAGCAAACGATAAAGTTGAACATCCAACAGGAAAAATTGCACGACGTCTCTTACAAATATGGGAACACGTTCCTGAGGAAAAGTTTCTCCTCATGGCTGCCAAGATTTTACGAGCGTATCAAAAATTGAGACGCTTTTTTTAGAGGTAAAATAAAAGCCTTACGTTTTTCTCTACATTTGAGTGATATTTTTTTTGCATATAGGAAAGGTGCTTAAGCACTTGAGTAGGTATCAAAGTATCTATTTACTAATAATAAAGCTGAAGAGTTTGTTTGTTTGAACGCGCTAATCCCTGGCTCTACCAGTCGGATTAAAAAAAAATGCATTTGATAGCCCAATTCTTGAGGAAGGATATAGGCTATTTAACATCACTCTAGGACCCTTAGGAGCCGAGCAAAAAGCGAAAACGAAATAACAGCGCGGGCGAGCGAAGCGATGTGACGGAATAGATCCGAGGAAAAGAAATTTCACGCAGACGAAATCGCGAGCAGAAGCTAGTATCTGCATAAGTAGGTTGGTAGGTTCGCAAGAAATAGAGTAGATCACAATCTGTCGCACACTCGCACTCGCACAGATAGATGCGAGAAGCGTTTATTGTCGACACATAACTGGCTGCCGCGACAGCCTTTTGTAATTCGTCAAGATAATCGCAACAGATAAATAGTAAGTGTATGCAAAGCGCCGACAAGCTTTTTCAGCAGTTTTCTTACAAAATTTAGGCCCAGTTCATATGGTAGGTAGGTAGGTAAGTACATATACTCTGCCTAGGTAAATTTTAGTAAACCGCACAACCTACATCTGCAGATAGAATGTTCCTTGGAGTGTGTAGAGCTGCACTAAGAAAGTTTTCTCTCCTGCAGCGGACGTGTGGTTGAGCTTTGAACGAATAAAGCTTTTTTTTTACCCTTCCATCGTTCGCGCACCCGCGCGTCTTCTTCAGTTTTGATCGAATCTGTACCTACAATTCATCTCGCCATCATCGACCGACGTGGCTATATTTTATCTATACAATAATGTTATTTCATTAATCGCCTATTGAATAGAGTTGCCCTTTCAATGCAATGATGTTTATCATAATACGACGCCCAACACTGCCTCGCTACTGACGTATCCCAGAAGATAAAACATCCCACGCATCACTAACTATCCGAAACTATGATGGTATAACTATCATGGGTCTTTTATCACATCTATTACAGTGCATGGCAATCATTATGCCTAGTAGTTGAGTAACTGTTTACTGAGTTACTGACTGAGTAACTTGAATTGGATGAAATACTAATTTGAGTAGCAATTAAGAAACATGTATGGTATGCGTGTGAACTCTGAACAGCATCGTGGGTGTGTGTGGTGTTACGGGACACAAACAAGCCAGTGTTGATCACAGTGTTGATATTCCCAGGAGTGCGTCATTTGACATGATATGTGACGCGCCAGACACTGGTCAATATTGTTCGGATTCATCGCACGACTGTATTGTACCGGTGTTGCCATAGATAACGCGTTATACAATAAACAAACAAGTTCTTTTTGTTCTGTTGAAACAAAAGTTGTTACTGTTTTGTTATTTTTTGGGTTCTCATCGGAAAGCCCACTTTTAATTAATGTTTATCTTGGCTTATATAAGGATAATTTCACTTACCTACGGCATGGTGTGTTATGTAGGTACCTACTCGTCAAAGGACAAAGAAGGAAAAGGCACTTATAGATTATGTGCTTTAGTGATTGGATTCATTCTAAGAATACTTGTTATTGTGAATGTGAACGGTCATTATTAGACACTTGTAAGACAATGAGTTTACTAATAAACGGCTTGAGCTCGTTGATTATTATGTTTTACCGTCTAACACCTAAAGTCCTAATTACTGTTATATTCATTTATAAGTTTACTTAAGTAAAAACTAAAACCCGACTACTGAAAAGGATGAAACAAGAAACCTTCCCGTGGTCGTATGCTACCTTGGTTTACTATTTTAGTACAACGGCATGCGTACTTTCTTGTGTCATCCTTTTCAGTAGTCGGGTTTTAGTTTTTGAACTAATTGTTTGTTTAAATTATTTTGGTGTTAATTTCGTGATTTAAAGTATTTAAGTACAGAACCGCATTTTTTTTTTTTTTTTTGTTTAGGTTTTATTGTTTTACATTACCTAGGTAATCAAAACATATATTTGGCTCAAATCTGAGGCGTGATTTTATAGAAATTATTCCTAATTATCGGGTGTATGCAACAGCTGACAATATATAATATTTTTGAAATGTGCTAATTAAGCCCTTTCATTTGATACCCAACACGGCATGATTATTTTTTTTTAATTCATTTTAATATGAGTAACCAGCGGACGACCAAGACGCTTTCAACAACACCTCATTTGTCAAATTATGACAAGTAGTTTAGAAGTTATGAGGGAACAGATGAACATACAGGTCAAAATCATAACCCTCCCTTTTGCTTCGCCGTAGTTGGGTAAAAAAACAAACAATAAATGTCTTGACGCGTGTTGAGTAACTTTCACGTCATCAAGCGATTGAAAAAGATTACCTATTCAATTCTCAATACGTGGGCCTCATGTTCATTACGATAATGATTAAGTAGTTTTTATGACGTAGTTAAAGTGTACAAATTAGTAAAATTTATTTTATTCGAGAATTGAAATTGAGACCATAAACTGAATGTAGTTATGATGAAAATAAAAATGTAAATGAGTAAATGTTATTCAACTGGGGAATTGAATAACATCACCGCATCAACAAGGCGAACAGCGCAACCAAGTCAAAGGGGGTGAATTGAAAAGATCTCCCTCCGAAGTCCCGCCGAGAGGGGCGACGGAGGGACGAGTGATGCAATTTTGCAGTGCATTTTATAGATATGCAGACGCCAAAGAATAGAAGCTATTTTTTCCTCTCTTTAAACACGGTAACAATGCTTTAGGGGTTCGTCGACTTTTTGTACAAGGAGCGGCACGTTCACAATGGCGATGTGATCGCAAAATTCCCCGCGAAGAAAGCTTCCCGAGCTTTTGAAACATGCCCGCTGTTTTATTCACTGGAAAATGATTTTAAACTTTTAATCGTGTCCCCATTTCTGCCCCAATTATGTATCTGTCGGGAAGAAACGTCGGCTGGCACCAGTGAACGTCTGACACTTGTAGCTTGTGTCACGATGTAGATTTGGCAGCCATCCAAACGACACGTTGTAGCAAGTCGCGTGGACAATACGCGGGACCGAGCGGGGCCCATGGCCCAACTATATGCGACGACGTGCTCCGAATATTAACGCGTGTTTTGGTGAAAATATTACAAACATATCGATAAGGCTCCAAAATGGCGCCCGCAATTTATAAACTTTGCGCAGATTTGGAGGTCTGGTTTTTGAAAAAAAAAAGGAAACTTTTTCCAGATTAATAACAATCAGACAATCAAATTTGATCATTTAACTTTTAAAATTATTAAGAGTTTTCTGGAACGGAGATTGTAAAACATGGATTTCAAATAAAAAGTAATTCGACGGAAATTTCTTTCACACCACGTACCTACCGTACGCGCTCCTTCGTATTCCAATATCAAATTTCATGTTCATCCTATCACCATCAAGTAAATTCCCATTTCCGAAAGGCATAACGTTTGACTTTCATTGAGATTTCCAGCCTTTACAGCGCGCAGGTAATTATCAAGTAATTGGAAAACGGATACCTCAGTGTAACTTTACAAGCTGTAATAGGTGTTGATTATATGATAACGTTAGATTCAAATTAGCAGCAAGGCTTTCATGTATTCGTTCTGAAACCTTTCCTAGAGTACGTTTCGTTGAGTAACGTTTAGTCATTTTGTCCCAGCACGTTTGTGAATCGTGATCTGCGGGATTTTGTGTCCTAATAAATTAGTGTAACGAGTCAACGTCACAACTCGAATCGAACAGTGGCGGTCGTGGCAAGCCGAGCCCTCGAGCCGACTTCAAACAATTTCGTCTGATGCACAATTGTGCCCTCGTCTCGAGAGCACTGCCTCTGATTAAACTCAGCCCGCACAGTCGCGTACGGGTTTTGCTTTATTTGCTAACTGTTTCATTAAAATCCTCGAAGTTACTTCAAACATCTGCTGGAATATTTTCGCGAAAATCATCTGGTACGTGTTTCTGTCGAGGATTGCTTTATTTTTCATAACTGTGCTTGGAAATTTTGCACTGAACGGAACTGTTTATTTCTGTCCTTTATGCTTTGCTACCAGTAGGTAGGTACGTAGCTGTAGCACTAAGTTTTACAAGATAAAGATGGAAACGCTCGTTACCCTCTTAATCTTTACGATAATTGTAACTAAAAGTTATAATTGATGTTCCTTAATGACGCTTAATCTAGATTAATGTGACGTATGGCATAAATTTGGCGTTAGCGCGGCAGCCACCACTTTGGAATTATGCATTAGATGGTTGGCACCAAATAAAGACCAGCGTTTCTCAAATTGACTATTTATTTTATGTTTTATAGGCCATCTTTGCCATTTCAGTCAGCTAACCGGTAAGTAAATGATTTTAACATTAACGTCTCTACCAACTAAATAAACTTTCTAACCCGGGTTATATTACTAGAAATGCGTTTTGCGATCAAGTTTAGAAAGTTGGCAATAACTTACGGCTTCATAACAAAATAGCTCGTTAACAAGTTCAATAAATATTTCTGCCAAGTCATAAAAATTACTTGCTTGATATTTTATTTTACACAGATCCGTAATATAAAATGAAGTATAGTATATCAAAACAATGGCTCATCAGTTAGAATCTGTATAGGTTCGTATCCTCTTGCTTAACAATAAATGCGGTACTAAAAACCTCACAGAGGTATAGAAGTATTCCTTATAATAGACTCATTTTACCTTGGATAAGCACTCCCCGGCAAATAATTACAAGCGCGCCCATGCGACCACCGCAAGATAAATTACTGGAAACCAATGAACAGGTTCACAAACTGGTACTAATCAGTGAGAGAAGTGATTGGGACTAATCTCGAAACAAAGCGGTACTCTGTTCTGCGGTCCCACTTAGTGAGAACTAACATTGAAAAGTTTGGCGAGCGCTGTCCGCAGACGGCGCACGACACGACTCTCCAGAGAGAAAACTAGATACCTCTAAATTATACAATACAGTGGTCCTGCACTGAAATAGTGTTATTAACTTGCAGTATTTTCATCAATATTTAATGTGATCTACGTAATGCATTCCAGCCAGGTCCGTTTACTTTTACAATGTCTAGGAAATGCTACATCAGTGATTGTATTTTTCACTTTCGGTTTGTTTTTATTATGTAAGTATGTAGTTGTAGGTACCTATCTACTTTCTGGAGAAAACTCTGACTCTTTATTATATTCAAGCACTGTTCTTAATCATGTACTAAAAGAATTGAAACGGAGGAGACGTTTTCAACTGTCAGAATTGCGAATAATTATAACAAATCGTAATTTAAAATAATATTCTTTAAGAAGGACTCTACTTCTCCGTGGTTAGAAGTAATGAATTATATTTTATTCAAATAAGGTATTTATCTTTTACAAATGTCAAAAGCTTGAACACTTGGACAGCTGTTCCAAACTTATAGAAGCCGTGTCGCACACAACTCCCCCGCGAGGCCCGCGATCCGTCTCCCGGGGCGGGATGGAAGTCTTTGGCACCCTCCGCGTTTTTTCTACCCGAACGACTGATGTGGAGTACTCTCATTACTGTACCATTTCGCTCCCCTAAGGCTATAAACAATATAAAAGTATATATTATGTATAGGACTAAAGTCATCGTTCCACTCAATCCCACGCCTAAGCTAAGCGGCTAAGCTATGCGGTATTGAGCTTGTAGCAGGGTTTCTCATAACTTTAAGGCTGTGTTACATTAAGTTTACTAGCACAGTTGTTAAGAAATATTATTACCAACATATTTGAGTCCAATTGTTAAACGGTTGTATATTAAATATAAATAAATAAATACACGCACGTTTATTTGGATTTGTTTTGTATTAAAATGACTGGAACCTAGGATCACTACGCAAGAATGCCTGGCTGGTAAACAAATGAATCGTGCTGCTAATGTGGCAGTCCTCTCCGTACATTGTTGTGTTTAGTAGCAGTGGACGGTCGCCTTTATGGTTCATTCGACACAAGATTGTTTTGTGACATACATACATTACTCTTTCTCTTTCACCTTGCGTTATATTGATTAGGATAAAATGAGACTACCGTATCATATCAAGATCGTCGTATCTTGTCATAAATCATGACAATGCTACCTCAATCTAATGCATCACACCGAGAGTTGTAAGGAAGTAGGTTAGATTACTTTCTTTTGTTTTAACTCAAGTAATTGAGCTCCGCTGTGATCCGTAACGTAAAGCCGAAGTCCAATTACACTTTGTTGGTTGCTCACGAGTCACGGGGTCTAATGAAGCCTCCTCCAAAGTTACAAGAAAAAGTTTTAAGTAAGTGGGTTAGCTATTTACCGAGTTACATATACTTTTTTTACGTTCCCTGGAGTCGTTGCGAGATTTTCATGTAGACTTTTAATCATTTCTGTTTGATACCTACATTTCGTTACCATCGCTGAAAAAAAACAAGGAGCTAAGGACTTGGTTTTTCGGTAGAGGGCGCTGACAAGTAAACAAAACATTGATTTGTGCTCCTGATAATAACATTGAAATAATTTTAAAAAAATGAGTACCGACTGAATATAGTGATTAAAAGTGAAAAGAAACTTATAAACTAACTGTGACAGTGTTATCCATGGTTAAAGTGCACTAAAAACTAAGTATTACTGAAAATAGTTTCCCGTAACGAGTGACTCGTATTTACGGATCTGGACGTTCGTAAGTTATGTTTACTTATTGTGACATACTATAACATTGAGACTCAAAAGTTCAGATATAGACTGTATTTACTTTCGTCAAATTCAAGAAGTTTACTAGATTTGCTAAAAATAAGAATCGTTTTTTATTTGAAACTGTTTGACGACACCGCCCTCTTTAGTCATATTCAAGAAAAAGTCAATTGATACCAACAACTAAACAATGTTACCAGAGCAAATTTATGGTAATTACTGAATTAACTTTAAGTTAGAGACATCTATTGGCAAAGAAACAATAAATACTTAATAACACATATTAAGCATCAATTTTTCTCAAAATAGCTATGGACCAGTTGACTTAGCGGTATAACGACCCACCTGATTGAAACGATCATCAACGAGACGCGAGTTCGAACCTCACATAGGAAGATTGTTTTTGAACGTTTATTGTAATATTTTAAAATGAATTTCTTAGAAAACATAACTTTTCGACGGACCCGGACACGATCGGAACCAACTGATGACGAAAGTAACATTATATCACCAACTTTGAATTGTACAACAAGTAGTTTGCCAGATATATCCGAAGACGAAGACGTTCCACAACTAAAGCAATTAAAAGATGAGATCGCCAGACTGACTGCTCAACTTAATAGTGCACATAAAGAAATCGAATCACTATCATTAGAAAACAGCAATTTAAAGAAATTAAATGATGAATTCAACAAAAAAAAATATATGTATAAAAAAATTGTCAACAGTCCAGGGGTAATTAAAGCAAAGACTACACTAACGACACCTAAAAAAAATGTTAAGACGAAACAAACACAGACTATTGAAAAAGATGACTATAAACTCCTAAATACTCCAAATATAAGCTCAAAACCAACAACACCTAGACATTCCCCTAAAAAGTTACCTAAACCTGTTGGCGAGGCATGTACCCAGCAGACAAATATATCCACTGCGCCTGTCGCAGTATCAACTGGAACTGCACAACATGTACACGTATATCACACAAACAATGTTGTCCAAGAAAAGCAGAAAATATCCATTATAAGTACTGACAAAGCAAATAAGATCTTAACGATTGCTTCAAACACATTCCCTGAGTTTCAAATCTGCCATTACTTAACTCCGTACTGTGGAATAAAGCACCTCATTAGTAACATCGAGGTGAAACTTAAAAATTATACAATGAATGATTACTGCATTATCTTCATTGGTGAAGAGGATTTTCGGCGTACTAGTAACTATGTGGATCTAACAGTCTATATACGAGAAACCCTTCAAAAAATGCAATACACGAATATTATATTATGTCTACCCACTTACAAATTAAGCAATTTTGCAACTATGTTTAACAGTAGAATAGAAACCTTTAATAACTTATTATATCTGGATAATTGTACACATAATTATGCGTGGTTGGTTGATTCTAATTTAAATTTGTCTTGGAACTTCCAAATGTTTTCTGAAGTCAATAGGTCTGTCAATGATAATGGCATGACAAATATATTCCAAAATATAAAATATATTCTCAGCACTGAAATAATTAAGTATAACGACTGGAACAAAAATAATCACAGTATCATAGATCACAACAGTTCTCCCTCTCTCTGTTCCAAAACTAACACAAGCGATCTGTTTTTTCTCCAATAAGTATCTTAATATATTACACCAAAACATTGCAGGATTGTTAAGAAAATCAGATGCTCTTACTGTTTGTTTAAATGACCTGTCTGAAAAAAAAAAAAAAAATGTATGTGTAGATGTGATATGTATTACTGAACATTTTGTAATGAAAGGTCATGAGGATCAATTGAATGTATCAAACTATTGTTTAGCTGCATATTACGGGAGAACTGAAGCAAAAAGAGGTGGAGCATGTATCCTGGTCAAAAAGGGGTATCAATGGAAGGAACTGCCTAAAATTGCTAAGATATCGTGTCCAGGCGTTTTTGAATGTTGCGCTATCGAACTTGTCTGTTATAAGATAATAATAGTGTGTGTTTATAGAGTGCCAAATGTAAGCAATTTAAACGATTGTCTGAATAAACTTGAAGCTATTTTACTAGAGATATCAAACTCACGTCAAAAGAAAATTGTAATCGCTGGTGACTTTAATATTGACATGCTTAAATTAAATAATCAATCTCTTTCCTTTGAATGTTTGCTACTAAGTTTTAATTTAAAATTGGTATTTAAACAAGCGACTCGAATGGCTAGTGGGTCATGCATAGACAACTTTGCGCACAATTTTAGTAACTCGTGTAAAGCCGAAGTATTGGATTTTGCGTTGTCTGATCACACAGCACAATTGCTTCAATGCCCAGTCCGTAAATTAACCACTGGTAAATACTGGTACATAACACGAAGGGACTATGACAAAGAGAATATTGCTAAGTTTAAAGAATGTTTAGGTAAACTATCGTTTGCAGAAATGTACGACACAAATGACCCTAATGTAGCATACAATGCTTTTATTGACATTTTTAAATTGTTTTATGACTTATGTTTTCCGACTATTGTAATCAAAATAAGTATGGTTAAAAAACCGAAGTGGCTGTCGCGCGGAGTACAATTATGTAGCAGGAAGAAGAGGGCTCTTTTATGGGAACTTAGATTAAACCCAAATCGTGTCAACAAATCAACATATTTTAACTACTCCAAATTATATAAAAAAAATATAAATCTTACACAAAAGACGCAAAATAATCACAAGATTCAACAATCCAAAAACAAGTCAAAAACAACTTGGCAAATCATAAATCAAGCAAAACATAATATTCCTAAGCAATACATAAATAGCATAAAGCTTAGTGACAATACTACAGTATCAAACCCAAAGGATATATCCAATGCGTTTAATAACTTTTTTGTCGACAAAATTCGGCCAAAACTAGACGTCAATAGTAAACCGAAACCACATAAAATAAGCAGTCAGCATAATTCAATGTTTATTGCACCAAGTATACCATACGACATACTAAAAATAATAATTTCCCTGAAGAACACTAGTAGCGTAGGTTATGATGGTATATCTACAAAGATACTTAAAGCAGTAGCCCATGACATATGTAGCCATCTAAGCCATATTTTGAATCTTTGCTTAAGTGCAGGTATTTACCCCGATGCTTTAAAAACTTCCATAGTAAAGCCGTTATTTAAAAAAGAAAATAGAGAAGTCATGGAATTTTATAGGCCCATTGCACTTATATCCATAATATCAAAAATATTTGAAAAATACATATATAAGGAGATATATAAATACATAGAGAATAATAAATTATTGTGTGATGAACAGAAAGGGTTTAGACAAGGTAAAACGATTAATATGGCCATATATGATTTTATACATGGTGTCATTAAAAATATGGATAAACGTACACCAGTATGTGCAATATACTGTGACATGACCCAGGCTTTTGATTATGTACACTATAATACTCTCTTTAACAAACTTGAGGCCTATGGTATCAGAGGAAATGTCTTAAATTTAATTGAATCATATATGCGCAACAGGAAACAAATAACTGAAATTCATAGATTGAATGTAAATAATCATGAAGAGGTATTTCGGTCATCGGAACGTGAAGTTAGATATGGGGTACCGCAAGGGACCGTGCTGGGGCCTTTAATTTTTATATTATACATTAATGACCTCCCGCAATACGTAGATCATCCTTTGACACTGTTTGCCGACGATAGTACCATAACTGTACCATGTCATGATGTCAATTTATATGAAAGCGAAATAAATAATTCTCTAGCGTCAATTATAACATGGTTAGACGATAATAACTTAAAAATTAACCTATCTAAAACAAAAGTTATGCATTTTAGTCAACGTATGCCGAGTAAAAATCTCAAAATTAATTTTAATAATCAAGTTGTTGAAGAAGTAGAAAGTACAACATTCTTAGGTTTACATATAGATAAAAACTTGAACTGGAAATCACATATAGGCAATCTCTGTAAAAAACTAAGTAAATCAGCATATGCTCTACATGCATTATCATCGAGAGTTTCCACGAGTGCCCTTCTCACTGCCTACTACGGTATTGTCGAATCCCATCTTCGATACGGTGTTATATTTTGGGGAAATTCCACGGATAAAGAAAATGCATTCAAGGCCCAGAAACGATGTATTCGCTCAATGTTTAAACTGAAAACCACTGATAGTTGTTATCCATATTTCAAAAAGCATAAAATCCTAACACTGCCTAGTATTTATATTTTGGAAATAGCTGTGTTTGTGAAATCAAATCCAGCGTACTTTGAACGTGTAAATGACATAATTCCACGAAATAGACGCGATAATAGTGGACTGTGTATTCAAAGGGCTAAGACATCACTGATGAGCAAAAGTGTCTGCTGCATGGCACCGAAAATATTTAATAAATTACCCAAGGCCTGGAAAGATTTAAATATGGCATTATTTAAAAAGACATTGCGAAGCTTTTTAGCAGACAAGACATATTATAACATTACCGATTTCATAATGGAAAATAAAATTTGTTAATATTTTAGGCATTTTACATTTGTGATTTGAAAGTGGTAATTTAATATTCAATTTTTTATTTGGAAATCTTATTTTTGACATTTAAATTTTGACATTGAATTTTTGACATTTAGTTATTTTTTTGTGAATTAAATTATTTGTACATTTGCATGCCTAATGGTAAAATATGGCTGAACCCACATTGTACCCTTACACCACAATTATGTTATTGTACTACCCATATTTGCAAAATAAAATATCTTATCTTATCTTATCTTAAGTTTCTTCGCATCTAGAATTGGTCTAGCGTAGACTTCTTCAAATGACTAGCGTAGCCGCTACGCCAACACGATATAGCTACGTAGGCGCTACGCCAACGCAATGTAGCTACGTAGCTGCTACGCCTCTCCGACGTAGCTGCGTAGCCGCACCGAAAACGCGAGTCCGCTACACCAACGCGAGCGTAGCATGAGTCTACTTGGCATCAACGCCTACGCTGGAAAGCTGACTCAGTGTGAAGACACTCTTACTAAATGTTAGAAACTCATTAATTACATTAATTTACGCTAATCTTATCCCAACTTATAAACCTTAACTCGAGTTTACTGCAACAGTCATAAAGTCATGTAACTCGGAATGAATGGCCGTACTGTGGACATAGTCGCTTAATTAAAGCTTTTGGGCCCGTATCATAATGGTAAACATCCTCGATCGTAACTTGAGTTGATAACGTAGATAATCTCGTGTGTGGGAACACAGCTACTTAGTGAGATCAATCGGACCGATAACCCATCAGCAATCGGCACCCATCGGAGATGTTCGGGTGTTCAAAGTGTTCAAACAGGCAAAACGCTCGAGCCAGTGACATTTTGATGTATAGCCTGTCGCGTCGCCGCTTCTGTACGTCCATCAACAGCATTAGTGATGTACCTGTTTATACATAAACTAGTGTTGTACTGTTGTTTGTTCTCGCCGACTATTGCCACACAATTTTATGCGTGTAACTCTACTGTCTACAGCCAATAAACTATGATTTTGAGTAATGACACAATAGAGAAATAACATTAAACGATCGTATGATTCTTCTATAATAATTTAGGTAATCACTTTGTTTTACAAGCTAATGACAGTTGCGTGCTCAACCGAAATGTTTCTGAGCCTAGTATAAAAATATTAGCCGCGATCAATGTTTTCTTACGTTTTTTGCAATTTGCAGGTCAGTGTCAGGTTGTATCTTGATCAAAATATGATTCGCGAATATAACAGGTACTTATTTACAGAATTATAGCCATTAGAATCATTAATACATCTTCCTAAGTTAGATTTGTACCACAAGAAGTCAAGAAGAAATCTCTTATGGAAAAGTGCGTATGGTACAAATTTAACTTAGAAAGATGTATTAATGTTTCTAATGGTTATAATTCTATAAATGCGTACCTGTTATAGTCGCGAATCAAATTTTGATCAAGATACAACCTGACACTGACCTGCAAATTGCAAAAAACGTAAGAAAATTTGAATTTCGCGGGTTACCACTTCGCATTCACCTTAAGGACCAATTTCACAAATGAAACTGAACGGGATCAGCACATCTAAACCGCGTTCAAGAGATGTCAGTGTCAAAATATTCCAAGACAATTATACACACAGCTCTAGAACGCGGCTCTAGAACGCGGTTTAGATGTGCTGATCGCATACAGTTTCGTTGGTGAAATTCGCCCTCATTGTTCAAATAAGTTTAGTTTGCCACTATGGAGGATATTGCGAGTGATATTGCACTCATCAATACGTCCTCGGTTTCCTATTGAGGTCTGAATTGGATAGACTTCCTCCGATGTCGCGATTCAATATAACTTGTGCTCCTGTTAGACCAATTTATCTGACGTTATTGCACAGAAATAGAATCGCCGAGCAATCGGTTCGAGTTTGAACTGTTTGTTGAAACTTATTTAGATATTATTATATTTTGTGATTGAAATTAATTAGGGTAATGTAAAAACAGTTGACAGGTATCGTGAGACATCCGGTTGGAACGAAGTTCCATCACACTTTGGCTACGTAACAAAGGTATCGGTGACAGTCATCATAATGTTACACTTTTTTCGGTCTAGCTCTCATTCGCCAAGTGTGCAGAGCATAACGAGCGATAGGGAACTTGTTCTAAGAGTTCCAAAATTAAATAACGCAATTTGTTTAAACAAAAGTGCGTTATTTAATGATAGGCCTAGACGGCGTATCTAGATTATTATGTTAGTTCGTTTATGTATGTCCACTGCTGAGAGCTGTGCTGATCGCTGGCCTCCAGTTTGTCGGTAGGTACTTAGCACGCTAAGCAGGCTAGCATTTACTTGTAATTTAGCTCAAGATGTTGCAAGTAGAATAATTTCCCAGTATTTTAAAGTTAAGCTATATTTAAAGTTTAAACATTAAATGCTTATGTACTTACTACAAATCAGCACAAATTGCACATAACATAACGCAGCGTCTTCGTCAGACACAGATAATATTCAATCACCCCTAAACTGTCGTTAAACCCGTATCCATACGCGTAAATATAAAATGTTCGTGTGGTTCGTGTCTAGGGTTGGCACTTTAGCTTTTGCTATTAATGTGTGGAATTTTACACCGAACTTTAATAGGCGAAGCATAGCTGGCCTATTGAGTTATCGAGGTTTTGCATAGCCCTAATTCTTTTGTTTACATCCATCTGGGTGGATGGTTTCAAATATCTGACGAAATGCGTATCTGTCGTGTTGCGTGTCTACCGAACTACGTGTCTGTCGAGTTCTGTTTCAGACAAGCAGCGAGTCTATCCTGAGAGAGGAAGAAATGCTTATTTGACCACTTGCGTTTCTGACGCATGTCGTCAGTAGTACCTAATGCATAATAAGCTACCAGTCAAAATAGGAAAAACCAAAGTCTTATATTAAAAAAACAACGACTGGTAATGTGAATTATATATTAGGTCGGGGCAAAAGTATTTTCGTATTTTTCATACAAAATTTTTTTCTTCTTTTAGGTTTAATTTTTTATTTATTTATAATATGTATGTGCCGTTTTCATCGATGACTTGTTGCCATCTTGTGGGCAATGCCATGATCCTATTGCTGTAGAAGTTTTAAGATTTTTTATCAAAAAAATCTGACAGGTAGTTTTCACAGTGTTCTTTTGAGGTTAACTTTATGCTTCCTAAAGAGTTCTGAAGTGACCGAAACAGGTGGAAATCTGATGGAGCAAGATCAGGGCTATACGGAGGATGCATCAACACATCCCAGCCAAGCTCTCTCAATTTTTGCTGAGTGGCTATAGATGAGTGCGGTCTGGCGTTGTCGTGATGATACACCACGCCCTTCCTATTCACCAGCTCCGGCCGGTTTTTCTCAACATCTTCTTTTAACCTCATCAGTTGCTGACAGTAGATGTCAGAATCGATAGTTTTACCCGGCGGCAAAAGCTCATAGTGGACGATTCCTTTCCAATCCCACCAAACACACAGCATCACTTTGTTCCGAGTCAGGCCGAGCTTTGCCACGGTCTGTGGGGCTTGTCCATGCTTCGACCACGATCTTTTTCGGACATTCTTATCGTAAGTGATCCATTTTTCATCACCCGTAATCAACTGTTTAAGAAATGGGTCGGAATTATTACTTTTCAACAAAGAATCGCAAATGGAAACACGTTGCATTAAGTTTCTCTCAGTGAGATCATGTGGTACCCAAATATCAAGTTTTTTCTTGTACCCAGACTTTTGTAAATGCCGTAAAACTGTTTTGTGATCAACATCCAGTTCTTCAGCAATATCATAACTACTAATATGTCGATCTTGCTCCACTTTTTCAAAAATGGCACTGATTTTATCCGTGACAGGGCGTCCAGAGTGAGCTTCATCCTTCACACTAAAATTTCCTGACTTGAAACGCTTGAACCACATTTGTGCTACTCGTATTGATACCGCATTAGGTCCGCAAACCGAACAAATTTTATTCGAGGCGTTCGTCGCATTTTTACCTTTTTTGTAATAAAATTTTAAAATGTACCGAATTTCTTCGTCACATACGTTCATGTTGCTTGCTTGAAAAACAATTGAGAAATGGCGGGAATTAGATTTTTTTTTATTTATTGCATCTTTAGAATGTCAACATTTAATAGTATTAAAACCAGCCAGTTACATTCAGTACTGCCAAAGAGGTTTGATTACTAACAATAGATTCAAAATACGAAAATATTTTTGCCCCGACCTATTATTTATTTATTTATATATAAATACTTTATTTTTTTATTTATTAATATATAGATCTTATTATTTAATTTATATTTTGAGGACTCCCTAGAATAGACTCCTAACTTTTACACCACCTACTTTCTATTTTGCTACATCTATATGTACCTACTTATTCCTACTTTATAATGTTCATTAATTATGTTTCTATCTTTTCCAGTATTAGTTCTTGTATGTAGTTTAGTTTTATTTTTATCTCATCCATGTTGGAATATTATTTTTATTTATTTTCTTATTATGTACGCCCTAGACTAGACGTGTTGTAGAAATACTTTTAAAAAAATACCAACTTTATTTGTTAACCTCCTACAAGTATTCTATTCTTCTTATTCTGTTTTTTGGTGTAATGTAGAAAAAATTTAAGTAGGCACTTGAATGTTTCTTAGTTTTCCGGAAAGAAGCTCCCTACGTAGTAATCTAACATTCTGCTTCTGCACAACAGTGTGATTGATTATAAAACATAGGTCTGTACATTATTGAACATTACGAGTACCAAATGTTTACATATTTATGAGATTATGATAACCGCACAGGATGCCATTCGTTATGCGTATTACGGCTTGACATGCAGTTTAAAGTTTTGAAGCAATAGACTGTGGTAGTATACTTAACTACTACCTACACGGATATCTACTATTAGGTATCTATTAAACATACAGATAGAACCCAATTCCCTATCTAGGAGATGGACATTTAGCAGTAAGATTGACACCTAATCGACTGCACATTCCGCCCCCACAAATTCACTTTGTGTAGGTATACGGGGACAGAGAATTCTTTCGCTGGTCTATCCAAATTAAAATGGCAACAATATCAAGAAAAGAATGGTCTTGCCCTTGTTCTATATTATTTTAGTCTAAACCTTAGGACAGCTTCTACTTTTGCTTGAGAGTTGAATGAGACAGCCCTGTGCATCAGACAGATAGGAGCAGAAGAGCCGGGGGGCTGACATCGCCATCGCACTCGTCTGACGTGACAGCGGCAGGCACTCCAATCTGCGATACGCACTCGAGTGGCGAGTGTGCCGACGCACTCACACTCACATACTTGCGTAACGTTCACGTTACTAAATACGTGCAAAAATATTCGCCATTGCTTCTATATTTTTTGCGTGTCAGCGAAAATGGAGCACTTTCGTAATCTTACGTGGCTGTCTATATATCCGCTATACTTCGGTACTTTTCTTTTTTGCTTTATTATGTGAAGAAGACTTCTGGCTAAGTAATGACAGCCGTACCTATTGGTTGATCGATCAGGTTAAGCTACGCTTACCACGGACCAATCCGTGGATGGGTGACCACCTTTACGTAACAAGCCGTAGCAGGTACCTCTCCGTGTCTCGGAAAGCACGCTAAGCCAGCGTTCAAAAGTGCCTTTTATTTGCCTATTTGAAATAAATTCTTCGACTTTGATATTCGTGGATCTTTGACAGTCTT
Source organism: Globia sparganii (assembly GCA_949316385.1). Taxonomy (NCBI): domain Eukaryota; kingdom Metazoa; phylum Arthropoda; class Insecta; order Lepidoptera; family Noctuidae; genus Globia; species Globia sparganii. The sequence goes on along the minus strand of OX438663.1, from coordinate 15,950,971 downwards.
ACGGATCGTCAGAAGCCCAAAAATCTGACAACCAGTCTTGCCAAGAGGCATCGTAAAAACTCTAACTCAAAGCATATATTTCAATTAAACCATTTACAGGCACTTTTGAATTGTCAAAATTAAATGGTCGGTTCGTCAGTTAGTCAGAAAGTTGAAGCTAGTTGCCCATTCCAAAACGTAACGTAGGTTCCTATTACCCAGTAACTGGGATGTGGAAGTCAGATATGGCCATGGGCAGTCGCTTCATGTCAAATAATGATATTCAGCTGTATCCGGTTAGACTCGAAGCCGACCGCAACATAGTTGGGAAAAGGCTAGGCAGATATTGATGTGCAGAAGACAATGCTTGAAGTCTATTATGAAAATAGGCTACAGGTCAAATAGGTACAGTAATTCAATGCTCCTTATAAAAGAAAGACAAACGCCGTTGTTTTCCAAAACAATAGTTTATTAATAAAAAAGTATGACGAAAGATGTCACAAAAGGTGATGACGTTTGTGCTAGGTAAGTACATAAGTAAGGACATCATATTCACATTTGTACTGAGCTGAAAGAATGAATGAATGAGTAGGTAATGCCTCACCATTAAATCAACGACACTTACTCAGACGCTAAAATGCTTAGGTTTACACAATATCAACCTAGGTTAGAAACCTAGGTAACTTTCCAGTTTCAATGTCAAATAATTTACAAAAAAACGGTAAAACTTATCAAGTTTGTATAGAAACAGATTCCAGATTTCAGTATATTATAGTATACTAGCGACCCGCCCCGACTTCGCACGAGTGCAATGCTGATACTAAATACACTACATATAAACCTTCCTCTTCAATCACTCTATCTATAAAAAAAAACCGCATCAAAATCCGTTGCGTAGTTTTAAAGATTTAAGCATTCAAAGGGACAGAGAAAGCGACTTTGTTTTAATACTATGTAGTGATTATATTTAGTATGCTAGACATTCACCTGGAATCATAAAGCTGTGTCATAATGTAACAATGATGAAATAATATTTGGTGATTTTACCTAGCTTCTGCCCGCGATTTCGTCCACATGAAATTTCTTGTTCCCCCGACCCACCCCGTCACATCGCATCGTCTGCCCCCGCTATTAATTCGTTTTCGCTTTGCGTTTTTTTGCTCTGCTTCTAAAGGTCGTAGCGTGATGGTAAATAGATTATAGCCTTCCTTAAGAATTGGGCTATCAAATGCAAAAATAATTGTTCAAATCCGACTGGTAGTTACAGATATTAGCGAGTTCAAACAAACAAACTCTTTAGTTTTGTTATTAGTATAGATCTATCCTTGACGAATATTGATTTTTCCATAATCTGATTGATACACTACTTAGAAAAAAACAGTCAATTGTCGAATTCAGTCAAGCGTATCAACCACTCACGCAAAGCCGAAAAAATCCGCTAATCGACTCTTTCGGGTATAAATAAAGATTAAAAATCACTTCGCTAGCTCCTCGACGATCCCCTTTAAAAGGTTTCGAGATGAACAGGGGAGCCGTTCTGTACACGCGATGAAATCTTGTACAACCGTTTTGGACGCGGTCGATATTGTTATGAAACTTTCCGGGCTACAACAGCGATATAATTTCAATAGGGAATCGACGCGTTAACTTTGTGGTAATCAGTTTAGATAACTTATATTTACTAACTTTGAACCAACTACGTTGTTTTACTAGATAACGAAGGAAGTCCGACGGCGAGATGTCGATGGCATTATACTAGGTAGTTTCCTAAAGCTTGCTGCGTAGAATATACAATACATGAATCAGTACTGCAAGAGTTTGGAATGCCACAAACTGCGTTCAATATGTCGGCTCTTGAAACAGCGATAATTAACGCACTTAATTAGGTTCTATTATCCTGCAACCGTCAAGTCCGTATCTTTTATTATCGGAGTACAGCTGCAGGCGGCACGAAATGATGCGCGAATGAACTGCTGATTAACGCCCAAACTATAGGCATAGACAACAACAAACCATCATAAACTCGCTTCGTGCCATGTGGCCGTATAGCGATCTCGATTGGTCAAACATTGATTAAAGACCTCACGGACTGTATATGCCGTGTTCCTCATAACTCATTGTAAAATGTCGATAAAGCTCGATAGTCCTCACCATGTAGGAAGTGTGGCATTGTCATGCGAACGTTATGCAATCACTCAACCACGTGCACTATTATTTTACTCGCCATTGTTTCGTTCTGACGTCGATACAACAAATAGTTCAGCTCGCTTTACATCTGACCGTTGACCGCATCCGCAAACATGCGGGTAGTTTAAAACTAGATCATAATTTCTGACAGATTTCCATGACTGAAACTTTCGTAGTTTGGGAACTCAAATGATAATTTTCACCTCACCGGTTGCCTTGAAAGTCGTTTAAAAAACACACATTTATAGAAATTCATACACAATCATGTGTCAGCAAACTGTCTAAACCAATCATTCCAATGGATTACTTAATGCGGTATCAGACTTTATCCATAAAAACAATGCCCTAATAGAAGGAAATAGCGTAATAAACGCGAATGTAATCACAATTTCCCTCGTCACGGACAAACAGAGGGTCGCATATGTTCACTCGTTCCGTTCATTCATCGTCAGCGTAATCTGGGCGAGCTTACCCGGGGCACGCATCCCTCCGATTGATGGCGGATTTACCCGATTGTCTGTATAAAAATACCAGTGTCATGTTAAGGGTGGATTCCGTAATGTAATAATTGTGGAGTCAGAATCACTGCCTCGTCTATGATACAGATGGGTTTATAGAAACGTAGTTATGATTGATGAATGTACTTAACAATTTGCAAGGTAGAAACAAAGATGATCATTTTCTTAACTTTATTCTCGTCTAGGTACTGACCACTTCTTGATATGGACCTATCCTAGAAATGAAGGCAATTCAGAAAGTAGCAGTCTAGGTTTTGCAGAACTACTCCAGTTATCTATGTATTAAAAAACTCTCAATGGATTAATTTTATGCTGGAATGTGTCTTGCCTATCAAGTCTCAAGTTCCATGTACAGACGCCAGCACATCAAGCTATCCGAAACAGTCAATTTTCCCCAATCAACTTTGAACCTTATTCTTTAGCGATAAAGTTGAAAATTTACTAACGAAATTTGACAGATTGTAGTAGCTTGATGTGCTGGCGTCTGTACATTTATGTAGAGATTAGCCTCGTCAGTAAGTAATTAGAACTTGTTCAACAACAACCGCCATAATTAGGTACCTACCTATTAACGTTATAATTAATCAATTGAACATGTCACTCTGAGGCATATATGGTAGGTAAGAGTACAGTAAAGGTTTAATATTAACGAACGAGTTAATTATCAAGGTAGCGGAAAGGAGGTTAACGAGAAACCACGGGAACTAAATGAACGTCACACTTCCGAAAATGTCTTTACAACATAATTACCAACAACAAGGAAAATTAACTACTCTTTCAAAAGTATAAAGAAGAAACCATATTCATAAACAAGAAAACTTGTTTATTTTGTAAGTTTGCAGGAAAACCGCAGGCAGTGTGTAATTGTCTATACTTAGGTATTATACTTACTACAATACAAATACCTATTTCTCAGTTACTTATAACTATGGATGTCCCGGCACATGTTTGTCTATTATCCTTCACGAGCCAACCTTGAGAAGAACTTATAATAACGATGTTTATATGTAAAAGGAACACGCATCAAAAACATGTGGTTCATTTCGCAGAAAATATTCAGGGTCAGTATCAGTAATCCAGGGATAAATTACATAAACAGGATCAAATGTGTAGATATAAACCCTGTTGCAAGTAGACACTGTTATTATTTCCATGTTTGAAACTAAGGATAATAAGTAGAATTTATTTGAGATATATACCTATCTCAAATGCTTGGCAATTATAAATGGCAATTATATATCTTCCAGATATACTAATGATAAGAAGACTCCTTTAATTGTAAGTAGAAACAGGAACACAAGACATAGTATTGATAAAGCGAACAGATATTATACAATAGCAAATTGTGTAAGGATAAACAACGCAGCGCAATTACGTGGCACAGCACATTAATCGGCATGTAACACAAAACAGACTGGAATGCGAATATCTAACGCCCCAGTAATAAGATACTGCAAACACTTGGCGTTTATCTATCATCGATTGGTCGCTCAATGCCAGACATTTAAACAGCAATGTGACAAGCCTAAATCGCCTCATCTACTACCAGTCTACAATAGAATACATAATTGTGGGTATTATATCTATGACTATTAGGTACTATACAATGCAAATGCCTCATGCAGATAAATCTGAAATCATTCAGTCACCTCTGTGGAGCCGTCCTGTCTTACCACAAAAACCACTATGTTTTAGCTATTTATTTTTTTAATTTCGAAAATATACTTGTGACACGTTTTAGAAAACGTTTATTTTTCTTTAGTAGGTTAGGTAGTCAACATCTTCAATGACTTTAATTAAAACAAAACGACACATCAATGACAGAAGAAACGAGCCAAGTTTCCGACCATGAAACAACTGTCAGTGCGACCCCAAGCTATCCTTATCCGTATGACAAATAAGGTAGAGTAGGTGCGGCACTTGTGAGTCAACGTCCTCACGCCAATATACAGAAATGTTTTTGAGTTATTTTACCGAAGGCGGTAAATCACTATGTGTGCCTTGAAAATCCACCACTTCAAAATAGAATATGCAGAAATTCCCCCAAGAATAGCTGGGACCAGCTAGTTCAATAGCATGATCAAAATAGACCGAACGGCAGTCTGACGCAGGAGCTAACACCGTCATTGATGCATACGAATCCCGTTACTAAAACAGGACGAATTGCGAAAGCAAGTGGACGGACAGGCGACGACGCGCTAAGTGCTGCTAATGTGAGATAATAGAAATGGGGAACCTCGCAGACCTCATCTGTATAGACAAAGGATTGTTATTCGAGTGTCAGGACATGGCAGGCGCCGTCAGAGATAGACGAGCACCCGGCGACCTTGTGCGTGCGTCGGCGGCGCGTCGTCGGCACTGTGCGTAAGGGAAATAGTCCAACGACATGCGATACAAGGAATACTAAGATACGCGGCGCCCGCGCCGGCGCCGAGCCCGCCGCCAGCCACCATACTAACATGTTAAACATGCCATTGTGTGCCAAAAGAATACAAACAGCCGCTTTTAAAAAGTAAGGAAATATCCAATTAAAGTGTTCATGCATTGCGCATGCGGGACCTTCCACACGCGGAAGAGATAAGTGTGCTTTCGCGAGCTTAGGAACAGTTGAGGCTGACTATATTTTTTAAGATTTCGCATTATAGTTAATAAGACCGTGAATCTGTAATACATGCAAGCGAGCTAAGATTACAATTTTGATACTAATCCTCTCCATAAACAATAAAGCCTAATCGATTTTTTATTAAAGCTAATGAGGGGTAAGAAACCAAATACCCCTTGTAATAAGGCGCAAACTGGTGTAACCTGGTGGAAGTTATAATCTCAGATAGAGGCGAGACACCTGCAGGTGCTTTACTTCTCAGACGCAGGATTATTTTTAACCCCAAGCTTCTTCAGAAGGGTCCTTAGTAAATACTGCTGACAAGATACACCGACTAGATTACGAACACAATCTAGGTATGGATCTAACGTAGCCAGCCGCCTACGAACACAGTTTTATTTTAGAAAGTAATGCGAATTTATTGACTCCTATACAGCTATACCGTAATATTCTTGATGAAGAATGTAGCGTTCGACAAAGATCACAATAGATAATCAAGTTGCGCATAAAAAATAACAGGTGTAGAGGTATGAACAATTACCAATTTATTTTTGCAAGCGGACAACAAACGTGCTTAGCTATAGCTAATAGCTAGCTTTAAATAAATGTAATAATATTACCAAAGAATTTGATGTGCGCGACGAATCCGTGATTGATATTCTATGAAAGGTAAACAAAACATTCATCATCATCATTATTTGTGATATTTTTTGGGGATAATATACCTACAGAAAACAGGATGCAAAAGATATCAGTGTTTTTACCATTCCTTCGGGTGAAGGAAGAAATCAATTGTTTTGACCGTGGATGAAGCGGGGTTTCGAGAAAACTGGAAACCCCACTTTCCCAAAGGATGGCCGCGGAAACAACAGAACACAAAGAGCTCTTTTCAATAATAATGAACTCGAACAAGACAGAAATCATATTATTATTTTTAGAACTCGAAAATGAAGACAAACACTTCAAATATTTTAAAGGTTTTGTTTAAACACTTGGTTATGACACAAAACATTGTAAAGGGTACGAAAACAAAGGAATATAAACCGCATTGTGCGAAGTTTCTCAACCGCGTATCATTACAAAAATAATTAATATCAAACAAAAATTACTGCTCGGACTGGCAACAAAAACTGGAGCGGTAATTAAAAGAATGAAATTATTTTCATTCAGTGGAAGGTTTTCTTGCAAAATGCATCTGATCATTGGCTGAGTCAACACGATCTTACAGCCAGCGGAGAAATGCTTGAAGATATATACATGGCGCGTGAGAATGCGACTTGCAGACTCTCGCTTGTCTGCCGCGTGAAAACTTAATGTTGAGAAGTACTAAAACTTGTTCGTGTCTTGAGCTGAGCACTTTAAGTAGGAGTTTTATGAACTAACATGCTCGCAGAAGTGCTCGGACTTCTACGATAGCAACTCTTCTGTAATAACGTTAAAAAATACAATAGTATACTGAGCTATGTATTATCTAACCTACATGCATAAAATAGGTATCTGGGCTAATAATAACAAGGGCGTTAATAGAACCGAGGGTGGTTAAAAAAAGGGGAGTCCACTCAGGCATGTGCACCGCGAAATTAGCTCGTAGGAAAACAATGAGTTTGGGTACTCAGCCTCAGGCTTATGCTCTATTCAAATCCGTATTCCGGAAATTAAAACTGGGGTTTTGTTCGTTGAAGTTTGTCTGAATACTAACTGGGTAAACAGTCGCGACGGATTACGTAACGCCGTCGGTATCCACACTAATGAGCTTGGAAGTCTCCGTCAACTTGCCGTCAACCGACAACTGGACGATTAGTGGGTCATGCTGGCCACGTCACCGTGGAAGTTCAACTCACACACTAATCACTGCATGCACACTAAATCATATCATAGAGCTGAGCGAAAAGAGGGTGTGGCGTCATTAAATGTTTCTAAGTCCTAGTCATAACTCATTGCTTTCTCCTCTGAGAGTATGCATTAAAATATTAACCCTTTCCAAAGCTGAACAAGGGGACAACAGTGTCGATAATTAAGTTAAATTTATAACGTGGTGAGAAGGGGCTGTGGGTGACGCAGGGCGGCAGGAAGCCACTGGGGCGGGCGGTAACGAGATGAGCGGTCACGCGCGACTGGCCGCCGCAGATAGCGCCCTCCGCCCTTCATGATAGAGCACAACACTTCATCCTATCAACTAAAATGTGACTCGGATACAAAAACGCTCTATAGCTTTACGCACTTCTCACGAATGTTTTATAATATGTGCCTTATCATAGAAATATATCTTTCTGTGTTCCTGTACAAAATATATTGCTGCTGTACTGAGAAAATTTGAAATATGATCAATGTGACAAAATGTTCTGAAGGTTAGGAAGTATTAACTTACGAAGCTTTTCGTATTTAGAAACATCACGAAAATGACATCTAAATGTATCAATACAAGAATGCAAGCCACAAACATATTCTTATGAAAATGTTCGTGTTTATAAAAGAATCGACGAACGTTCATTATAGACAAAAGTGAACAGAAGATATCATAATAAAATCAAATACTTTTCCGAACCAAGTATGTTTTATTTGAACATTTAATAATAAAATAAGATAAAAACCATTTTATAACACAGACTTCAATATCATTCGGAAGCAGAGTATCTTGTTCGCTTGAACAAGTACCTAAAGAAAACTTGAGATTCTGCGACAAATCCATATCGGAAATTCGGAAAAGCTTTAAAACAAGAGTCAAAAGCACATCGAAAGCCTTCAGCGACCAAAGATAGGACTTTGTTTGATCAGTTTTAAGTACGAAATCATGTACCAAACAGAAAAATAGTTTCGTCAGAAAGAAGGGTTCGTGCCAGCATATTTTACATGTGAGAGTTCAGCAAATACATAAAAGGTCTGTTCGTTGCAATCAGTGATACCTATTGACACGGGACCGGGAACAACCGCTAACATTTATTGTATTTTATTTCCGATGCGACTATTACACAATAGATGGTCTACAATAAAGGATGGACACTGATTTGCAAAGACGCAAAGACGCACATTCTCGTTTGTGCGATAAATGATTCCATGATAATGATGCACTATTCAATGCTCTTGACAATGATAAAGCGTTGTATAAAACAAAGTGAAAAGACGATGAGATATGAAGAAAATATACTTGATCGATTTCGAATTGATTAGATTGTCAGTTTCTCATAAACATTTTAGTCACGCTCAAAGATTCAAAGAACTGTTTGTTTAAAAAAATCTTAGATAGGCATTGGGACAAGATGGATACATGATTAAAGAATTATAATCATTAAAATTATCAATAAAACCCTCAAAGTTCATATAACTCTATTGACTGATATGAAATAGAGCGTTGTATTGTTTTTTTTTTTTTAATCTTTATTTAAAGAGCTTTTTCGCTAAATGCGAATATGACACTCTATAGGTATACAAAAGGTTAACATTAGGTACTTTACATTAGTGCATTTTACAGCTAGGATCTGGGTCTGTTCTTCAAGGCGAACTTAACCATATTTATTATAGGCATTATATGTATTATCCGAAAACGGGTTTGATAGATTTATGTTATGTGCGCCAATTCGTGTTATAAGCTGTTGATTTCGGACACATCTCATCAAAATATGATACGTGTCCTCATCTTCGTTACACGTACTGCAAAAAGGTGATGTTAACTTTTTCATCATAAAACCGAATTTATTGAGAGGCATATGTCCTGAACGAAGCCTTAATAATATGGTTAAGTCATCCCTGGTAACAAAACATTTATCAATCCAAGGCGAATATGAAGGTTGTGAATGGATTGTTCTATACCAAATGCCTTTTTCCCTGGAGCGAAGATCAAAGTAGTCTTTCCAATTTTGTAGACATATCTTCTTAAGGACAGGAATGTGGTCCGTGTAATGTGAATTAACTATTAGATCTGTGCCATCCGAACATGCTTGTTTTGCCAAATAATCTGCCTTGTTATTACCATCTATGCCTATATGGGACGGAATCCATTGAATTATTATTTGTTTACCCTGAGATTTTAGTTTTAAAATTGATTTAATGATTGTGTAGGCTATCGGTCTACCTCGAAAGGTCGAGGTGCATCGAGCCAGATATTGAATGGAACTCTTTGAGTCTGTATAAATAACATAGATATTTGCCCTGGTCCAGGGATTCAATAAATGATAACGCTTCAGAGATGGCTATGAGTTCAGCAACCATGATAGACACATTGGTGGATATTTTAAATTTCACGAAACATTCCGTTTGTTCGTCATAGAATGCACATCCTATATGATCTCCGTCTTTTGATCCGTCCGTATAGATTTTATAGAATTCTGAATATTTAGACATACATTTTAATGTTTCCTCTTTTATTTTAGAAATACTATAGTTATTCTTTGCTTTATTAATTAAGTCTAAGTTTGTTTTTATTTGAATGATTATAATTCTGTAAATATATAGGTACTAGATACGGTCGCGAATCATATTTTGATCAACATTCTTCCTGGCTCTGACCTGCCAATTGCAAAAAACGTAAGAACATTTAAATTTTGCGGGCTACCCTAGCGGTACCACCTTAACGATTCAATTGATTCGTAGCCAAATTCTTTTCCCGTGCCAGTTTCTCAAGCAAAACAAGCTGGCACAAAATGAACATGATACTGGTGCACCTACTAACGTTACTTAAGGCAAACAAAGATCTTTGTATATCTTTCAGCAGTCAGCCGCCTTCAATTGAGAAAGTCCAGTTCTACACAAATCTTCCCAGTAACTATATCTCTCGATGTTTGTTTATTCTAAACACGGATAGTCAGGAATGGCTCTTGACCAAAATGTTATTCCCAACTTAGCCGCACATCGAGTGACGTTAAACAGAGTTTCGCTAAGTTAAATAAATTATAGTTGATCGCGCGATAGTAAGGCCAAAGTACACCGAGCTAGGATAAATACACTTGAAGAGAAGGCTTACTAAGAATTTCAGTTTCATAGAACAACTTTATCTTTGAAACTGAATGCACTTGCTAACAAAATAAATCAGGCGTGCAATACAAGTTATGGAACTAAAGTTGCAAATATTTGTCTTTAGTACTTTTAAACTTGAGTTTGTAATTTAATTTGCCACTTTGATGAATAAAGTTAATTTTGTATTCAAAACAAAATTGGCAAGTGTTGAGAATAACACCGGAATAAATCCATAATTATGAACGTAAATATTTCCTATGTGTGGCGTGGTATCTGCAATAAGCACGTGTACGATGCACAAAGACGTCATGGAGCCAGCTACGTGCTTTTATTGGCATCGGTTTAGATTCCAACATATGGAGTTGTCGTGGCATAAACATAGGCACCGCGCTGCGGGAAATATCCTTCCGCTCACGCAAATACAATGTTTGTTGTTGAATAATAAATAAAGCATGGGGACGAGAACAAAAGTATCGATTTAGAAAATACCGAGTCCGCAGAAGAGGAATAAAATGCAAATTGATAGCTACAAAAGTATAATGTTAAAGCCATCAACGTTTTACATTCCAGTAAAGTAAAGATATAGGTAGGAATACGATTCCGTTATTCGATTCGGATATTGACTCCTGATAGTTTCGAAACTTTTACACCGTGTGAAGTAACAGCAAACGTTTAGCTTAAAAATTAATTATTTGCATACAGCATTCCAAATATCTTGCGGTTTCGAAAGACGGAGCCAAAACTCCCACAAAGATTTTTCATAAATGAATCACTACGGAATGAGCATAGCTAAAGATGGATAACAATAACACAGTTCATTATGTTTTTAGATCCGTCTGAATCATAAAAGAGTACTTATTATAACTAATTTTAAAAAATTCATCCCCTAATTTTGTATGGAAGTTCGTCATTCTTGCCAATGGGAAATCTCATCGGATATACAAAGTGGAGATGCCAATACAACAATAAATTAAACTTCCTACCTATACCTAATGACGTTCTCAGTCTGCATATAAAAATTAATTCAAATATATCCAATAGTTTAGTCACAACATTATTTTTAACATTTTCTACATGATGTATCTGTTAACAGGCCAGCACCGACAAGTTAATAATAAATAATAATAATAAATGTTTATTTTTCTTCCACAAATAACACTTATTAACTAAAACTTAAAAATGGAAAAAATAATAACTATGATGGACAATGATCATTTGTGGGAAACTGGTGCCTAGACCAAGCCGTGACTTGTATTTCAGGACACCAGGGACTCCCCCCCCCCCCCTAAAGGCAAAAATATCATCACAAACATTATTCAAAGTTTAAAGACATCTGCAGTAATCTGCATCTGTATAAACACAACATTTTGCCAGCTCTTTAGGTACTTCAATAACCTTCGCCAATTTTTTTCATAATTTTATTTCCCGATGCGAACTAGTGCATATTATACCTTATGCTTGAGATATTATAAGAGTCATAAAGCGTGTCATCAGAATTAGGTAAGAAAATAATGCATGCGGAAGTTATTATTATAAAATATGTTACGCACTCATGTCAATCTAAAATGAAGTAAGTACGCGCGCGGGCCTGCGGGCGGAGAGTAATGGGTAACTCTCCGTCCGATCAGGACCAGGCCCGTGCTGGACGGCGCGTACGTGTTCCACGCGCGCCTCAAAGAGATGTCAGCATTAGGAAGGGGCCCGAAAGGGCCGAAGCCTGCCGGGGCAGCGGGATTGTCCGAAAGGGTTACCGCTACCCCGGAACACAAAGGGCTAAGGAAGGAACACGGGTGGGTTTTAGTCAGTAAGAGTCTGACACTCCCTTCTGCTCCACCCAGAGCGGGAGGGGTCATTCGATGATTTCCCATCCACGAAAAAAAAAAAAAAAAAAAGTACGTGCGAAAGGGATGGATGGTAATAGTTTGCTTGTTTCTACTTCGCTTTGTTGCCGAAACCTGAAAAAATGGTGTGCCCAGCACACTGTCCTACATTATTTTTTGCTGGTTTCGGCCATATGGTCGTTGGGTCAATGACACCGCGCTGTTGCCGCTCTTCTCATAGTTAGTGAACCAGTATTTAGATGGTGTTCTTTTTTTCGTTTACACTTTTACGGTATTTAATATGTTAGAAAAATCACTTTTTTATTTTGGATTTTAGGATTTATTTGATAATTCCTCAATTCTCCTATGCATTAGTATTGCTAGTGTTTTCATTTATTTGTGTATTGTCATCTCCACCTTGTATAGCTTGTACTTTATAAAAAGGTCAGCCATGCTATTCTCTAAGGATACAGCCTTGCGGGCAGCGCTGTCGCAGCGGTGAAAACAATAGTTTCAGCGCTGCGACAGCGCTGCCCGCAAGGCTGTATCCTTAGAGAACAGCTCCCCAGGTCAGGTTGGAGCCTTACGATAAAGTGCCATGCCGATAAATAAGCCTCACAAATGCCCAAGAAAGAAAGCTGCAAAAGGAAACACAATCAACGTTGTGCGTAGTTTGACCTACTAATTTGTGCTAACAGTTTTCATAGCCGGTTTTGCGAAGTTTGTTATCAATCTGAACATGATTACCGGTGATTATGAGTTTGAGTCAGAGGCCAGCCGTGGCCGGAACGAATTCGCACATGGCGCATGACTGATCGAGCCTTGATTTATACATACCAGAGACTCGTGCTAGCCTTATACTGATTTACATACCTAAAGGTACATAGTTTTTTTATCTGTACCTTTCCTTGAATCCTTTTTCTCTTTGTCTGATAAGTTTGGTTTGCAACGCGGATTTGCATCATCTTCGGATGCAAATTCATTTTACTCTCTCTATCGTGTCGTCTCTTCAGGATTCCTAAGTTGCATTTACTAGGTAAGAGTACATCAATAACAGTTTAACCACAAAAGTTGTGATTTTCAAAAATGCTGCATCACAAAGTAAAAAATATTAAATTAAAAAACCCCCGACACAAACAAAAACCTCTAAAACTAAAATAATAAACATTGTAAGTTTAACATAAGTTGTAGGAAATATTTTGATCCAAGCGTCCTCACGTCGGCGGACGGCTAATGACATTCAAACTAAGACCACTAGAAGTGGTCTTAGTTTCGAATATTCGCAAATGTATTACTATTCAAGTACCGTCCAGGTCCGTCCTACGGAATATCGCCATAACTTTTTTCACACAGCGATTTGATAAGAACCGCCATAGTAGTTATTGCTCTTTATTAAATTGCTTATCTAATGGCATAAATATGTTTGGTTGTTATTGGCCGTGGGGTCCATTTTTTCCTTTATTTCACTTTCCTACTCCATTATCAATCAGCCCCTGGTCACCATCTATCTATAACCTAGGTATTCAGACCATTCATCCATTCATTTGATTCCATTCATTTTCAGGTATTGAGACCATTCTAAGGAGCCCAAACACGATACCTCTGCTGTAAGTTAAGGGAGTTAGGTATCCTGCAAATTCCAGGTGATGCTGCAGCAGCAGTTCAAGGTCACTATGTTCTTCTACTATCATTCAAGTAACAAAATGCCAAATTTCGACTCAATCAGACCTGTGGAAGATGCTCACATCAATTCATCAACTAGAAACGAGCTGATAATCATCAAACGGCTGAACCGATTTTCTTGAATTATAGCTAAGAACACTCCCGATCAAGTCACCATTTAAACAAAAATAAAAAAACAAAATTTGTTCAGCCGTTTGGGAGCTACGATGGCACAGACAGACGCACAGATACACAGACCTACACACGTCAAACTTATACCACCCCTCCGTTTTTGTGGGGGTTAAAAATAGTAAAACTATAACGACAGGTTTTACGAACAAAATTACTAACCCTCTCTTTCTCATCTCATCTTTCATCAAAATCTAAACCAATTTACACCTTGTTATCTCCGGTAGTCTCCGTATCTCCACTATAATTGCTGGCATCGTTAACATAATTATGCTATCAACATGAAAATGAGAGTTTTCATTTAAAGGCTCGGTGACCTTTCATAAACGAGGTTCAATGTGGCGACACTTTGGTCAGGCCTTGCCGCAGGGCGCGACCAGTTAGGGCTGGCAATTTTTTAAAAGCTCTGATTTATACCAGCGAAATCAGTGCTTTTTCAAATTTTTTGGAGCCTTTTAGAACGAAACATTCTCAAGTGTCTAAATCAACAGTTAGGTATCGTAGTTAGTATGGAAAATATAGCGAGTTGAATGTAAATGTAGGTACTAAGCTGCTTATCACTTCACACAAGAGAAATGGGTTATTTCAGTGTCGTGCGCGATAAGCTATGCAAGATATTTGTGCAAGTGCGCACATGATATTAAACCTATACGGTTGTTGCTTGCCACTTGTAAAAGTTCCCCTGGCTTATGAAATGTCTATCGACAGAAATCATGGTAATCCTTCATCAGTCTATAACATTCTACCCGGAATCTCCTGATACTCGGACCCAGCGGGAGGGGTCGGCAACCCTAGGCAGGGTGGATAAGTTCGCGTACGTACGACCAGCTGAGTCACGCCCGGTCACCTCATAATCTGACGTAATGTTAATATATTGATCTCACTACCGACCACCTCCACCACATGAGAATACCCTTTCATGTGGATTATACTGGAAGAGCACTGTTTGCTCAGCTATGTTGGTAGAAGGCACCAAAAAAGTAGATAAAAAAGAACAAGGTAAATCCGGATATAAATAGCTGTGAGTCATATGCGACACACATACATGCAGCTAACACTAACCAGGCAGTTACATAACGAACTTTATTTAATAATGTTTATAACGCTTTAAATACATTAATTAGGAACATAACTATTAGGAAAGAGAAAGGCGTTTTAAAGTGCATTATGTTGGCAATAAGAAATCGATAAAAAAGGTTACAATATCTAAGATATTATCGTTCGACCGAGCATATGGCACCAAAAAAATTACGATGACAAAAAAAAACCTCCTATTACTGTGACCACCAACTAAGGAATTCGACGAACCAAATGCATCAGATTTCAATAGAAACCGCATGCCGCAATTTTGTTTTATCTTTGGGTTCGGAGGTCATCAAAAAAGTGGCAGAAAAACTTTGAATGGGGCAAGTGTTAATGCACCAGGGTTTAATGAATGGGCATGCGGCCACACTCGAGAGCAGAGCAATCGTAGTGCTAATGAAACTCATCTTCCAAAAAGCATAAAAAGGGAGACACATGTGGTGTCCAAATATTTTTTCTCGCAAATTCTTCGTAAAAGTTTTGCGCAAAAACCAAAAGCGGCCGTTTCGTTCAAACGAATCCATTAAAATGCTCGTACCGCGTGCTCCCTCGAGTGGCTCTTCACTTCTGGGAATGCAACTACCTGCTTTTTATAGCGGAGACAAGGGCTTCACAAATATGCTCAACCCGACCTTATTTGATTATCGATCAGTGGACCGTTAGCAGCAATAGGATTGAACGACCTTTCGAAATCGATAGGATAATACTGTATGGAAGTGACCCAGAATCCCGACGGAATGATGTACAGATATTAAATGCATATTCATAGCCATGTGGTGCTATGCAAGCGGCCTGTAGATGTTATTTATAGGGCAAATCATAACCATGAAGTGCACGACTACACACATTTATTCGATACCTACTTAAGATATGGTACAACTTGTAGCTGTAGTAATTCTTAGTCATTTCCTTCTTCAGCTTAAGTATTGTTGCGGTGCATGACAAAATAATTATGCAGTATGTAGTTATGAAGAAAACCGTTAAGCTGTCAGTTCACGAAACTGTACTGTGACAAAACATATTGTAGACAGCGTCACAAATGTGTGACATGAACGTGGTAACAGAGATGTGGCTGAGAGCACAAAGGACAAAGGTACAGTCGCCGGAGAAATTGTCGCGACTGATTTGATTGTCCGCGTCGACGCGCACTTTGTCGGCGCCGAGCCTCGTAATACACGATACAAATCAACGCGAGCTGCGAGCTTCACAAAACAACGAATGGACAACGTCTTTATAATAACCTTCACCACCGTAACTGATACGACTGAGAACAATTCAGCTCTTAATATGGAATGAGTTTGTCTTAGAATACCTTGGCAGAATTGGGAAAATTAGAGTCTTCAACAAAAAATATACCTACGTGCTTTTTTATTTAATTGATCAATGTCATCAGTATCAGCTTCAACCTTGAGTACTTACAGACTATCGCCCAAAATCCAAACCGTTTTATCTAGAAACGTACCTGCAACAAAGAACACAACAACTTTCAATATCACACTAGCATTAAATAAAATAACAACATTTATATTGTGCGCAACACAAAAGGGTGCGCTGACTGCCGGCACAATAAAAGGCCTCAATAAACAGCCTTTACTGGTGTGACAGTAAGCCTTAAGTTATAACACATAAGCGTCACGGGGTGGAGAGTGGCGACTAGATCAGATGATAGATGATAGGTATTTCAATGCTTTATTTCGTCGAAGTTTTTGTGGAGAAACGTGACTTCCGAGGGGCGTTGACCCTGCTACTGGCTCCTGTAGGATGTCGAGATAACTCGCCACCGTGAGATAGCTCCCGGTGCATATACCTATCTTAGAAATCTAACCGCCTTTTAAGGGCTTTTTGTTAATCAGTTACCCTATATGGCAACTAACGACGAATATGAAGCAATTCCAAAAAAGGAAATTAATTTCTGTGGAGATAATTTGTTTTATATTCCGAACAGGACCTATTTCTCAGACGTGGATGAACGTATTAAAATAATAAATCACTGCCAAACGTAAACATATGCTTCGTAATATGCAGTTGTTACGCCTGTAAATAATCATCGTGTCGTTAAATTTGCATACAGCAATAAGTCTGGGAGGATACGAGTAAATCCGAGTCACCTCGTAAAACGAGACCACAACCGTTTTCCGCAAAACTCATAAGGCATAATGACAGCGCAGTTCTCATAAATAAAATTGAAACATATCCCGGTATGTTTTCGGCGACATGTTGCCCGAAATGGTGTCCACGCTGCGAACTTGTGACTACTTACCTTGTTATTCGTGTAAACAAGAATATTGAAGTTTCTGGCACGTCTGGGTGGCAGAAGTCGTTCTAAGAACAAACTAAGTATTCGTATAAAAAAGTTTATCTTGAGTCGAGACGGTCCCTCGGCTTTCTAGTGACCTTATACAAACTGTACCAACCAAAGACTTGAGTTAATCTTATATATACGTTCCTCCCGCTTTCTTTGCCATACGATTAAGTATCTCTCAGTAGAGTTATATTAGTAAGAAAGTTTGAAAAAGTTTACATTTGATCTCGGTGAAGGCAATCGAAGCTGAACACATAAACAAGAGCTAAAACTACCGGCTTGCTGACGGACCTCATTAACGAACTGGTGATGGACTTGTTATCTGCTCTAATAATAAACCCACTTTAGAGTGTATACCGCTATCCAAAACAAACGTCTTACTTTTCACCAGTGATAACATTGATAGGAAGTCATTAAATTATTCTTACACTGATATTTTATTTACATAGTCGTTCTGAAGTTATTGTTAGCAAGGAAGAACGAATTGTGTCAGTAACAATACTTCCTAGATAAGGAGGAAATTAATGGCAATGTTAAATATTAGACAGACGCTAATTACTCAAGTGCAAAGAGAATTAGAGATTAAACGAACTTACCTGTGAGTGAAGTTCGATCCTAATTATATGAAGGCTTCGTCCGAAGAGATTAGCATTTATACACATGTAGTAACGCGTAGTACACACCATTCCACACTATTTTGAGAATATTTTGATTTATTCTGCATTTACATTTTTTTTTTTTTTTTTTTTTGTGGGTACATTAGTACACTTGGTTCCTGCACCCGCAATCCGTATCATTTAGTTTAGAGTATAGCCCATTCACTTCATATTTTACGATTGATAAGGGTAGAGACTGAACGAGAGGGTGGGAGGGTTGCTAATCTCTTCGGACGAAGCCTTCATATAATTAGGATCGAACTTCACTCACAGGTAAGTTCGTTTAATCTCTAATTATACTTCAGGCTTCGTCCTCGAGATTAGCATTTATACACATGTAGACTTTTAGAGATATGAATCGTAAAATATAATTAAATGAAATACATGAGTTATAGGTTGCAAAGTATTTTGTATTGCTGTAACGAAAAAACAAAATCACTTCATTTTACAATTGCTGTAATTTAGTAACTAAAAGGTATACTTTTTAACTGAATCATTCATAATTGCCATACCAAAACAATCATTAGACACATTATTAACAGGTCTACTATAAAATTTTGCAAATGTTTGGGAGCTAGGGCTCCAACCAGCAGCTTTTCTAATTTGATCAATATTAACACCTAACCTTTGCGCAGCAGATGTGGCAGCATGCCGAGTGCTATGCGCAGTGAACGTGGAAGTATCAATTCCGCTTAAACTTAGGGTATTTTTTATCCATCTAGATAAAGTTTGTGCACCTACCGCTCTGTGCGGCCTTTTAAAACTGATAAATAAGGTATCCGTATTGATACGAAGTCCTTCAGTCATTACGAGGTAATCGAGTATAGCTTTTGCTGGACAAATCTCTGGTTTTTTATCAAAAAACGGAATAACGAGCATGGGTTGAGATGCCCCAATTCTAGATGTTTTTATGAGGTCGGGAATTTTAATTTTGATTTCATTTGGAAACTTTTCAATATTACAAATTTTAATTTTTGATAATGTTTGCACCCTATGTGCAGTGACGAGAGCTAACAGAGTAATTAATTTCTTAGAAATTTTTTCGAGGCTTATGTCTTCATTAGGGTACCATTTTTCCAGATAATTTAATACCAAAGACGTGTCCCAGGTTTCGTCATACTTAGGCAGAGGGGGTCTAGAACGAAATATTCCTTTAAAGAATCTTTTCAAATCTTCATTTCCGGAAATGTTTTCTTTAGTAATTAAACTCAAAGCGGACCGGTATGAATTTAATGTTCCGTATTGGGCACCACCATTATACGCAATTGTTAGGAAGTTCATAATATTTGGAATTGATACCTCATACATGTTCAATTTATTCTCATTACAATAAATGAACCACTTTTTATAGCACCCTTCATATTGTTTATAAGAGTTCTCCGAGAGAGAGTTAAGTACTATATCCATAGATGAAAGTGGGATACCTCTTTTTATCATCGCCTTGCGGATAAGATCCCTGCCACCAGTGTAATGCTGTTGCGCATGTGGAGACGACTGAAATCAGTAGATAAAATTAAATTATCATTAGCCCTGAAAATTACCATTTCTGACACCAAAAGACTTTTAAATAATGGGTACCACGGCTGTGTTGACCAGTGTGGGACAACCATGATACCCTTGGCGTTATCAGACTGGATTTTTCGTAATGATTTTAATATCATGGTAAACGGAGGAAACGCATAAAAATAAAATTCTGACCATGAAATTGTAAAAGCATTTACTGCGTATGCATCCGGATCTCTGTGCCAGGAGACGTATCTTGGGCATTTATTATTTAACCGACTGGCGAAAAGATCTATGTTTGGAGGGCCAAATTTTGTAATAATTTTACGATAGGCATAGTCTGCAAGTTGCCACTCAATATCAGGATGCGTACGTCTCGACTCTTTATCCGCTTCAAAGTTCTCTGAAGAGGTAATATATGAAGCGAAAACATATAAATTTCTATGTTCGCACCATTGCCAGAGTTGCTTCGTAACGTCTGTCAAATGGGGAAACTGGATGCCTCCCATCCTGTTGACGTAGGAAATAGCGGTCGTATTATCAATTCGAAGAAGAATCTGGGAGTTAGATATATCTTTAGCAAATATTTTAAGGCCGATATAAGCAGCCATAATTTCTAAATAGTTAATATGTTGGCTGAGCTCAACGTCTCTCCACAGGCCACTAGCTCTCTGATCACCACACGCGATTCCCCACCCCGTTGTTGAGGCATCCGAGAAAATTTCAAGGTCATATTTATCTATTTTGATTTTACAAACAGAACGATCGATAGCATGATTCCACCATTCAAAGTCTAATTTTAATGAATTTGGTATATTCATAACTGTTTCATAATCATTGTTTGAATTTTTTAAATTAAGGTATTTACATCTTTCAAATAGTTTGGTATAGAGCCAGCCATACTCCACAGCTGGGCAGGCAGATACCAAAAGACCAACAAAGCTAGCGAAAGCTCTGATTTTGCATTGTTTTAAACTCGACATTCTTTTGATTTCTAATTTTATTCTATTAATTTTTTCTTTTGGTAATGTGACCTGAAACTTTCTTGTATCTACAACATATCCTAAATATCTGCAAATGTGTGAAGGACTGAAATTACTTTTTTCCTTATTTATAATAAGCCAAGGCTCGTAAGGAAGTTTTGAGTTTCTTGTAGGTTTTTATAACATGCTTGCTGATCATGACCAATGAGGCAAATGTCATCTAAGTATATAGTAGATAAGTGTCCACGTGTTCTCAATAATTTCATAACTGGTTTCATAACCTTTGTAAATACAAACGGAGCAGTATTCAAGCCGAAAGGTAAGATATTAAATTCATAAATAGAATGCTCAAACTGGAACCTGAGATATTTTCGATCATCTTTATCAATCTTAATTAAATAATATGCGTCTTTTAGGTCGATAGTGCATAAGTAACAATCTCGTGATATCAGTTTTAATACAGTTCTCAAGTCTTCCAGTTTGAAGTGATTAGTATCAATAAATTTATTTAAAGATTTTAAGTTTAAGATAAAACGCATCTTTCCGCTTGGCTTGGGTATTAAAAAAACATTTGACAAATATTGGTCAGACCGAGCTTCACATTCCGAAATAGCTCCTAATACTAATAAATTGTCGATGGCTTCAATGAAGTGTGCCCTTTCTAACTCAGAATATTTCCGAATGTTAGGAGGTACTGATTGAATTGGTAACCGAGTAAAGGGAATTTTGTAGCCCTTTATATATGAAAGGATCATTGGATCATGAGTGATCATTGACCATTCTTTATAAAATAAGGACAATCGACCTGCAGGTTTTACCGTGTTTAACGACGCCTGTAGTTCTGTCGCTGCTGCGGATGCTGAGACTGCTTGGATGAGCCGGCTGGCCGATTGGGCGTCGAGGTCACTGCAGGCTCCTTCATCCTTGGTGGGCCCGTCGGCCTGCGAGTCGGACCCGGATTCTTCCAGTTTAAATTCCTTGAAGAATTAGCTGTGCTCTGTGTAAACTTCTTATTGGCAGGCTTAGGTGCCGGTGGCTTAAGATCTGTACCAGATTTATTGATGGCTTTCGCAGTTTTTATGGTTTCGGCTAAGTTCTCACCGAAAAGAAGCTTATCAATTTTTGTATTCTGTAGCTGCTCTCTAACTTCTTTCTTTACAGCATTCAATAGGAAGTTTCTCCGCGTCACAGAGTCAGCGTGTTGGCTGTCGCAGATGATACGAGTAGAATCCATCAGAAGTTTGAGTAAAGTGGTGTTTTTCTCCTTAGCAGACAATATAAGCGTGATGGCTTCTCCTAAGGAAGTAATGGCTAAGGTAAGTTGTTTTTGTTTACTTTCTATAGCTTTATCGCGTTTAGAAATAATATCTGACACAGCTGCTTTTATTTCTGCATTCAATTCTGGAGGATCAATCAACTTGGCATTTTCAGGAGTTAAATATTTTTCTTTAAGCTCCTTACGCAGTTCTTTTGTTATCCCCGCCGTAGTCCAATGTTGAAATCTAATTGATAATTCTTTTTGTATATTTTTTCCATATTTTTTATCTGTTGTAGGATCAGTGCCTAATATATCCAACAGTTCATTATCAAGTCCTGAGTCTTCTGTTGCAGGTATCGTCTCGTCTGCAAGCGGAACAGGCTCTAGGACTACGGGCGGTGAAGGGCCTGCAGGATCCGGCGCAACTATCGCGACTGACTGAATTTGGACAGTGTTTTCATCGCGTGATGTGCTGGGAAGTGGATCTGGTTCCAGGTCCACCTCGGGCTGCGTTAAGTCTACATCTATTTGTAGCTCGGGAGAAGGCTGATCTAGGTCTGACATGACCGCTTCATTGTTAAACAACCCAATATTTTCTCCGTCTGAAAAGGAGACGTAAAGTCCCATGTAGCCTGGCAATGCGGGTCAATATTATATTGTAAGTGACAGTCCCAAGTTTTGATAACACGTACTGTCCACAAACAAATTTTTCTAGCACCATGAGACAGTCCCATTGTACTGCTCGGCGGGCCGGGAACTGACTGCATTATTATCGTAACAATAAAATAGAACAAGTTGTTCAATATGTTAAACTTTAACGTTTTGAATATAAAACACGTTAATTACGTAATAAGTAATAGTCTAAAAGACTGAACTGAATTGTTAGAAATTAATAGTAAGAAACAGTCCCAATGCAAGCAAGTACTGTCCGCAAACTATTATTTTGTAAAGAATAATTAAATCTTGTTTTGTCTGGCTCGTATTAGTGAAAAAACAGTCCCACTGTACTATCCGTAACACTAATTCCTCGAGTAGAAAAACTAAGAAATATGTACCTAGGTGTATTGTTGTTGGTAGGTATATACAATGTATAACAAAGTAAACAAGACGTGTAATTAATAATAGATGAAGATCGTTATGCAATCAAATTGAAGAAAAAAATAATTATGCAGTGGGTAAGTAGGTCAACCACTGATTAATATAGATAGACAGTTCGAAAAGAAAACATACCTTGATCATCTAACGGAGAACGGCGGTACAAACTTGATGTTGACGATAACTGTGAGTCATCCGTGTAATATGAATCACGCGATCGACGCCGTTTGCGTCTTAATTTTCTTTGTAATCTTCTAATTTTATGTTTTATACGATCACAATCATCACCTTTTCTTTTAGGCATTATTATATCAATATAACAATACCACTAGATAACTTTTTAAATAACTGTAATCGAGCGAGTGTGGAACGGCGTAGCACTAAAAAGCGAATGATACGGATTGCGGGTGCAGGAACCAAGTGTACTAATGTACCCACAAAAAAAAAAAAAAAAAAAAATGTAAATGCAGAATAAATCAAAATATTCTCAAAATAGTGTGGAATGGTGTGTACTACGCGTTACTACATGTGTATAAATGCTAATCTCGAGGACGAAGCCTGAAGTATAATCCATTATGAGCGTTCGTTATTTTGAAATGCCATGCCACAAAATATTTGAAGTAGCTAAGTGCAGCGATAAAACAACTGTGCCTGAAGCAAGTTCCATTGACGATATTTTCACACGCCACAGATACAACATAGCGCCAGTAGCCGACTTGGGCGGGCTACCGGCGGTGGCTATTTTAAATATAATTGCAGCCTCCATGCACTGCCCGCAACGTTTGTTGTCCGACCACTATGAATACAGTTCTGCAATAAACTTTGTTTTTTATTGTAACCGCAAGGAGATAAACGAACAGGAGTGAGGAGCTTACTTCGTCATTGCTATAAAAGTATAACAAATATAGTAACTCTAGCCTGCGCGGAAATCTCTCGCGTGGAGTGCTCTGGAGGACCGTACGGTTTAACCTATTGCTTGATTCGAAGGAGTGTTATTCTCTACTCATCCAATTTTCTTTTCGCTACGCTTTCTAATTCAGTTGGATCATCTCCCTGGGACGATTTTTCTGTCTTAGATTTAGTCTCGGGCGTTTTCGCTAGTCTGGGACATCGCCAGAAAGAAGTAGGTATTCTATCTTCACTTGAGTCTCATATACCCCCTAGCTAACCTAACTCCCTCAATATTGTAATGTGAGAACTAATTGTAGATACTAAAAATGACGATTCGATTTACCTAACGATGTTTGATCAAACATGTACCTATAACGCTTACGAAGTTAATGTGTTAGTTAAAATT
This sequence comes from Globia sparganii, assembly GCA_949316385.1. Classification (NCBI taxonomy): domain Eukaryota; kingdom Metazoa; phylum Arthropoda; class Insecta; order Lepidoptera; family Noctuidae; genus Globia; species Globia sparganii. The sequence continues at coordinate 15,926,887 of OX438663.1, read as the reverse complement.
AGTGCTCCCACGGACGGCACACATCGGCTCGACTCACGGTCGGTAGGTATCGATTGAAAATGCAATTTAATCACAGAACACCAAAAACAGAGTGCAAATAAACTGATTTGCGTGCAAATATCGAAACCTGAATAGTTTGCGGTCAACTTTACCGAACTTTTTATGGACGTTCGACGTGATTTTTTTACGAATCGTGCGTTTGCAATGCAGAGCTCAATATTTATGAAAAATGCAATTTATTTGGGAGATTGCTTTACTTACTTTTGTTTACAAAAATAACCTACTTTTACTAATGGACTTTTTAGAATATCAGATAAATCTTTCACATTCAATGGTCATCCAATGAAAATGTTTACATTCCCGAACTATTATAATCTTAATTAATTGGTTTTAATCCAGTGTGCGCATGTGAATGGAGCACAGCACAGCACAGCTATCGATACACGCTGGCTGGTATAATTACCTACGATATGTATAACATTACTGATACACAGGACATGTGTCCCACTATTATGACGATAAGTTAACCCGACGGCGCCATATGCAGTAATTTATTCCCAGCCATTATTGTATAACTAAACGCTGCAACTACGCTACGATACGAAAATAAAATCGGTACAAGAATCGTTTCTGAAATGCCTGCAATTTAAAGATGACGAGACTGGTTCTGAGAAAAAGAAATATAGCTGGAAGAATTTGTTTTATTGTGGGGATATATCTCACAAGAGATACAATGTAAGCACAAGAATGTAGGCAAAGTGCTTGCCCTTTTCAACAAGACAAATTCGCTGTCGATATTACGCTTACGTAACAAACAAATATACATAATGTTATATGTGTACCAATCACTTCAAAGAGTAAAAATAAAAGATTATCGCGAGGAAAAACCTCTCGGGGAAAACTGCTTTTCTCTACATTAAGTTCCATCCCTGATTAAGCAAAACAAAAACACGGGAAAGTCTCCCGAGTCAAGAACTCAAGCGACGCAATTTGCTACATTTCCATTACCTACAAGCAGTCCATGTTGTTCAGCAATTACTCGCGAGTTTTATTACGTACTCCATTGCTAATTAACCTGGATAACAGTTTACGCTGTTGGCTCGCGAGTGCATTAAAACATGAGTTTTACTGTTTCTGTTTTAGTAAATTTTATTGTTGCATTAAAGCGGTTCTACGCTGACTTTGCATGACATTAAAAATTTGTTGGCAGTCCGACATCTCCGGCTAGTGTTGAATAATTCATTAGGTGTAGCGTCGATTGAATTAAAGGTTGTATCTCAGTCTCGACATGGTATCGATGCTCTATTTGCATATCAGACATGTTCCGATGTGCACCAGATGTCGCTACATAGCCTTTGATAAGTTATCGACTCGCAAACGTGTTAGAGGGCCGAATGGGAGTCTATTAATAGTCCATTCAGTTAAAGATTTACATACAACGTCAGTTTTATATCTTTCAATCTGTTATTTTCAGATCATCAAAGAATATAAGTACTTAACTAACTACGTGCCTTGAGCTCCTGAAAGGTCGAAAAGTGTTTTTTTATCATCCAAGTCGGTTTAAAGATTTTCTTCGACAATAAAATAACGGCAGCTATTTATAAACAGAAGCTGTGTTCCCAGATGGAGTCACGACACGACAGATACTTTCTGTTTATCTGATTAGATTACGCACGAATTCTTTATTATTCACCCTGTTACTCTTACTCTTAGTAATATATACTTACTATACAAGATGATAGCTACAACGCGACCAACACGAGTCTGAACTATGTAGAAAACGGAGTGTCCTTTATGCAAATTATTACGTAACCAGCCTTCCAAACAATCTATGCTAATCCATTTTGTTGGAATTGGACAATTTAATCAGACTCGGACAAATCACAACTGTATAATCTAATCACATATTCCTACTCAATAAAATAGCCATAAAACACGAAGATTAAAGCGAAGGGAAAGACGACAAGACGGATGGTATCGATATTGGCGCCCAACACGGAATTCTAAGAAGGGATCCCATTCGATTCAGTTCGCTACAAGTACAGCGCGCGACGCCTCCACCCATTATACATTCAATGTGCATCGGCTCTTTATCATTTTAAGGCGAACACGAATGTTAATCGAGTCGGTAAAGTGTATTTTTATATACGTCATTTCTTAAAATCGTGGGTTGATATCAATTTGTTAGGACGTGACTTGAAGTTGAATTTGATGATGTACGCGTGGGCGCTCGTGCCACTGTAATCCTAAAAAATAGAGTCACACATGAAGGGAGAATGGCGACTGTTGGCACTTTTAGCGAATGATTTACGACGCTGAGAAAAGCTTTCTATTTCACTCGCAAATTCGTCACTATATTGTCAAATGTTCTTGCTACTTACAAGCCTTAGTACTTTAATTATATTAAAGAAGAGAGATTTATTTGCAATAAATTCCAGACACCAAATAAAATTATCCTACCAAATTAACTACACAGAGTTCAATGACACACAGATTAATTAAACCTACCCCATTAACTAATAATTAGGACATCCAATAAATGTTGAAAAGAAAATTAATGTACATAAAATCGAATAAAAATCGTACTACCTACAACCTACTATAAAAACGATCATAAAAAAATTAAAAGTGGTTCCGCCACAAAGTAAAATCCTTGTCATCCGATAAAACGTTTGTGCTCATTTTAACAGGGATGAAAATAAAAAGCCTCCTTTTATCAGAGAGGAAATTCAATTATCTGTAACATGTTACTGGTTGGACCGGCAGAGTAACGTCCGGTCGAAACGGGGAAGTTTGGACACCCAAGGCTGGGAAGAGTAGTTAGCAGTTGTTTGCATACAACCCAAAAGCCCCTTTTTGTCCCGTCCTGAATAATGGTATTGTTAATAGCATATAATATATATGTATGGACCTACAAGTATTTATATGTACGCAAGTGATTTACCGCAGCCCGTTGACATAGAAAGTTTCCATGTTGCGGTTTGTACGCACCGTTGTACATTTAAAATTAAATTGTGCCATCTATTTCATCAGCTTTTTATTTTGCTTGATCCTGTTTTGTGTTTTATATCAGTCAGTGGCCCCAATTCTGTTGTTCACAAACTAAACTAAATTTAAGTTCAGTGCATCTTTTTCTTTCTATTTAATTATGAAAAGGACAGAAGATAAATATTAGTTCAGTCCTGTCAAATTAGATAAACCAAGACAAGTTTAGACCTGATAAAAACTTGGCTACTGAAAATACGTCAATTTACGTCAGGCGCTGACTAATTTGACAGGACTAAACTAATATTTATCTTCTGTCCTTTTCATATTGAAATAGAAAGAAAAAGATGCACTGAACTTAAAAAGTTAGTTTACGAACAACAGAATCGGGGCCAGTGTGTTGTATTAGTAAGCACAGATTGTCTAAAACAGCGAGGTAATTGCGTAACATACTATCTGTAGCAATGGCTTTCATTTTGATTGACAATTCAACAACATTCATTGCGTTACTACGTAGTTGAGCGAACAAATTTTTCGAACATATGAAGCAATGGATTAGAAAGTGTGTTACGCAATTAGGGTGCTGGTATTCTTTGATGTTGAACTGTCAGCAATGAATTCTTGAAACTATACCTACTTTTGTTACGTTTCATCAGCTTAAAACACGTATGTTACTATTTTGTAATTTTTTTTTTTTTTCAGGATTAAAAATAATTTAAACATCGAACTTTTTATTTGGCAGGCTATTATCCTTTTCCCATTCTATTACATCAACGTCCTCATAGACTGTCAAGCTGCCATCTTTATCAGTTACCAATATCTAGCCAGCTCGTTTTACAATTCACTACAGTGAAACGTACAGAACGTGATAGGTTTTCGCAGTTCGACAAATTCATTCTATGAATGTAATATTAGCACTTTGGCACGTGCTTTGTGCCTAGGATGAGGTCTTTTTATCTTTTGTAAAAATGATCTGGAAATGTTAGAGCAGAAGAGAAATGTCTAATCACGTTTCTTATAGTCAAAGAGTACCTAGTTCATATAATGTAAGAAATACTGAGTTTGTTATAGTGACGTAAGCTTTTCTCATAAAGTTTTTTCTGATCTGGTTCTTTTTAAGATTCATAAAAAAATAGACAGAATAGTAGCAATGATAATAGACAAACACATAAAGCGCTTGCACTACAATACAAGTCTTTTTATTGTCTGTCTGTCGTTCAGATAATCACGTTTGCATGAACGTATGGTGTGCTACTAAAAGTAATTGTAACAGGATCTGTGCGCAGGCAACGACGCCACCGCGCCGTGTCTATCCAGCTCTCCTCTAACCACTGATACATAAACACTTGGCCACCAGACCAACCACTTTCGCGAAACGTGGACCGGCTTTTAGCAAAAATTTGATCAGTGAAAGTCAAAAGTGATACGTAGAGTGCGACCGCGCCGTTCTCAGGGGTTCGTTTGATTAATTTAATCGATAGTCTCTCTAGAATAAATGCAACATACATCATCAAAGTTTAAATAGAGAGATTTTGCATAAGGTGTTTTATGTGCGTCGTGCGTCCAAACCAGCACCTTACTATTAATGGAAGCTCGTAGACTATGATGGCTTCGATCGGTAATATCTCCGGCTTGCTGCGTGACGGGTCGCCTTTCCGTTTTCCTTTTAATGCTGTCAGTACGGCATATTTAATTAACAAAAGTTTAATTTATGTGAGTTCCTCCCCGGCCGCTTCAAAAGACCAGACAATATTTCACCGCAGCGATAACTGCGGACGTAACAACGGTCATTTATATTAACTTATCTGAAAAATTCCGAACGGACAGGATCTTCGTTGAACCTATCAGATGGCAACGATATTCAAGAAATCCCATTATATTTTAAACTTTCTCCTTTATAGTCTTATAGACTTTTACTGCAGTCGATTCAAGAAGTAACGCTTTTTTAGCAATAGATCAAATTTACATTTCCATTAGCATTAAAATCAAGTTGTTATCGATCCATTAAAATCCCCTTATCGGCTTCTATGGACATTGCTAAATCGTAAAACACGATATTCGGCTCCTAATCTTAAAAAGATTGTATACGTTGTTTTTACGATTATGCAAAACGACCTCAAACCATCTCCTATACGTAAGTACATAGACTCAAATATACTTTTAGAATCGAACGCATTTTGTAGACTATGTTATGTAAATGATAAGATAGATAGGTAGCAATGTAGCAATAGTTTATCATAAATGTTAGATTGAATTGAATAGGTAGCCACGCAAGTGCATATCTAGAGAGCCAATATACTTAGCGGGCAGTAGCACCGCAGCTTGGTTGATCGGGTCGCTATCGTCAGATATGGAGTCAATTTGCAGTAATGCGGCAGGCAGGTTCACGTTACTTTTTATAACACATTCGAGGTCGTTGACTGCAGACTAAACAACACATAGTACTTGCAAGGTGTCAATGCACCGGGAAAACCACCAACCTTCGTTAAAATTAGGCATTGTTGGGTAGCAAGAGTTACATCTTCCGCGGATCGATTGTTTTGTTCTAAAAATTATCCTTACCTCATTTGTTTTTGGTTACATTTGATTGCGAAAGTGTGTGTATGTGTGTTTGTACAAGTACTCTAGATATCCTATATCAGTGTCAATATTAAAGCTGTTGCTGCAATATCTGCACGTGCGTCAATCGGTATCAGCTTTCGATACAGTATTGCCCGAACAATAAACTAAATCTGGTCAACTTCATACCTATGTTAATGCATTCTTTTAGAATTTACAACTATCAGTAGAATTGATAGTGTCTATCGCAGTAACGCACCGTTGTTGCCAAAGAATTTGCTGTTTTCGTGTTTCAATGACTTCGTATGGAGCAGGTTTGTACACCTACTTACCTAAAGGCTATTTTAAAATCAGTGTTAAGCCTGTAAAAAATACAGCGGTTGTAGCCAGCTTAATTGTTACCAAATATGCAATCAAGATAAAAGAACTACCGCAATATATTACTTGTGTTTCCATCTAAATGTATTCTTAGAAATGCCTCCAAAGGCTACATGTGGCTTTAGAAAGATCAAATGATAAACGACATCGCAAAATGGACCGGTTCAAGAAGTCATCAGAATACAGCGAGTGTTATCCTGCTGTCGCCGCACGGCCATTGCGATTTATCATCCTCTTGTATAGGCACTCTAATTGCGACAACTTGTCGCCATGTCCAATCGTAAAGACGATATCTCCCCTTATTCCGCGCCGCGGCTCGCGACAGCCCTTATTTCATTTAAACTCTGTTCAGTTCCAACGTTCACAAACGCAGTGCAATTTTGTAAAAGTGCTGTTTATTCTCCATTTAAAGTTCAATGAACCGCAATTAGCAGTTAAGAAATTATTCTACGAGCACCTTAAGAGGGGTCGTTGGATGAATTTTAATTAGGACCTTCGTACAATTTAAATCCCAGCATAACATTAATGATAGTGATAAAAGATTTATGAAAGCTTTCGCTGTTTGTATAAATAACATGACGAGAACAATAAGTATATTATAGACATATTGGCTGCAGCCACAGATATATCTACATATATCTGTGGCTGCAGCACTTGGACCGAATTGATACGTGTAATGTTCAATACGACCGAATTACCTACATTCATTACACGGCTATCTGGCGAAGTAGTATACACAGTAGGCGTTCTGTCTGTCTATTTGCATTTTGCACGTACTTAGTCCACTAATGTTATTTGTCACTGTTACCTACTAAGCAATAAATGTCGTCTCAGATAGATTGATGATTAGGATTATTGATTTATTAGCTCACTATCTAGGTCGATAGGACCGGGCGTAGCGCTGCAAAATCCCGCGAGCTCGGCTGATCTATTGACCCGTCATATAAAACCGCTTGAACGTTTATTAGCAAAGTCAAGATCGTCTTTTACGAGTCTGTTGGCTGAGCTGAGCGTATCTGGGTTACTGATACGAGATACGATAACATCTGAAGGTGATCATGCTAAAAATTGTAGATCAGAGTCGGAAGGCAATCTTCCGACTCTGATCTAAAATTTTTGGCATGACCCGTTCGTATGATTTTGCAATTTTTTTGGCCACATGGTGAAACTGTATACATATAATATTTATTCGTATTTACTTAATTTTACCGAGTTGCAAAATTGTAACGAACCAAATTAATCTTGTTTTGTTGTTTTTATGGTTTTTTTGCTCAGAAATAATGATTGTGCGGGTTCTGTGGGCAGCTTAGTGCCCACGGGTCAATTTTTTACCAATCCTTCACAGTCAGTGGAGGTCCTTTATTTTGTTTTCATTTAAAACGGGAATTGTATCATAACTGAAGTCCATTAAACTAACCGCAACTCAATTTTCGGGGAGACTTCCGAATATAGGTACTTGCGTTGTAATCAAACTGGGCTCAACGTTTAGTGCTTCATGAATAGTTTTACATATAAAGTGAACACAAAATAAGTCTAGGCAAGTTGTACGGAAATTGACGTGTTACCGAACTTCCCGGAGAAATATACACACATCTTATACACCGTAAGGTACACGATGTCTGTCTATAAACAGCAGGTCAAGACTGAAGATTTGCAAACAAGTCGCAAGTCCTTCAAGTTTTGCTGTAGCACTTGACATAGGAACGAGTGACATTAGATAAAAAATATCCACTGTATGGAATGTACACCTTAACCACTTTTATGTCTTTATGGCAATGTGTCGCCGAGTCCACCGCATAACATGCCACATGTGCTCTTACGGAATGGACCACAATCCGTGAGCAATTGCCACTTGCCTGTATTAGCTTTCAATGATATAGCGGCTTAAGTGCAAGAAGCTATTAAGTCGACATTAGATTGCCGGAGGTCGGTGGCGGCGGCGAGACGACCCGCTTGCCGGGGGCCAGCGTTTGATTAGCTTGTTACACCGAGTATTTGCTCTGGTTTTCGCGGCGTGTCTTATCTATGCAAGACCGTAGTCCCATATCATCTAACAAGAGCCATACGTACGTGATATGAATCTGTGCTGATGGCAGATAGCTTTTGTTTACATAACCCCCTTAAGAGAATCTGGTTCTTTCTGCAAAAAGTAATGATAAACTCATTTAAGTATGTCTCTCTCGTGCTCGTGTGTAATTATTGGCAAGATACTGTCTCAATGTTAATTGTATAACATTGAGACAGTATCTTGCAAATAATTGCTGTGCAAATTATGGACTCGCGAAAAGTACCTACTGCTGACGAAGTTGAAAGGTTAACTGGGTTATTGTGATGGTTTGGATCGATTGTGGGGACTCGTGACGGAGATGTCCTCAAGTCCTCGCTAGGCGCGGCGTGAGGCGCGAGGCTGCGGGAGAGGGCTGCACTGCGCCCGCGCCGGCCTCGATGTGCCGCCGCCTTATATGGCGCTGGCGGCCGACGAGCTCGGCAACTTGCGACAGGCCAGGTATTTTAGGCTCAGGCCCTAAATTGTTTACGTGCAACTCGCATGCGTTTAATTTCATTTAAAATGTCATGGCGCTACTTAACAAGTGTTACCTACACTTGCTTTTAATACCTACTGCAACCTGCCGAGTGCCGCCGAGATCTTAATGAATAACTTCTGATTACAGTTAAACGTTTTCAAACAACATTTCAATCATGACAGACATATTTGTTGCGTACAGAAATAAGATCCCTAAGCACACAGTAAGAAAAATACTAAGGACAAATTCCTGAAGGCAATCGTCAACTACCGTACAAAAACAGTTTTAATGACATTGCCAAAAATGTCACCGATCTCCAAACTAGGTCGAACAATCGAAGCGTCGGGATATACAGGAGCGATGGGTTATTATGTAGCCTAATAAGGGGGTCGGAGCATTCCCCAGACTGGTCCAAAGGACGCCGCCGAGGACGGCGCGGGCGCACAAGAACCAGCCGAATACTGGTCGCGGTTATTTAGGGAACAGGCAGTTCTGCGAAACCACGCACGCGATGTGCGTAGTTATTGTAATTTGGACGCTTTAGATTTTTTCGCCCTTTTCTCAAATTGCTTTGACTCTGTGAATTCGGAGGAAAACATTGCTCGAACTGTCTTGTTATGCACGAATTCTGAAGCAACTGAATAAAAATACATACCTAAATATATAAAAACTCAATTCTGTTGATTGGAAATTGGAATAAAACGTTACTTCACACATCATTAGTGAAATCGCTGTTACAAATTGTTTAAATGTTCCAGTATTATGAAAGTGTTGAACAAAAATACTGCTATGTTTTAACTGTGACACGTTCTGTTTACGTTACCTACATTCACAGGTAGATTACTTTCTTCGAACTAACATAAAATTATTTATGTTGTTCAGTAGGTAAGAAATGCCACATAAAGTATTAAATGTTCGATAACCAAAACAGAACCGCGCACTTATCGCTTTATCGATACATTATCAGCATCGATAAAGGAACCGTACAAAGTGCGCATATCTACGAATCGGACGAGATAAACTTGCAGTGTACAGGTAAAACGTGTGGACTGAGAGTGATTAGTGAACACCGCATACAGCGCAATCCAAGAAATGCAACATGAATAAGGACGCGTTCAAAACAATCTTACTCACTTGTATTAATAGCGATGTTCTAAATGATAAACTAAAACACTCAGACTAGATATTCATTTGATGACCACTTTTGCAGAAATACGTATACAGGAAAGTTAAACCTGGGTAAGCGAGAACTGGATAAGCGTTAGTTACTCTTGCGTGAAAACTCAAGTGAGAGTGAGTGCTAGGTCCCCACATTTTAACCCACAAAAACCTCAACCAGCGAGAAACCGAAATCTTTGCATGAGAGAGTCGTTCTTCACACTTGGACCTCTACATATAAATGAGACTTCCACTTGCCCTATAACTCTATAAGCGAGACTTGAGTGAATTTTTAATTACTTTTCATACCTTTGTAAGTGATGAAAAACCGATCCTGCAATTCGGTAAGTGAGAAACTTGGTTAAGCACCTCCCCTAGAACACCCAGGATTGACTGTTAATAGATATCTATCCTATCTACCAAATTCGTTATCAAATGTGGAAACTCCGGCGACAGACAGAGTTGCTTCCAATGAATATTCCGCAGCTAATATCCCGGTCAGTCTCGTATAGTAACTAGGTACGTACGACACGAGACATATTACCGCAACAATTACCAACATTACCATATCCAGTAATAACAGTCCAAGCGGTTGCTAAACGAACGTGCACATAACACGCGCAGGACACATGAGCCAATAATATCATGCTTAATGCTCGGAGCCGATGCACGGTCCATTATCGTTATAGAGCCAAGCTAAGATGCAGACAATGTACTTACGATAAGCATACTGCCTCAGGATAACCTAGTTAGCAGAAAGGCTTCTTATGTTCGTATGCACCGTCTAATGTGCATTAACATTGTCTAGACGTACGTAATAAAAGTAGAGTTTAAAGTAATATTCTCTACTTTTATGTAGTCTTGAACAAGAAAAACTTTTTAACAAAAAAAAACAACCGACTTCAAAAAAAAAAACACTACAAAGTGTAAAATAATTTTAATTTCGGAAGTCGGTGTCTTTGGTTTTGTATTTACGTTTTTGCCACCGACTTCCAAAATTAAAATTATTTTACACTTTGTAGTGTTTTTTTTTTGAAGTCGGTTGTTTTTTTTTGTTAAAAAGTTTTTATTTTTTACTTTTTATAGTCAGAGTGCATCTCATGACAATTCCAATAAGCCCAAACACGGCTAGAATACATGGTTTTATTACGAAGTTCCGGTACCTACCTTCCAGCTTCATCATCAGATCGGTTTGATGGTACCATTTTCGTCAGAACCATTTATTTAAATTTGCTTCGTCATAGTCGCTTAACTATCTTAATCGAGATATCTTATCGCCACCCGTGAAATACTTATTATCATTGAAGAGTTCCTGTGGCTATCTGTGGTCTCCTTCATCAGTTCCACTTCACCAATTTGTACTTTTTGGATGCAAATGCTTGACATGTTGATGAAAATACCAAAATTGCTATATGTATGCCTATAATATTTGAGGAGTTCCCTCAATTCCTCATGGATCCCATCATCAGAACTGGATTTTGACAAAAATGGGACCAATCTGGAAGCATATCCTTTCAAATAAAAAAAAAAATCCAAATCGGTTCATAAATGACGGCGTACTGAGGTAACAAACAGAAAAAAAAAAAAAATACAACCGAATTGATAACCTCCTCCTTTTTGAAGTCGGTTAAAAATAAAATAACTTGCCTTATACTTATTTTACTAAAGGAACCTCATATTTGGTCTTGAACTGTTGAATGTATTCGATGAAGTTACAAAGGGTTCTGTAACAAGTATTTTACAGCTTTACGAATAAGTACCTAGAACTTTAAGTGCAATTACTTCCTTACTGATTTAAAAGAGTAGGCGTTAACTCTGAAAAACAATAAGCTAGTGCAGCTTATTTACAGCACTTTATAACTACAATAAAAGAGCTTATCTGGAATCATAGATTTTTGTTCAATTTATTTGCATAACTCGTTTATGGGATGTTTCAAAAGATTGGATTAGGAGTACACTGTATTATAACCATAAGAAATGTGCATTACATGACATGTGAAGCCTTTAAAATATCATCATACATTGTCATACAAATTAAATAATGTCAGAATAATTGCTTTTTATGTTAATCATAATTAAATTGTTACATCATGTATCATTATATTTAACGTATGTAATATTTGATTATTCAAGCTGAAAGTGTGGGAATCAACATGGATTCAACTTCAATCATAATCTGATGTTTTGCATTATAATTGTTATAGGACTGTATTTAGGTATAACTTGTCATCAAAAGATAATTAGTGCCACTGCCAAGCCAATCTTAAGTTATACTTAACCTCAATCAAAGGTAAATCAAGTTTAGCGACACAGTGGGCACTGTGTCGCTAGATTGAGGCAGACACAAATAGAGGCTAGGCTAACAATGCCAACAAAAAAAACTCAAGTCATCAGCTTCGCCACCATTGAAAAAAAAATCGCGTCATCCCCAAACGGTTTAGTTTTCAGCAAATCAACAAAAACATGTGATTGTATTCCAATAGCAAATGCTCTTCGCGTAAAAAATATCTTTCCCTTATAAGCTCATGGAAGAGCATTCTTCCACGGTGCAAAGTCACGCATTTCGAGGCTTCCTTTTTGTTCAAGCGGACTTTTACGCGACCCTAGCTGCCTTACACAGCATACAGAAAAACAAGCAGACCGCCACAAAGGCACACAATAAACTGTGAATTATTCTACATAAAGATTTTATTAGCATCGTAAAAGCTTCCACAAAAGCTGAACTTTCAATAAATGCAACTAGTTCTTTTGTTGCTTATGAAACATCGTAACAAACCTGAAAAGATTGCCGTTATTAAAGTCATTTCTTTTCTAATTCTTTTAAAGACAGAGATAGTAACTAAGATAATTATGCTACTTGACGTTTCTTTTTTTTTTAGGAATTGCATCTCTCAGTTCAAACTATGAGGTTGTCGTCTGCTTAACCGGGCTTGCCTGTGGATGCCTCAATAAATTAAGGCCTCCAGCCAGGACTTAAAAAAACATAAAAACTAAGCCACTACATGTTAAGGGGTGGGGTACGGACGTCGGCTTAGGACGTCGCTGGGAGAGGGCAGCAAGGGACAGGTTGGATCGTAATTAGCTACTTGTTCGAAATCTTTTGCTTATTAAATACAGGGTGGTAGGGACGTCGACCTGTTACTATGGATCCAGTACATAATTCTGAAACTGTTGCATTCTTTTTCATCGTTTTATAAAACAAAAAAAAAATGGAAAATCCAAAAGTGCACGACTACTTACATATGTATGTAGTCGTGCACTTTTGGATTTTCCATTTTTTTAATAGTATAAAAAACCATAGATACCTATTAATTGTTTTTTTTTTATTAATTATAATTAAACTACTTTGAATAAAAGAGGGTTCCTTCTAAGGGTGAAATTAATAGAAAAAGTTTGACTCAATGAATTGATTTTTTCGCAAGCTAAAATGTTTCACTTGATTGACGGGAATTTTTTAGAAATAGTTTGATGTATTTTACGTTTCTACTGCATTGAATCAATTTTTTGCTGACTGTTCGCCAGCTTTTCATAACGCACTTGGTATTAAAAAAGCACACCATGCTCTACTATAACATTGAAAGTAGGTACTTAGATAGACTGAGAATGTGATTGAAAAGAGAGTTTATAAAACTATGAATCCTCACAATCATTTCACGTTAATTTCTACAGAATAAACACCTGTGAAAGGTGATTAAATAAATGTCAAATAAACTATATTGATATCTAAAGCGAGCATGAGTAAACTTCGATCATATAAAAAGCTTGCTCTTGTATGTCAGTTATGCCTTAGTTCTACTTACTAAAATAATGTTGAACTCCATTGGGCTGCGTTAAGTTCGGCGCGGCGCTAAGTTCAAGGCGCTATTGATCCACCAGGCGGGTGCAAGGTTGGCGACGTTTATTTCGGGCCACTATTTTCACATTTCTTTAGTTTGCGCTGCCTGGAGACGCCATAACATTAACTTAGGTAGAGTTATAGCGTGCATTTTATAGTGAAACACGTCTTGCGGCCATTAAGCTAGTTTTCTCGAACTAAATACGATGTATAATTAGAAAAAGGGGAAGTGGATACACGACGAGACAGTCCTACTTTCCTTAAACAAGCAAGTTTAGTTAAACTGCTTGGGCTAATTGTGATAAGATGGTTGTTATGGTAAAGATGTAGAAACCTGAGTTTTTTTAAAAAGTATTTATCTACCTTAATGAATTTTGTCATTTGGCGCTAAAAGTAAATAAGGTCACACTCACACCTCTAGATAGTCGGTTCGATGTCCGTGTAGTCTAACAGAAACTTGCATGGTTCTAACGTGACTCACAAGTTCTAAGAAGCGCCTGCGACGTTTATCGGTCGGCCGAGCTACCTTTATGTACCTAGGTACAGTCAGGGCTGGGACAGATCTAAGACAATCCTTATAAATACAAGGTAGCAGGAATATCGAAGCGCAAACTGTAACCATGAATTATGCACATGATTCTAGATCTCTAGCGTAGAAATTTTTTCTTCGCTTTTCCAAAGAAAGTCGCTTTCTCTGTCCCTATGTACGCTTAGATCTTTTAAACTACGCAACGGATTTTGATGCGGTTTTTTTAATAGATAGAGTGATTCAAGAGGAAGGTTTATATATATATAATACATGCATGCATGTATATTAGAGAAACACTGATAATTTTAGAGGTTTCTAATGTGATGTCGTAAATAAACACATTTTTTTGCGCTTACTTTTCAAACGTTGGCTGAACCCTACGAGATAGGTCAAAATAATGTGCTACAGTATTGTACACCTTAAAAAGGTCTACAAAAAAGTCCGCAATGGTATATGTCTATCTCTTAGGGATAACCCACAATAATCATTTTTTATCCTTTACTTTTTACGAGAAATAATGGCTTATTACGAAGCGATTTTAAGCAATACAGCATTAATCCTTATCCAATTAAGTACCTTAAATACATTGTGCATTTAATATAGATAAATATGGCCCTTTACAGCATGTAATTTAAATGAATATTTTCGAAGATATTACAGATTTAAAATGCAGGGACATAGCGGTTGCTGGGGTACCGGCCGCGGCCGGGGGGCCGGCGGCGCGTGCTGACATTCTTGAAGTACCTATACTTAGTATCAGCATTGCACCCGTGCGAAGCCGGGGCGGGTCGCTAGTAAAAAATAAAATAAAAACTGCTTCATAGAAAAGTGCAATACCTGCGCGGTAAAATGTATGGAACTAAGCTATTGCACGACTCATAATGCGAAGCATTACAGAGTGCTTTAAGATCGAAAAAAAAAATTGCCTCCTTTCTGCAACTGTTTCTATTGATAGACCTACTCCTGCAAAAATTTCAGAATGATCTTTCTAATCTGATAGTCGTACTTATTTACCTTATAGATACCTACTTAATTTCCTATTTAATTTATTGTATAGTAATGGGCCTAAAAATGTATAAAATCTGTTTACAAAGATATATTTAGAGGATGCATTTGACTAGCATACCTACAATATCATTCCATCTCTTATGAGTAGGTATATGATTAATTTTAGAAATATCTTTATTCTTATTATTTGAGCTGCTTTCGCAAGGACATAAATCGAATACGCAAATGCCAATTTTAATCGAAAATAGAATCAGGACGCTACATATTAAATAGGTCTTCTTAGAAACATTGTGGGAGCTAGTAGATACGAGTATCTTAGATCTTAATTATTACTGTTAATCTTGGTCGTTTCGGCTCCCTACATGTACTCAAACAAATTAATTGGAATGGTCACGCTCACCGCTTGTCAATATCAATATACTTATATTGTTGGCCCACATCCTGTTTTAGCCTCCTTCTGAGTGATTTTAGATGTAGACATAGACTAATTTATCATAAAAATAATTTTGTCTGTTTTTTTCCTGTTAAAGTGTTAATCTGGACTGGATTGGTCGCAAAAAGATCGAATGCAACATTTAGAAACTAAAGCTTTGTGATTTTGCTTAGCTTTGGATCGCTCTGATGCGGTCGAGCTCGGGCTTATAGACTGAAGGCTGAAATATCCAGTTTGGTTTGGCTGGTTCCGAAGCTACCACAGTAGGATAAGTACCTAGGTATCTACAGTGCAGTGAGGTAGGAAAGAATATTTTAAACATTTAGTCAGTCTTTTCAACATTTAGTTTGCAATCAATTTCTCGAAGCGATACTGGGATTATGGAGTCCAATAGAGCATCATTATTAGCAATATTAGCACTGAACATTTTCAATGGCCTTATTTTTCGCCACTTTAGGATTTTGTAGTTCGGCTGTGCGGTCAATAACCAATGCATTTTATTTGTACAACAAGTCTCAACCGCCCGCATTGATCCTTGGGCCCAATTCTGCTAATTGTCGCCGTCAAGTTTATGATCAAACACGACGGTTCTCGTGTAGTAGTGTTCTGTGATATAGCACATAGGTACGTACTCAACCGTTAGACGTACTCACACATGCTTGGTCCAATCACGTTTGTTAGAATTGCACGTATTGATACATATTTTTAGATTCTTCGAATGAGTTCTACAAGTCTACAACCTGTCTGAGTTGGGTGTTGGGTCGTGTGACTTGCGATGCATTATAAACTGACTTAAAATATTTTTTTTATTTTTTTATTCTAGTTTTTATTAGAGGCTTTTATCCACAGTGGCATGTCAGCCTCATCATAACTTATTCTAAACTACCTCCATAAATATATATTACCTATTAATTAATGATGTTGAAACAAATCAGCAAGTAGGTTTGTTATCTCAGGTGAGGGCTGCGCTAAAACTTTAACATAAGGACCAGTGTCATATTCGTTTATTTTTAGTCTACTCAATAAAATTACTTTAGTGATTAAGTATCAAGATGACTGCTGAATAATTTTCGTCATTTATTCAGTCACTTTATACTTAGGTATATTCAGGTTTCTGGCATGGGTTAAAGATTACCCGTACCACCTAAGTTAATAAAAATCAAAGACGTTTTTTTTTTCGTAGAAATATATATACTGTGTTTTACCAACCCGCATTGAGTCCGCGTGGTAGATTACAGCCCATTCCCTCTCAAAGAAAGGAGGCCTGTGTCCCAGCAGTGGGAATATTATAAGCTGATTGTGTAGGTACCTACCTCGGCTATCCCATTTCAAAACCTAGTAAGGGACATTTTTTTTTTAATCGTTTTATTGCAAAATCTTGCTAACCTAGACTAAGTTAGCAAGATTATGCAATAAAACGATTTTTAAAAAAAACATGTCCCTTACTAGGTTTTGAAATGGGACAGCCGACCTATACCTACTGTCTTTTCAATAGCGCGGTAGTGAAAAGGTCCAAGTTCGCTGCCTGCGATTTTCTTTTAGAAAATGATGTGCCCTTTCTCTACGATAATAGCACATAATTTCTAATGAATCGTAAGAAGCCTTAAATCATCTCTTCTACAATAGATAATAATTAGAATATACATTCAATGGAGACTCGATATTTTATTGAAGTTAAATGCTCTGACGTTTGAATATACCTAAGTAAGACGCGACGTTTACGTAATAAAACTGTCATTGTATCCTTGCATATGTACTTAGTTATTTTTAGACTTGACAGAGACGGGACTAAATCAACGTTTGTGCGTAAGCATTGGTGATTTGTGTGAAACTCTCCTGATAGGAAATTGAACGGTGTGCGCAGATACCTCGTATTGGCGGTCACGATCAGTCACGCTGTGCTACGCAACAAAAAACTTCGACCAACTACTTACTTATCTTGCGATATCAGGTGGAAATCCACAATGCCGACGTGTAAAAATTCACGTATTTTATCAAAATAAATTAAATATCAAGTAACGCTATTACGCCTTTTTGGCATAATTAATGCTTGTTCAAGTAGGAGACCCTGAAAATGTGCAACAATCGATATACCTACTCATTGTTGATATGAACACGATAATGTTCATATTTTATGTAGGTACTCATGTGAAAGTGTTATCAATATAAATAAGTAGGTATATCTGCATTCTTCTTGATATTTTTATATTTTGCTATATACCAGTGTTAGCAAAGATTTCAAGTAGATAGCTATGTACATTCAAGTTTCTATAGTACCTACATAATTATACTTAATCAGTTTCGAGTTATTTTTCTTTTGAAAATTTGTTTGTCAATATAATCAATTGGAGATAATCTTCGGATACTTACTCTCTATTCTTAGATAGGTATGGAAAAGCTTAGTATTTTTCCAAATAATTCTAATACCTACTTATTAGAATCTCTACTTATTTGACAAAATTTTAAAATAACTTTCATAATAAGTATGTTCTTCTCCAAAATTAGGCAAATGCAAATATGCCTCTCAACCATTCTCTATTCTGCAACCAACAGTATACAACTCAACTCCTTAATTAATATTGACAACGCATCAATACACAGCACAGCTCCGGCAAACACGCGGCTCGGCGCACGGCGGCGGTGACGTCGAAGGAGTCGAGCTGGACTCACCTGCGTGGGCAGCACCGTCTCCCGGCCCAGGGGTATCGACATTTTGCTAGCGGCGCCGCCGGCCGCGCCCCGGCGCCCGCCCGCGCCGCACCATCCACCGACCCGCCACCACGGGCCGCGCGCCCGCTCCCCGGCTCCCACCGACGCTCACCACAAACAAGAAAAACACTTTCCCGATATCGCGATTTTTCACGACTTTACAGGATTCCAGAACCTCAGCTGCTTTGACGTATCTCGGAGACAATTCCACTCATCACGAGCAAATCCTCATTCAAACAAAGTATCACTTATAAATATAACTAATTCGATGCTTATGTATAATCAGAATACGGCAGTGTTAAAGCGCGATAAAATTCACGCACCGGACTAGCAGCCACCCCGTGAGGCGCGAGCGTGCGACTGGCGCGCCGCCACCGGCCGCGGACGCCGCGCGCATCTCTCACCCCGCGCCTTCGTGCGAGACCCTCGCGCCGCTCGGCACGCTCGCGAACCAACAGTATGGGGTCGCGGCACAGCCTCCTTCATCTCAGGCGGCACGCTCAGAATCCTTACGACTGATCACATGGACACGTGCCCCGGACACGGGCGTAGTGCGGTTATCGAGCGCGCGTGCACATGCGCAGTAGGCAGCACTATCATCGTAGTGGCTCATTCAAATGTACAGGTCTCGCCTCGAATAGCGCACACCTGAGCAAATATTATGGAACTGGACGACAATAGATCCGTTGTTTCAAAACGTACAACTACCGGAGCAAAGCAGTCAGTCTGAAGCTTAATTTGTTTGCCTCATTAAACGTTAGATTGACGTAAAAATGTTGCAACCAAGAATGAGCTTTTGTATATTTAGCATAAGTTTACAATCATTGTTGATTAGAAACTCAGTCTAAGCATTAGGTAAAAGCTTTGGTATCTATCAAATAAATCATATCATTTAAATTTTTTTAGAACTTGGCGAAAATGGGGCGCACTTCCGTGCACCCTAAAACGTTTCAGGAAAAATGCAATTAATAAAATCGAAACAACGAAGCGCTTAGTTTTCCGAGCGATGTTTCCGTCATATTGCATATTTTGGAAGGGTGCAGACTGCAAGGAGTGGACATGCGTGGGCGCAGCTCGAGGCTGTATACCTACTCAATCGGTTCGCCCACTTTTCCTTTCTACTACGTTCACTGTTCCAGATTACGTCATTATCTATACTAGGTATCTGTGTTTAGTTGACTCCTCGTTACCTTCGCCGCCGTGGGAGGAAGCAGGCGAATGCAGATGTTACATACCTGTAGGTAAATAGCTGTAGACACCTAAGTAAGTACTCCTTTGAAGGCTTGAACTTTCATGTTATTATTTGGTATGTATTTTTAATGTTATTTTCTACTTACTACCTTTTGACGGTAAAGCTTACCTACATCTGAGGATGATGCCCAAGAAGCACCTATACGTATACTTTTCATTGGAATCTTAGCGTTAAATCTGGGGACCTCGCGCGAGGTTTTGTTATTTGCGAGTTTTTACTAATAGAAAATAGCTGAGTAAAAAAGCTCATAGTTCCTGTAACAAATAATTATGAATGTTGACAAATTTTCTATTTTCTAAACATTAAAACATTGGTACTTGCAGGTTCAATTCTGGGATGGGTTTTTTGAAATATATGACCCAATTTGACTGAACATTTTCATCTAACACAAACTCAAATACTCAATTTGCACTACCGCGCGGGAAGTCGAACTCAGGACCTGGGGGGCGATTGTACTAATTTGCAACGTTACACATTCAATTGTGTTTTAATAACAGTTCGATTTCGATCGCCGTTCGATAGTTTCTTATAAAATCATTCTACTATTTCCTATGCAAACTGAAAACTAAACCTATGCTGAATCGCAACTGAATGGTAGCGGGTATAACGCTAGTGATTACATTCTCTTTGGTAGCGGGAAGGTAAAAGCGGGTAAACTGTGTTACCAACATGCCAAATAGTAGGTATGTTTAATAATACCCAAGAAAAAAAAGTTGAACCTAAAAATGTTACATAGATGTCACCGAAAGTATTTTCGAATACAAAATTATATTTTAGACCATTCGATTCTAACAAGTGTCAAAATAACAGTAGAAAGTGACTAAACGTCACGCTCATGTTCGATTTTGTTAGCAGAATATATTTTGATCGATCGTTGGCTTAAACTAAAACGTAACCGCAGTTGTATCGTTGTTCATTAGTAGATTAAGAAAACGCTTAACAGCCGTGATTCAGCTGTGGTTCCATTGCGATTTTTGAACAATTTTGTTAGTACAATCGGCCCCCTGACGCTCGCCGCTCAGTTCCATTATATCAATGTAGGTAGCTCTTTTATACATGCATACGTTATTATAAGGTATTTGAGCAGTGGTGGCAAAATGGCAACAGCCCCGACTTAAAAGTTGTAGGTCGTGGGTTCGAACCCAGGCAAGCGCTTTGTGTGCACTTTGTGTAAATAACTTAATAACGTCATCACCACTGCTCTCAAAACAGTGAAGGAAAGCGTCGTGAGGAAACCGGCATGTCCTAGAACCAAAAAATCGAAGACATGTGACATACCTATCTACCAACCCGCACTGGGCTCGCGTGGTGGATTAGAGCCCATTCCCTCTCGAAGAGAGGTGTCATCACAGACACCACACACATGACATTATAGGCTGATTAGATCAGGATTACAGGGGTATGGTTGGTATTGAGATCAAATCGACAGAGCCTTTCTTCTGGCAGCTGCTATCTATTGTCCTTGTGCTGTAGGGCTCTAAAGCTCTACAATGTACAATGTCATATCCGGTAAGGAAAAAATATATGGCTAGCAGGCTCTTCATAAAAAAACTGTTTTCCGCATACGTACCCTCGAAAAGAGGAGGCCTGTGTCCCAGCACTGGGAACATAATAGGCTGAGTATGCTATTATAATGTATTTAATGAATGATTACTCTGATCCATGTTATTTCAGTGCAAGAAAGGATACTTAGCAGTCAGTAGTGGGTGGAATAAAGTTAGGACGGAATAATGATTCGTCTTTATGTGCTGGCGACCTAATTTCGTAACAAGTACCTAAATATCTAACAGGTTGCTTCACGGACTCAACTGAAGAAAATTTTGGGTAGAGAAATTCAACCGTGGGAATATCGGTCTTTTACGATCGATCCCAAGGAGATTCCTTTCATTGGAAAAGGGCATTCCAAAGTTACTTGTAAGTTTTGCAAAGTTGACTTTAAGGTATTAATTATTACACGTTACATGATACCTACATCTGAAAGGAAAGCTCTAGGTTGGCCTATGTTTAGGTATCTATAATCTCGATGCAAATGTTTCATCACAAATTCACAAAATTTTAAAATACTAAAGCCCACAGTCAAGCTTACGAGAGTAAAAAGAAACACCTACATTACTGCCCTTACTTACATAATATACTTATTCTGTGATAAATGTTGAGTACCTACTTACTCTTGATTTTAGAGATGTTTTCGAAGTTTTTAAATCCTCGCCACCTAAGTACAATTTCTACGAGTGACCATAAAATTTAACTCACCTGAACACCTTGCATTCCACCATCGTACATCGTCCATCTTCCAAAAGTAGTCATTGTAAAAGCACTTCACTTGAATCCCTAATGTGAAATCCTTAAACAAATTACACAGTCTGAACTGCACTTTATTTTAAAAAAAAACCGTTGGTCATGAACGCACTGCGGACGCAAACTCCGTACTGAATAGCGCTATGCTATGTGACACTGCGGCCTCGACAAATAAACTGTTTAGTGCTTGATTAGCACAACGTGTGCAAATCGTTCGGAGTCGCCCGAGCTCCTACAAATTGAAATTGATTGTCCGTTCTCGAGGCGCACTCATTGACGTGATTGAGTAGAATGGATGAAATGGTCCTTGCGAGGCAGTTTGTTACCATTAAGGAACCACAGCGATGCACCTCGATACAACACTGTACAATTATTGTGAGAGGTGCCGTGTCAAATATACATATTTTCACGTAGTTTGGTACCTGTGTTTTGCTTTGTGTGCTAGTGTTTTGTTACTACTTGGAGCAATAGGAATGTGTTACATAAATAAAGCGGGATAACATTCGTTATTTATCAAAATTATCATAATCGATAAACGTACCCAAGAAGCCCATTGTAAACTAGTGTCAGAATAAATTTTCGAGTCACGCATTTTTCTTTTTAAATTAAATTTATCTTGGGTCGAAATTTTTCCTACGTCGAATTAAACATTTTTAATTAAAAATTGTATTGTTGAACTTTAAGATACCACTTTTTGATTTATCGACGGAATAAAAGTTAGAAAACTAATAATGCAATAAGAACCCCTAAATTGTAACATTATTGTATTAAACGCTTCTATAGATCCAACCGAACATTTTAAGCCGAACTCTAACCATTCTGAAACGTTCAATCAATGAGCGAGGAAATCTCGCAATTTTGTCATAAAATTAAGAAGATGGTTTCTGAAGGTTGTCTTGGCTAACAATGATCAATAAATCAATCATTATACACACATAAGTCCTACCATATAATTATCTAATAACGATAACACATACAAAAAAAATGTCATCTAAACAGGCCCGGATCTGGGAGATGCAGAAGGTGGACTTGCACCGGGCAGCAAAGATTGGGGGAGGGGGTCAGCCACCAGCCAGTTTGTCCTCAAAATAAATTCAGAAAATAAAAAAATAGAATTTTGTATTTTTTTATTTTCTGTAAGTATTTATATTCTAGGCAACATGTTTCAACAAATAATACACTTTGTCAGGATTGGCACTATTATCAATTGAGAATTTGAGAACGAATTAGCCAACAATCTCGATTATGACCATTTATGACACTGTAATTTACGATTTCGCTGAAAAAATTCGAGAAGAATTCCATTTAGAATTATTTACTAAATAAACAATTTTTAAAAATCGTATTACATATGTATGTTATTTGTTGAAAAAATTTGCCTAAAGGGCGGCAACTCTATACTCTGCGGGCCTTTTAAAAATGTAGATCCTGGGCTGCATCTAA
Organism: Globia sparganii; assembly: GCA_949316385.1. Lineage (NCBI taxonomy): Eukaryota > Metazoa > Arthropoda > Insecta > Lepidoptera > Noctuidae > Globia > Globia sparganii. The sequence continues at coordinate 15,903,775 of OX438663.1, read as the reverse complement.
ACGCTAAGTTATGGGAAATAAGAATTAAATGCCCACGGTATGGTCATGGGGAGTTATACTTAATGCCTATGGCATTAAGTCCGCCTCTGTACATGTATGTGCTTGAAGTATTGAATAAATAAATAAATTAAAAGTAAAATATTAATGATTAAAAATTATGTATTTAGTAGAGGAGTTAAGATTACAGCTAATAACATTTTGTTCTACGATTTCAACGATTGCTGCGACGAGTCAGCCGCATATCTCTCTCGATCTCGTATTGCCGAACATCTGCGCGTTCCAAGAAATCGCGTTTGTCCAAATATCTGCAACAAAAGTAGGTACAATTGTAACAAACCTATCTTCGAATGAATCGTTTATTCAATTTCGTTTATACACGCCATCGACATTGGGGGCGAATTTGTAAATCTAAGGTCTCGGATGAATGATGACGAATGTCAAAGATTTTACTGCCTCGTTGTTCAAGTAGTCGCAAGCGCGACTGCTAAGCGTGAGGTCTTGATTTTGATTATCGGCATGGGCAAAGAGATATTGGGTAGGTATTTTCATTCGGAAATTCACTCTGCTGTAGTTGTACCACAGATAATATAAGCTGTACGGAGTAACGGAGTTTACGGTATAAGGCCCACTAACACCACAATTTCACTTAAGACTATGCCGACCGCACAGTGGCGCCCTCATCGTTTATTTGGTTATTTCATACAATTTAGAATGAAAATGCAGAAAATAAGCACGTTAAGTTGTGCTTCATAAGATTATATGTTAATATTATTAGAAACGGTAGTTTTATATTGTTTAGTTTTACTATAATCCTTAAAACGGATAACAGTGGCCACTATATTCCGTTTTAAGGATTATAATAAAACTAAACAATATAAAACTACCGTTTCTAATAATATTAACGTATAATCTTATGAAACACAACTTAACGTGCTTATTTTCTGCATTTTCATTCTAAATTGCATGAAATAACAAAATAAACGATGAGGGCGCCACTATGCGGTCGGCATAGTCTTAATGCATTTAGCGCTTAACATACAGGGTGGCAGGAACCATGAATTCGTCAAATGATTCTAGACTAGCGTAAAAATTTTTCGTCATTCATCAAAAAATTTATATGTTTCATACAAGAGTACCTACGCGGTCAATATATGTATGGAAAAGCAATATTTTTTTTTACCGTCACCGACGTAAAAAATTACGCATAGGCTCCAGAATCATGAACTGAATCCACGGTAACTGGTTGCGCGACGTTGTGCCAATCTGTATTTTAAAAAAAATCTCTCTTTTTCTGTTCAAACTGTTTACAGAAAAAAGACCGATGTTTTACATCTTAGTTCGCTTAGTGCAATAGTGCTAAACGTATTAAGGAACTAGTGGCGCAAGCAGGCCGCATATAATATGGATAAAGAAACCACCTCTTAAAAGGATACATATAACATACCCATTTCTTCCTTTATTATGGCTTTGTATTTCCTCTTCAATGCCCTCGTCTTGCTTGTAGGTAGACCAGTCGAGTTTCGATTTCTCCAATGTGGACAACTTGTTCTTTTTGTTGAGCTGACCGAGGATCCCGGATAGGCCTCCTCCACCCAAACCGGGACGGCCACGGGACGGTCCTTCCAGATTACTTACTGAAAGAGGTTTATAATTTTTTTTAAATGTTATATCATCAAACATTTTTTCTCAAATTATCATAATTAGATTATGGTAGGTTGCAGCTTATCTTGATATTCTTAACATAACGGTGTTTATCTATAAACAAATAGCTGCGCCCCGCAGTTTCGCCCACATAAGTATCGATCCGATAGAATATCGGGATAAAAACTATCCTATGTCCTTTCCCGGGACTCAAACTATTTCTATACCAAAATTCATCTGAATTGGTTCAGCGGTTTAAGCGTGAAGTGGTAACAGACAGAGAGACAGACCGACACACTTTCGCATTTATAATATTACTAGCTGCGCCCCGCGGTTTTACCCGCGTAAGTTTTGATCCCGTGGGAATATCGGAATAAAAAGTATCCTATGTGTTATTCTGATGTATAAACTATATTACTGTAAAGTTTCATCAAAATCCGTTCAGTAGTTTTTGCGTGAAAGAGTAACAAACATCCATCCATCCATCCTCACAAACTTTCGCATTTATAATATTAATAGGATTAATAGGATAGGATACTATGGATGATTATAGTTAAGTGACGTATTATAAACATCAAAACTGTATGTAAAACGTTAAAACAAGTTAAGTAGTGATTAGCGACTGTTTAAATCCTAACTTTAAGTAATGTTTATGAATAAAGGGGACTATTTCCAAGAATCTAGTCCGAAAACTACGCGCACGACTAGTAATTCGGTTTTTATGAAGTTACTGTAGGTATACCTTCAGTATACCTTCAGTATACCTTCAGGGCTAAATTTTATCAAACCCTTTCCAAACTTAATTTGACCGTTTCTCAGTCATCAAAGTTGTCAACAGTCTGAATGAATAAACAACATGGAAACAAAATCCAATCTTCGCTTCAATCAGTTTCAAATACATTTTGTGCAACTTAGCGCAAAACTTGTTCAACTAAAATCTACTTTCAAATACAAAAGTCGATGCAAAGCTTAGTGCTTTTAAAGTTTTAATGGAAATCGGTTGCCTGCAACTTGGCATTGTGCATAATTTTCAAGTTTTTCTTCGCAGAGCTAGCCTTGCGTCGTTGCTAGTTGCAACCAAGTTTGATAAAGAATAAGATGCAGGAGTGACGACTTGAATAATTATAAACGTGAGCGTCAGGTAGAATTAATGCGCATACCTACAAATATATTTTCAAACGTATAGAATTTGCGGTTTTTTTTTCACAAGTACATAATCAGCCTATAATGTTCCCACTGCTGGGACATAGGCCTTTCATTGAGAGGGAGTGGGCCGTAATCCAACACGCGGGCCCAGTACGAGTTGGTTGATGTCACAAATATCTTCAATTTTTTTGTATTTGGACATGCGGGTATCCTCACGATGTTTTCGTTCACAATTTTGAGAGCAGTGGTGATGAAATAATCTAATATTGTAAATCAGAAGTGGAGTTAATTAAAAATAAAGAGATATAACAACAAAACCGATATTTTATTCTAAGAAAACCTAATCACAAATAAAGCTACAACTAATTCGTCCGTAACGCCCGAATGTCACCGCTCTAAACGAAGAGTGTCCGTCCGCGAGTGCTGCTCCGTCGCTCGTTGCCACCCGCCGCCGCCGGCGCACACCTCGCCCCACCACTCACGTGACCCTGAGTCATGGTGGCGCGATGTTAGGCTCCGCCTCCTGGTCTGATATTTCTAACACGGCCTCTCCTGATGGCGAGGCGTCCTCGACCGCCTGATCTTGGTTGGATGGCTCCACACAATCTTGGAAGTCACCAGGATCACCGTCATCTGTAAAACAACACCGTTGTAACTCTTTTTTTTTTTTTCAAGTCTTGTTAACCTTCTATAACAATTGTCGGCTCTCTGTCACAAATGTACGCGTGCACTCATACACCTGTGACCAGCGCATAACCATTGTCATCTAAAAGTTACATATATACTAAATTTGTGTAAGGGAAGCAAGCCAGCCAAACGTAAGCTGCCAGCACACACCATAGGTTGCGGCATAAGCTCGCACGTGTGGCTGAAAAATGTAGTATCCCTTGAGAAACAGATACTGCACACGCCATAGGTAGCTGCCATAAGGCAAGCGCACGTGGCTATTAAAACAACAGAGCACACGCCATAGGTAGCTGCCATAACTCAAGCGCACGTGGCTACTAAAACAACACAGCACACGCCATAGGTAGCTGCCATAAGGCAAGCGCACGTGGCTATTAAAACAACACAGCACACGCCATAGGTAGCTGCCATAAGGCAAGCGCACGTGGCTATTAAAACAACACAGCACACGCCATAGGTAGCTGCCATAAGGCAAGCGCACGTGGCTATTAAGTGACTCACCACCCGTAGAGAAGAACGCTGCACACGTATCCGGTGTCCATTCTCCACGCCACAAAACCATGTGTTCTGCAGCTGCCTGCGTCCTCTTGCCGTAGGATCCTGCTAGGAGCTCCAACTCATAGCGGTGGTGAGGGAGCTGCTTGACGACCTTATAAGGACCCCTCATGCCAGAGTCCAGCTTGCCAGAAGTCTGCGAACTTTTGCCAACAAATACAAAATCACCGAGAGCAAAAATGTGTGGTTGCTTCCGCCTCTCATTGATGTGTTGATCTTGACGTTCCTGGTTCGCTTCCAAAAGCTGTGAAGCACGTTGTCGCCTTAGAACCATCAAAGCTTGGCGGTTTGCATGGGAATTTTCCAGAGCTACATCCCTTACAAGCGCCCTCAGAACAGGTGTGGTGGCTTCGACTCCAGTCAATAGTTGCAGAGGTGAGGTGCGAGTCGTTGCTTGTTTAGTAATGTTGAGAGTCAGCTGGATCTTCCACAGAGTGTCAGACCAAATGCTGCCCTTATTATTTACCTCAACTCGTAACATATTTAGAACAGAACGGCAGTATCGCTCAGCTTGGCCGTTTTCTTGGTGCATTTCTGGCGTAATCAAATGTGTGGCACAACCTAACCCAGAAACCCAATTTTGAAACCCAGAACTTTCAAACATCCTACCGCGGTCTGTTACGATTAAAGAAGGTGTACCAAATAAGGAAATGGTGTTTCTGAACACGCGCTTTAACTCATCAGTATCCTGTCGGTATAAAGAATAGAGTAGACAAAATTTTGAAAAGGCATCTACTAATAACAAAACGTACTTAAACCCATTTGATTCAGGTAGTGGACCTAATACATCCATATGAACGGTACGAAAAGGACTTTCAGGTTTAGTCCAAGACTCTATGGGCTGATGAGGAGCCCGGGGAACTCTTTTATGTGATAAACAAACCACGCAATGGCTTATGTATTTCTTCACAAATTGTCTTAAGCCAGGAAACCAGAAGTGACGGAGAATCAAATCAACGGTTTTATCCATGCCGATATGCTCATGATCGTCATGAAAGACGCGTAGAAGACTTAGTCTGTGCCCTTTCGGGATAAAGCATAGGAAGCGTGACTCTTCGCCAGTAGGACTGTACTTATAGTATAGAAGGTTGTTTTTAACAACATAACGAGCTGGATCCAACTGACCATCTCTTAACTTCTCCATCAGTTCTTGCGTCTCAGAGTCAGCAGTTTGAGCAATTTGAGCCCAGTTATTAGGACGGCGAATGTGTGACACGTTAACCGGGTTCCGGCTTAGAAAATCGGCATGCTGCATTAGAACACCCTTTCGGTATTCGATGGTGAAACGGAAGTCTTGCATGTAGACCCACCAACGAGCCACTCGTGGAACAAGGTCTTTCTTTCGTTCAGTTAATTTAAGCGAATTACAATCCGTCACTATTCTGAAGTCGATGCCAATTAGATAGTGACGGAAGTATTGTAGTGCTTTCACTATGGCCAAAGTCTCAAGCTCATAGCTATGGTATCGAGACTCAGCGCCATGAGTTGCCCTACTGAAATAACCAACGACACACTTTCGTTTACCTTCATGCTTTTGCAGCAAAACCGCGCCATAACCGATTGCACTGGCATCAGTATGAAGTTCAGTGGGTAGATTTGGGTGAAATATAGCAAGCACAGGTTCTTTTGTTAAACAAGTAATGATTTTATCACGCGCCGCATCTTGTTCTTCGCCCCAGATATACGGTTGTCCCTTTTTTGTGAGCTTAGCAATGCAAGCAGTCTTAACTGCGTAATTAGAGATGTACCGCCTAAAATAACCGGCTAGACCCAAAAACTGCCGCACTTGCCTGACATTCTCAGGTTTTGGTGATCTTACCAACGCGTCTACCTTTCTAGGGCTCGGTCGTACCTGACCTTGACTTATGAGTCTGCCTAAATACTCAACCTCTGTCTTTAAAAATGTACATTTTTTTAGATTAATGGAAAAGCCCGCGTTTGTGAGGCAAACGAGCACCTGACGCAATAAGTCTAGTCCTTCTTCAACCGAATCTGACAGAATTAGGACGTCATCAATATAATTAAGGACCCTTCCAGTGTCTGTTAAGTGTTTTAAAGTCCTAGATATTATCCTCTGGTAAACCACCGGTGCATTAGTTAAGCCATAAGGCATTTTTAAATATTCAAAATGACCCTCAGGCGTGATGAAGGCTGTTTTTCTGATGGATTCATCATCTTTAAGAGGTACCTGGTGGAATCCTGTAGCCATATCAAGACTGCTAAAGAATTTACTATTGCCCAATTTATCAATATGGTCATCTATTAAGGGTAACGGGAATCTGTCCTTAACAGTAATTGCATTTAAGGCACGATAATCGACGCACATCCTATCAGACCCGTCCTTCTTTTTAACGAGTATGATAGGACTCGCGTATTCCGACTGGGATTCTCGGATAATCCCTTTACCTAACAGATCGTTTATTATACCACGGACCCTTAATTTTTCATCAGCGGAAAGCTTATAGGGGCGGTAGTGTATGGGACAGTCACTTTTTACCTTAATCTCCATACTTCCAGTATTTACAGTTGATGTAGCCGTTCCAGTAACAAAGAAATCGGAAAACTCATTAATCAACAAAAGTAAACGATTTTTCTCCTCACCTAACAAGGGGGTATTAATGATTTCAGTACTTAAATCGCGTATATGGTGCACCTGCGCCACGCTATCTACCCTAGTTAGTCGTTGTTTGTTATTGGTTCGTATGTAAGTAACCCCTTTACGATTTAAGACGTCTGTGCCTAACAATACTGATGCGCTAATACAATCCGAAGGCACAACGAATAGATCCACCTCTACGGATATCTCAGGAAACTCAACAACAGTTGTGACATAACTAATGGATTCTATTTCTTGGCTACCTATACCACGCATTAAACGATACGTGGGAACCTCTTTACACGTTAGATGTTTGAGTACTGAATCAGAAATTAAGGAAACATCGGAACCACTATCGATTAAAACGTCTACAGGTAATTTATCAATTACAGCGGTCATTGTGTTGCTGCATCGGGTATTGTTAGACAAAAATTTACATTGCTAGTTTGCTGACCCTTGGATTCAATGCGTTGTTTAACGAAACACTTATCAGCAGTATGTCCTACCTTGCTACAGTAGGTACATGATAAGGGCGTTTTATTTGGCTTTACAGACGCTTCAGCCGACTTATTAGAGTCCGTCTTTTGTCTTTTTGAACATTGCGATTTCGCATGACCGATATCACCGCAATTATAACACCTAATGTTCGGTTTCGAAGGCTTGTGTTTACGAGAATCAGATTGACCTACATTGGACGCACGAACGTGGTTGCGGGTATTTTGAGAATCATTTTTAGGTTTTGTATAAACGGATAGAAATTCTACTAATTCAGTATGTTGCAATTTAGCATTAGATGTAGCGGCTTTTACCTGCGGATCTGTAATACCACGAATAGTAATTGCCGTTTTTAGAGCATCCGATAACCCTTTTACTATATTCAAACGTAACAATGTCTTACGTGCGTAGTCGGCGTACGAAGTAAAACTGTCGGAGTTTGTATTCATAACGTCGAATAAAATATTTGCGAAGTCGACACTCCGCGGACACAGTGATCGGAACTCTAGTTTGAAATTTGACCAGGTGCGGTCGTTGGAGACCCAATCGTTCAGCCAGGTACGCGCATCGCCCCTAAGGCAACCACCGATACGCGACAGACACTCGCGGTCGTCCCAACGATTAAGCTCACAACCACGATCTACCTCCGAACACCAACCATCGAAATCGTGAATACTAGGATCGAAATTTGAGATGTAATAGCGACTAGATTTGGCTTGTATTATCGACGTTAACGCGCCCACGATCTTATTCGTCGTTTCGCAAACCGATTCAACCGACGGAGTGGCTTTGCTTGTTGCTACCGGCACCGGCGGAGTATGGCATTCACGCGCTGGACGTAGCGGTTCGGATATAGATTCAGAGGTAGAAAGTCTATTCTCAATCGCATTCAATCTAACAAGAATTGTATCAAGCGCTTGATTACGGGCACTATCGCGGCCTTTACGAGAGTCGTCGCGACGCCGCCGCCTAGGGGAACTACGATCGCGACCTTTGCGTGACCTGCTACGATGTTTACGCGAAATATCAGCTCCTTTGTACGACCGCGAAGAACGTCCCGACATTATAAAATCAAATAACGGGTACACCTAACACAACACTCACTAAAATATTTGAACAAATTATCGGTTTAGAATTTAAAATTAGAAAAACTAAAGCTAATTTTTTTTTAAATAATTTAGCACAAAACAGGAAGCGACAGCGAGCAAGGCGTCGTGTTTCATCCCACTTCTGATATTGTAAATCAGAAGTGGAGTTAATTAAAAATAAAGAGATATAACAACAAAACCGATATTTTATTCTAAGAAAACCTAATCACAAATAAAGCTACAACTAATTCGTCCGTAACGCCCGAATGTCACCGCTCTAAACGAAGAGTGTCCGTCCGCGAGTGCTGCTCCGTCGCTCGTTGCCACCCGCCGCCGCCGGCGCACACCTCGCCCCACCACTCACGTGACCCTGAGTCATGGTGGCGCGATGTTAGGCTCCGCCTCCTGGTCTGATATTTCTAACACTAATATATAAAATTCTCGTGTCACAGTGTTAGTTACCATACTCCTCCGAAACGGCTGGACCGGTTTGTATGAAATTTTGTGTGCATATCGGGTAGGTCTGAGAATCGGCTACTACCTGTTTTTTTTTTTTTGCAAAACGACGTTTGCGGGGTCAGCTTGTAATTTATATAAAGTAAAGCACCTGTCTGCGTTTGAGTCTACGACCTACAACTCGTAAGGCTTAATATAAATAACTTTTTAACAAAAATAATGAAATAATAAGTAAATTATATAAGTACCTGTAGCAGGACTATCGGCGGTCTTAATCTTTTCTTTGATAGTATTGTTCTCCACAACAATAGTTTCACCAGCAAACTCGAATATTCTTTTTTCTCTGGCTTGATCATCACTTTTAGATACATCTTTTTTAGCAGTTTCTGTCTTACTTACTATAGGTTTGGTGGTGTCAATGCTAGAACTGGTTACTGTTGAGGTAGGTTTAGCTTTGCTATCGGTTCCTTCTAAAAACATTGCCCATAAATCATCTTCTTTTTTCTTCAGTTCTTCAGGATTTGCTATTTCCTCAATTTCTTTTGCTTTTTCTGGAGGCTCTTCATCCTCTGATCCACCGTTTCTTGTCCTACGTTTCATTGTAACTTTTGTTTCTTTAACTATTTTTCGTTTCTTCGCTTTCTGGTCTAGTTCCTTTTCAAATTGTAAGTCTGTTTCTTCATTCGCCGATTCCTCTTCTGACACTTTTTCAGGCTCTCCGGGTACGTAATCATCATCACTCTCGCTTCCGGATGACGACATCTAAAACAAGATATGGTCAAATACACACATCAAAAGTGTCTAGGGATCAACATATATTTTTGCAATAACTTTTCTCCTGATTGATATTAATTAAAATTTTCTTTAAGGATTCATCAAATAAAGTGTTTTCGTTTGTCACAGTAACGATAAACCAAGTCACCTTTGCATTAATAAAGAAATTTGCCATTTTCCTAATAAAGGGATTTTTGACATTTGAACCACTAACACAAAAGTTCGAAAAAAAGACTGAAATAACAGTTTTCTCTAAAATTTTATTGGGTAACTTAAACAATTAATAATCCGTGTTTCTACCGCGAACAATAACAACACAAGAACATCGGCGACTGGATACCCTCCATATTCGGCAGAGCTCTTCTCTGTAGCATATCCCATGCATGCTCAATCGGGTTCAAGTCTGGCGACTGAGCAGGCCAGGGCAGGACATTGATGTTAGCTGCGGCGAGAGTCTGTCTTACAACTCTTGCGGTGTGCGGTCGTGCATTATCATGCATTAACTGAAATAAGGGACCGATTTGCACTTGTAGAGGAACGATGACGTCTGATACAATCGTCTCAGCATAAATTTGAGCGTTGAGGTTGCCTCTGATCCAAATCAACTCAGTTCTTCCGCCGATCCAAATACCCGCCCATACCATGATGGTTCCACCACTATAAGGATGGACTTCCTGGCAGGATTTTAATCGCTGTTGGCGTCCAGGGGTTCTCCAGTGTCGTATACGTCTTGTATCCGGTCTCATACCAAAACGAGACTCATCAGAAAAGCACACGAAACGCCATTGTTCTTCTGCCCAATTTCTGTGTTCAAGAGCCCATTGATATTGAATCCTACGATTGTGCATTGCTATAGGTGGTACCCGTAGCGGTCTTCGGGAATGAAGGTTCACTTCATGCAAGCGGTTTCTGACTGTTTGGTCGCTAATTAAGTTCCCTGAAGAGTGATGAAGCCTCACGGCTAACATCATGGCGGTTATTGTTGGAGCTCTTCGAGTTAAGATTTGAATGTATCGGTCTTGTCTCCGTGTGGTGCAGCGATACCGTCCTCCATGGCGCTCAGCCACGGTACCAGTGCTTCGGTAACGTGTCCAAAGTCGACTGATAACACTCTGACTTGTATTCAGAGCTAAAGCCACAGTACGTTGCCGGGAACCAGCTTCTATCATTCCCACGGCTCTGAGCATTTCTTCCCTGCTTAAATGACGTCGCCGCTCCATAATAACGTTGGTTTTAATCAGTAGTAGGGAAACAGTAGCACTAATAATGTCTTCAATGCGTTGTATGTTTTTATAGGGAAAATATTGACAGCTGATTTTCATCTTTTACTCGAATTTGATTCACAGTTCCTGATTCAAATTATGAAATGCACCAAAAAGGATCCATATAAATTTATAAAATCATAAATTTATTACAAAGCCACATCTCAATCTCAAGAAATCCGCATAAAAATGCTTGATCCCTAGACACTTTTGATGTGTGTATTTATTACATGACTATTTATTAACCGTCTTCAATAAAAGTAATAGGTTCATGCAATAATTTTATACGTTTCGAACGACGAACGGTTCGCCGACAGAACTAGTGACATATCGGAGAACTGTTTCAGAATCATCTCTTTTTAGGGTTCCGTACCAAAATGGTAAAACGGTACCCTTATGGTGAGACTTAGTCTGTCTGTCTATCCGTCTGTCACAGCTGGCTATCTCAAGAACTACTAATGCTACCAACTTGGAATTTGGAATGGTTTTAGATGAAGTTTGCCCAACTATTTTGCAAATAATTTTTTTTTTTTTGCATCAGTGACTAAAAGGGGGTCTGAAAAATTCGAAGTGGGGCTACTAGGGCCTGAATAGAGTATTATATGAATGGAGTATTATATGAAAGAGCACATTTTGCACATTCTCAAACATTTTTTTCTTTTTTTCGACATTTTGAAGAAAAATTAAAAAAAAAACTGTTCCCCCCAACCTTATCTCCGAAGTTTGCCTATGCAAAATTCGGAGATAATTCTATGTGATAGAAGTTTATGTAAAGATTACAGGAAAAATAAAACGATGTCTATAACTATTTATAGACATAGTTTTATTTTTCCTGAAACTTTAGTAGTATCGATATTATCGATACTATCAATACTATCGTAGTATGATACAGGGCAATAGTATTGATACACAAAAATCGATACACAGAAATCGATACTATCGAAGACCAGCATATGTTTAGGAGCAATACTATCGATAGTATTGATAGTATCGATAGCTCACACCATCGATAGTTTAATAAACGGCGATAGTATTGCCTTCCAATATTCAATAGTATTATATATTATTATTTTATTTAGTATTGATGATAGTTTTTATTATTTAATACAACGATAGTATCAATAGTATTACTCAGAAATAATCGATACTATTGACAGTATTCATGTAATAGTATCGATACTATCGATTCTATTGCTTCCAATCAATAGTATTAGTTAATTTGTGATATCGATAGTATCGATAGTACCGATAGTATCGATACTATCGATAGCACTATCGATTAGAGTTGCCGCGAATACTCGCTATTATTCGGTATTCGGCATTACTCGTCATTTTTTTGATATTCGTCGAATACCGAATAATAGCTAATATTATTCGGCATTCGGCGAATAGTCGTCGAAAATAAACTTTTAACGAACAAAAGAACTAATGAGTTAAAAATAATCATTTTTTAAATTATTTTCCTTAATAAAACAATACACAATATCAATTATTATCTGTAATATGTGCCTGTGCCTATCATATTCATGAAATTAAATTAGTAAGGCTTTTTAATTAATATTTAAAATGGAAAATTAAATTTACTACACATAATTATGTAGGTATGTATAACATGAAACAGATTTCTTTAACTTTATTGTTTTCTTTTCTCACAACCTTAGAAGAAATTAGAAATATTTTTAATGTGTTTAATGTTTTTTTTTATGTCGAATAGTAATGTCGAGTTATTCGTCTATTCGCCAAAGTGAATGGCGATTAATCGGTATTCGATTATTCGCTATAAACACTATTCGCGGCAACTCTACTATCGATATTGTTACTAGTTTTCGAGGTCATCTATCGATAGAGAAACTATCGATAGTTGGGCAACTCTACAGGGTGCAATTGAAGTCATGGGCATTATTTTAACCTAAGGCACTACTCATGATACTAATTGCATTAGGGCTACTATTACGCAAATCAAAAATATTATTAATGCAAGTATGGAAAACCTTAAAATGTAGTAAGTCATAGAAAGTATCAAACACTTTGCGCTTCTCGATAGCAAATGCGTAGGTACATTACGCCGTACGCGTCATTGGGCGTGAATTCTTTGACCCCGCCCGACTCACGTGACATTCGTAAGTTGCCAATGAATTGATTCATAATAAATTCCAACTTTCCCTTCGTACTTTGCCGGCTTAGGACGGTCAAAACTACGTCAACTAACATACATTAAAAAAAAACATTTACGTACCTAGCTTGTGGATTGTTTTGAAAAAACCTTATTTGTCGGTAAAGTGACAGAGGGTAAACGGGTGCTCTTCCACGAGCTTGTGCATGTGCCAGCACGTGAAAAGACGAAAAATCCAACAGGTTCTTAGTGGTTCTGGTGGAAAGAGACCCCGTGAAGGAATAGGGTCGTTTGGGTTGCGGCGATGGAACATTTCACGAGTTCATACTAAATTTCTTGTGCGATCGTAAATTACAACCATTTGTGGGTATTGTTGGTTGGTGTACCTAGCCTGCACATTACGCGATCGAGGCATCGTGTACACAAACACACACACAACACACAAATACTACACTAACACTTAATACACTGCAATCCAAGCACCGTATGACGCGAGCGGCGAGTACGGCGATTACATCACGGGATCAATAAATCAATTACGCGTCAATGCACGCGCAGTCGTTATGACACTGGTTCCGGGTTCGTGTTGCGGCGGGAAGCAGACCCCGCGCGGGGGTGATATTCGTATTTTTGCGAGTGAGGGAGTGGGACGGAGAGAGTTCAGGGAATCCCGCCGGACGGCATGTCTTTTAGCCCATTGTTATTATTACTTGTAAGGAAAAACCCGCGCGCGCGCAGGTGATGTTTGTTTACATTTCGCTTTGCGCTGTACTGCGCTTTAAGATTTTGATACTTCAACATTTATTGGCGTTAACGAAGTATTTTGTTTTAATTACTTTAAGTGTTTATTTGCAATAATAAGCCTTGTGCAATTTGACTTACTAGATTTTTAAGGTTTTCCTTAATTGCATTAATAATATTTTTGATTTGCGTATTAATAGCCCTAATGCAATCAGTATCGTGAGTAGTGCCTTAGGTTAAAATAATGCCCATGACTTCAATTCCACCCTGTATAGGCTACTTAAGACTATGCCGACCACACAGTGGCGCCTCATCGTTTGTTTGGTTATTTCATACAAAATTTAGAATGAAAATGCAGAAAAAATTTTTAGAAACGGTACTTTTATAGTGTTTAGTTTTATTATAATCCTTAAAACGGAATATAGTGGCCACTGTTATCCGTTCTATGGATTATAATAAAACTAAACAATATAAAACTACCGTTGAGGGCGCCACTGTGCGGTCGGCACAGTCTTAAGTGATGTCACACTAAATTAAATATGGCGCCCTCTAGAGAACATAATGTAACGAATTTAAAAATCAATATTTTGGGATGGTGCCTTGTTTGGTTGAGTATCAAATGAAAGGGCTTAATTAGCAAATTTCAAAAATATGATTATTACTGAAATAGGTCCCAAAATAATTAAATAAAAAATAAGTTTAAAAACTAAAACCCAACTACAGAAAAGAATGAAATAAGAAAGTTCCTTCCCATGTTTGCATGCTACCATACATATAAGTATGTTAGAACAGCGGCATGTGACCACAGGAAGGTACATTCTTATTTCATGCTTTTCAATAGTTGGGTTCTAGTTTTTAAACTTATTTATGGCATAGTTAAGAGTATGAGTAGCAATAAGTTTGTTTTTTTTAGTTATAGAAAAGAACCAGAAATAGTGGTTTTCAATCTGTCCACTGAGTCTGGCGGTATGTAACTTATTAGCAGTTAATCTTCACAGGTTATGATTATTGATAAATGAAAATACTTACTACAACAGTAATAAAAGTATTATAATATTATGTTGTTGTAAGTATGGGATGTAAAGAAAACAAAATCAATTGATATTTCAAGAAATTTACTCAATTCAAACAAGTGGTTTCTTGGACCTATTTCTATTTTTGACATTAGAAACTTCATAGAAGTTGCTTCCAGTTTTGGTGCGTTTCTGTGCTCTGTCCAATGCCCTTCTGGCCTTTGCTGTCATTTTCTTGACTCCATTGTCAGCACCAGCCTTACGTTTCTTTCCAATTTGTTTAATCTCTTCAACTGTGAACTCACCACTTGCAGCCTCAAGTTTCTTACGTTTTAGTTCTTTAACAGTTTCTGCATCATTTGTCAAGTGATCTTCAACATCACTACATTTATCTTCATCTTCACTATAAAAGTCACTAATGTCTGATGAATCAGGATCTTCATTTTCATTTTCTTCATTAACACTTTTTGATTCATCATTCTCTGCATTCTCTTCATCAATCCCTTTAAGTTCTTCAGGAATGTCAAATTTCTCAAGTGGTTTATAATCATCATCATTGTCAAACTTCAGGCCAACTCTGATTTTAGCAAAATCTTGGGCTACAATGAGTTTATTAATATATACAGGTTTCTCTGGGTTATCATCCTTTTCATTCTCTGTATCTTGCTTTGCTTTTTCAACAGCATCTTCTTTCTTTTCATCTGGATTACTTTTAGGTTCCACTGTTTCTTCTTCTTTCTGTTGCTTTGAAAGTGGGACTTCAAAACCTTCTGGAGCCACATAAAATGGAAGTTTACCTCTTTGCCAGTCATTCAGGACCATCTTGGCCACCTGACTAATATCAGGCTCACCTTTTTTCAATAATTTCCCTGTGCGGGCTGCCATTTTTTCCAAGAATTCTGTAGCAGTATCCCAGGCATCTACTTTATATGTTTTAACCAAATATTCTTTACGGACCCTTTTAATTACTTCCTCTATGTAGTCTTCTGGGTTTTGAACTAATTCAACCCTTACAACTCCTTTCAAAACTTTCTCTGTATCTGTTTCAGCAGATGGATACACAATTCCTGGACAATCAATCAAAAATATTCTTTTCATCAAGGTGATGTACTGCCAAACTTTAGTCTCACCAGCAATTGGGGCAACCTTGCATACCTTCTTGGATCGTAAAGTATTGATGACAGATGATTTGCCTACATTTGGATATCCAATCAATCCAACGCTTATTTGTTTTTTATCAATGTGTAATTTTGCAAACTGGCGCAATAGATTGATAAGAGAGCCTTTTCCAAAGGGATGTGTCATTGATGCGTGGAAGGCTATAGTAGGGTATTCAGCACTCAGTATGGCCACCCAACGTTGTGTCACCCAGTTGGGTACTAAATCAACTTTGTTTAGGATAAATATTAGATGCTTGTGCCTCTTTTCATCTCTGAGAAACTTCTCCACATAAGGACATCTGGTGCCCATAGGATCTCTGGCATCTAACACTTGTAAAAGTACATCAGAGGAGTCTATTACTTTGTACAATTCATTCCAAATCCTCCTGCTCATGCCAGCTCCAAAAACCCAGTCTCTCTGTCCTTCCTTCACCCCAGTGTCTTCACGAACTCTGTCTATATCTTTACTCTCATCATAATTATCTGTATTTTCTTCTATAGCCTTTGATAAAGTGTTAAGATCACTAAACTTCAAATTAACACGCTTTCTCTGTTTCTTTGGACCAAATGTTTTGTCAAATCCCTCAGTGTCCAACAAATGTACTCTTGCGTTTTTTGCCGTTTCATTGAGCAATGTGATTGGTAAATTGGTAGGTTTCATAATTACTTGATAAGGATTTCTGACGGCAGCTCCAAATTCATCTTGGAATTTCTGTAGAGCATTCTGTGAGATGACTCGTGAGTTTCCGAACCACTTTTGGCTAGGCTCGACGCGAGCTTGGGTTCCTGATGGTAACCAACCTTGAAATGGTGCAGGTGTTAAAATTTTACCAGTTTTATCCCTCTTGGCCTTAAAGTTCCTGTACATCTGCAGCCTTTTGATGGTTGCTTTAGTTCTAGGCTTCGCAACTCCTTTTAATCCCTCAGTCGGTCTATCTGGGTTCATAGAGTGCGCAGCTTTATTGATCGTTTGTTTCCGGGGAGCACCCGGTGCTGATCGTACTTTTCCCATTGCTACGTATAGTTAAACGCTTACAAAAACTTAAATAATACGACAAAATTCACCAATCACGCGGTTTACGTAGGAAAATAAAGGTTAACAACGTTCGCGGAATGCGCTCAGATTGTGTCAAACAGCAACGAACGAACTTCACTGCACTGGAAAGGTAAGATACTTCAAATTCATTACTTACGATTCTACAGAATCCAACTCCCCTCTTGCTGTGTATTTTGTAATTTACACAACACCACCACCATAAAATAACTACGTTAAAAACTTCGAATTCTCCGGTAATACCCAGCTTCCCAGTCCCAGAGCCTTTTGCAGTTTTGCTTTTGTTTACTTATTGCTTACTTCACTTCATTTCAAACTTTTTTTTTTCATATTGATTAATTTACCGACTTATTACAAATGGCAACACAGGAATGAAAATCAAAAACTGCTGAAATATTTTTATTTATTTTTATAATTTGATATCTCAACTATCTAGAAACCGTATCTCACTGAACCAAACTGAAAGGAGTAAAATTCATCGCGATAATCAACGGCGTTTCCCGTTGGTGTGGCCCCCTGCATTACAAGAAAAACCAGAGACTCATCAAAATCAAATGTCAAACAAAACAAAATGTCAGCTTCGAATCAGTCGATCAGCCGTATTGTAAATCAAATAAACATTAGTAACTTCTCATATAATTGATAAGATCTACTAATGAAAATGATTGGTAAAACCATATGTGCATAATTGATTAATTAAGTAAAAAAGTGTGAAACGTTTAGTTTATCAAACTATTCCAAAAAATTACTGTGTCGTAAGAAAATTTTCGATAATTAAAACTGCCCCGATGCCTGTAAGCTTTAGAAACCGAAAGACAACATGTATGACATGTTGTCCGAGTTTCGAGTATCAGAATTTGATTCATTGGTGGATATATTTAGATTGACTCCAGGTGATCCTTTAGATACATTTGGTGAGATGTGGTACCCCGTGTTCCTGTGGTCTTTGTTCTCTTCAGTGTTTGTGCATACGTGTGCGGCGCTAGTCGCCTTCGGAACCTTAAGGAAGCACAAGTACGGGAAGTTCTTCCCGGTGTTGTTGATTGTGATGGGTGTTGTGAACCCAGTGACTTCAGGTGTAGCCACCAGTGCCGCTATCGCGTTCATATACCGAGCCTCAACCTTAACTATGCCCCCTATTCATGCAATGATTTGGGGTATAGGTCAAACTGTGCTCGGAGCTGGGATGGGTTTCACAAGGATTTTGGCTACTTTGTAATAAATACTAGTTCTATGTAGCTACTTATATCACAGTATAATATTATAAACAATATATTTATACTGCCGTGCTAAGCGCAAAAGCGGTATCTCAAAAAAAATCGTTAAGTTGATTTTGATGGCATCTGATAGCTTTAAAACATATGTATCCAATGAGCTAAGCCAAATACCGGAATCGTAATAAAAAAAAACCTTAAAAAGTTTTCCCTATCTCAGTTTTACCTCAAATCACTAAGAGAATAAGAGCAAAACTTAAATTTTCTCGAAACTAGCTTTTCCTGAGCTTTTGCTTTTGCGTTTAGCACAGCAGTATAATATATGAAATAAATTCTGAGTCAATTAACATAGAATTATAGTGATGGGGATGTAGTGAAAGGAAAGGTGCTGAATGTTGATGCATTATTTTCCTGAAATATATTATAGCAACCAGTTGATATGGTACTCCCAATAGTGAATACTCATTAGCTATCTGCTGTAAATACATATTCCTTATTGTATGTAGCGGCATATATTACACAATGTGCTTAATTTTTGTATATGAAGTAACTTTCATGTCTTGCATATTTGTATAAAATAACATTAATATTATAAAGAAAGTTCACTATGAATGTAACTATGCAATAAAATTATGAATTGTTTTAGAATGTAAATATGTGCCTACCTATAAAATATATGACTGAAGTTACACAAAAAAAAAAAAAAAAACATATTTCTAGAATTAGTTTTTCTACTTAAAATACGCAACCTTAAAGTTGCAATTATATGTTCAGTAAATCCTAAATGTTATAATAATACAGGGTGGAAGTGAAGTCATGGGCATTATTTTAACCTAAGGCACTACTCACGATACTGATTGCATTAGGGCTATTAATACGCAAATCAAAAATATTATTAATGCAATTAAGGAAAACCTTAAAAATCTAGTAAGTCAAATTGCACAAGGCTTATTATTGCAAATAAACACTTAAAGTAATTAAAACAAAATACTTCGTTAACGCCAATAAATGTTGAAGTATCAAAATCTTAAAGCGCAGTACAGCGCAAAGCGAAATGTAAGCAAACATCACCTGCGCGCGCGCGGGTTTTTCCTTACAAGTAATAATAACAATGGGCTAAAAGACATGCCGTCCGGCGGGATTCCCTGAACTTTCTCCGTCCCACTCCCTCACTCGCAAAAATACGAATATCACCCCCGCGCGGGGTCTGCTTCCCGCCGCAACACGAACCCGGAACCAGTGTCATAACGACTGCGCAGGTGCATTGACGCGTAATTGATTTATTGATCCCGTGATGTAATCGCCGTACTCGCCGCTCGCGTCATACGGTGCTTGGATTGCAGTGTATTAAGTGTTAGTGTAGTATTTGTGTGTTTGTGTACACGATGCCTCGACGGCGTAATGTGCAGGCTAGGTACACCAACCAACAATACCCACAAATGGTTGTAATTTACCATCGCACAAGAAATTTAGTATGAACTCGTGAAATGTTCCATCGCCGCAACCCAAACGACCCTATTCCTTCACGGGGTCTCTTTCCACCAGAACCACTAAGAACCTGTTGGATTTTTCGTCTTTTCACGTGCTGGCACATGCACAAGCTCGTGGAAGAGCACCCGTTTACCCTCTGTCACTTTACCGACAAATAAGGTTTTTTCCAAACAATCCACAAGCTAGGTAGGTACGTAAATGTTTTTTTTTAATGTATGTTAGTTGACGTAGTTTTGACCGTCCTAAGCCGGCAAAGTACGAAGGGAAAGTTGGAATTTATTATGAATCAATTCATTGGCAACTTACGAATGTCACGTGAGTCGGGCGGGGTCAAAGAATTCACGCCCAATGACGCGTACGGCGTAATGTACCTACGCATTTGCTATCGAGAAGCGCAAAGTGTTTGATACTTTCTATGACTTACTACATTTTAAGGTTTTCCATACTTGCATTAATAATATTTTTGATTTGCGTAATAGTAGCCCTAATGCAATTAGTATCATGAGTAGTGCCTTAGGTTAAAATAATGCCCATGACTTCAATTGCACCCTGTATATTCAATATGTATGAGTTTATTGTGATAAGTTGCATACATGACCTGTACATTTTCATTCGTTATCAATATCATATATTATGTATAATGCATTCCATGTAAAAATTGTATCTTAAAATAATCATTAGCAGTGATATTGTCATTAAACTCTTATAGTAGAATGTATCATTTATGACAAATATATTTGCTCATTACTTGTAAATGAGATTTATTAGGCCCACCGACAATACACTTTGAGTACTATAAAATGCATTAGTATTAGCAACAGCCCTACATTCATTCTTGTTACCTACAACTGCAATGCACAAAATAATGTTTAGCACTTCTTGTCAGACACATATTTCATAAAATGGCTAGTAAAATTGGAAATCTATACTAATAATAAAGCTGAAGAGTTTGTTTAAATGAGCTAATCTCTGGTACTACCAATTGGATTTGAATTTCTTTTTTTTGTATTTGATAGCCCAATTCTTGAGGAAGGCTATTTAAAATCATGCTGGGACTTAGGAGCCAAGCAAAAAAGAAAAAAAATCCAGATAGAACACTAAGCGAAAATGAAGTAATCTCCCAGGTGAGCAATGCGATGGGATGCAGTGGGTCTTAGGATGTATTTTATGTCAAAACAAGAAATTTCACATGGACCAAGTCGCGGGCAGAAGCTAGTGATGGAATAAAACAGACCTAGAAGCATTATTATGTATCAGGTTTTGTACTTATCTGCTTGTATATAATAGATCCACTGTGTTGACAGTGATTCCATAATAATTTACTCCTCTTTATAGAAACAGTAGTATGTAAATAAGTTGAAGCTGTTGGTTTTTTTTTATGTTGCAATGCCTGCTAGTTACCTTATTTTAATGTACAATATACCATACAATAATATTTATTTTCTATTATTTATACAAAAATGAGTTATTTATTTTTACTTATTGGGTTAATAATTAATTTGTAATCAATTTAAAAAATGCTAAATTTTATTTTTCTTTTTACATGAACAGATAATGTAACATATAATATAGTAAAGTTAATCAGATTATGGTGATATGTACAGAGGCCAGCACATCAAGCTGCCCCAATCTGTCAAATTTTCCCAATTGAGTATGAACCTTATTCCTGTGTGCTAAAGTTGAAAATCTATCAAAGAAATTTGACAGATTGGGGTAGGTTGGTGCTGTACTTGTAATGTTAATTTATACTATGGTTTTGGTGTTATTATCAAGTGGCTATAAGATGTGAAAATGTATAGGATAAGTGTGGCAATAAAAGCATAATGCAAAGGTATAATTATTATTTTTAGTGACACATTTATGCATGCAGTAAGGAAAAATAAATTGGGATACTTATATGGCAAGGTATACATAGCACTTAGGTTTCTGCTCTTACTGTCAAAGCCATTTTGTAAGCATGTAATGTGGTAACTCTGTATTGTTTCACAATTTAGTACTTATATTGTACAATAAAAATATCACTTCGAGTAGAAGCAAAATTATTTAAATAATGCAAAGCTAGTGTGATCATGTTGTAAATAGATGTATTGTAGAGGAAATTTGGAAAGGGAAAAATCATTTTCCATATTTCAATATAAATATTATCCAACGGAAATAAAAGGTTTGGATATTAACTAAAGTGCTTTTATTATAAAATCCTTTATTGCACAATCAGAAGTGAGTGTATGTTTTATGCTAACTACTCAGTTTCAAACTAGTTTATAAATTATCCAAACACAATATACAGTTTAGAATATACTGACTACAGTAACTTCCATTTTACAGGTAAAAATAAAACTTTTTGTAATGACTCAAATTCATATAAGTACTTATTAAATCTTTTTATTTAAAATTCATAATATATTAGATCTTTTTATTTATAATTCAACTTTTTAAATTATAGAACACCGTAATTGCGTAGCACACTCAATAAAAATCTCAATTATTTTGAAGGATATTGCTAATCCATTGCTTCTTATGTCCGAAAGTCTGCTCCATAGACCAAATATATCATCTGCTCAACAGCACAAAATAACGCAATGAATGTTGTTCTCAAAATGAAAGCCATTACCACTATTAGTGTGTTACGCAATCACCCCACGGAATTAAGCTAAAAACAAATTAATATGAATTCGTCAAAAAAAATATTCTACAACATCATGATAATTACTAGGTAAGTATTCATCATGTATTTATATTTACTGAGAAAGTATGACAACATCACGCCTGCATTTCTCACCAGCAATGTTGAAGTCACATGTAATAGGGATGAGCCTATTGACTTGACTTTACAGAAATATTCAAATGAATATAAACCATAATACCTAAACCCTGTATTTAAAATGTCCATAAACAACAACATTTTTATAGAGTGCTGCTACTATGAGAATATTTTAAGAAATTCTTATTGATTCTATGATAACGTGTAGTTTCCTCATCATCTTCATGGCTACCTTCGTGAATCTCCTCAAGAGTAATGGGTAGTTCATATTCACGCTCCGTCACCAATGTAGTCTGAAATGTTAAAAATTAAAAAAGTTCTAATATTTTTTTTTTTAACAAAGGCAACACAATCACTGAAAAAAATGGTCAACTGCTGAATGTAAATTATGTATTTAAAAAAATTACCTCATGATGTTCTTCATCTCTCCTACTCAATCTGCTAACACTCTCTTGCAAAGATTTCGTTTCGGAGGTAGCATCTTGCAATACTAACTTAAGCTCTACAATCTCTTTTCTTGCGTTTGATAGTAACTTTTCCGTAGTTGCTAAGTTTTTCTTCATTTCCTCATTCTCTACTTCTAATTTAGTTTTTCTATTAGAAAGACTTTTAATTCTAGTCTCATAGAGCTTCAATTCTGAATCAGCTTCACTAATTCCTCTGACTGTGTTTGAGCTTTCTGACTGCAAATTATTGCACATTTGTTTCAAATATGAAATATTTTGTTCAAGTATAGTTTTTTCTTCTAAAATTAGTTTTACTTCATTTTCTAATGCATTTATTTTGCATTGCATAGCAGCTATATGTGCAGCTTGATTGTCAATGATATTATCCTTGTCTATTAATTTTTCTTCAAGACCTTGAATCTTGCTAGTATAAGTTTGCAACTGCATTGATTTAGATGCTGATTCACTCTCCAAAGAGTGATTAGTATTTTCCAATATGTTAGCTTCAACAGAGAGACTGGCAAAATGCTCTAACATATCAGACCTCTCAGCTTCTTTTTGTGATAACAACTCTTCAATACGCCTGACTTCAGCAACATATTGCTGCAATTGTTGTCTTAAACTTTCTACTTCTTTTCGAGATTTTTCATATTCTATCTTTGTCAGTTTTAATGCACCATTAGCATCAGCTAAACTATTCTGCAGGTGTTTATTTTCCATAATAGCATTGTCATATTGTTTAGTAAGTCTTAATATTTCACCATTGAGGAAAGTTATTTGTGTTTCATGATCTGCTAACTTGTGTTCCGACACTTTATTTGAATTTAATTTTCTTTTCATGTCTGAGATTTCATTTTCTAATTTGCTTATTTCATAAGTTTGAGACTTCATCTTTTGTTCAAGCATACACATACTTTCAGTTTTATGATCCAGCTCCATTACCAGTTTATCCCTTTCCTGGTCAACCTTTCTAATGTTATCCATGAGATTAGATTTGTCATTTCTTAAAGACATAATTTCAGATTGTAGATCCTTGCACTTTTTTTCTAATGAGTCTATAGTGTCATTAGATAGACTTAGTTTTTTCTGGGCACTCAACAATTCATTGTGTAACTCATTACCACTTCTTTCAGTTTCTATTTGTATATTTTTAATTTGACTCGAAATTGTTTTCTCTTTTATAACTTCTGATTGCATTTTCTTTAGTTGCTCTCTCAAAAAGTTACATTCATCTTTAAGATGTTCAGTAGAAGCTTTTCCGTTTCTACTGGTCATTTTATATGAACAATTTTCCTCTTCCAGGTGTTCAATCTCTTTCTGTTTAAATACTAAATCCATTTTTAATTTCTCAGATAATTCCAATGCTTCTTTATATCTTGAATTATATTCCTGTTTATCTTTCTTTAATAATTGTATTTCATTCATTAGTTTGTTTATTTGGTCTTTGAGCTTCTGAGCATCATTCCTGTAGAAATCACCTCTGTCACTGTGCCTCACAGTATTTAAATTCTTGTACTGACTCAGTTGCTTACTTAGGTTGATGTTTTCTTTTGATAGTTCAGAATTTTCCACATTCAAATGACTTATAATATCTTTAAAATTTTGATTACTATTTTCTTCCACATAAGTTGTTTTTCTTTTCAAATCATCATTTTCTTTCTTTAACATCAAAATCTTTTGCTCACATTCACATAACTTTGTGTGCAAATCTCTTATAAATGCATTATCTTTTGAGTTATTCCATTTAGGACTATCCTTTTCTTTGCATCTCAACAAGTGCTTGTTGAAGGCATTCATTATTTCGGTCATTTTTTCTTGAACATTAGTCATATGTATCTCATATTTATTTCTTTCTTCTTTTAAGAGGTTTTGTAATTCATTTTTAGTAGGACAATACATTTTATCTTTGCTATAACCAAACTTATCACTAACTTCTAATGGTTGGCTCATTTGGGGCAATGTTGTGATCTTGTCTTGTAAACTTTTATTATGATCTACGAGGTTTTTGATTTCACTATGCAATGCTTCTTTTTCTTTTAAAGCTATTTGTAGTTCTTCTTGTAATTTATTAATTCTAGGTGTGTTTCCTTTATATGACTGTTGTTCTGAAAGTTGTTTTTCTAATTCAGAATTTCTTGATTCCAAACATTCTATTCTGTTTTGCATAACTTTGACCTCATTCATCATTGCAGATAATCTCTTGTTGCAATCTTCTTCAACCCTTAATGCTAATGTGTCAACTTTCTGTACCTCTTCTTGTAAACTTTTATTTTTGTCTGCAAGACTGAGTGCGCGGAGCATCGCTTCATGTTGTTTCGCTAAACTATTATCAAATTCTTTTCTTAGAATCTCATTTGCAGATTCTAGTTCTCGTAACTCTCTCATTAATTTTTGAAGTCTCTCATTAGAGCTCATATTACAACAGTCTCTACTAATAGCTGTTAGTGGTCTACCACCTTCCAGTAACATATTCAGTCGTAGTATTTCATCATCTCTATGTTCAACTTGATTCTTTAGCACCATTATTTCATCACAATAAGCATCATTCTTTTCTTCAAGTGAGTGAATCTTATTCGTCAGTTCTGTAAGATCTTTATCATTGCAGGTATTCTTTCTTTCACTACATATGCATATTTTCGATAAACTTGTACCTTCTCCATCTCGTCTCTTACTTTTATTGCGTGTACTTAAAGTTTCTGCACACAAACCTCTCAGACTTAAGTCTCGTAAGTCATGTTGTAATTTGGTAATTGTTGAATCTTTCTTTATGAGCTCTTCTGACAAACTTTTGACTTTTCTCCTGGACTCTTTTTTAAGTTTGAGATTTTCTTCTGTCAATTTCATAATCTCTTTGTGGAGTCGATTATTTTCCTGAATTAACTTAGCGTTATCACATTTATAGGGCTCGGCTTCCATCATCAAGGAATCGCGCTGCATTAGAGCTTCTTTAGACAAATCCATGTAGTGTTGTAAACTACGAGTAGTTTGTAAGAGGTCTGCTAGTATACATTCTACTAAAGGAACGGCGTCTATCGGTAACGAGATGTTATAACCGAGATCCTCCAGTTTGCTCTTCAAAGTAAAATATGCTTCACCCATTTCGCACGTTTGTACTCACGACTTCGCTCACTCTAAAACTCGTATTATGTTTAAAGCTGAATGTTTTTTATGTATCATTGGGCACATACACATAATAATATTCTATTTAATACAAATATTTACAAAATTCAATTCCAAACGATATTTCGAGTTTTGTTTGGATTTGATTGAATGACATTTGTGCAGGGCTGCCAGTACAATAGAGCCAACTTAGGCTGCATTCCAAATTATGGTATCCTTCCTACTTTTTCGCTTTTCGCTGAAAATTGTTTGACTTGCCATCTTGCCAGCCAACGTTTCGCCGATGTTTCACTTTGTTATCTAACGATTAGGTTGTATGACAATTGACAACGTTTCATTTGGTAGAATTATTGCTAAGCTGATTATTATAATGACGCACAACGTTTGGGACATTTATCATTTGTCAAACATTTTAGACGAACGACATTTTGTCATTGTAACAGTTCCCTTTTCATACATTGATAAAAAAATAAACAAATTTTTACATACATTTTTTAATAAAAAAAAAACCAACATTATTAGTTTTTTTAAAATAAGTATAGCAACAGAAATCTTAGGTTACGATAGGTTAGGCTAAGTTCCTCCCCGGTGGGTTCCCGCATTGTTGAGGCAGGGGGGCTCAGTAGCCGTGGCTTGGTCACCCACGGTGAAGAGAAGAGGAACCCGAGGAGGGGCCGCTCGTCAGGGCTTTTGCCTGTAAGCCGACGACGTAGCAGCCAACAAATAGGTTGCGGTGCGGTAGGGTGCGGTGATAACAGTGGCCACTATATTCCGTTTTATGGATTATAATAAAACTAAACAATATGAAACTACCGCTTATAATAATATTGTATAATCTTGTGAAGCACAACTTAACGTGCTTATTTTCTGCATTTTCATTATATTATTTTTCTTTAACGGTATTTTATGTTTACCCGGTAAAAATTGGTTTTCTTATTTTTACCTATTCTACCCATTTTTACCTTATTTAGGACCTTAGATATTGTAATCCTTCTTACTCTTCTTAGTAGTCTGTGCGTTTGTGTTGACTGTGGTAATAGTAGCAGTAGTAATCTGTCATTCATTATTTAAATTCATAATCTGTGTTGTTATTTGTCAAGTTCAGTTTTTGTGGAATATATTCAGAAAAAACGTTGAATGAATCTTGAAAAAAGTTGACGTGTAATTAAAACAACAATTATTTATAATACATGTGGCATGTAAACAGTCGTCTGTTGCAATATGAATCCGTATAAGGACATAGAAGAAAGTTCCTTTGCAGCATCACCTCACTTAGCATACGAGGACATAGCTACGAAACTGCTGAAAGATAATTACTTCCTGACAGCCTTGGAGCTTCATACAGAGCTCGTAGAGAGCGGCAAGGAACTGCCACAACTAAGAGAATTCTTTTCCAATCCAGGCAACTTTGAGCAACATGTTTCTAGGGCATCCGAATTTTCATCGATGCGTATGTAGTTTTGAATTGCGTATAACTTACAAATAATTGTATTTAAGACTAATGAGGTATTTTCTCGAGAGTAAAAAGTTGTTGTTTACAATATAAGCCATTATTTAGTTGATCTGGTTATTTTTATAACCACTAACTATAAACTTATTAATTATGAACTAATTAAAATTGTTAGGAATCTTTTTTAAAGATAGAGTTTTTAAGTATCTTAATGTGTATAGAAGTGGTATCAGTATAAAAAGATTAATTATTTTTCCATTCTTAGATCGTACCCCAAGCCAGGCCACACTTGATTCTTTGGACACTGCCCGGTACTCTGAAGACGGCGGTGGTGACCGAGGTGGCAGTGGCGGTGATGTTGCAGTGCTAGAGTTTGAGCTAAGAAAGGCCAGAGAAACAATCAACTCACTGAGAGCGAACCTTACTCAATTTGCTGGTAATTATCATGTTTCACATTGGTGTATGTTTTTACAATTAAAGTGTATATTCAATTAATTCTCTTGTTACAATAATGTAACACAACTTAGATATTTGCATAAGGAGCTGAATTCAAATACACATACTTAATTATAAGGCAACTTTTTTTAAGGATGGTTGACCTTATTTATTATATTAATTCTTTTATTGAAGATGAACAATAATAATGACAAATTATGTTTTAACTATAAAATTTGATTTTATTATTATCCTAATAAAATTAAAGAATGATGACAAACAACAGCTGCAATTTCAAGAAGACAAAAATAAAAGGAAATACTTTGTGTCCCAAACAGAGTAACAAATAGCTATAAATTGGTGTCAACATCTGTATAAACACAAGACAAAATAAAATGAGGTTTTCACACTCATTTCAGATGGAGAATCTACACTAGACAAAAGTGTTAAAGATTTGTCCAACCAGCGTTCCCTGAAGCCTCATGAAAAGAGAGCTCTGAACTTCCTCATCAATGAGTACCTTCTCCTTCAAGATTACAAGCTTACTTCCATTACATTTTCTGATGAAAATCCAGATCAGGTTCGTTTATATTGATAGATAAATTACTTAATGATTTATTTCTGTAAGTAGGTTTGTACAAACACTTTTACACATCAATCATATTTTTTCTAACTAGATGAGGTCGGCGTTTCTGAGAAGAAAGGCTGAAACAAACTCAGAGGTCACAGTCTCTTTAAAGTCCAGACATAATTCTTGATCAGATCATGTGAAGACCATGTAGATTAGTGTCTGAAATGGTCTTTTGAGGAAAGAACCACACAGATTGAGTGTACCTGTACAGAGTGCACCTATTTGTCAGTAACCGTGCAGCTCAACTCAGAACTTAAGGGGCTCAACGATTTGATGAACAATACCAAAGACAGGACATTTGGGTAGGCCGCATAAACTACTAAAACTGCCAGACAATGATTAAAACAAAACTATAATCTGCATAGTCCTCACATTCACAATAAATAAAAGAATATAATACTTTATACAGTAAATGTTCATGTCATTGTTAAAGTAAATAGATATTTAGAAAAAATAAAGTGAGAGTTAGCAAAATAATAAAAAATATAATATTCATTATTTAATTATAAAAAAAAAACTACTACTTACCTACTATGTGGCATATATTGTTGACATATGACTTGTAGTTTTTTTTTTTTATTTATATATAATTATGCCAAGGTCACATAAATTATATTAATTCTTTCATTTAACATCAAGTAGTCTGTGCTTTATTAATAATGTGCTTTATTAATAACACTGCCATACATAAGAAAAAAATATTGTTTCTTAAAAACTTGAAGTCTTTGTTACAAATAATTACATTACAGATCAGGGGCCCAAGTCTGCTATTTTTATAAATTCGTCATTCCGACACGATCCCATTGTCATTTTGCTAAAAGTTCGTAATCTGCTAAATTCATAATGGTCGATCATTGGTCGGTCAATGATCTGAAAAAACTACTACCTACTAAATTTCATGCTAGATTTAATTTAATATAATTATATTTTTACATATTACGTATTAGTGTTTGCAATCTGAAGTAGTAAGAAGTTCGTAAATAGCAATACACATTACATTTATTAATTATCTCGTACATAATTACCATTTTATGCCATTTCTTTCAATGGAGTGTCTTGGAAATGTGATTGGAAAGTCATAATGACGCCATTATATTAGTAGATTACCAAACTTGTCAAAATCAACAATTATGAAATCAATGATAGACCATTCTGACACTATTGTAATAGCAGACTTGAGGCCCTGTTATATTGTAGTAAAGTATATAATCAATCTCTATTACTAGCATTGTGAGTGGATGACTGCAGCTTCTAATTAAATATCAACATCATGTAAGAGCAGTTTGTTATTGCAATTGTGTAACTTTTCATACTATTCAAGGGCAATCTGGGAAAAACCTAAATATTTTATGTAGCAAGCTGTACAAAACAAATTAGTCACATGGTAGTGTTTAAGTCCCTGGGAACGAAATTTAATACTGCTGCGGAACATATCCTTCACATAACGAAATAAACTACTCTCTTTATATGGGAACTTTTAAATGTTGCTGCTAACGGATGACCCGCAGCTCTGCACTATTGCTTAATAAAAAAAGCTGCTTGGCTTATTAAAAAAAATCTATAACATTGATTTCAGGAGTTTGAAGATTGGGATGATGTTGGTCTCAATATGCCTCGACCAGCTGGACTGGTGTCATTATTCCGCGGCAACACTTCCAGCATCAGTCCACCCAAAGTAGATGTATCCACTGATACGGACTGGTCATACATAGAAGTGGATTGTCAGACGGAACTAGATGAAGGGAATGTTTGTGTCAGTTGCCAAACTTCACTGGACCATGAGACTGATTGGAGCCATGAGGTGAAGCATATTTTCTTATTATTATTGACTTTTAACTATTTTTCCATAGGCAAGATATGTACAGTTGGCAAAAGAATTAGTGATTCGGTCGGAAATACTTAGCTCATACACAAAATGTGTTTAAAAGTCTTTGAAGCTAGCTGCATACTTATCTACTAGCTGCGCCCCGCGGTTTCACCCGCGTAAGTTTTGATCCCGTGGGAATACCTATGGGGGTAAAAAGTATCCTATGTGTTATTTTGATGTATAAACTATATTACTGTAAAGTTTCATCAAAATCCGTTCAGTAGTTTTTGTGTGAAAGAGTAACAAACATCCATCCATCCTCACAAGCTTTCGCATTTATAATATTACTTGGATTTTCCTGACTCATCATCCTCTTGCCCTCATCCGTTTTTCATCTCAAGATGAGGTGTATTCACAAGTGCTCAAAAAGACATACTTAATTGAACTCTCCATTAAATATTAAAGAACAATTTTTAATGATGTAATTCTTAATTTACAGCTCCTCATCCAAGCTGAAGAGATAGAATTACTGAAGCAAAAAATAATAGGACTCGAGACTGAAAAACTTAACTTCCAAAAATTATATGATGCTGCCATTGTCAGCCTAAACTCACTCACAAGTCCCGCTTCTGAGGGCAAAGGGCTGGATCTCCATATACCTGAGGATAAGCTGTTATCAGTGCAAAGGGTAGAACAGAGCTTAGAAGCCAAGCCTATTACTTGTACAGCTTCAGAAAATCATTACGGAAGTGGTCATTCGACTCATAGTGCGACTCCAGAGCAGTTTGAGATGATTGATAGTGAGAAAAATAGTGCAATGTAAGTATATAGACATGTATAAATTACAAGTAATAATAAACGTGCAATGCATGGCATGTAATATTTTTGGCAGTGCTGTACAGACACCTATATCAACTGAATACTCCTCGCACGTTCATATATCTTAGGGTTGATTGACGACATCGTGACATATTCTAAGGCGACGACATTCGACGTTGATCATCGCCAATCTGCTGGCACCCTTACTAAAGTATAATGTTGGTCATTGAATGTTAATTTATTGTTGTTGTGCAAAAGGTGTTAACTATTGAAAACACAGGTTAAGCTTGTTAAAATGTATAATTGATTATCTATACCGCAAATAGCACCAGATTCATATCAAATTACAACATGCATTGCAGAGTTGTAGGTATGTTATTGTAGGTACTTAGAATAATTTTATGTAGTTGGTCTTGTGTTTTACTGCATGCTAAAACTAGCTCAGTATGGACGTTTCATGACTCACATATTTAGCAAACATGAAAGGTTTTAGTTTTTTAATTGGTAGGTACTTTTCAGTTCAAATTATATCTATTTTCTTGCTATTTTTATTTTATTTGCTCTATAACTCCACAGAACAAGAAAAGGTTCAAATCTAAGTTCGTTCGAGGCGACTGGAGAGGGTGTCATAGGCGATAACAGCACGCGCGACTCGCCGCTACGTCGCGGCAGTGTGACCACGCTGGACGAGACGCTCAGCATCAATGACGGTGGCGAGTGGACACGCGTGCACTACGAGTACAACAGCATCGAGACCAACAGCAAGGAGATGTGGATCGATAGGTAACATACAGTTAAACTTGGGATATCTGTACCTTGTCTATAGTTCAGAGACATTTGCAATTTTGTGCAAGATTATTAGCGAGATCTTGTTTTGCCAAGAGTGACGATTATTTTGTCTATCTCTCAGTGGCGAAGGGTGAATTTATGACTGAGGTAAGCCGGAGCATGAAAACGATGTCAATAAACCGTTTCATTGTATTTCAATGATTGATTGACTATAGAGTGGTTGTGTTCTGAATTTTCGAAGGGAAGCCGGCGGGAATCGAGGGAGCCACACTCTTTGAGAGCCAAGACTTATTGTTTTAGAAATAACTTTGTAAACTTTATGGCTATTATGTTCTTTGTTTACGTTACAGCGGCATACCCAACGGGCTCAAAGTGTCAATTTTGAACTGGTGTTGTGAAACATTGAATCTGAACGAGCCCCTAGCGAACGACCTCCTCGCCGAGCTAGTGAGCAGCGACAAGCCTATCACTCTGCCAGGACTACTTACACTTGTTGCAGATACGTTACCTCGGGTTTGTAAATAATTATTGTAATTGATAATAACAATACGAAAATTTTTGTTCGAAAACAGCTTAGTTATAGAAAAAGAAAATGATTTATTTTCCACGTATTTGTCGTAGCTACTATTTTTATACAACTACTAGCTGACCATGCAAACGTCGTTTTGAAAAACAAAAAATAGATAGTAGCTGATTCTCAGACCTACCCGAAGTGCACACAAAATTTCATACAAATCGGTCCAGCCGTTTCGGAGGAGTATGGTAACTAACACTGTAACACGAGAATTTTATATATTAGATAAATAATCGCTCAAATCACTTTCATCACACCAGCAAGTTCATGACTCAGTCTAGCTCAAAGAACTTAAAAGACTCGAAAAGACTCGAAAGGACTCAGAGGACTCAAAGGACTCGGACTCATGTGACTAACGAGTCCTAGTCTTGAATCTACTCAAGTCTCGAAATGAAGACTCGAGTTTCTTACAACGCTAATTGCACTATCTGTAAAATGTGGGTGTAATATATAGGGTGACTGGTAATTAGTGACCGATACCTAAACACGTAATTGTACTCATGATAACAAACAACTTTTACTATGGGACCAAACCTGAATTCGCGAAAAAAAAATCTGCTGTTCAGTACCTACATTTTGACCAGTTAGTCGAACATAAATGACTGAACAGCAGATTTTTTTTTCACAATTTCAGGTTTGGTCCCATAGTAAAAGTTGTTTGTTATCATGAGTACAAGCATGTGTTTAAGTATCGGTCACTAATTATCAGTCACCGTATATATACATACACCTGTGTGTCCCTTTGTGGAATGCAGGTTTAATGTCATAAGTCATAAGTCATTTATTTCGTAATAAAATACATTGTGTCGAAATTTTGTACAATGAAACAGTAGGTACAATACATTATAAACATAACAGTCGAAAAATTGTATAAAAGAATTAAAATTTATAATTATACTAGAGATAATATATAATGATGTCATATAATAATTTAAGAGTTAAACAATTATAATACAAAATGACACTAAAAGGGAAAAAAAGAACAATATTGAGCATAAAAAATATTAAAATAATAACAGTCAACATATAATCATGTACAATCTCGAACCATAATATTACGGTTGTCGCTTATCATCTAGGTACTCATCGACGCTGTAGTAACCCTTCCTCAATAAATATGTCTTTAATTTGTTCTTAAATAAGTTTACACTATTAATGCTTTTCAATTCTAAGGGAAGCTTGTTGTAAAGAAATACTGATTGGTACCTAGGACTATGATGAACCACGTTTATTTTTGGTTGGATTGTATTTGGCAAGTCTTTCCTACTGTTATTCACTCGCGTGTCCTAGGGAAATACCTTGGTTTTTCCAGGGTTACCAGATTGGGTACTTTTTTCACAATTTGTGGATAAAAATTTGGCTCCTGGAGAATGTCGATGTTGTGTTCCGAAAGTCGCGGCCGAAAGTGACCACTTCACGAAACTGCAAAATGTCCGCGCGAACGAAAGTTACCACTTCGCAAAGCACAGAATTTCCGAACGGACGAAAGTTACCACGACAAATTTTATTTTTTTGTGTTATTTTACAACTGTCTAATTATTTTGTGTACAAAATGTTCGCCAAAACAAGATAACGGACAAATTGACAGGTGCGCTTATCAGTGGCTACTTTATTTAATGTCATTAAAAACTGTTCCATAGTGGTTACGATTGCTTAATAGTACAAACTTTTTGCCTTTGGGTAAAATTTAGAAAAATTGTACCATTTTGGAGAAAAATTATTTCAAATTTAGGAAAAAATAAAGAATGACATCTGGCAACCCTGAAAGGTCAATAACTGGCCACTTTCGTGCGCCGGGACATTCTAGGGGTTATTTAGATTGATGTTAGACTAATGTTATTTAGATTGATCGTATCATAGTTAACCCGCAAAGCTGTCCGCAGCTGCTGCCGCACACGCTGGTGGCGCGGCGCGGCGAGGCGGCGGCGCTGCTGGCGGGCGCGGCGGCGCTGCTGCCGCCCGGCGCCGCGCGCCGCGCCCGCGCGCTGCACGCGCTGCTCACGCTCGTCAAGAAGCCAGACCGGGCCGACACAAGGGCTATTTGTGAAGGTATCAAGAAAATTCATTTAAACTTTATCACATCACGCTAATAATCAAGGCGAAAGTTTGTGTGTTTGTACGTTTGTTACTTCTTCACGCACAAACGGCTGGACCAATTTCGATAAAATTTGGTATGGAGGTAGCTGACACCCTGGATTAACACATTTTATCCCGATATACCAGCGGGATCGAAACTTATACGGGGCGCTGCTAGTTGATAATTAAGTTTTTACAATTATGCTTCTAAGGTGCACCGCAGACGGCACACTTTTTGTGCGATCGAGTCTGCGGCGCACAAAAAGTCTGCATGGCGCACAAAAAGTCGGCCGCGGATTTTTCACAGACTCAACGCACACGACGCACATCTTCGATCATTCTGTCGGCAGAGCTGTAGGGACGTAGACGCTATGGAAATCGTGCAGAGATCGCGAAGTATTATTTTGATAATAAATCACGCCATGATAATAGATCGCGTGCGTTACGTCCACCCCTAGCAAATGCAGATTGCCGACTAAAGTGTGCACCGTCTGCGTTACCGCGCGTTGAAGCAAACGTTCCATTTTTTTTCACAGACTTTTTGTGCGGAGCGGCGCGGCGCGGTCTGCCCGAATTACACGGATTTTTTGTGTGCCGGACTTTTTGCGCGTCGTGTGCGTTACTGCATATAATTGCATAGGTTCTATTTTCACAGACTAAAAAGTGCGTCACGGATAGTCTGTCGTCTACGCTGCACCTAATTATTTACTTCTGATTACATCGAATTTTAATATTAAATATCAAGGTGGACCAATGACCCGGTGAAGGCCACAGGAATCCGATGGATGCGAGAAGCACAAAACCGGTCGAAGTAGTGGTAGTTGGGGAGGTCTATGTCCCTCAGTTGACGCCTTTCGGCTAAAAAAAATGACATCGAATTTATCTGTTTGGCCATCACAAATTTAAGCATTTATATTTATTTTCAGCAACCTGTCTCGTAGTAAAATGGGGCGGTAGCGGCGAAGTCCTCTCCTCAATAGCCGAGCTCTTGGCATCAAGATCCACAGAACGAAGGGTCTTAGCCAGTCAAGTATGCATGGCCATAGCTCCTTACGTACCCATCGAGCTATGCACATCCCTACTCCTAAGTCTCGTGGTCCTTATGTGCGAGTCCAATGAACTCGAGATCCGGACCTTAGGACTGAAGTCTGCCTGCCTCATATGTCCCGTCGCGGATCATAAGTACAGCCAACTGGAGAGCCTGATGTTCAATTTCTTGAAGGATCCGGTCGAAAAGTGTGTGAAGGATACTGTTAATATATTTGTGCCTGTTCTCGCGAGGAGTGCTTTGATTGCAGGTAAATTGGTGTTTATTATTGTTTTTTAAAATTCTTTGAAGGAGATGAAATAAGCAAAATTTATCAAAGTCAACCTCAGTGTTTCACAAGGACGATACAAATATTCAAAGTCTGATCTGTCTCAACCTGTCAAAAATACCTTTTTTCTTAATTTCCCTACATTTTTGACAAGTTTTTGGCATTATTGTCGCTGAGGTGAGATTGCAATTAGATTTTGAATGTTTTCTATTAATATTCAGGGAAAAGATTTTGATATAAGAACAATTCCGTTTTCACATCTACAAATATCTAAAGAATATTTTATTAAATCTCCAGGAAAATTCTCAACGGACCTATGCAGTCGAATAATGATGAATTTAACGAAAGCGAGCAGTGAGAACGAGTGGAAGACTGTGCTCTTATACCTAGATGTAATGAGAGTGTTAGTGTTAGCGAAACTGGCCTACGTAGTTAATGTACAAATAGTCAGGGATGTTACCCTCAGCAACTGTGATATGCAATCGCTTAATTTACAAGAAGTACCCCTAGAAGAAATGGAGTATTTTATGGAACTGCAGTGCTACGTCACCGATAATGTTGACGCGAAGATATTATTAGTAGCTGCAAGTAATATTATTAAGGAGAAGCCGGAAGTCAGATGGTCGGAGTTAAGTTGGTTTATTAGCACGTGAGTATATATATACATACCTTCATCGTTTTTTGTCATCTTTTGGAATTTTGAAAACAGAAACGATATTTAGGGATTTACTATTTCCATGCATCCTCCTTTACAGTATAAAAAAATACAGTCAAAACTCTTTGGACTTTAATTAGTAAGAATTTGAAACCATATTAATTCGTTATTTATAAATTACAATCCATAAAAGACAGTTAAAAAATGTCAACTTTGTAGGATAAGAGGAAGTGGTTTTAATTCAGCTTGCAACATTTGACCAATACATACTAACTAAGTAACAAGGCAAGTTAAATAAAAGCTTGTAATAAAAAACCCGCACACTTTGTTACAGATTAAAACAAATTCTAGACGTGGCAACAAACACTAAAGTTCTAAGCCATACATTGATATACGAGATACTTATATCTCTGTTTAATAGTTATGTGGATAATTTCGGCGTACCATTCACTACACACATACTGAAGCCTATATTTAATGACATCATATCAGAGTTAGAACAGAAGATGGAAAAACTACATCCTGTGAATGTGGATAGCACTATTCTTGTTGGCATATACTTGGTCACCATATTACCTGCGCTTGAAGATAGGATACAACATGGGGAGTTTTTACAAAAGTAAGTTGACTCTCAACTGTAGTTTTATTGTCATTACACATCACGAACGCGCGTTAGGCCTTTTGTACTTTGTACACACACGTTTTTCTTGCCGTGAAAAACTACGGTTTCTTTGTCTTGTCGTCAGTGTTGTACGGATCACTATGGAAGCTTGTTGGCAGACACGTTTTGTCTACGGCATGGTTTATACCGTAACGAAACCGTGCCGTTTACAATGGGCCTTATGTGTCTTTTATGCCAGTGACATAAGGTTTTTTTTTGTCAATGTTTGACGCTCGCTCGAAAAATGCATAAAAACTTTTTACAAAAAAAAAAAAACAAACTACTTCCAAAAAAGACTGCAAAGTGCAAAATATCTAATTTCGGAATTCGGTTTCGTTGGGTTCGCATTTTCTTCGTTTGTCACCAACTTCTGAAATTAAAGTTCTTTTTCAGTAATTTTGGTTTAAAAACCAAATTAATAAACCGATTTTGGTGAAATTTCTATGGGACCAATCTGAAAGTATATCCTTTCAAATAAAAAAAATTGCAAATCGGCTAAATAAACAACAGATTTCTGAGGTTACAAATATTAAAAAAAAAACAACCGAATTGATAACCTCCTAATTTTTTTAAGTCAAAGCTATTAATCTAAAAACGTGGCGTTCTTGATGAAAGTTTTTTTAAAGTCATTTTTCGATAGGGATAAAAATTGTTAAGACGCATGCCCTGTACCTTTCCCGCGCCGCGTAGCGCTTATTGTAAGAAATGACGAGAATTTAAAAACGTCGTATTCTTATAGTACTGTCTCTCCCTTATAAAAATGCTGATTGTGCACTGTTTATTTTCTTGTTTTGTCATTCTATTCCCACATATCCTATTGCCACAATATTTTTCTTGTAGGTGGATCATGTACAGCAGCATACGCGGTCTTCCAGTCAAGATATTCTCCATACCATTGAAATGGGTGGCGGAGCACAGAGAAGAGTCACTCGACTTTTATTTACAGCATCTTAGAGAATGTAAGTATTATAATAACTTTTTTAGTTATTTTATTTGCCACCACCAGCTACCCACAACTGCATTGCATCTTGCATGGTGTTTACGACTTCACAAAACATCGAGATTTCTTTATAATGTAAGTTTAATAGTGTGTTATACTTACACATAAATCTTCCGGAATAATTTCTCTAAGTGATGGTGAAAATCACATCAAAAGCTGTTCCGTAGTTTAGAGGAACAACGCAGTCACACAGACACACCAAAAGCGACTTTTTTATAATATGTATAAATTTTTGCTTAGCTCAATTAATTGTCCTACAACACGATGCTTTGATAATATAGAACCGTATGTATATAAGAGTCATGTCAGGATATCAGCAACCTCATCTAGTTATAAGAAAAATCCTTGTAAAAGTGATATTTTTTGTAAACTTATTATTATTTCAATAAATGCTATTATTATTATTTTTATCATATTTTATGCAACGTAGCTGGAGTCCTCACCTCATTCATCCTTTTCTTAGTAATTATCGGGTCATACTCTATTTTCTTACCTATTTCGATATACTAATACGCAAAACTATTTCTTAAGCGAATTTACACCGAAATGCTGACATTATAAAGAGCGAAATAGCATAACGTGGGTCCCAAAACCGCAAACTCCTTCGTTTCTTCGATTTTGATCTTTATGTTGTGAACAATACGGTGTAAAATCACTTTTTGAAATCCAGTTCCATTGTTAACTTTACCTATCCTAAATTATGTTAACAGTCGCGGCAAGCAGTTGTGAAAGTTCAAGCGGGAGTACTATTCGCATGTATATCGCGAACCTGATCACTGAGCTACTGAACGCGACAGAATTGAGTGAGAAATGCATCGAGCGACAAATGCTGCCCGCTGTCATGGCGCTCTTGCACGATGAAGATGTGTAAGTTATTACATTATAATCCTAAAACCCATGACTATTCTTTGAGACTGACCAATAACTCGCAAAAATAAATGAAAATGAAGTCGTCAAAATTGGGAAAGGCCGTCACTGAATGTGTTTTACCTAAATACAAAACACATTCATATTTTCGGATGCGTGAAAATAGCTCTACCGCACGTTTGGCCCACCCTGGGTATTAGCTCTTAACAGCTTGCTACCAGGCACCATTTTTTTTTTGTTAGGCTGTACTGTCCCACTGCTGGACAAAGGCCTCCCCCAAATCCTTCCAGGAACTCATTTCCCGCGCCATCTCGAACCGGCCGTCGCGGTACGCGTCCATGTCATCTCGTTATCTCTTTCTGGGCCGGCCTCAGCGGTTCCGACCATCTTCAGGCGCCCATTGTGTGGAGACTTGCCCAGTGGTCATCGTGCATGCGACTGATGTGACCCGCCCAATCCCAATTGACCCTGCGGGGCAATTGCGTAACACAATATCAATCGGAATCGGTTTCATTTTGACAGTTCAACAATATTCATTGCGTTATTATTTACGAGTTGAGCAGACAAATTTTCCGTACTTACGAAGCAATGGATTAGCAATTTGCTTCAAAATTATTCAGATTCCGAATGATAGTGTGTTACGCAATTAAGGTGCTGGCCGTATTACGAAGTATTAATGCCATCATGATTCAAATGCGAAAAAAGGATGATGCTATCGGTCATGTATAGCTCCGTCTCTTTCTTATACTGGAATAATGTTGCATTAAACCGTCATAATTCGGCACCTGACTATTATTATAACATGGTGTTCTGAACAACTACGAGAGATCCTCAGGACACATACAGGCGGAAATCCTGTGCTATATGGTCACCCTAGACCACAATAACTAAACTTA
Source organism: Globia sparganii (assembly GCA_949316385.1). Classification (NCBI taxonomy): domain Eukaryota; kingdom Metazoa; phylum Arthropoda; class Insecta; order Lepidoptera; family Noctuidae; genus Globia; species Globia sparganii. The sequence goes on along the minus strand of OX438663.1, from coordinate 15,863,986 downwards.
TTTATATTTCCAAAGATCTGTCCGCGAGGAAGCGATCTCGTCATGGGGCAGTGTGACGCGAACATGTCTGATCCGTGGGTTAGACTGTGAGGCGCTGTGCTGGGCGCCTGTCGAGGACATGCTGGGAGGTAGCTCAGCGCTCACTGTGAAGGAAGCCGCGCGCACCGCTGAGGCGTTGGCCTTGCTTGTCCTACCTACTGTTGATAACCATGCAGTTTCTGAGAAAGGTATGTGACAATAACTTTGATATTTATTTCATTCATTCATTCATTCATTCATTGTTTAATTAAATAATTAATTTATTTATGACATCATGGAAGACTTACAGCTAAAAAAAAAACAGAATAAAAGAAAACGATAGTCGACAGAAAGCCAATTACAAGTCTTCGCGTTTAGACTTATAATAGAATTTGTGTTGAGAACAAACAAGCAGTAACATATTACTTTGTACTATATTTAATACAGTTAAAACTATTAAAATAACCACTTTTTTTTGCAATTAAAAAGTTAAAAAAAAAAAAAATAAGCTGAAAAGCACTGCAGCTATTTAAAAAATTTGAGGCTTAAACACCTTCTAGCTGAGGTCACACTGGTTGTAAAGAGATCCAAATTATGTTGTTTACATTTTTGTTAAAATTTTTGTTCACACGCACAATATAACTTCTCTGCCTATTATAATTAGTAGAAGTATGAAGTACACGCAATGGTTGCATAAATTGAAATGTTTTATTTGGGGCACAGACGGCCTTGATGCCTTAACAAATTATCTTATAAGCCTTGTCTGGTCTCAGATGACTAAACACAGTGCAAACTGTCCCGCGCTGCTTTTAGTGTCCGTTTAACCAGCTATTGCGATAATTGGCTCACAGTTTTGTCAATCGCAAGCGGACCCTCCGGGATTGCTAACGCACGTTGCGTCCCAAGACACATTCTTCGTGCATAGTCTCATAATCGTGCGTACAAAAATATTTCAACTGTCTGGCACCGCAGCACCTTAAAAGTTATGTGTCGATGTCTTGTGAAAAGTAATCCTATTTGTGTACAGCGGTATCTCTGCTGTGTGCGGTGTGTAGCGGCGCGGCGTCGCGGGAGCTGCTGGGCGCGCTGACGCCGGGCCTGCAGCTGGCCGTGCACCACGCGCGACACCACCCCGCGCTACTGCCCGCACTCAGGTACACCACCCACACCTTAAGCTTTAGAAAGAGACAACAATTTATGATTTATAGAGACAATGCAGCAATGAAACTGCATGATTACTGATAAATGCGTGCACTGACTGGACGGGTCCACTCAATCTGTATGGTTCTTTCCTCAAAAGACCATTTTAGACACCGATCTACATGGTCTCCACATGATCTGACCAAGATTATGTCCGGACTTTAAAAGAGACTGACCTCTGAGCTTGTTTCGGCCTTTCTTCTGAGAGTAGTTAGATAGGAAACGCCGACCTCATCTCGTTTTTAAAAATATGATTGACATGTAAAAGTGTTTGTACAAACCTACTTACAGAAATAAAATCATTTATCATTTAATGCTCTACAATGCAGTTTTTTTTTTAAATAACGATGTGCCATATGAACAGCCGCGTGCTATTGGCGTTTTTGCGTTATGTGACGTGACCGATGTCATACCAATTAGGTATCGCTCAACATGACTTACCAATATTCAAAGGAAACTTCATCTTATTAGCCTATAAAATCTATCGTTAAATGTGACGCGAAACGCCCATACTTATAACATTGGCCTCGCCAAGTTATTTTTTATTAGTGAAGGAAAACAAACTTTTTAATGCTGGTTTTTTTTCGCATACTTTATACAAAAAGTCTTATTTCTCATCACACTTTACTCACATAATACTTATTCCATTATTCTTCTAACAGAAAATTAGAAGAAGGCGTGCAAGCTCCAGCATTATCTCAATACAAGGCCGCAATAGAAGCCCTAATACACAACGTAGCAGGCATCGGGAGCAGCGGAGACATGATACGGGAGCCCCCGCCGCGCCCAAACACCAACCTGCAGGCCGCGCAGGAAGTCGGCCGGAGAGTCACGCAGATGTTCCAACAGTCCAAGTCTAATATGAACTTACAGAATATATTCAAGAAGAAAACTTAGCGATGAACAAGTCAAGCAAGTATTGATAAGGGAATATCTGTCGCGTTATCACCTACATAAAGTTGCGTTTGCCTTAACGCTCCATATAAACATTCATAGAGAGATCAATCTAACTAAGCAGACGAAAGTGTCGGTGTGACTGGATGCGCACTGTTTTGTTCACCAAGCGATACTCGCGTAGATTAGATGGATCTAAAAGTAGAACTTACCATGTATGGTAGTTTTACAACAGCCGGTCTATTCTGTAAAAAACTCACAGTGAAAACTTAGGTGAAGTTAGCTGTCAATTTTGTCAATTCCTGGCATCAGCCCGAAAGACAGCTCACTTCACGCTCACTTCACCTATGTTTTCACGGTGAGATTTTTACAGAATACCACTGCAGTATAGTATAGTGTTGTAGCCAATTGAGCGAAGCGAAACTTGTAGTATGACTTAGGCCAAAGTTTTCAGATGTTTCCGAAAAGTAGTTCCAATCATATTCCAATCATTTTGCAGAATAGTGCTAAGCTGTTAGTCACAGTGATCAACGGTTTCGTGTCGATTCGCGTCCACTAATAAAATGATATTATTTTATAAACTTTTTGTAAACGAGTGTGGTTTACTCGTCATGTTAAAAACATTGAGTGAAAGGTATTTGAATAGTTGTCCGATAGCGAAATATGCAGATGCATAGAGTTTTTTATTGCAAAGTCGATCAAAAATGGATAAAATAGTACTTACATTCCGATATGTGCAACTTAGCGAGTGTGTTAACGCCATGCATTAATAGACTACTTAAGTCACGTATCGTATACTATTTTATAGCTCGTGTGACCTAAACCCGCACTTAACCTAAACCGTCACCCTTTTCTGTGCAAAAATGGACTAGTTAACCCTTTAACCGCCCGACTTTATATCAGAGGGGCAATTCTCGTAATTTTTAAGAACGTTCACAGTCTGATCTGTCTCAATCTGTCAAAAATACCTCAAATTTCCCTACATTTTGACAAGATTTTGACATTTGTTTGTCGCCGAGATGAGACTGCGACTAGATTTTAAACGTTTTAAATTACAAGAATTGGCCTTCAGTTCTGTTGTCGTGCCCCCAGCGCCCGGCACATTGATTCGATTTATTTTGTTTTTCGAATAATTTGATAGAATACAGCGTAATTAATAAAAAAACAGAGTAAACGAGCTGTGATATTTGGTCGTAAATATACGACCCTGGCGAAATGGGCACGAAAATATTTGTCGGATTAATCCGACGTATGTTAAAAGCTTCGTAAGGTACGTAAGTTAAAAGGTTAAGTCACAGAAAAGCGTGACTTAAGTGCGGGTTTAGGTCACACAGTGTCTTAAATGAATATAAAGTTTGTGTTGTGTTACACATTAACCAGGAAATAGTTACTAATATTGCAATGATATTACCGCATCCATGTTTCCTGTTTTCGTAAACAATAATACCAATACATTTAATTATGCCATAAACATTTTTAGTATTAAAATAAAAGTAAGGGAATGCTTTAACCCGATGCATGACATTGAATAATCTCCCAACTCCACATTTTAGGTGTTACTATATTGCTAAATGCTAAGTCAGTTGATAACGATCGAAATTATACATTCCTAATGATATGACTCCTTTACTCTAATATCATTTTTATTTATTAAAAAGTATTATTTGAATGTCCATTACAACTAATGCAACGAAAATCAGAGTTAGAACTAGTATGTTTTTTTGTAATGTAAAAAATTTCGACGATCATCAACGCAATTTCCACCATACAGCTGTAGTGGGGACGCGACTTTACACACACACTACTCACAATCTAAATCATTTTGAAGGATATTGGTAATCCATTGCATCATACGTTCGAAAAATTTGTCTGCTCAGTAACGTAAATAACTCAATGAATGTTGTTGAACTGTCAAAGCCATTCCTACTGATAGTGTGTTGAGGGTGTCCTCAATTCAAATTAATTGCTGATAATAACATTAACAGCAATTAATTTAAATTGTGTTGTTCTTATTCTGATTTTACATAATCAAAATGCCAAGTGTCCTTCAGAATAATGCTAAGTCATATTAACGCCTCGAATAATATGAATCATAAAATTAGCGCAAATATTTATAGCCTCGTTTTCAGCGCCAAATAAAAAAAATGCACGTTTAATTAGTACTCTTTCAAAAAAGTACTTAAATAGTATTATTTAGTAATTGTTTTAGCTTAGGATAGTACAAATTAGTGCAATATACAACTCGTTATGACATTTTTGTTTATTATCTTCATTATAAAATGTAACTTACGATGTACTTAAGGACTTCTCTTTACTTAAGGATTATTATCTGTGCCTACCCGGAGTCAGTGAGAGCTACTTATATCTCTGATTCATGGTGTCTCATAGTGTAACAGATGCAAATACATGTAGTATGGTAATAGCATAACGTTGTTTTCCACTATTTACTTAGAGAGATTGCTTATACACTCGTATTTCGAGCGCATTATATATCAGAGATCTGATTTACCCCAGCTAGTATGGTGCTTCCTCACTAATATTAAATGTATGCTCTTCGTGTGTACGATTTTATCTAACCATAAACACATGTGATAATTTATTTTACTGTATAATATTATATGCCTTCTTTAAATAACAAATACTCGATTTATATTTTAACGCTATGAATGTCGTGTACATAAAATCAGAAATAATACTTTAAACTATTTATTGTATTCATTGGCCCCGATTCTGTTGTTCACAAACTAAACTAAATTTAAGTTCAGTGCATCTTTTTCTTTCTATTTCATTATGAAAAGTACAGAAGATAAATATTAGTTTAGTGCTGTCAAATTAGATAATCCATAGACAAGTTTAGACGCAATTAAAAAATTGGCTACTAAAAATACGTCAATTTACGTCAGGCGCTGACTAGTTTGACAGGACTAAACTAATATTAATCTTCTGTCCTTTTCTTGATGAAATAGAAAAAAAAAGATGCACTGAACTTAAATTTAGTTTAGTTTGTGAACAACAGATTCGGTGCCATTGTATAGTAGTTAGGGAGGCGAATAGGGGAATTTTCGGTAATACTCGAGCGTGGCAGTTTGAGATATGAGAGATACCTTAGACCTAATAGAACAACCTTGTAAAGTATTTAGCTCTATATGTAGTGACGCACGCCTAGGATAGACGATCAGATTAGTAAAAAAAAATCGATAGTCTAAAATACTCGAGCGCGTCAGATTAAGATATTGGGGATTGATTTCAGTGTTTTAAGACTAAATTTAACTAATCTGACGATAAGTCCTTGACGCCGCCGAGTTATAGGGTCGCGAACTTGTAAAAAAAAAACGTTAATCCGGCATTCTCGAGCGCGATTTTTTTATTTTTTATTTTGAAGAATATAATCTAAAACTCACTAAAAATACAAAATCTGCCGGTTTCCGCATGACCAGAAGTGTGGAGGAGCCATTTCGTCTTCCGAAAAACGCGTTGCGGCATATAAATCGCGAACGATCCATCTTACAAAAAAAAAGTTTAAATAAACAAAAAAGGTAATTTTATTTTACACAAAAAAGGTCTCTTTACATTTTTGTCCAAAGTTAAAACTTTTTGACTTGAAGCATCATAAAAACTCAAACTCCCGGTTTTTTGAGTATATCTCGAAAACTGAGGGTGTTAAAAAAAATTGATATGAAATAACGATAATTAAATTATGTGATTTTTTTTTTTCTAAAGCTTCTCGACAATTTTCGTGGACTCGGAAAAAGCTACGCGTATCTGTATACAAAAGTATTATTAACATGTACAGTTTCATATATATGATTCAATAGCCTGTTGATCCTCAAATTGTTTTTTGGACGTACCGTAAGCAAAACGAAGTGAAGAATTGAAGCAAAAAAGAGGAATTTGCCATAAACATGTAATACAGACTGAGCGCTTCGCGGAAATATGCCGTCCTACCAGTATTTTCCTTTATTTCGCAACATTGATGGTGGGGAAAGAAGCGGTAGAAGGGAATTTTCGGTACACCCTAATATATATATATATGTTTATGGTCCCCTACCGTAGACCTATGTGCCCACAGTATAACGACGATTGAAGAGAGAGAAAAGACCCGACGGTATATTTCTCGAATGTGCTGGAAACTTTGATGAATTGTATTGAGCAAAAATGTAAAGGTATTATTATAACAATACAATTATAATACAATTTGTATTTCATTTCATTTTTTTTATACAATAAATAATACAATTCGTACTACATTTCATCTACATTTACGTTGGTTGTATCTATCGCTTTATTGTCATTCTTAAATTCCCCGTTTTATCACGGAGAAAGAAAGGAAAAAAAAAGAAACCAAAAAACCTTTTTCGATCAGATTAAGAGAACCCACCAACATTTTTGTCAGATTAAGGAAATATGCTTTCAGGATACCGAGATAAACCTCCCCTATGAAATCTGACGCGCTCGAGTATTTCAAAAAAACTTTTTTTTTTTGCATTTTCGAAAATTCATCGCAGCTTATCGTCACGCCGAAATCGTCAGTTTTTTTAAAGGGAGCTTCCTTGGGGCCTACTTAACACCCCTTCCGAAAATCTGACGCGCTCGAGTAATTTTTTTTTTTTTGCATTTTTACTACTTTATATGCCTACCCCCACCACGCAAACCGGCAGATTAGTATACCGTTGTTATCAGAGGCACTTGGGGCAAACGTAGTATGAATATCTGACGCGCTCGAGAATGCCCAAGTAACTGTTTTTTTTAACATTTTTGAAAAACCGTACACGCCAAACCCACCGCTAAAATGGTTTTTACCATAAGAGCTTTTCTTTTCGAAATCATTTTATCTTTCGATTTTGATAGGTCTCGACGGCGCCGTTGAATTACGCCATTTAGCTACCTCGCCTCCTTAACTATAGTGTTTATCCTCGCGTATTTTACATGTAGGTACTTCAATTCTTAATCTCAGATAATTGACGTCCATTGTCAATTTGTCACCTACTCAACTTTCAACTTTAGGGTTTTTTATTATAAAGTTGATTTTTGAGTGACCATTTGTAATAAAAATGTCGAGCAGTGGACTGCTATAGGCTGATGATGATGAAATAAATTTTGGTTGCAATGGAAGTAATGGAATCTTTATTTTGTTATTCCAAAACTTATAATTATTTGAGATTCTGAATTCAAAATATATAGGTACTCGTTGAATCTCAAGCATAAATGTAATTTACTAGGCCCTACCATAGTAGTAGGTACGTTAGGCGCCATCTCCACGAGTCAGAGAATCGCGGCGATATTATTGTCGTGTCATGTATTTCTGTACACTTTCTTAGAACGTGTCTACACGGTGATATTATCGCGGCGATGCGACGAGTGGCTGGAGTGCGAGCGAAACGTCATCGTATTGCCGCGCACCTGTCGCTACTGGCGGCGCGCCCACCGCGTGCTCGCCGCGGAACGTGGCGAACTCGCAGCGATTCCGTTACGAGTAGTAGCGGACACGTGGCGATTCCGTTAGGAGTCGCGACGATACACTGGCAGAATAATCGCTCGTTATTGGAGATCACCCGACGACAGAAGCGCGGATCCGTCGCGATTCTCTCGCTCGTGGAGACGGCGCGCGGCGCCTTAATGTTGTATGTTACGTAAAAACACGCAGTTGGATGAGATGGGAAACAAAGTGCTTTGTATGCACACATCAGTGATTGGCACACAAACATTATTGGAGGTTGTGTTAAGATTTGTGAAATATATAAATTTTATTTTATAAAATAGTATTTCATTTTTTCTTCCTTGATTGTCTTACCTGAAAAGCTGCTGAACCACCGTTGTGTGTTAATATGTGTGGTGGAAGCTTGTCTGGCAGTCGACCTTATGAAATATATAATACATAATTACTTAAGGCCAGGTGTTCCTGTTTTTGCCTGTTTTAGAATTCATTTTTGATAGGCAAATAATAATATTTAGAATCTGAAATAAATATATATTTTAGATACATTCTTTTTCCTTACCATGTACCCGTTCAATACACGATACAGTACAATTTTCTCGATAGAAAAAAATACCGAACTAACTTCGATTTGCAGTTTTTTACAACCAAAATTACATTTTAATCAAGTACTAATACTCCTTTATTTCTATAATTAATATGAAAATATAGGTAATTCATTTTGGAATCGATTCTACCCGATCGTTTTTTTTTTCCTTACAAAAAATTATTGATCATTCAAATTTAAGTGATTTTCGATCCGCGCGTCGGCTGACACTGGCAGCCTGCCAGTGTCCCGCGGGACGTTACCGAGGTGAGACGTATGACAAATTTTTGCGCGCGCGCTGCTCTTCTGCTTCGTAAATAATATTAATAGGAAATAAAATAATGACTGTACTTATATAGACCACAGTTAAGGTTTTGCTTAAGTGATTATTTCTCATCGTGTAAATAAAATATCTTGTATACAACTTTTAAGACAATATATTTATGATTGTTTTGTGAAAATGGCAAATAAAATTAGGACTAAATCACGGTTGAAGGCCAAAAAAATCGCGAAAGAAATATGGTAAGTTATATTTAATTTATTCCTATTGACCACAGTCCCAGTATTACAAATGTATTATTTCTCTACAGTATTAGTGAAACGCCTTTGATGTCGGGCGACACCGCCCGCACCGCCCGTGTACAGATGGCTTATAAAGCTACCCGAAACTGTCAAATTTTCCCAATCAACTTTGAACCTAATTCTGATAGTATTAAAGTTGAAAATCTATTAAATAAATTTGACAGATTGTAGTAGCTTGATGTGCTGGCGTCTGTACTTACGCTTAGGTAAAGTTATCCCCAATCTTTTTTAATACCATAACTTATTGTTTCAGTTCAAAAATGAATCGAAATAAGAAAGGCTTATTTGTTCGAAAAACAGCAGAGAAGAACTAGAATACTTAGTCGAAAGTACCTATACTAGATTTAGAATAATATTAGACATTTAAACAAACCTTTTTTACCATCTGTTCAATCGATTTTGACTTCTAATTCGTAGGCATAAGGATGGCATTAAAAGCAGTAAACAGTTGTTATTATAAGCACTTTTTTTGCTTTTAATGCCATCCTTATGCCTACGGAATAGAAGTCAAAATCGGTTTAACAAGCTGTAAAAAAAGTTTGTTTAAATTTCTAATCTTATTGTAAATGGAGTTATACTATACTAGTGTACAGAAAAATCACTCCGAACAATATATTATGGTATTTATAGTTGTTTGTTTTTTGTCATTTTTGTGCTCCCATACTGCTGTTATAAAATGTTTACTAACATTACCTAATATGAATTTTTTTCTGATTTCTGAAAACCGATTTTTGAGCCGATGGTGGTGGGGTAACTTCGACCTCTTTTTTTTATGGAATTTTTCACTTTTGTATGGAAAATATGAAAAAATATTACCAACTTGTTGAGTTTTAGCGGTTTACGGGTTCTTAAAAGGGGGTCGAAATTTTCATTATTTTTGCGATAAGACACACCGTTTTCGAGATATAAGCAAAAGAAAAGAAAATCAAAAAACAGTACTGTTTTTGCATCTGAAGTCAAGGTGTTGTTGTGAATTTTAATTCATGCCAACTAATTTTATTCCAAACCTTTTTAGTCGCGATTAACAATACTCAGATTTAGTTAGAAAATCTAAATTTTAGATGATAAACGTCAAATTCAGAATAACAAAATTACTATTTTCACTAAACTAATATCTCAGTGCAATCTTAGTGCTGTCAAACTAAAATTCAGTTAAGTTGTGTCACTATAGTTAATTCCAGAATGGGAAATCGTCGTTTGACAGGAATAAACTAAATTTTTGTGATTTTTAGTCTAGTTTAGACGAAAACTTTTCACCAAAATTTAGTTCACCAAACTAAATTTTGGTGATTTTTAGTCTAGTTTAGACGCCTAAACTAGACTAAAAATCACCAAAATTTAGTTTATTCCTGTCAAACGACGATTTCCCATTCTGAAATTAATTAAAGTGGCACAACTTAACTAAATTTTAGTTTGACGGCACTAAGATCGCACTGAGATATTAGTTTAGTGAAAATAGTAATTTTGCTATACTGAATTTGACGTTTTTCACCTAAAATTTAGATTTTCTAACTAAGCCTGATTATTTTTAATCGCGACTAAAAAGGTGTGGAATAAAATTAGTCGGCTTGAACTAAAATTCACACCAACACCTCGACTTCAGATGCAAAAATAGTAGGAACTATTTTATTATTTTCTTTTCTTTTGCTTATATTTCGAAAACGGTGTGTCCTATCGCAAAAATAATGAAAATTTCGACCCCCAATAAGAGACCCGCAAACCACTAAAACTCAACACGTTGGTAATAATTTTCCATACAAAAGTGAAAAATTCCCTATAAAAGAGGTCGAGGTTGCCCCACTGTGCGGTGTACGTAGTACAAGAGAATCGGCACCACTGTCGGTGAAATGCGCTAGAATCGAAATAATATTTTAAATATTATTAGCGTCGAACATTTGTCAATATTAAAAACAGTATTATGCAACATTAATAAGGCTCAAAGTTCAATGCATCCTGCGCGGTGACTACTTAGAGTCACGTCGGAACACGATCAAAGACCACGTGGTAGTTATCTCTGTCACTTTCTTGCAGATGTTTTATGTGCTAAAATGCACTTTACGTCGAAACCGGTTCTTATAGGCTGATTAACCCTATAATACGGGTTAACCTTTATTGTGGGTTTTCTAACCTAATCCTAAAAATTAACCCGGTTAAAACCCTCATACGGGTTAACCTTTCGGTCCCTGCTATTTTATTCTTGCAACTGTTTACATTTCATTGGGTACATATTATTGTCTCCAAACCGGTCTAACGGCCTGCCCACTGAAAATTCACTCCGCGCGAATAATAAAAAAACCGCCCAAGTACGTGTCGTACCACACACAATTGTAGTTGGGATGAATTTATCACAAGAACAAACTTAAAATTGTAGTTGAAAAACATGTACTCCCATACATTCCAACTTCAAATGTAAGTTTGTACGCACAATATTGAGACTAGCAAAATATTAACTAGACTTCTTATAGGTTTTTCTGTTATCTATATGTATAAATAATAAATAGAACTATTTTCTGTATATGAGAGTCTCACAGTAAGCCCATTCAAAATTCGCGCTTTTATTTAGGCATTATTTTAGAAGTAACAATGAAAACCGACATAGGTATAAGGGGTTTAACGCAGAATTTGCACAGTAGTAAATAAGTAATATTATAAGACTTATACTTATACTCTTAATATATATATTTTTACTTATTAATATATTAGCAAATAAATGATTTTTATTTCCAAAAAGTGTTTCCTTTATTAGAATAACTTTTTGATTAAAAAATAAAAACATTTCTATTATTTTTTAACAACTTAAGCTTCACATTATGTTTTACACAAAATAACCATTTATACCTGTAAGCTTTCTTGAATTAAAATGTCGATATTGTAATTCAAGAATTGTAACACAATTCTAAAGTAAGTGTGCCTACTTACTGCTTGATTTTTTTAAACTGCAGTATGAAGGTTTAGCATTAGCATAGCATTCCTCGTTAAATGGACTATCTAACACAAAAAGAATATTTCAATTCGAACTATCAGTTCCAGAGATAACCCATATACAAACTTTACCTCTTTATAATATACTAGCGGCTCGTCCCGGCTTTGCACGGGTGGAAAAAAAAGCCTATATTAATCAGTGATAATGTAGCATTCAAATGGTGAAAGAATTTTTAAAATCGGTCCAGTACTTTTTGAGCCAATTCGTTACAAACATACATACAAATCTTTCCTCTTTATAATATTAGTATAGATTTGTACTAGTATAGACGTACATAACCTATATATAACCTTAAAAAATACTATAAAAATAAAACAAAATAAACTTACACTAATTCATTCAAGTTGATCTTCTGCATTGCTCTATTTTGTGACGCAACTTAGTACCTACTCGAGTTCATGAACTCTGAGCGGTGCGATCGGCGCGCGCGTCTCCGGGCATCGTAATTTTTTACGTATCGCTACTCATGGCGGGGGCTGAGGTAAACGTTCAATACCTACGGCGCTCGGGTCATCCTCGCCTTAATAAAATTAAGCGTAAGTTTTTATTTCTGCCTGCGACTTCGTCCGCGTGAAATTTCGGCAAACGAACCACCGCGCCGCTGCGCACAGCTCGCCCGCGCTATTACTTAATTTTTGCTTAGCTGACATTTTTCATTTTGCTCGGTTTCTAAATGTCGTAGCGTGACGTTAAATAGCCTATAATCTTCCTCAAGAATTGGGCTATCTAACTTATATTAACTTAGAACAAAACTAGTAAAGGTCTTAACAATGTTGATAATTTCAATGTTATTTACGGAAAATAGTTTTCGAACACTTAATAATTTAATTACCCCGATTGCGTCAGCAGTAGGTATTGCATAAATCACCTTCGAAGCTATATTGTATTTTTTCGCGGTTAATGTGCTTAGATATCATCGAATCGAGAGTAAGATAAGTATTACAGCGCACTGGTCTGCACCCTAATTGCGTAACACACTATTACTCTCAATTTGAATCATATTGAAGCATATTGCTAATCCATTGCTTCATATCTTCGAAAAATGTGTCTGCTCAACAACGTAAAAAACGCAATGAATGTTGTTGAACTGTCAAAATGAAACCCATTGCTAATGATAGTGTGTTACGCAATTACCCCGCTGGTAGGGATACGTACTGTAGACGCAGCGACAAGTTATACGGAAGCGTGGAGGTCTACTTCTTAACCCATTTAGGGCCGAGCCCGCCCATCGGCGGGCAATATTTTTTAACTTTCACGCCGAGACCGCCCATGGGCGGTTTGATTTTAACTGCAATAACTTTACGAAATAACGTCAGAAATGATTTGTTTCTTTAAAATTTATTGGCAACTCAAATGGCCTGCTGATATTTGAAGTTTTGAAAAAAGCCAATTCTAATCTGTCATGCCGAGCCCGCCTTTGGGCGGGCTGCATAGTACAGTAGGTATGGCGGCATCTGTGTAATATCGTTACTTTTCAGAAATGCAGTGAATGGGTTAAGCAAGATATCCGTAACTTTAGCCGAAGTTACGGGCGATTCCTACTTCATATCATCTATGGATATAAGATTAGTTGGGGCACGACCTATGAATGAATGACACCACGATTTGACCGCTGTCCCTACTCCATGTTTTGACTTGTCCGAAAAAGTTAATTAATCGGGTGTAGGTTTCAATTTATATTATCCTAAGTATTTCTAAGACAGGTTTATTTCCGTATTGAAACGTACCTAACCTTCTAATGGGCTTATTATGTTATCTGCTAACACCACGGGGTGCAAGCATGATAATGTGTTAATCAAAGGTGACTATCACTAGAAACATGGATTAGTACACTAGAGATAAAAAAATATGACTTCATCACAACTACAAGGTGACTTGACAGTTTTCAGAAACCGATATGGCGGAAAGACGATATTTAATGTTAATTATTTTCTTTAACATGATATCACCTCGGTTTCCGACTTATTGGTTTTTAAAATCAATAATAAGTAGGTACCTATTTCATGTGTACTATAGATGTGTATAAACGCTTGAGGAGCCCGCGAACCATAGCGCAAAAGTTAGTTAATTGCGCTAGATTAAAAGCCTTGTGCTCACCAACATTTAAATCCACTGATTAAATATTTAATCAGTTCTTTATTTAACCCTTAAGAAATTTGACTTAAACAAACTGTTCAAATGCCAACAGGTGGTTTGAATATTGGTGTACTCAGGCCCTAAACGAACCACGAGGCTATGGACAAAAATCCTAGACAATATTGATTGTTAAGAAAATGTGTTTTCTAAATTTCCAATGTCTTGAATAATGATAGCAGCGATAAGTGTTTATTTATTTATTTACTAGCTGCGCCCTGCGGTTTCACCCGCGTAAGTTTTGATCCCCTGAGAATATCGGGATAAAATGTATCCTATGTGTTATTCTAATGTATAAACTATATTACTGTACAGTTTCATCAAAATCCGTTCAGTAGTTTTTGCGTGAAAGAGTAACAAACATCCATCCTCACAAACTTTCGCATTTATAATATTAGTAGGATAGTAGGAAGTAGGATAGGATTAGTAGGAAGTAGGATAGGATTAGTAGGAAGTAGGATTATTAGTGTTGCTGGTAGATTTGATTGATAGCGATGGTATTGGTAATGGGTGGAAAATATATAGCTATGGCATTCAAGTAAAAACGTTTCTTGTTTGGATACCCCCTTTATTTAATATTTTTTTTGATTTGTTGTTATAGCGGCAATAGAAATACACACTGAAAATTTTTACTGTCTACCTATTACGGTTCATTAGATACAGCAGCCTGCTGACAGAAAGACGGACGGACGGGCGGACAGCGAAGGCTTAGTAATAGGGTCCCGTTGACACCCTTTGGCTACAGAACCCTAAAAATACAAAATCAACTTCTTAATGCCTCATAAAAAAATTTACAATCAGATGCTCTATTTTCGGTAGGAAACCACAGCCACAAATGACCTTATCCATATTAGTCACCAAAACCATTATCAAACTGATAAGATAAAAGTAGGCAGTCATTGACATCAATTGAAAAAAAAAAACCATAAATATCTAAAAAAATTTACTTTATTGTAAAGTAGAATGAACTACTGTAATTTGCCATAATTAGTAATATAAAATTCTGTAATAATACATATCATGTTTTTGAGTACCAATATCATATTTGTTTCAATCAGTTGTGGTTTATTCCTTCTTCTTCCTTGGGCGCATGCAACATACGGCGCTGGTGTCCAGCATATTGTAGTTAGCGTCACCCTTGTTGTGTGACTCGATGAACTTAGCGTGAGTCTCAGGGGACAAGTAGTACAGCTTGACGGCAGGAACTACCTTCATAGCTTCCATGTAGGTCACCTGTAACAATGTATTCAAATTTTAATGCAATTTTAGATCAAATAAATCCTCAACTTAGGATGATGGAAAGTTTTGGTCATCAATGCATTCTTTGAAATCTATACAAATCAATAAGTATGTTTGCAATGTTAAAATAACAGCTTTTTACTAAATGCCTATGAAAGTATATACAGTACTTAAAAAAATTTGCCTCTTTTACTGTTTGTTCCAGCTAAATCCGAAACGGCTGGACCGATTTTGACGGGTCTTTCACTGGCAGATAGCTGCTGTTATAAGGAGTCTTATTTTAGAAAGACTGTGACAAGCACGCGGACGAAGTTGCATGTACAGCCAGCATACAATTCAACAAAGATTTTAGAGAAAGTTGGCAACATCAAGCTTTAGAAAGAGCATTGTGTGTCACTCATACCTGTGTGGCAGTCATACAAGTATGGAGTGAGAGGCTATGCTCTACCTGTTACTAAAACTTGATGTGCCAAATTCATGGGGACTATCAGTTCCTTAGTTAAAAAGTTATGCTTACTCACCAATAATTCATATTTTGTCTTGGACAATTCAAATTCAGTTTTGCCAATTAGAGGCAAGGCTTCGAAGCGCTCCAAGAATGGCCACAGAGTATAGTCGACTAATCCAGGGTAGTCTCCGTGTAAGAACTTGGTGCCACGTTCCTTCAGTCTTGCCTGCAGAGCTTCCAGGCCCTTGTGGTAGTTCTCTAACATTGTTGGCTGCAGAGCTTGTGCATTATAAGCAGCGGTGTAAAATGCTGATTGAGCCTGTTAACAAGTTTTACCGGAGATTAGACTGGCTTGCTTATACATCCCAATTAGAGCATTGAGTTAAAAGCATAATACAATGACCAGAACTATTTTTTTTAAAAGCTAACTATTTTTATTAAGACTATGCCGACCGCACAGTGGCGCCCTCATCGTTTGTTTGGTTATTTCATACAATATGGATGCAGAAATTAAGCACGTTAAGTTGTGCTTCATAAGATTATATGTTAATATTAATAGAAGCGGTAGTTTTATATTGTTTAGTTTTATTATACTCGGCTTCGTCCGAAGGGATTAGCAAATAATACTTGTAGTACCGCCTAGTGTTCGCCAGTCACGCACTATATTTGAGAGTAAATATTATAGAAAGAAAAAAAATTATATATATTAAAAGTATCTCGGTTGTTACAAGGCGCGTGGGAGTCTCGCTCACTGTCAGTTGTTCCCGTCATTCGCTTTTTAGTGCTCGCCACGAACGCACGTCGTGTCTTACCACAATTTAAGTATAATTTAAATTCGTTTCCCTTCTATTTAGCATAAGTAACATAAATAATATAAAAATGCCTAAACGTAAAAGTGATGATAGCTATGAAAAAATATTTAAGAAAATTAAAAAGCTAGAAAAACAATTAAGTACGGCGACGTCGTCCTACTCGGTCTTCGAGTGATTCATCGGAATCACCAGATGACCGGTCGCAAGGTTAGTAAACTACCTACTAATTACCTACCTACTTTACTGGATTGTTTTTTGCTAAACTTGCATGCCTAATTTCAAAATACTTTTGTCTGCTTATGCGTACTTCTTATCGAAGATTTTACTACCTACCCTTTAATTAGTTTTGCGAACAGTATACTAGGACTGTTTCCTAACTAATAAGTAGACATACCTACTGGCTTATTATTAATTGAACTTCGCTTATTTCTGCTGGGTTTGCCTACCTCTCAATGGAGAAGTTACTACCCGTCTTGGTTTTGCGAACAGTATACTAGGACTGTTTCTTAACTAATGAGCAGATATGCTGGCTGTGTATTTGTGATATGTTATACCACTTCATTCTGCTGGGTTTGCGTACTTCTCATTGGAGATGTTACTACCCATTAAATTAGATTTGCGAACAGTTTACTAGGACTGTTTCTTAACTAATGAGCAGATATGCTGGCTGTGTATTTGTGATATGTTATACCACTTCCTTCTGCTGGGTTTGCGTACTTCTCATTGGAGATGTTACTACCCATTAAATTAGATTTGCGAACAGTTTACTAGAACTGCTTCCTTACTAATAAGCAGAGACTAGGCCGTCGCCTATAATATAATGTGCCATATAATTAAAGTAAAAAAAAAAAAAAGGAAAAACTCACTGTTGAGTTGTTTCAATTCAAATCGGAAAATAAACAGTAGGTACTCACCTACCCTGGTCTGTTTGATTTGTTCATTAGGTACCTACCTATAACATAAAATCGGTCGATTTCAGAACAATCGCATGAGACTTATATTGAAGAGAACGAAATAGGCGACAATAATATTGCCGAATTGCTCGATGCCGACACTGAACTTGAAGTAGGTACATGCGTCGAGCTCGACGATGCGGATGTGGAAACCACCGTCGAGTGCGTCACCGAACCCACCGCACCCGTAGCGACTACCTCGAGCGCGGAGCCATCCACCAGTGCAACTATTGAGAATATGGCTGAGGTTACTCCTTATGTGGAGCCGGAATGCGTTCAGGCGATTCCGGACAGCGTGATACTTGAAATATTAGGTGAAGACCCTACTATTTCTAACTCGTACGGAACTGAAATCCACAAAGACTTGGCAGTGAGACTAGAACACTGCACAACGAATGGTCTATCTAAGGAACGTCGTAAGGAGTTACTTGAGAAGTACCTGGTACCCATTAACTGTAAGCTTGTCAGTGCCCCTGCATTAAATGCAGAAATAAGAGCGGCAATGACCGACATGACCATCAGACGAGATAAAAATATCGAACAGAGACAGAAGCAGATGTCCACAGCCATCTCATGCATAAGTCAAGGAATCAATAAAATTATTTCTTCTAATAATGCGGATCCTGAACTAACAAAGATGTTGATGGACTCGCAACGAATTTTATGTGACTTACAGTACAATGATTCGGTTATAAGGAGGAATTTTATTCTATCTTCCTTGAAGAAAGATATGAAAGACCAACTCCAAAACACAAGGCCAGATAACTTGTTATTTGGTGAAAACTTATCGGAAACAATAAAAACGGCAAAAGCAATTAGTAAATCGGGTGCGGAATTAAAAACACCGAGTACTAAGCCACAGCTAAGTAATAAGAAACCACCAGGGCCCTCTAACACGTTTCGGAATTTAAACTGGAAAGGCCCCAATGCTCGGAAACAGGCGAACCATCCGAAAGCGAAGGGGCCCTCTGCGAACAATCGGCCATCGAGCTCATCGAAACAATCGCGCTATCAGCCAGCGACGCGGGGCCGTCGCTAGATCGGGTAAAATACACAGGCAGATTGCCTTTATTTTATGAACAATGGTTACTAATCACTAATAACTTATTAGTACTGTCTTGTATCAGAGGTTACGAGATTCCATTTTCTAGTCCGGTTATTCAATTGCACCCTCCAATTGTAAAATCATATTCTGGTACAGAAAGAATTTTATTTTATGAAGCTATAGATAATTTATTATCTATTGGTGCTATTTCAAAATGTATGCCTACGGATGGCCAGTTCTTGTCAAATATCTTTTTGGTACAAAAGTCAAATGGTAAACATCGTTTTATTTTGAACTTAAAGAATTTAAACAAATTCATTAAGACTGATCATTTTAAAATGGAAGATTTACGTACAGTATTAAAATTAATAACTAGAGATTGCTATATGACCAAAATTGATTTAAAAGATGCATATTATTTCATAAAAATCCATGATAACTCAAGAAAATATTTAAGGTTCCAATTTGAACACAATTTATATGAGTTTAATGTATTACCATTTGGCTTAAGTACAGCACCATACATATTTACTAAAGTGATGAAACCTATAGTCCGTTTGCTACGCTCTGCCGGACTAATATCGACTAATTACTTAGACGATTTTTGGTTAATGGGACGTTCATATGATGAATGTTTATATAACACAACACTCACTAAAAATTAATTAACTCTCTTGGTTTTCTTATAAATGACGAAAAAAGTTCCATGATACCGAACAAAATATGTACATTTTTAGGTTTTGTTCTAAATTCAGAAAACTTCCAGGTCACGTTACCAACAGAGAAAATTGATCGAGTTAAAATAGAAATTCAAAAGTATTTGACTATAAATAGATGTAAAATTCGCGAATTCGCTCAATTTATTGGAATATTAATTTCAATTTGCCCAGCCGTAGAATACGGCTGGTTGTATACCAAGCTTTTTGAACGTATAAAATACTTAAATCTAAAATCAGATGATGACTATGAAAAAATTATGAATTTACCAATAACGTTACAAACTGATTTAAAGTGGTGGTATACCAAAATACAAAATCCTTTCTGTAGGATCATGGAAGATTTACATGACCTGGAGATTTTCACAGACGCCTCAACTACGGGGTGGGGAGCTGCATGCGGGGAAGAGAAGGCCAGCGGGTTGTGGAGTGTTCAAGAGCGAACACAACACATAAACTACCTAGAAATACAAGCTGCTTTTATTGAAAGAAGAAAGAAAGAAAGAAAGAAAAATAGGTTTATTTGTCACAGAAACACGTGCAAACAAAAAGATGATTAATTCTAATGACATCATTTAAATCGAAACAAAAAAAATATATATATCTTTATACATGAGCACAAAGCAGAGATAGTCGACGGCTGCACGTCATGACTGTGACAAGAAGGCTTCCACTCAGCATGATGCTGTGCTATAAGGGACCCACAGCACAGCGCTGATTTTCAGTGGTTACCCGAAAAGGACGTTTATATTGGTTTAAAGGTGTTTACGAAAGAATTAAGAAATTATCAGATCCTACTTCGTGTTGACAACACGACGGCCATCTCTTATATCAACCGAATGGGAGGTATTCAGTTCCCTCACCTCACTAGTATAACCAAGCAGTTGTGGCAATGGTGTGAATGTCGTGGACTATACAGAGTTGATACGACAGAGGGGCATTAAATTACACTACGTATACTATACGTGTTTAGTATTAATTCGATACGGTATAAAAATAAAAAGCATCATAAATGAGAATTTTTTTGTTTCAAACAAACTAAATAGCTTACAAATCAGAATAAAACGCAACCACCCTTTGTAAATAAAGGAGAAACCCAAACTTCATAAAAACTTGGGCCTGGTGACTGACCTTGGATAACTATACAAAGTGGCAACGTCCAACGTCGCGCGCGGGCAGAGTAACTCGAAACACACTGTGGATTTTCCAAACTGCAGTACCGGAGATTTTGCCGATTCCAGATCGGTCCGAGTAAAAGTACTCTCATCGGTCCATATTAAATTAGTTAAGAAATGACGGTCTTCGGATGTTTTATTTAGTAGCCATTGGCAGTAACTGTTGCTGATCGGCAAGTCTCTCGATAAAAAAGTTTGCATCTTCCGATATTTAGAAGGTTTGCGTTTTTTACGTTTTAGAACCTTGTAGATAGTTCTATGGCAACATCTAAACTGCCGGGCGGCTCTGTGGAGACTCGTCGGGCTGCGGGAAAAATTGACTAAAATTCTTTCGTCCCAAGCAGCGGGCATTTACCGCGGTGGCACTCCCTCCTGTTACAGCACTATACGTTTATTGTCCCGTAATCTTTGTACTGCCAACTGTATGGTGCGGGCATTCCTAGGGCAATTGCGGCTATCACAATACCTTTCTCTGTAAGTTCGTAGAGCTAACGTTGCGTTTCCACGGCATTCGCCGTAGATTAAAATCATCAGTCAGTGTATTCTGACGCCGTGTCAGTTACACGAGGTATTTTTGAACACTTTAATTATACACACACACAACCAAAGTTTAACTATCACAATAGAAACAGTCAATTACAAAAAAAAAAACACTAACACTAAATAATAATAATCCCAAGTTACGTGTCCTGTCCTGTCACAATAAAAAAAGGAATACTGTCTTAAACTTATTTAGTGTCCTATCACAATAACAAAATAAATTCACAATTATTGTCAGCGCACAAGTTCGACAAAACAATAAGGGCGCAGGAGCTTCCGCGTACGTACCTACGTTCCGGAAGGGTAGCGTCGGCGCACTGAAAAAACAAGTTTTTTGGAGGCCCCACTTACTGATCGCAAGCACAAAATACAGAGAGTACAGAAGTCAATCTACATACAAAGTGCGCTCGAGCAACGCACACATAGACACCGCTCACGGACACGATATCTCGGACTGGTTGGGACTAGTGCGAGCGCAAGTGCCATCCGCTTGAGACATGCGTCTATGAAGTGCAAAAATGGAGCAATAAAAAACAATTATAACTGTTCAGTGGACGGTTGTTTAAATTCAACATTAAACGGTGAATTGTCGTTTTTTAATCTACCAGTTGTTTCAGAGAGGTAAGTAGGTATTTGCTTGTATTTCGATGGTTTGTATTAACGTAACACAGTAGTTAGGTAGGTAGGTAAGCGCCCCGGCCCCCAGTCCCGCGCCGTAAAGTAAAAGCGAACATGACTTTGTAGCACTTTGTGACAAAGTAATGTAACAATAACATTAAAATTAAAATATTTTAGTTATTATTGGTTTTTTCGTTTCTCATCATCATCAATAAATCAAACAACTAGATGCGAGTGCCACTACCACGATAGTTTTTTGTGCATAAGCCAAAGTTGACAACCATAGCGCGACCGCCGAGCGTAGACTTCTGTACTCTCGGTATTCTGTGTCGCAAGGATCTAAGATACAATAGCAACACACTGACCTATTTCTATTTCTTTTACGCACGTGATGTTTTGCCAATAGGATTGTCACTCTCTTATGTACTACGTATTGGTTTATGACTTGCGTAAGAGCGGCAACAACGTATCGTAGATTTATCGTTTTAAGGTGCATGACCTATGCCTGTAGACATAATCAGCTGTAAGGAAAAATACATCGTGTTCAAACGGTGCAAAAACTTAAAAAATCATTTGCGACTAAACTGCTGTTTCAATTTAATTGATTTTTCGTAGAGAGCTTGATAATGATACCTAGTATAGGCAGTTTAAAGGAAAGCCCATCTGTCGTATCAACTTTGTATGTTAGCGTCTTTGTATGGCGTCCTATATCAGATCATCAGATAACAAAACGGCAGACGCAGAATCCAGGCGCGTACACCCGGATATAGAATGGGAATTAGCAGATTGGGCTTTTCAGGATATAGTGTCCTCATTTGACAAACCTCAAATAGACTTATTCGCTAGTCGAATAAATAAAAAATGTAATAATTATATTTCCTGGCACAAAGATCCAGATGCCATGGCTATTAATGCATTCACAGTCTCCTGGACCAATTATTATTTTTATGCTTTCCCCCCATTCTCTGTCATTTTAAAAATGTTGCGAAAGGTTATCACCGATAAAGCTAAAGGTATCGTTGTTGTACCTTTGTGGCCTACGCAACCGTGGTACCCTTTGTTTAAACGCCTTTTGTTATCTGAAGTGATCACTTTGGAATCAAATAGAAACCCCATTATTTCTTTCCATTCTAGCAATCGCAACATGCACACCAAGATTACCCTGGTGGCAGGAATCTTGTGCGGACAGCTTGGTTAAGGAGAAGTGTACCCCCATCCGCAATTACTGTTATGACAGCTTCTTTGTCGGACAATTCATTTAAACAATATGATGTTTACCTAAAACGTTGGTTCCACTTTTGTAACAATCATGATAATATTGATTTGTATAACGCATCGGTCCCACAAATTATTTATTTTCTTAACAAACTTTATGAAGAGGGATTCCAATATGGAACCTTAAACTCTTGTAGATCTGCGCTAGCCCTATTGATGGGCAATAATATAGGAGAAGACGACAGAATTAAAAGATTTTTTAAGGGGGTATTCCGTCTTCGGCCTCCTCTGCCGAAGTATTCCATTACATGGGATACCTCAATAGTACTTGACCACATGAGCAAGTTATACCCCAATGAGTCCCTTAACTTAAATCAAATTTCTAAAAAACTTATTACTCTCGTAGCATTATTAACTGCGCACAGAGTACAAACTCTGTCTAAAATAAATATAAAAAATATTGAAACCTACCCTTTAAAAGTCATAATTAAAATTCCAGACTTTCTAAAAACTACTCATAGAGGTTGCAACCAACCCATCTTAGTATTACCCTTTTTTGAACAAAGGCCTGAAATATGTCCAGGAAAGGTTTTGCTGACATATTTAAAAATAACTAGCCCTTTAAGAAAAGATATCGATTCCCTCTTTATAAGTCTTAGAAAACCATATAAGTGTGTAGGTTCCCAGACCTTAAATCGGTGGATTAAAGAAACACTAAGTGACAGTGGGATCGATGTTAACATATTTACTGCACACAGTACAAGACACGCAGCTACATCTGCGGCCCATAATTTGGGTATCAGTTTGGATCAAATCAGAAGAACGGCTGGATGGAGCGATTCATCCAATACATTCTATCGGTTCTATAATAGAACTATAAGTAATGTTAACGATGACGATTCTTTTGCACGAGCAGTTGTCGACGGAAATTGTAATAATAAGTAAATAAAATCGTTTGAGTCCTTAATTTTTAAGAATTGTTCACTGATTAAACATTCTTAATAAAGCTTAATATTTCACTTAAATCTCTAAATCACTACAAGTATTATTTGCTAATCCCTTCGGACGAAGCCGAGTATAATTAATGATTAAACGAACTTACCTGTATGTGAAGTTCTATCATAATTATACGAAGGCTTCGTCCGAAGGGATTAGCAACCCTCCCTCCCCGTAAGAACTTGGTACAAGTTTACCCAAGTTGCGTGAAATATTTTCGACTCTCTAAACTAAATGACGGGAACAAGTGAGCGAGACTCCCACGCGCCTTGTAACAACCGAGATACTTTTAATATATATAATTTTTTTTCTTTCTATAATATTTACTCTCAAATATAGTGCGTGACTGGCGAACACTAGGCGGTACTACAAGTATTATTTGCTAATCCCTTCGGACGAAGCCTTCGTATAATTATGATAGAACTTCACATACAGGTAAGTTTGTTTAATCATTAATTATAATCCTTAAAATGGATAACAGTGGCCACTATATTCCGTTTTAAGGATTATAATAAAACTAAACAATATAAAACTACCGCTTCTAATAATATTAACGTATAATCTTGTGAAGCACAACTTAACGTGCTTATTTTCTGCATTTTCTTTCTAAATTGTATGAAATAACCAAACAAACGATGAGGGCGCCACTGTGCGGTCGGCATAGTCTTAAGAAAATCGTGTTGATACTAGCATTAGTTTATGCATTCAAAATTGAGTCTTATTGCCTTAAGATAAGACTTAATTTTCTTTGGCTCAATCGGCGGATAGTATGACAAAATACATAATAAAAAAAAAACCTATAGTAAAAATTACTGAAATCGATTCAGTAGTCAATTGGACGTAGTTATGCAAAAAGTATCCAACCCACAACATGATCGAAATGTGTTAAATAAATCAAACTGCTTGATAAGGTCTATATTTTCGATTATCAAAAACAATCCAAGTAAAATATGAATATTTTGACATTCAAAATTCGTATTTTACTTGGATTGTTTTTGCTAATCGAAAATATAGACCTTGACGAGCAGTTTGGTATACTTAACTCATTTTCGGTCATGTTGTGGGTTGGATCCTTTTTGCATAACTACATCCAATTATGAACAAAGTATTTTTAGGTTTTGCAAATTTAATGTTACATGTTGTATATACATCATATAAATTACAGACATAAATATAGAAAATTTACAAAGGGTAATACAACAGGTGTTCTTATTGCTAAGAGCAATCTTTTAAGACAACCTTTGGATGGATTAAAAAGGGGAAGGAGAGATAATACAGTTGGTAGCCTGTGGTGTAACATATTATCCCATGGAAACATGCTACTGGGACAAAAAGTACTCTATGTCTTTTCCCAGGATGCCATCAATCTCCTTGTCAAATTTCATTGAAATCTATTCATTGGTTTAGGCGTGAATAGGTAAAATATTAAAGTTAGATTATGGCAGTATGGATTTTTATGAATTTTTCATTGGAATCACCAAACAATGAATGAGAATGCTTACAGCGGCAAACAGTTCGACTATAATCTTGTCTTCAGCCCTGCGCAGTGGGTCAGTTGACTGTAGTGGTACGTCTGGGTACATCTCGTCCAGGTAAAAGTTTATGATGTTGCTGTCAAATATGGCTTTACCCTCTTCATACTCCAGAGCTGGTACAGTGCCTAGAATGCACAAAAAATATAATAGTGTTTACATAGTATAATTCTTGGACACAAATAAAAATAAAAGAATTAAATTAATAAAGCGAAGCACGATGATTGAAGTGTATTTTTTTGGTTAACTGACCTAATCTAATCACATGGCATTTGCATTCAAGGGTAATTGAATGCTTGAATAAACTTAATGTTTTTGTTTGGTTCATTCATGCAAAACATTGATTTAAAAATTTTTGGCATTATTCAGGGTACATAACAAATTAAAACTACTACATTGCCATTTTTGTTAAATATCAACAGGTATTTTTATATTTAACTAAATAATACTGATGCACAGTCATTAGCTATGATCTGGCAACTTACATTAACATAGTACTGGCAAATTACAAAAAAAAAAACCCTATATATTATATTATATTATATTTTTATCCCTAAACCTTGCATTTTACTGATTATTCTGGTAAAAATATGCAATGCTAGCTTACCTTTAGGGCTGAAGTTGAAAATCCACTCTGGTTTGTGATCCAAATTAATGAATACTGTATCGTATTGTAAATTCTTTGCATTCATAACAAGAACAGTCCGCTCGGCGTAAGGGCAAAATCTCATCGCGAACAGGCGAAGTTTGCCGCCGTATGCAGGGAGAGCATCACCTGATAACAAAACAAATGAGGTTAATTTTTATCACAGTTTTCCAGCTTACAATATTCATAAATTTTAATTAAGTACGTCGGTGATAAAACAGCAACGTACCGGTTTGTAAATGCTTTTCAGACATTTTGTTAGAGACTTCCTTTTCGTTTAATTAATTGTATAATATTAACGCGCTGTTAGTCAGTAGCTCGACAACTCGCAGCACAGAACACATATACTCCTAACGACTCGCAGTGGCTTTATTTTTTGAAGTGATTAACCCACAGAATGATAGGACAGAATCGACTGGCGCCGTGGCGCGTGGTGCTGGCCTTCAAAAAATCTCGAAGCCTCCTCCGTTTTATTTGATTTGACATTGACAGCAGTTTATTAAAAAAAAAAGCTTTTACTGTTGCCGAATGTCTAAACCGAATTTCCTCACTGGGTTAAAAATTACCTTAAAAAGCCTGGCTTTTCTAGTAAAATAAAGCGAAAACAAACTAAGTAATTAATTAATTCTTCCTGTTCTTTATGAGCCACAAATTGGCTCTAACACTTCACAAAACAAATATTATTATATTATATTTATTTGGTTTTTAAATGCAAAACCTTACAAGTGATCGTATGTCATAGATAAGTCACGCTATAATTTTAAGCTCGAAGCTCATTTAACTAGAATGAGAAATATATTCCTAATTTAAGTGGTAACAACCCATACCAAGGCAACATTTACCTGAATTGACATCTTCAACCACCATGACTTGGCACATTGTTTTTTTGCTCATGAAAATTGAGGCATGAAATCATATAGGAAAGTAATCATGAAATTCAGGATGTGATTCGATGACTTTGTTACCACGTGTACGCACGCCAATGGCCCGCCTGACATGTGTGGTATGTGTTTGCCATGGATTACCATGGCACACAAATACCAAACACATCAGGCCTGAATTCGAATTGCGGGTGCCTTCATAGAGTTCTAATGTAGATGTTGCTGAAGATTCTGCAGTTTATTCAGTTATAATGTTTTTAATTTTCATTAAGTAGGTACCTCATTTGGCAAATGATTGGAAAGGAACCGAGCTGATGATCCCGTCGATGTGCTTCTAATGCAAAGAGTATAGTAATATAGATGTTCTAATGGTTTGACATTACAGTACTTAGGTAGGTACTATCTCTTCTTCACCGACGATAAAGAGGGTAGGTAGTAGATTTTAGTCTTTGAAGTGCCCATTATGAAGTAGATACTGCTTGGATACATAATTATCTATCTTAAAAACCATCGAAGTTTGCACCTGAGAGGGTTTTGATTAAGTACCATGCAGATTGATTGAGCTGTGGGCAATTCTAGAGCACTTGGATGACAGACTCATAATATGAGGTACCTACTTTTTTTTTTTTGAGGATGGGAAATCATCAAATGACCCCTCCCGCTTTGGGTGGAGCAGAAGGGAGTGTCAGACTCTTACTGGCTAAAACCCACCCGTGTTTCTTCATTAGCCCTTTATGTTCCGGGGCAGCAGTAACCCTTTCGGACTATCCCGCTGCCCCGGCAGGCTTCGGCCCTTACGGGCCCCTACCTTAATGCTGACATCTCTTGGAGGCGCGCGTGGAACACATATGCGCCGCCGGCACGGGCCTTGTCCTGATCGGACGCTGAGTTACCCATTACTCTCCGCCCGCAGGCCCGCGCCTTCAGTGGCCGGGAGTCGTCATGCGGCTCCCGACGCCCGGAGCGTCTCCCGCGGCGGCTGGGACGTGAGGTTGTCTCCCTCAACCGTCCCGCCACCTCCTTCATTAGCATGACTGCTTCGCAGAAGGAGGTGACTGCCTCCCACATGAGGTACCTACTTGCCTTTTTTTTTTTTTTTTTTTGTGGATGGGAAATCATCCAATGACCCCTCCCGCTCTGGGTGGAGCAGAAGGGAGTGTCAGACTCTTACTGACTAAAACCCACCCGTGTTCCTTCCTTAGCCCTTTGTGTTCCGGGGTAGCGGTAACCCTTTCGGACAATCCCGCTGCCCCGGCAGGCTTCGGCCCTTTCGGGCCCCTTCCTTATGCTGACATCTCTTTGAGGCGCGCGTGGAACACGTACGCGCCGTCCGGCACGGGCCTGGTCCTGATCGGACGGAGAGTTACCCATTACTCTCCGCCCGCAGGCCCGCGCCTACGGTGGCCGGGAGTCGTCTCGCGGCTCCCGACGCCCGGGGCGTCTCCCGCAGCGGCTGGGACGTGAGGCCCTCTCCCTCAGCCGTCCCGCCACCTCCTTCGCTAGCATGACTGCTTCGCAGAAGGAGGTGACTGCCTCCCACTCCCTCTCGCCCCGGACCATGGCTTGAACCAGGGCCGGGCGCGAGAGGTCGCCGCCGCCGCCGATCGCCTCTGCGAGAACACGGCGGTGCTCCGCCCAATTGGGGCATACCGCCACCGTATGCTCCACCGTGTCCTCCGGGCGACCCTCGCAGTGGTGACACCCGGGCGTTTCCTCCCGCCCGATGGTATACCTACTTGCCTTAGAAAAGAAAGAAAATTATGAAAGAAAGAAAGTTGGTATGGGGAGTCAAGTAAGTTGGAAAGATTGTTTTTGGATTGTGGTAATGTAAAAGTCTAAAATGGTAGGTTTTCGTTCTATATGTAATTGGTACTGAAATGGTATGGGTAATTGGAACTTGGAAACAACCCAACTTAATTAAGAAAAGGCATGTTTACTTAAGAGTAAACTAGTTGCGAGCTCGAACTCACTAGTGGTCATGGCCAAAAAGCACGCTGTCTCACCTGGCTTCGTGTCCGATAGAGATAGTATCAGTGCTGAGCAGTTAGTTAGACGCTAGTCTAACGTTTAGTTCTCACGAACAGGATAGAAACTCCACTCCGAACTGAAAGGCGCGTAAAAAAATTCGAAACTTGCTTTGGAAAATCGAGTTTTATGAAAACACCACTGCATAAATCAATTACAAATAAAGTTTATTGAGCTTTGTCGGTACCGACTTTGCTTAGAAGATTTTACAGTTTTTTTATTACTTATTGACAACCAAAGTTACGTTAAAAACAGCAAGAAAAAAGCATGGGGTGCTCGATATTGATTGTTGTAAATATAAAATTAGTAGTTATTTGCAAACAGAGTAATATATAGAAATATGATATAAAAAATATGATATAAAGAGCACCCCACGCTTTTTTACAATGAAATTAATTTTCTTTTCATAACTTTATTTATATATTTTAGAAAAATTATTGAAACATATTGAGTTAGTATACTTTTTATAACAGTTGAATAAAATATAAAAATTATTTTCTAATTTTTAGTTCGATTTGCTATTAAAGCGTGTTTTTTTAGTTTTTATAAACTATATTTTATTTTTCACTTTTTAATTCTATTTGCTATAAAACCGTTTTTAGTATTGCAGATGTGTTAACAGTTGCATCTCGATAGAAAACATATTCAAGGATTTCTATGTTGCCAACATAAACAGCGAGACATAGTGGTGTAACTTTATTTGCGAACTAGCATTGCCCCGCAGTTTCACCCGCGTTAAGTTGAGGAAAAAACCTACTACTTAAACTACTAAAATATATTCCACTACTATAAGATTATTACTTAGTACCTACGCACGACTACACATCAAGCTATTACCCAGTAAAAGCTAGGGGTTAGCGAGGGGCCCGTGGCTAAATAATACAGCCGCACAGGTCGATCAATCAGATTAAGCTACGCTTGCCGCGGTTGGTCTGTGGATGGGTGACCATCTTTACATACCGAGATCCCCCATTGCCTCGGAAGGCTCGTTAAGCCGTTGGTCCCGGCTGTCATTCGTGGATCTTTGACGGTAGTTACGGGTAGTGAGAAGCTCGAAAGTC
Organism: Globia sparganii; assembly: GCA_949316385.1. Classification (NCBI taxonomy): domain Eukaryota; kingdom Metazoa; phylum Arthropoda; class Insecta; order Lepidoptera; family Noctuidae; genus Globia; species Globia sparganii. Next base: position 15,834,254 of record OX438663.1, on the reverse strand, counting down.
TGACATCCAGTCTTACCAAGTGGTATCGTATTACCCAGTAACTGCGTTGTGGAGGTCAAATAGGCAGTCGCTCCATGTAAAATACTGGTATTCAGCTGGTTAGACTGGAAGCCGACCCCAACATAGTTGGGAAAAGGCTAGGCAGATGATGATAAGCTGACTTCTGATTGTACGAAAAACCAATACAATGCAAGGTCAGCTAAAACTGGAAATGTATACTAATACGAAACTGTCAAATTTTCCTAATCAACTTTGAACCTTATGCTTTAGCAATAAAGTTGAAAAAATAGAAATTTGACAGATTGTGGTAGCTTGATGTGCTGGCGTCGGTACATTACTATAAGAAGCTATTAACATCACGCTATGATCAGTAAGAGTGGAACTATAGTAGCTAAGCCTCGCACAGCTAACGGCACACGGCGGGCGTGCGGATTTATTTAAAAACTATGATATCTCCTAAGATATTTATTGAAATCAAAAGATGTCAAGGGCAATTTTGTTCAAAATTAAATACTTGTGATGAATAACGTATTTATTTGGATAAGGATTAATATCATGTTTTTAAAACACCTTTGCAAGTAATGCATTATTTTAGAACAAATTTGATTATCATTAAAACGGGTAAAGTGACCTTAAAAGATATATGCTGTCGCGGACTTTTTTTTAGAACTTTTAAGGAGGACCAATTCCGTCATACATTATTTTTGCGTAACTTTAACCGTTTACGCAGCGCACGCAACGGAAGCTCTCAAAAGGAATAATTTCTCCGTGAGCCTAAATAAATGACTGCATGATCAACATCCTAATCAGGATAATGAAATAAGCTTTTCAAAATATTGTATTGTCGTCGGTCGTTGATAAGTCTACAACGTCTGAAGTAAATCTGATCGCTTAAAATTGGGCAAAATCGAGCCCAAACGAGTCAGTTACATACATACAAACAAACAAACAAAAAACATACAGGTGAAATTATAAAAGCGTGTTAATAAAAGCGTGTTAATAAAAATCAATCTATGTTGGCTCATAACTTTTTAATGGCTTTTTAATTTACTATTCTATTTACGTACAGACAAAATTTAATAATAAGTCAAAACGATATCATGTTTAACTTTGGATGCACAATGGCCCCGATTCTGTGGTTTACAAACTAAACTAAATTTAAGTTCAGTACATCTTTTTCTTTCTATTTCATTACTAGCTGCTGCCCGCGACGTCGTCTGCGTGAAGGCTCTACAGCACCAAAAATACCTAAGATGCCAGTGTCGCTATAGCATTATAAGTACACAACTTTTAAAATAGCATTAAAATATAAGTTTTTTTTTGCAAGCGAAGCAAGTGAAGAGAATATGGGAATCCTGCTGAGTTCAGTCATAAGATGTGACTGAAAGAAATAGAGAAAATAATGCAGGAATACATTCCAGGACACAAAAGACTAAAAATACGTACAAAGGTATCATACCTTACAACACTTCTCTATAAACTACGTTGGTAGTTATGCTGCCAGGAGCCAAAATGTAAAGAGAGTCAGGACTGGAGACGCGGGAGCAAGCGACGTACAGTTGCCCTTGTGAGAAGCAACTCGTCCTGAGGTCGACACCCGCTGCCCTCAGTATCTGCCCCTGCGACTTATTGATGGTCATCGCGAAGCAAACACTCACGGGAAACTGTACGCGCTTGAACTGGAACGGGAAATTATGAGGTATGAGGGGAATGCGTGGTATAAATACTGCCTCGCCGACGCCACAACCCGTAAGAATTTCCGCCTCAATGGTGTGTCTGTGGAGCGTGCGAGATGACTTTAAGGCGGGTTACACAACTTCGGAAGAGATAGGTTCCGAAGAAGCATAATCGAAACACCGACCTTCAGCTTGATGGTATGCGCTGGAAGTCCACTTTCTGACAGGGAGCTCAGAAATTTCACGGGATAATGTGTGGCGTCATCTTGCTCGATAACAGTGTTTATCGAGGTGTAGACCACTTTATTCCCCTCAATTTCCGAGAGAATGCATTCGTTAATTGCTGTAGCCTGATCATTTTTGGTCATCAAAATGGCCGCTCACACACCCAAGAATTCTGCTGGTGTGGTATACGACTGACGTCCCCGTACACACAGCGAATTAGTTCTTCTAAGCTGGATACCACTCTACCGAGAGACTCTGGAAGCACCACCTGTCCACCTATCTCTTCTGGTAGGGTGCCTTCACCAAGACTTAGAAGGACACCAGAGAATTCTTAAGCACGTGCATTGCCGCCGAGCCGAACTCTCATATTAATGGTCAAGCGCAGCGTACGAACTCGTGACCACAACGAAGATTGTTTCAACGAAGCATTCACCTTGTCAGCCCTCGAGCCCCGCGTCACCATGGGAAGCGTCTGCCAAAAATCACCACTGAACAGAACTGTGACACCACCCATCAAATGTTCGTTCCTGCGGATGTCCTGCAGGATTCTGTCCACGGCCTCAACTGCCTTCCTATTGGCCATCGTACACTCATCCCATACGATCAGAGAACAATCCTTGAGCACGTGTCCCTTATCGCTGTTACGTGACACACCACAAACAGGCGTTTCGGCGCTATCTAAATCGATGGGAATTTTAAACATGGCATGTGTTGTCTTGCAATACAATACAGCAATAGCAATTTTGCCTTGCCTCCTGACCTTTGCAAGTATGCTAGTGGTAACAAATGTTTTTCCTGTTTCACCAGGAGCATCCAAGAAAAACATTTTACCAAAACGATACAACTTTTATGAAGAAAATGCACATCACCATCTATGAATTTTAAGAATAACTAACTACTTAACTCGCCAACATGATCAAATTTAAATTATTAATTTCCAAAAAATTTTAACATGTAACTTGATTTGATTTTTATGAAATCTCATAGATGGCGCTGTTTTAAAATTGTCTTTATACTACTAACATTCATTAAACTATATTTCTCTGCCCAAGTTACTTAAATGGCGTAGTTTTTATAGTGTAAAGCTAGATAATAGCATGGCTTACTCAAAACCAACATTTAAATATGCGTCGTTAGATTACACGCTGTCACAGAATGCGTAAGAAAAATAAAGATTCACAGCTCCTCCCCCGAAGGTGATAGCGTGATAATATGTAGCCTATATGTTGACCCGACCTCTTAGTAATATTCATGCAAAATTTGAAGTAAATCCATGCAGTACTTTTTGAGTTTATCCCGGACAGACAAACAGACAAACAGACAAAAATTCTAAAAACTATATTTTTGGCTTCGGTATCGATTGTAGATCACGCCCCAAGTATTCTTTTTAAAAAATATTCAATGTACAGTTTTGACTTTCCTACGATTTTATTATATGTATAGATGATAAGGACAGAAGATAAATATTAGTTTATTCCTGTCAAATTAGATAATCCATAGACAAGTTTAGACGTGTTTAAAAAATTGGCTACTAAAAATACGTCAATTTACGTCAGGCGCTGACTAATTTGACAGGACTAAACTAATATTTATCGTCTGTCTTTTTCTTAATGAAATAGAAATAAAAAGATGCACTGAACTTAAATTTAGTTTAGTTTGTGTACAACAGAATCGGGGCTAATTTCAAACAGTGGAGTAATGCTCTCCCGTTTGTATGGAAAAATTATCAACTAGTGGCACCTTAAGTAACGAAAACCTATAATGTGGATAACTACTTTTACGCATGGTATGGGAATGGGATTATTATAGCATATAGCAATACCTATCTATTGTTCTATGCTTTATTTAATCTCTTAGCGTGTGTCTATTAGTACCTACCTACGAGTGAGGCACTAGAGGTATAGGTCGCGGGATCCCGCTAGATGTGAGAAGTACGGGACCTCATCGACATTTGACGACGCTTCATAGCTTCAGGCTTGTGTTCAGCAGCGGACATCTTTCTTTCTTTATAGATGTACCTACCTACCTATCTGCCTTTCTCTAAATAGATGACATGACACACTCTACATCATAGAGTAAAGTAATATATCGGGTACTCTACACCTTTCTTAGCAACTACCTAAGTTGCAAGATGTGGGGTACTGCGAAAAAAACTTACTTACCTAAATCTAACAGGTAGGTTCCTACATAACTATTATGTTATCTCAGGTAGTACCTGTTAACAGGGTTCTGGTTTTAGACACAGATATAGATACACCTAGATAACACAAGAGCAACTACTTCGCGTGCCAAAAATCGCACTAACTTACGTTCAAAATCGTAAGCCGCTACTTTCGCGCTCAGTCCGGTGTATGGCCACAAAATACAGGGCTGGGTGAGCGTGAGTGAGAAAGAGTGCTTGTGACGTCATAGTAGGTAGTAAAAAAATGCCACGCCTGGTTTTCATACAGATCGTGATACTTACGTTATCTAGGTCTATCTAGGTATATCTGTGGTTTTAGACACCCCGTAACGGGTTGGTTTCGTCTCTTGTAACTGGTAAATACTTTGACAGTACAGCTCCTAGGAGGGAAATCAAAATCCTTCTTAAATGAACAATGCGCCTCGTATAGGTCCGATTTGCTGTTCTGTCCATCGATATTACATAAGCCCAGGAAATAATCGGCCATATTCTGCTCTTAAATTTCTTTCAGTTTTACAAATTACCTCGGTAGGCCCCCAAAGCAATTAAATAAGGTGAGGCATCAAAATGTTTCCATTAGTCTTATTTCATTATTTAGAAGTAGGTGATGGTGGTAGGTTTCTGAGAGTTTGAATGAATTCTGGAAATCGCTCAGTCATATGCTCCGGGCTGCACCTCTAATAAGCACGAACTACAGACTACTGCAACCAACGCCTATTTTATAAGCTTTATATAGGGTTCCCATAAAACACCCCATAGCCAACTACGATTCCCACAAAAATGTAAATACCTTTCCCCGAAATTACTTTAAATACTATTAGACTTACCACTTACTTAAAGTTTGAAATGCATTCCTGAAAATAAAAATGAAGAAGTGTTTAGGTTTTTCGTACAATCAGAAGTCAGCTTATACTGGTTATGTATAGCTTGATGTGTAGCCGTGCGTACTAAGTAGGTAATAATCTTATAGTAATCCTACTAAAATTATAAATATGACAGTTTGTGAAGATGTTTGGATGTTACTCAATCACGCACAAACGGCTGAACATATTTGGACGAAATTTGGCACGCAGTTTATAATCAGGAATAACACATAGGATAGTTTTTATCCCGATATTCGCACGGGATCGAAACTAACGCGGGTGAAACCGCGGGGCGCTCCTAGTATTTCATAAGTTAGTTGCGGCTAGAAACTTATTGTAAATTGCACTGCAAATCAATTATTTTTTCATTGAATCTGGTACTAATAATGCGTAGAATGAAAGGAATTATATTTTGAAGGCAGGCCCTGGACCCTGTCGTTCGCGGGGCCTGGGCACTTGCTCATTGCCCAACGGAAAAGAGGTGCCTGTATTCCAGTCATCGTAGGTACACACGGCTACACATCAAGCTATACATTTCCAGTTTTAGCTGACCTCGCATTGTATAGGTTTTTCGTACAATCAGAAGTCAGCTTGTACTGGTTATGTATAGCTTGATGTGTAGCCGTGCGTACTCATCATTCCTCCTTGAATTTGTTAAAACACTCATTGAACCAGTAAAGAACTGCGATAAAAATCAATAATCATTGATGTAGGTACGCAGTGTGGCAGCAGCCTATATAGGTGATATAATGTATGTATGTATTTGAACCTTCGTACAACAGTGGCCAATGACTCATTTTTTATATCCTAAGTACTTATCACGTTATATCTTTATTTCACATTCGATTTCTGTTTATTCACGTCCAACAAGACCAGTAATTTGCTGCGATCGCAAGATTAAACAGTAAATAAAAACATTTATCACGGCAAAGTTGAAATTATGTGATGTGACTATACAAACACAATAAAAAGCGAGTCATCGTCGTATTAGTAGTTTTAGATCTTGTCGAATCATTACTGTCAGTCAGTCACATTTGGGGCAGTGTGAAATAGTCGCTATGTTATCGTCAACAATCAGTTTTGCTGTGCATTTATACTCCTCACTTCAAGGAGTGCAGACATTCGGACGAGCGCTCGGATACGTTTTACCATATAGCAACATGGCAGCAGGCAAGGTCAAGAGGAACTTCAATTCAAAGCATTTGACAAAAGGTTAGTTGTGATATTAATTATACGTCTATATAAATAAATGAATGTACATAATATAGTCTCTGGTAGATAAGTGAATATAATAATATTAATAAACCATTTATTATCAGGTAACAAAGACCCATATATACATACCATATCCTAAGTATACATAATATAGTCAAGTATAGATAATAAACTCAAACAGCAATGCTTTGACAAAAACAAGTCACAGAATAATCTATAGGTAGTGTTAGCAATGGCTATAAGTGACTTAATGTGCCAGAGATATTAATTTATTTGCGTAGATAAATAGAGCTGATAATGAGATAGGCGTAGGTATATGTACAATACATTAACATCAAGGAGTTAGGAAGAAGTTAATGTTTATGTACAGAGGCCAGCACATCAAGCTACCCCAATCTGTCAGATTTTCCCAATTCAATATGAACCTTATTCCTTTGAGCTAAAGTTGAAAATATATCAAAGAAATTTGACAGATTGGGGTAGGTTGACCTGCTGGCGTCTGTACATTTATATTTATTTTTCGCAAACCTGTTTTTTGTGGCGGGTAACATTTGCTGCCAGGCGCGTAATTTAAAAAAGTTCCTCTAGCTACTAGCTTTTAATTTACTTTATAAGTACTTTACTTTTTAATTATTTTACTTTTAATTTACTTTTTAATTGAAAAGCTTTCAAAGAGGTAGATGCGATAAGTTAGCTTTACTCAAGTGTATTTTAAATTAGCCATGTATACCTGTAGGGACGGTAACCGTGCTGTTGGTATGCAATGAGTAGTAATGAATGAGGCAAACAGGTTTTAAGTAGTAGGTCACAAATCGGGGCCGAAGTGCGTCGAATTATAAGCAAGCTTTTATAGAACACTAGCTGACCCCGCAAACGTCGTTTTGCAAAAATAAAAAAAAATAGATAATACCTAGCCGATTTTCAGACCTACCCGTAATGCACACAAAATTTCATACAAATCGGTCTAGCCGTTTCGGAGGAGTATGGTAAGTAACACTGTGACACGAGAATTTTATATATTAGATTAAGATTATAATATTAGGTATATTATAATATTCCAGTCACACCTATATGTAACTATGTACCTATTCGTATAAATAAAGGTCCGATTTTCTACTTATAATGAATGGTTAATTCATCCGGTTTCTTTTAAAAAATCCCTTTTTAGGAGAAAATAAATTTGATAAAGTTGAACGTAACCCTAGATGTTGAATAAGTAGGTACACACTCTTAAAATATTTGTTACTTTTTTAAAAATATCTTAAGATTTTTAAATTAGCATGTTTTCATTCATGTATCTCATCTGAAACTTTGTATGTTAAGTGTTCACCGGCTTTTTTACTGAATGGTCTAGGTTGATGGCGCCGACAATGTCAGGAGTTAAGAACTGCTGGTCTTTCGAAAACAGCAGTGCTATTCTGTAAAAATCTCACGGTGATTACTTAGGTGAAGTGAGCGTGAAGTGAGCTGTCATTCCACCTGATATTAAGGTTCGCCCCTATTGATAGCTCACTTCACGCTCACTTCACCTAAGTTATCACGGTGAGATTTTTACAGAATCGATCGGCTGGTGTTTTGAGCTTAGCAAAAAATCGACTACTACCAGTTTCTCGAAAATTACATACAGGTCAAATACATAACCCTCCTTTGGGCTTCGCCGCAGTCAGGTAAAAAGGGCCGTCCCTTTTTTTTTGAGAAACTGGTAGAGGTCGATTAGATTAGAACAATTACGTTTTTAGCCGTTGAAGAATGTTAGTTATTGAGTTTTTAATAATTATTCTATCAGCCAACTATGGTCCTCACTACTCTTCAATCATTAGGTATTAACAATTAATTATCAAGTTTGCATCTATAATTATTTTTGGTTGATAGTGTTAATCAATGCAGGTAGGGTAACGTAATAATAGCTGCGTTTATGTCTTAGCAAAAGGCGCATGTACTTTGCTGCATGTCAATATTGACGTGCTAGTTTATACCACTTGGGTATCCATCCGTACCTACTACATATTATAAAATGTGAAAGTAATTCTGTATGTCTATTTGTACCTTGCCTTAGTTACCTTTTCACGTCGATGAAATTTCCAACACAGGTAGGCCAAGACCTGGGTTAGGATATGTAATATAGGTATATATAACGTTTTTATCCTGGTAATACGTTACCCTGGAATAATTTTCGACATACATGCGCGCGAAACCAAAATCTTGTATGTTAATACCTAATAATAATTTATTTTTCCAACATAGGTGACGCTCTCCCGCCGTTCACCGGTAAGCTGCGAGTGTTCAACATGCGCTACTGCCCATACGCGCAGCGCACCATCCTTGCTCTGAACGCGAAGAACATCGACTATGAGATCGTCAATATCGACCTCCAGGACAAGCCCGAATGGCTCACTACCGTTAGTGCCTTTGGTAGGAAAAAATCTACTTTCTTGTGTCTTTAACGCTGTGGCCATACTCTTACGGGCGTAGACTGGAGTCAGGCTCTGTAGTGGTCAGGGCCCCATTTAAGTACGTTCGTCCTTCGTCGTTACGTCAGTTTGTTCCGCCAGTTACTCAACTGAACCGAGCGCTCGGCGCATCCTGGACAGTCACATCCATCAGCTTTATTTGACTGGCCAATTTTTCTCTTGCGGTGGTAGGGCTTACTCCCGCCTGGTTTGCGACCACCCTCCCACCGGAGTCCGGCGTCAAGCAGCCTGCTGTGTTTCGTCGATGCGTGGGAGTTCCAGTGCCTTAGGCATCTTCTGGGCACGCTCGTTCCATCATAGACCTCATCCATCGCTTTCCATCAGGCGTGATCGAGGTCAAGAGCGGGCCCATTCAGCAATAAAAAAAATTTCTAAAAAACTGGCGAAATTGACACATTTTCACGGCAGGTGCTGTTTAAGACTGTGCCGACCGTACAGTGGCGCCCTCATAGTTTGTTTTGGTTATTTCATACAATTTAGAATGAAAATGCAGAAAATAAGCACGTTAAGTTGTGCTTCACAAGATTATACGTTAATATTATTAGAAATGGTAGTTTTATATTGTTCAGTTTCATTATAATCCTTAAAACGGATAAAAGTGGCCACTATATTCCGTTTTAAGGATTATAATAAAACTAAACAATATAAAACTACCGCTTCTAATAATATTAACGTATAATCTTGTGAAGCACAACTTAACGTGCTTATTTTCTGCATTTTCATTCTAAATTGTATAAAATAACCAAACAAACGATGAGGGCGCCACTGTGCGGTCGGCACAGTCATAATATAACAGAAAACTATGGAAAAATCATGTACGTTTGCCCCGCACGGCCCCGCTGAATTTGCGATTTAGGTGTGCACCAATGGAATGTACTCGCCTCTAGGAGTATATGTACCGGTTTCTTTTTCAATGTACCTCTGTACTTTTGAAGAAATATGCATAAAAAGGGGGCCGTGCCAGCCAAACGTTTTCAGCACGGCCCCCGTGTAACTTGAAAAATATAAAGCGTATTAAAAAGGTTCATATACTCAAGGAATGTACTCTATTAACACGTTATATGTACCGTAACAGATATTGTGAATTCGTAATAACAAATAATATATAGATGTGGAAAGGGGGCCGTGCTGAAAAAAAAACATATAAGAAAATATCTAAAAAAGACAAAACAACCTTAGCCAAAAACTATTAAAATATAATTGATGTTTGGCAAGTAACATATGTACCGCATTAGTTTCTCATACAACTTGCAAAATTTAAAAAATAAACCAATTTTTGTTTATTCAGCACGGCCCTCTATAGTTGCCTATATCTTTTTAAATATGACATGTTTGTTTACAAAATTCGACTTCCTAAATTATGTATAGGAGTACATTCGTTCCCAATAAATTGCGATTCTGCTGTATTAGTACTTTAAAAGATAAATTGAATCAAAAATATCATATAATACAACCGATAGGGTGACCATGATTCCACGTACACATACATAGGTACATAATCAGCCTATAATTCCAACTGCTGGGACACAGGCCTCCTCTCTGTGAGAGGTAGCCGTAATCCACCACGCGGGCCCAGTGCGGTTTGGTAGATGTCACATGTCTTCGAATTTTTGGTTCTAGGACATGCCGGTTTCCTCACGATGTTTTCCTATGATTCGTGATTCCACGTGAGAATGGATAAAAAACTTCTGCATAATTTGAGTAAATCTTTAGTAAAATCAAAAATATCGTAATCTGTATTAACGATAACTATAAGGGCATTTTCGTCAAAATAGCTACCAACCCTCTTATGGGATGTCCCATACATACAAGTTGCAAATAACTAACATTTTTATGACATGGAAGTATCGATTAATTATTGAATAGATGCAAAAGACTAAAGTTTTCTTTTTTTACTTAAATTGTTAACAGAAACTTAAAACAAATAACAAAATTAAATCCAGAATTGTGGCATCTTACGTCTTGCAGTACTGTCCTCTTTTAGATGTGACCTATGTTAAACTATTTCTTCGCTATTTGCTTCTTATTACATACTCCACATATTTTAGTTTATGTTATCAATTTGTAGCTTTCAATCATGTTAAACTCTATAATATTATAATACAAGTATTTAATAACATTTTAAAATTTATATTCTGTCCCCTTGTTATGTGTTAAGTGGACATGTCCTTGCACCGTGACCGTAAATTGAATCCATTTTAGTACTGATTTTTTTCTACTACTCGCCGATTTTTTATTTAAATAACAACACCAAATCAAATATGTTAACACCAGCAGCCTTTTTGAAGTGTTAGTTTTGATCTGTCTTCAGTGGACACTCGAGTTCGACCGGTAACGGCCTTTTTCCAGACTTTTTTATTATCTGGTAACGGTCATGACCAAAACGTATCTAAGTTACTATTTATTTACATATATTATTTGAAATAAGCGCCTTATAATAAAAAAAAATACATACATAGCAAAATTTGTAAGATTTATCATTCGACTAAACCAAGAATTAGCTAAAATATCCAAAACAATTTCAGTAAGCTATTTTCAAAGATAGTTAGAAATTTAAAAAAAAAATTTTAAAGACAGTTTAAACGAAAATGCCCATAATAGTAGTAAGTAATAGGTCGCAAATCAACAAGTTTCGCTCAAAAGGCTTAAAAAAATCACAGATATATTTCCAATAAATCACACGGATTGAACCGTACATTACAATAAAATTACAGATTCATTACATTTTCACAGATTAGTTACGTTTACCTATAGAATAATCACAGAAAACTATAACTATGTGTCACTAACACTACAGAGCTTAAAAGGCTTTGAAAAATCACAGATACGTTTCCAACAATTCACATCGATTGAAGTACCTATATTACAATAATATTACTTACATTAATCACATTAATATTATTTGGAATAATCACAGGTAACTAATTCAACCTACGTAATCACAGTAGTGTTTCAAGCAACTGTAATAATTAGAATATTGTTATTATTTTTACATAATTATAAAACATCAAAGATCACTCGCGAATCATATTTAGATTAACATACAACCTGACGCTGACCTGCAATTGCAAAAAATCGTATGAAAATTTGTATTTCGCGGGCTACACTGAAGCAAATGCCCATAAGTAACGTCATACTCATAAGTAACGTCTAATTTTATAAACGTCTAATATACCTATGGTAGGTATACGCTTATAAAGTTAGGTTTTGTGACTTAAGAATTCTAACCTTGGACTTAATCAAGAAATGATTACGCAACAAGCAATTACTTCTATTGTATACGGGTGTAAGACTTAGCACACTCTCGCTTACACTTCACTGTGCCGTGAGCGGGTGCTTCATACATTTTGATATTTTTAAATTTTATTAAATAAACCTAGTACTTAAGTAAATTGATTTTAGTACATATCAAATCCGTTTCTTAAGTACAAATAAATTATATGATTACTTTCAACTACCTGTTTATTAACATTCCATTTCCGTGCTTGAAATAGAATTCACTGCTCAACGACACGTAGAAAACACGTGAATACTGAAATTAATGGAGCAATGTTTACATTTACTGCTGTAGGTATATTGTGCGCGTAAAGATGTGACTGATCAATAAACACTCGAGCGCAACTGCGCAACATGAAGTAACCGCGACACCAGCGCCACTTCAAAAATCACGGTAGCGTCAGTGGACTAATAGCGACCGCACAGGACAAGTTTTAACTGATTTAATTCCCTTAAAAGATGTCATCGCTAATATTAATTTTCAAGAAAAAAAAAATTGTACAAAAAGAATGTTTATTTCAATGTAGTCACATAATTTAATTATTTATTATTATTTATTTATTTATATATACTTTATTGTACACCAGAAAATACATAACAAAAAAAAACACTTATTACTACAAAACATACAATGGGCGGCCTTAGAATATAATTATGTATCTAATATATGGAACCATGGTCACCCTGTCAGTTGTATTATATGATATTTTTGATCCAATTTATCTTTTAAAGTACTAATACAGCAGAATCGCAATTTATTGGGAACGAATGTACTCCTATACATAATTTAGGAAGTCGAATTTTGTAAACAAACATGTCATATTTAAAAAGATATAGGCAACTATAGAGGGCCGTGCTGAATAAACTAAAATTGGTTTATATTTTAAATTTTGCTAGTTGTATGAGAAACCAATGCGGTACATATGTTACTTGCCAAACATCAATTATATTTTAATAGTTTTTGGCTAAGGTTGTTTTGTCTTTTTTAGATATTTTCTTATATGTTTTTTTTTCAGCACGGCCCCCTTTCCACATCTATATATTATTTGTTATTACGAATTCACAATATCTGTTACGGTACATATAACGTGTTAATAGAGTACATTCCTTGAGTATATGAACCTTTTTAATACGCTTTATATTTTTCAAGTTACACGGGGGCCGTGCTGAAAACGTTTGGCTGGCACGGCCCCCTTTTTATGCATATTTCTTCAAAAGTACAGAGGTACATTGAAAAAGAAACCGGTACATATACTCCTAGAGGCGAGTACATTCCATTGGTGCACACCTAAATCGCAAATTCAGCGGGGCCGTGCGGGGCAAATGTACATGAAAAATCTTACATAATTTTTATCAGATTGTTACCTGCCAACAGTCGCCTGTCGGTTTTATTAAATAGACCCCTGGCAGATTGGGTGGTAATGGTACATCATCTTGGGAATAACAGAACGAAAATGGGGAGTCATTAGAGTAAATGTGATGCTGCTGGTTTCCATTTCCTGCCTGGCATTGGACCGAGGGGTCGACGACCAGGCTCAATTACCTACTGGTTACCTGATCGGTTATCCGATGTTAGAGCTTTGACTCCTTACCTTTACAGCTTTTTGTAGCGCAAGCAGGGACTTAGGTGTTTGTGACAGACCTCCAGCTATGTGTTGGTCCCCAGAACTTATGGGGTCAGCTGCTTATTTATGTTAGAAGAAACTATGAAGTGTTACAACCCAGCCACGATTCTTGTAAACCTTTATCGAGAATTGCTTTAGGAAGTCTTTTATATATTTTTTTAACTTAACATTATTTTGTTCTAAAGGCAAAGTGCCAGCACTGGAGATATCTGAAGGTGTTTCTGTCCTCGAGAGCCTGGTGACCGTGGAGTACTTGGACGATGTGTACCCACAGAGGCCGCTTCTCCCTAAAGACCCTCTGCTAAAGGCCAAAGACAAGGTTCTTGTTGAAGCTTGGGGAGCCGTAAGTATTTTTTTGTTTTTTTTTGCCGCACTAGGCCGTGCGCAGACCTAGACAAAACCGTCTTAAAATAAAGATACAGCAAATTTTTGTTCGTTAAAAGCGTTTCGATAAGCTAACCTGAAAAAGTTTTGTGTACGCATTTTCATGGTACCTAAACGCAGCAGAGTTGGATGAGATAACTAAGTATCTGGGTGATTTTCAAAATTTTTGTACAGTTACAAAAATGAAACAAAAATGAATATCGTTACAAAAGTGATCAATGTAACAAAAAAATAACAAAAAGGAAACATTGGGGTTATTTCACAACACTATTAAAACAATGAAATTAGATCTTAATCATTTATTGATAACGTAAGCAGTCTTTTTAATTACAAAATCAGTCTCAGAATAAATTGTGCATTCCGTTTGGTCATTAAGTAATTATTAAAAAGTTTAGCCTACAGAAAACAAACCATTGGTGATGGAACTTACGGTTAAAAATTGTTAATTACTTTTACAAATTCAAAAAATAATTCCATTTTGAAATCGGCTTTGCTTCATATTTGTTACATCCTTTTTGTTACGCAACAAAAATATGTAACAAATCGTTACGAAAATGAAAATCAACGGTTTGTTGAATAACGACCTTCAACATTTGAAGGTTGAAAATGATGTTGTTGGACTTGTCTATCACCATAATCAAATTGAATTAATATTATTCTTTGAATTTACGCAAAAATAGTAAGACAGAGACTTATCGTTGTTTTTATAGCTGATCAACTAAAATGAAAACTTTATTGTGGAAAAAACACTACACCGCAAGAAACACACGTTTCACAACAATGACACCTGCAGACAAAATGGCGGAATAATATTTTGTTGTCATCTGATTGGATGTCTTTGACAAGAATGTGTTTCCATTAAAGAATCTCAAATATCTACCAATATTTGTGTTACAATAATGATCAACAAAATTGAATGAAATAGAAGACACATTTTGAAAAGCTTATATTATAATTATTACATAAAGTTTTTTATTACAATTTTGTATAATTTACATAATAATTACCCATTAAGATATTGCGCAAAGAGAATTTACAATAAAATGAGTAGTTTAATCTTTATGATGGTTTTTGTAACGCGCTCTCGCTTAGAGACACGAGGTAGATGTATGGAAATATTATCACACTAAGAGCATAAATGTCATATATTTCAGACTACTTATTTTTTTTTTAACTGGTATGTTGAAATCATTCTCAATAAACTTTTATTCAATGATAATAACAATAATTTGATCGTTTAATATGTTATGCCTGGACAATATTCCGGGGGACGTTTTGACCTCCCAAAATGTACATAAATTTTGAAAATCACCCATCTACCTCTTGCGTATTGCGTTATGGCACGATTACGTTATGTTTATAAAACAAGTAATAATATGATTAATCATTTAGGTCTAGACAGCATGCAATTATGCACCTCCAAATATCGCAACCGTTTTTTTGTTCCATTGCATTCCATTCCAAAAATTCTTAATTCCGTTCATCGCAAGTCTTGCTGAGAAGATCACAGCAAAAAATAGCTATCCTCAAAACAAAGGAAAATTATTATTCGATTCGATACTTAATTAAATCTATTAACAACTGGGAGAGAAAAACGACTAGGTACTTAGAACTTAAGTGAGCAATTGAATTGAGTTTAACCCCGTTGCCAATAAAAATGACATGCTATCAAACTCTGTGTAATATTGATATATCTAGTGCTGCATCATTCACTGACATTTTTAATGAAGGATGCATTAAAAATAATAGCTTTTATGAGTGGCAACACTTAAATGTGTACCTACCTACTTATACTTACATAGAACGTAGAACGATATTTAGAGAAGAGCAGTCAGCCTCTCTACCACTTTACTAACTGACTTATAAGTATGATTACCACGACGGCTGCTTTTACATAAATAACGTTAATGCTGTTACTAAAACGAAGCTTATTATATAGTGAAGACGATATCTTTTTTCGGTTTTTTATCTATTTCAAACCCACTACATATGGATGTTGCTTATCCAAACATTTTCTTTCACTAGCCATTAGTGTCCCGCTGGTGGGCAAAGGCTTCCCTACTCTGTTTCCTCCAAAGGGTAGAGCTGCTAAAGACCAATCTTTATTAAAGGAGACCAGCTCAACCCGCCATCTCCGTTTGGGCCTGCCGCGATGACGTAAATGCCAATAAGTGGGACCCACGCTGGGTCATTTATTTGGCCTATTAATTTTCTGACATGCGGCAGATGCGCACAACACATCAGTTATTTTAGTGATTCGACGGATTATTGTATTCTTCATCCGTTCCATAAGTATAATATAATACCTAGAATACTCAGTTCCATAGCTCTCTGAAAAATATAGAGCGGGGAACCTCGGCTGAGTTGAAAATCCTTTCTCTGTTGAATGAAAGATTATTTTGTTTTATTTCAGGTCCACTCCTTGTATTTCAAACTAGTGAGAGGACCAGACACCATCACGGGGGATAACATCGCTGCCTACTACAAGGCAATTGACTTGCTCCAGTCAGAGTTGAAGCAGCGAGGAACCAAGTTCTTGGATGGAGAGCAACCTGGCTTCGGTGACTACATGATCTGGCCCTGGTTCGAGAGGATGCTTGTCATGAACAGCGATGTTGGGCGGCTGGATGAGAAGAATTACAAGTTGGTGGTAAGTTTCCTAACCTAAATATTTTGTTGATAATTCAGTTCTTTATTTAAAATTAGAACGTTTTTAACTCAACAGTAGTTAGAAGTATCCTAATTAAACCTAACAAAACTATTGCAAAAACTATGCATCGATTAACATGTTAAAATAAGATTTTAATTATATCAGCATCGATTAGTTGATTGCTTTATAAATTCCTATAGAACGTTGTTTGATGAAGCCTAGACCTAGAATGACTCGACAATATTGTCATGACACGCTCACTTCACATGTGGTGTTGTTATAATTATCGCTAGTTACGTTATAGGTACCTAAGCTTCGCTAAAATCATGATAAACATAGTTATCTATTTGCAAAAAGATCATTCATGTCTAGCAGCGGTCAGTTTCTAAAAAAAAATCCGTAATTTGAAAATTATATTTTCATACATCGGTACGGTCTGACCGACCTGCACCCTAATTGCGAAACACACTATCGAACTCAATCTGAATCATTTTGAAGCATATTGCTAATCCATTGCTTCATATGTTCGAAAAATGTGTTTGCTCAACAACGTAAAAAACGCAATGAATGTTGTTGATCTGTCAAATTGAAACCCATTGTTACTAATAGTGTGTTACGCAATTCCCCCGCTGGTTGAATCAATATCCTGGAATTATTATAAAAACAAATAAGTGCTCATAATATAAATATTTCAGAACACTAGTAAGAACTATAATCAGAGGCACGAAAAAAATGGCCATCTATTCCTAAACTTGGTTTCTTTTTTACAGTTGGCGTACATCGATAATTTGGGCAAAGACCCCGTCATAGCCGAGTACAGGCTACCCACAGAGGCACTTCTGACATTCCAAACCGCGTATAGTCTAATGCAGAAACCCAACTACGATTTACTTCTTGAGGAGTAATTGAACATGCTGGGCACATTGGTTAAGTGATGAACTGAAAAGTACAATTTTATGTTTTTCCTTATTAACTGTATGATATTCCTTGTTTGTCAATGTATTTGTAAGTATATTTTTAAGCACAAAAATGAAATTAAATATAGCTGCACTTTTAAGTAAAGCATGATTTTCATTATATCAACATTCATGAAATGAATAAACAGTTTTTTTTATTTTTGGTTTTACTAAGTACTAGCAGTACCCCGTGGTTTCACCCGCATAAGTCTCGATCCTGTGGTATAAAAGTATCCTATGTATTAATCGTGGTTATAAAAATATCTGTGTGCCAAATTTGAAAGAGTAACAAACATCCATCCATAAATCCTCACAAACTTTCGTATTTATAATATTAGTAGGATAGCATGAATAGCGTAGCATGCATAGCGTAACATGCATATCGTAGCATGCAAAGCGTAGCATGCATACCGTATCATGCATAACGTAGCATGCAAAGCGTAGCATGCATAGCGTAGCATGCATAGCGTATCATGCATAACGTAGCATGCAAAGCGTAGCATGCATAGCGTAGCATGTATAGCAGAGCATGCAAAGCGTAGCATGCATAGCGTATCATACATAGCGTAGCATGCGTAGCGTAGCATGCATAGCAGACGCGTGTCACCCGTTAGTATGCACACTTACCCACTCCAGACAGACACGCACAATAATCAGTCGAACCATCGAGTTGTGGTTGTCGTTTAAATGAAAACTTCTTCTATTGCCAACTTTGTATCAATGCATAAATAAACATTTTACCTATGTAAACTTTACGTGAACAATAAAACGCACGAAAAGACATGTTGAGAACGTGGAAGAAAACGAATAGTTGAAGAGCTACAAAAATGCATTGAATGGCTACGTCGTAGCATGTCAACGTAAATATAAAAAGTTATAGGTATGCATTATACTTAGATGTAGGTACATAGTTAGTTAGGTTCAGTAACAGATAGCTTCACTTAATTGTTTTTGCATGGCCATTGGGCATTGTTACCTCTATTGAGAATGTTATAAGAATAAAACCTTTGTCTTGCACTGTCTTGAATCATTTATTTAGGAGAGAAAACATTTTGTACTTGGATCACATTTTATTTAATTAAGGTTATACAGTCACACCAGACAGAGACACCACCCGCACCGAACCAAAGACAGCAAAACAGTGTTGCCAGTATAGCAAACCAGGGTTGTCAGTATAAATGTACCTTATTTCAACACGCCTCCTTACATTTATAATGCAACAAATAAGTATAACTAACTTAACTATTTTCGATAATAAAACACAAAAAAAAAACTGTCTCTAGTAATTTAGCACTTTTATAAATCATCTTACCTTAGTCTTATTTATACATTTTAGCTTTATACCTTTATATTCAAAATCTCTCTAAATTTATGGAAGTTAATATTTCCCAATGGTTTAGTTAATATGTCTGCAACATTATTTTCAGACTCTATTTTAACAACTTCAATCATTTTTTTTTTTGACATTTTCATGAATATAATGATAATGTACCTCAATATGTTTGGAGTTCTTTGTAAAATTTCCATATTTAGCTATGGCTACTGCACCTGAATTATCTTCATATATTTTAACTGGTTCACAAATTTTTGTAAATACATCGTTTATTAATTGTGTTAAAAAGATTATTTCTGTTACTGCTTCAGACAGAGCAATATATTCTGCAAATGTAGAAGATTTTGTAATACAGTTCTGTTTTTTTGATTTCCACATTATAACATTGCCAAATAATCTAATTACATATCCGGTGGTAGATTTCCTATCTATTATATCTCCTGCCCAATCGGAATCAACAAAGCAATCTAATATATCAGAATTATCATTTTTATAATATTATAATTTTAAGTTTTTTGTCAAAAATAAATATTTCAGCACTCTTATAGCATATTTGAAATGTGTCTCATTACAGCAATTTTGAAAGCGACTCAGGTAATTTACACAAAAGGAAATATCTGATCTAGTACCAGATCTAATATATAACAGTGCACCTATTAAATTTCTATACTTGACATCTTCATTTAATTCAGATTTTTCCAATTTCAAGTTTATTTCCATAGGTGTTTTGTACAATTTTGCATTTTCAATATTATAACGTTTTGCTAATGACTCAATGTAATTTTCCTGACTTAAAGTTAAAATGTTGTCTTGTTCATAGTTATATTCAATGTCTATACCAATGTAATTTTTGACTATGCCTAAATTTTTCATTTTAAATCTATCAGATAACTTAATTTTAATGTCATCAATTACATTTTTGTCTCTACAGCAAATCAAAAGGTCATCAACAAATAATAAAATGTAAACAACTAAGTCATTTGCCTTTTTGAAATATAAACAATAATCATATTTGCATCTTTGAAAATCTATGTTAGTCAGAAATTCGTTAAAACATTCATACCAAGCGCGTGGACTTTCTTTTAGACCATATAATGATTTATTTAACCTATAAACCTTTTCAGTGTCATCTTCATAGCCCATTGGCTGTTTTACATAAATTTCAGATAAAACTTTACCATTTAGAAATGCTGTCTCTACATCCATTTGATGTATTTCTAAAGAATTTTGACAACAATAAGACAATAAAAGCTTTAAAGTTGGCATTTTAGCTACAGGAGAATAAGTGTCATCAACATAATCAGTTTGCTGGAATCCTCTAACTACTAACCTGGCTTTGTATTCACTTTCACTCTTCCTTTTGTAGATCCATTTCACATCGATTACCTTTTTGTCCTTGGGTGGCTTGTCAATGAGTGTCCATGTTTTATTTTTCACTAGGCTGTCCATCTCACGGTCCATGGCTGCTTTCCATTTATTTGAGTCTTTACAGGTCATTGCCTCCTGAAAATTTTCTGGGGTCATAGCATCACAGTAGTTTACACCAATACAATAATAGCCAAATTCGTCACTAAATTTTAACGGTGGCTTGGCTTTTCTTTTTGTTTTCTCTTCTTCCTTGTTTTCATCAACTTTTATATCATCGTTACTAGTTACTATATCTGTATTAATCTCTTCCAGGTATTCTGTAGTATTCCCTTTTCTTTCATTTTCTTCTTCTGTCTTTTCATCTATCTTGTCCTCAAGTCCACACAATGATATATCTTCTTCTATGATATCACAGTGTCTAGCAATTATTACCTTTTTGTTTATCAAAACTCGATATCCAGCATCAGTATAACCCAGTAAGATTCCCATTTCTGCCTTCTTGTCCCATTTAGATTTTCTTCTATCTTCTGGAATTCGTACAAAGACTCTACTACCATACATTTTCAGATACTTAACTGTTGGCTTTCTTCTGAAAAATATTTCATACGGAGTTTTCTTTTCAATAGTATTAGTCAAGGTTCTATTTTTAAGATATGCAGCTGTTTTAATTATTTCTGGCCAATATTTTCTTTCAACTTTTGCTTCTGATAAGAGACATCTTCCCATATCCATTAAAGATCTGTTATACCGTTCCGCAGTTCCATTAAGTTCATGTACATATTTTTTATACAATATTTTTTGTACATATTTTTTAGACAAGGTTTTATTATTATTCCCTTCTCTTTTGCAAACTGAAAAACTCTCGCATTCATATACTCCTTACCATTATCACATCGTAATTCTTTTATCATCTTGTCAGTGAGATTTTGTACTTCATTGGCATACTGCACTAAGCAATCATATACTTCACCATGATCTCCTGTTGTTTGATGTGGGCCATTCAAATCTGTATGAACAATCTGTAATATATCCTCTGCTCTTCTTCGATTATTATGAAATGATAAGTTATGCATTTTGTTTTCAATACATGTTGCACATTTTAAATATTCTGGTTCAATTTCTTTAGGCAGTCCATCCAATGATTCATTCTTGCACATTATTTTCAAATTTTTGAAATTGATATGTCCCAATGTACGGTGTAGTTTTTCTTTTGCAGTCATATCACTTTTACTTACATTAGCTTTCAACATTTCTGCTTTGACATAACTTATCATCTTATACAGAGTTGATACGACTGAGGGGCATTAAATTACACTACGTATACTATACGTGTTTAGTATTAATTCGATACGGTATAAAAATAAAAAGCGCCATAAATGAGAATTTTTTTTTTCAAACAAACTAAATAGCTTACAAATCAGAGTAAAAGGCAACCACCCTTTGTAAATAAAGGAGAAACCCAAACTTCATAAAAACTTGGGCCTGGTGACTGACCATGGATACCTACCTAACAAAGTGGCAACGTCCAACGTCGCGCGCGGGCAGTAACTCGAAACACGTGTGGGATTTTCCAAACTGCAGTACCGGAGATTTTGCCGATTCCAGATGCGCCGGTCCGAGTAAAAGTACTCTCATCGGTCCATATTAAATTAGTTAAGAAATGACGGTCTTCGGATGTTTTATTTAGTAGCCATTGGCAGTAACTGTTGCTGATCGGCAAGTCTCTCGATAACAAAGTTTGCACCTTCCGATATTTAGAAGGTTTGCGTTTTTTACGTTTTAGAACCTTGTGGATAGTTCTATGGCAACATCTAAACTGCCGGGCGGCTCTGTGGAGACTCGTCGGGCTGCGGGAAAAATTGTCTAAAATTCTTTCATCCCAAGCAGCGGGCATTTGCCGTGGTGGCACTACCTCCTGTTACAGCACTATACATTTATTGTCCCGTAATCTTTGTACTGCCAACTGTATGGCGCGGGCATTCCTAGGGCAATTGCGGCTATCACCATACCTTTCTCTGTAAGTTCGTAGAGCTAACGTTGCGTTTCCACGGCATTCGCCGTAGATTAAAATCATGTCAGTGTATTCTGACGCCGTGTCAGTTACACGAGGTATTTTTGAACACTTTAATTATACACACACACAACCAAAGTTTAACTATCACAATAAAAACAGTCAATTACAAAAAAAAAAAACACTAACACTAAATAATAATAATCCCAAGTTACGTGTCCTGTCACAATACAAAAAGGAATACTGTCTTAAACTTATTTAGTGTCCTATCACAATAACAAAACAAAATCACAATTATTGTCAGCGCACGAGTTCGACAAAACAATAAGGGCGCAGGAGCTTCCGCGTACGTACCTACGTTCCGGAAGGGTAGCGTCGGCGCACTGAAAAAACCAGTTTTTTGGAGGCCCCACTTACTGATCGCAAGCACAAAATACAGAGAGTACAGAAGTCAATCTACATACAAAGTGCGCTCGAGCAACGAACACATAGACACCGCTCACGGACACGATATCTCGGACTGATTGGGATTAGTGCGAGCGCGAGTGCCATCCGCTTGAGACACGCGTCTATGAAGTGCAAAAATGGAGCAATAAAAAAAAATTATAACTGTTCAGTGGACGGTTGTTTAAATTCAACATTAAACGGTGAATTGTCGTTTTTTAATCTACAAGTTGTTTCAGAGAGGTAAGTAGGTATTTGCTTGTATTTCGATGGTTTGTATTAACGTAACACAGTAGTTAGGTAGGCAGGTAAGCGAGACTGGGGGCCGGGGCCCCAGTCTCGCGCCGTAAAGTAAAAGCGAACATGACTTTGTGGCACTTTGTGACAAATTTGTAATGTAACAATAAGATTAAAATTAAAATATTTTAGTTATTATTGGTTTTTTCGTTTCTTCCTGTTTCATTCTCAACAATAAATCAAACAACTAGATGCGAGTACCACTACCTCGATAGTTTTTTGTGCATAAGCCAAAGTTGACCGCCGAGTGTAGGTATGAAAAGTGAAGTACATACATGTGATAGACTTCTGTACTCTCGGTATTTTGTGTCGCAAGGATCTAAGATACAATAGCAACACACTGACCTATTTCTATTTCTTTTACGCACGTGATGTTTTGCTAATAGGATTGTCACTCTCTTATGTGCGTATTGGTTTATGACTTGCGTAAGAGCGGCAACAACGTATCGTAGATTTATCGTTTTAAGGTGCATGACCTATGCGCTATACGCATTGGTCATGCACCTTACATAATCAGCTGTTAGGAAAAATACATCATGTTCAAACGGGGCAAAAACTTAAAAAATCATTTGCGACTAAACTACTGTTTCAATTTAATTGATTTTTGGTAAAGAGCTTGATAACGATACCTAGTATAGGCAGTTTAAAGGAAAGCCCCTCTGTCGTATCAACTTTGTATAATCTTTCAGTTTTAATTGCAATAGCTATAACCTTTCCATATGGGTTATATATTTTTGACAATCTCCCTTTTGACACAACTGAATTTTTGTCAGTAACTCTTGAATAACTTAATAGATTTGCCTTCATTTCCTTTACATAAAAAACATTTGTCAATTTTACTTCTGTTTGTTTTCCATAAACTGGGAAATAAGTTTTAATATTACCAACTTTTGTAGCCTCTAATATTCTTCCATCACCAATTTTAACTTTTACAGTTTTTTTTAATGTCTCACATGTTTCAAAGTACTCATCAGTATTAATAATATGGTCTGTACAACCGCTATCAAGTAACCATTTTATTTGACCTTTCTCTGTCTTCTCATTCTCACTTGTTGTAGTATTATTAGCGATAGTTGTGTGAAAACTATTTCCATGTTGCTCATGATTAGAATTTATTTGTTGCTCGTTGTGATAATTTCCTCGTCCTCTATGAAAGTTTCTGTTATTAAATGATCCACATCCTCTACTTCCAGAATATCCACGACCTCTACTTCCAGAATATCCACGACCTCTACCTCCTCTCGAATGTCCAAAACCTCGACCTCTGTGTGCAAAGACACTGCGTGTACGACAGTCCCTTTGTAGGTGGTCAGGTTTTCCACAGTTAAAGCAATTTAAATTTTTTTGTGATGACGGCCTGGTTTCTGCTCGAAAAGCATTTGAGCTGTCATTTGATGCCTCATTTGATTTTTGCTCTGCACTTTTTAATTTGATTTTGCTTTTTAAATAATCAACAGTTCTCTCATTTTCTGGTAGAACATCTATCAAGTCACCAATATGACTATAGTTCTGTGGCAGGGATTTTAACATATAATTAAGTTTTTCTTGCTCCGTAATGACTGCACCTGTCTGCTTTAATTCATTTACAGCTCTTTCGAAATCGTCGAAAAACAAGGACACTTCTGCATAATTTTTTAATTTCACATTTTCAAGGTTATGTCGACACACAATTTGCAAGGCCGTCGACTTTTTCAAGTACATTTCGTCAAATTTTTTGATAATTTCATAAGCTGAATCTAACTCACTGATGTATTCTAATTGTTTATTGGTTATGGCGCTGTAAATATAATTAGTCGCTTGAATATCACGATCGTACCATGTGTCATCGTCGGCTTTTGTTTTTGCTCGCATTACCACATCTTTACATCTTTTGTATTGTAAAAATTTCAATATACGTATTTTCCAATTACTATATTCTACTCCGTCGAAGATCGGAATATTTATGTCGCTATTTTTCGCCGCCATTATCACGTTATTCCTCGGGTACTTTCCCAACACAAATTAATGTCGTAACTTCTCTTTCTATAAACCACGCTCTGCTACCATGTTAAAAGAATAAAACCTTTGTTTAAACTGTCTTGAATCATTTATTTAGGAGAGAAAACATTTTGTACTTGGATCACATTTTATTTAATTAAGGTTATACAGTCACACCAGACAGAGACACCACCCGCACCGAATCAAAGACAGCAAAACAGTGTTGCCAGTATAGCAAACCAGGGTTGTCAGTATAAATGTACCTTATTTAAACAGAGAATATTAGATTGCTTAGCCCATATACCATATACATATGTCCTATCAGCGTAGCTCTTAACAGCCCTCATAAAATAGATTAAACATTTGTACCTAAACGTTATCAATTATCTAAGTGGGGAACTATACAAAGAGAGCATGCCTAAAGTATACAAATGTCTTAAATCGTTACTTTAGGTGCCTATTTTTAGATACTTACAGTATCGATCTGTGACTGAAAAGTTGTGTGGAAATCGGTTGTCATGGTAAGGGCATGTGATGTGGAGAAATTGCGTGTCGCTCGTGATTGGTGGGTCGCACAAGAAGTGATTAGGTATTAGGTAATACGGGCTGGTGTCCGCAACTCCAAATCAATGATGTCATTCAGGCTGGCTGGACAAATCTTCAAAATAGCTCGCATTTAACTAGGTCAATTGTGCATTTTATGTGACGGCTAAGCACCCTTATTTCAGAATTTGTGACGCTACAGAATCTTAGATAATCGATCGAAAACGTGTCCAGCCATCTTGAAAAACCACTTTTCGCTGGTCTCTCAATCTCGGTAACGGAAGTGATTTTGACGACTTTTTGCATATCAACGGGCGTCACATAATTTTTTAAGGCATCGAGCTAAAAGTTTTGTGATACGAACAGCGGTTTTGTAGAAAAATGCAAAAATCTGTGTCCAGCCATCTTGAATTTACGTATAAAACTTTTGGCTGGCACTTCTGAATCTCAATAACGGAAGCGTTTTCGAATATGGTTCCTTTACTAACATTTAGTGACGCAATTTGTGACAGTAATAACGTTCGATTTATGGCGTCACATGTAAGGGTTTACGAGAAATTAGTAAAAACTTACATGTCCAAATAACCTGCGTTCAAGCTGGCTGGACACATGTATCTCCGCAGCCTGATGATCTACGGCCTTCGAAATATATTCAAATTTTTGTGACGGGGACGATAATGATTTACTGAATTTGTGACGGAGAAACTTTGAGTAGTTTCAAAGATATTGATCATTTAAATTTTCCCATACAAACACTGCAGTAGGGTTACCAATATTGTAGGTTTTATGTAGGACTAAGTATATTTTAAGGTGTTTTCTTTAATGGACGAAAATCCGTGTTTTGGTGATAGTAGTTGACAGAATTATAATCATTACAACAATCAGTAATACAACTTGTTAAGTTAGTATAATCCCCAAATGTGAAAATTTCATGAAATAGTCATTCTTGGGGATTACTTTGGTCTTAGAGAGTTGTGTTGATGAATTTATAGATTATAATTCTGTAAATACATATTTGTTACGGCCGCGAATCATATTTTAATCAACGTACAACTTAATACTGCCAGCAAATTGCAAAAAACGTAAAAAAAATTAATTTCGCGGATTACCCTAGCGCTTTCGCCTTAAATCGATAGATGACAAAAGTGTAGAAGTGAGGAAGGGGGCGGGGGGTAACTTTTTGATGTTATTATTTACGTGCAGATACCTACTCTTTTTAGTAGGTAGGTATTGGTGTTTTTCATGGTAAGTACATAGGTAGGTATTGGTGCCGATTCTCTTGTCACAAATGCGTCTAAACTAGACTACAAATCACCAAAATTTAGTTTATTCCTGTCAAATGATGATTTCCCATTCTGAAATTAACTAAAGTGACACAACTTAACTAAATTTTAGTTTGACAGCACTAAGATTGCACTGAGTTAATAGTTTAGAGAAAATAGTAATTTTGCTATTCTGAATTTGAGGTTTTTCACCTAAAATTTAGATTCTCTAACTAAATCTGACTATTTTTAATCGCGACTTAAAAGGTGTGGAATAACATTAGTTGGCATGAGCTAAAATTCACACCAACATCTCGACTTCGGATGCAAAAACAGTGCTGTTTTTTGATTTTCTTTTCTTTTGCTTATATCTCGAAAACGGTGTGTCCTATCGCAAAAATAATGAAAATTTCGACCCCCTTTTAGAAACCCGCATACCCTTAAAACTCAACACGTTGGTAATAATGTTTCATATTTTCCATACAAAAGTGAAAAATTCCATAAAAAGGAGGTCGAGGTTGCCCCACTTTGCCCCTTCGACTCAAAAAAAAAAACACGGTGAGGGGCCCGTTGCTAAATAATAACAGCTGCACAGGTCGATCGATCAAGTTAAGCTACGCTTGCCGCGGTTGGTCTGTGGATGGGTGACCAACTTTACATACCGAGACCCCTCCGTGCCTCGGAAAGCATCCTGGCTGTCATTCGTGTATCTTTGACAGCCGTTACGGGTAGTCAGAAGCCCGAAAGTCTGACAACCAGTCTTACCAAGGGGTATCGTATTACCCAGTAACTGGGTTGTGGAGGTCAGATAGGCAGTCGCTCCATGTAAAACACTGGTATTCAGCTGCATCCGGTTAGACTGGAAGCCGACCTCAACATAGTTGGGAAAAGCCTAGGCAGATGATGATGATGAGGGCAAATGAGTATCTACTTTTTGGCTGAATGCACAAACCGTGCGAAGCCAAACAAACAAAAAAAAAAAACCTACTTACCACGTGGAGTCGCGATTGTCAAATTCGATTTGGTTGTGTCAAAATTATTTTTAAATTTAGAGATATTTTAATGCAGAATAGCTCTAAGATTCTCATAGCCAAAAGTAAGTAATTTTAGTCATAGTTTAGTTCGGTGTACAAGAGAATTGACACTATTGTGTCAGGATAACTAATGCTCGAAGGTATTTAAATGAAAAAGTATATATCGGCATAATTATATAAAATAAGTATCGGCATCACTTTTAAACGTCGGACATAATAAAAATAAAAAAAAACCAGATGGAATCGACACTTTCTATCTCAAAACCATTGAGACTTTATTTATGTAAAAAATATGGTCACCTCACAATATTAATGGATGTTTGTATGGGAAAATTTAAATGATCAATATCTTTGAAACTACTCAAAGTTTCTCCGTCACAAATTCAGTAAATCATTATCGTCCCCGTCACAAAAATTTAAATATATTTCGAAGGCCGTAGATCATCAGGCAGCGGAGATACATGTGTCCAGCCAGCTTGAATGCAGGTTATTTGGACATGTAAGTTTTTACTGATTTCTCGTAAACCCTTACATGTGACGCCATAAATCGAACGTTATTACTGTCACAAATTGCGTCACTAAATGTTAGTAAAGGAACCATATTCGAAAACGCTCCCGTTATTGAGATTCAGAAGTGCCAGCCAAAAGTTTTATACGTAAATTCAAGATGGCTGGACACAGATTTTTGCATTTTTCTACAAAACCGCTGTTCGTATCACAAAACTTTTAGCTCGATGCCTGTCACAAATTTATGTGACGCCCGTTGATATGCAAAAAGTCGTCAAAATCACTTCCGTTACCGAGATTGAGAGACCAGCGAAAAGTGGTTTTTCAAGATGGGTGGACACGTTTTCGATCGATTATCTAAGATTCTGTAGCGTCACAAATTCTGAAATAAGGGTGTTTAGCCGTCACATAAAATGCACTATTGACCAAGTTAAATGCGAGCTATTTTGAAGATTTGTCCAGCCAGCCTGAATGACATAATCAATGGGCGTATTTTGCGTACGGGGAAGAAATGATTATTTAATTAATGAATAGTCAAAGTTTACATTCAATAAATGTTGAGTCAGTAGAATAGACTACAAATAGAATACTAGGTACTTGTTAGGTAGAGTTGTTGTGCATTTATATCTTAAATTCGTATATGATACCCGTATTTTTGTACATACGAATTAAAGATATCATTATGTAGAAAATTTATGCAGGTTGAGAGGTTCACACAATGGGAGATCTTATAGCTAAAACACAACCTTTGGATGGAGTTGAAGGAGAGACAATACTGCAGTTAGTCTATGGTGTATCATGATGTAGTGTTTTATTTTGGAACCAGAGTTAACGCAAGATGCATCGGTAATAATCAGCTAAATAAAAATAAAAAGTTGTTAAACAAACATATGTTTAATTTAAATCTCGTTGTTGTATTTAATACATCTATCTACAATAAATAAGCGTTCAAAACTTCTTATAAATAGTTTAGGTATAATTATAATATAGGTAAATAAGTACAGTTATCAAAATATAAAATTCTGATGGCAAAGCTTTAAAAAACCCGGTACACCTATGTACCCAGCTGATCTAAAAGGATCGGTAATAATACGTTTGTGATCTAAGATAAAATATAAATAATTTAAGCAATTGGATCATAGTAGATACAAATAATACTCAAAATTAATGTACAGGCGCCAGCAGGTCAACCTACCCCGTCAAATTCGTCAAATTTCTTTGATAGATTTTCAACTTTGACACAAAGGAATAAGGTTCATATTCAATTGGGAAGATCTTACAGATTAGTGTAGCTTGATGTGCTGGCCTCTGTACTATATAATAATATAACAAAAGTTTAAGTAGTAGATAATGAATTTAATTCAAAATAATTTAATACAATATTGGATTTTTCCATATATGGCATTTCAGATGGCAATGTTATACAAATCTTATTATAAAATGTACCTAATAATTTACAGATTGAGGCTTTAATTTAACAGTAGTAGTACTACTAAATTTAGCTAATCTAGCTTACATTTCGGTCATTTTCATTCAAATTACAAACTTTGAATACTTTCACATAAATTATTCTTAAAATTACTAATTCATAGTTGCCCTTGCTCATCTCAGTTTCATCCTAAAAAATATGTACATTATGAGATAAATTCTTGCGCTTCTTTCCGCCAGCGAAGCTTATGTTAGTGAAAAACCCCCCAATTTTATTTTTGTGGGCAGTCAATGGGGACGGACCCCGTTCTTTGTAAAGTTCTGCCATTTACAGAGAGGTCCATCCTCTTTGGATTAAATTATTGAACTATTTAGTTTTAGTCTCTAGGCTTCTTTCGTCATGTTCTTTTTGCTATGCTCGGCGAAGGCAATGCTCGCCAGGTCTCGTAGACTCTGTTCGGAGGCTGGTCCCAGCTGTTTCACCATCTTCGTGAAAGGACCGTCTTCATCTTGAAGTAGCTCGTGTGGGTGACCGCATTCTATTATCTGACCTGCTTCCATTACCTGGAGTTAAAAGAGGAATTTAAGGTACTTATAAAAGACGTGATCCCTGTGAAGCTGTGTAAAGTAAAGAATATTTGATGATAAAACACGTATAAAATGAGCGTCCATCCTCGCCGTGAGCTGACTCTGCATAGGATTTAACTGAAGGCGTTATATATAAAAGCGTATCTGAATAGTCAAGCGTTGGATGCCTGGCGTTTAGATACAGTGATTAGTGGGACTTGGTGTAAGTCTTGGTTGATCGAAAAGTTGATTCTCAGTTTACTTACCACAACTCTGTCGGAGTCTGCGACGGTGTGCAGTCTGTGCGCAACGGTGATCACCGTGCAGTCCGTGAAGTGTCGGCGAATAGACTTCTGGATCATAGCGTCCGTGCTGTAAAGGAATTCACTCTCATTTTATAAATACTGCAAGTAAATTCTCAAAAATCTTGGAAAATTCAGTGCAAGTGCAAGAAAAAGCACGAAGCTATCGATAATTCAAGCTATGAAGCTCTACGTGCCATGACTGTAGGCCAGAACGTTCGGGCGAGGTCGCCAGAATTTTAGACGCATGAAACTCACTTTTGTCCTGTTCGCAACCTGACCAAAGAGGTCACTATCATCTTCCATTTAAACTAGTTCAAGTAACATTTTTTTTAAATCTATTGGACTTACGTAGGGTCAACGTTAGCAGTAGCCTCGTCGAGCACGAGCAGCTTGTTCCGCGCGAGGGCGGCGCGCGCCAGGCACAGCAGCTGGCGCTGACCCGCGCTGAAGTTGGAGCCGCCCGACGCCACCGCCGACGACAGCGCGGTTATACTGTCCTTTAGCTCCACCTGCACGCAACAACCATTTTGAAATTATTTAATGGAACAGACGAAACAGCTACAACATACATTACACCAAGTGTCAACTTCTGGTATTGAGAACTTATAAGTTACCTGTTCCAGAGCTTCCCAAATCTGAATATCGGAGTATTTGTCGAAGGGATCCATATTGTAGCGCAAGCTTGCAGAGAATAGCACTGGTTCCTGTGGAATGATGGCTATCTTCGATCGTAATTCCTGCAAAATAAAGTCAGGATTTTAGAAAGACTTATTTTAAAGTTTAATTTGTTGTACTTGAATGAGTCATAGGCTCTAACTTTCTTGTCATTACACAAACACGATACGTACTTTAAGAGCAATTTTTCCAGTGTCGACTTCGTCGATGAAGACGTTGCCTTCAATCGGTGCCAGACGAAACAGAGCAGAGATCAGGGACGATTTACCAGCTCCAGTACGACCAACTACTCCAACCTGAGGTGAAAGAGATTTCGTTAGTGGATTTTTTAACTACTTACAAAACATATTTTCTGGTAAGATTTAAATAGTCGAAGGCTCTACATGGAATAATTAATCGGTTCTGGGTTCATTTTAATTTTAACTTTATGCGCACTTGCAACCTTTATTAAAAAATAATAAAGGATATAACATATCCTTATCGAAGGGTCGCTTCTCGAAGTTGTGAAGAATGATGTCTACCTAGGGCAAGTAATCCAGCTCAGTAGACACAACTTTGAGAAAGAAGCCGACAGAAGGATCCAGTTGGGTTGGGCAACATTTGGAAAACTCCGTCAAGTCTTCTCGTCGCCTATCCCGCAGTGTTTGAAGACAATGGTCTTCAACTAGTGCGTCTTGCCCGTCATGACATATGGTGCCGAATCGTGGACACTGACAGTCGGCCTTGTCGACAAATTCAAGGTCGCTCAGCGCGCTATGAAGCGAGCTATGCTCGGAGTCTCTTTGAAGGATAAAGATAAGATAATATACTGATTTCTCAACATAATATATACGAGTATAAGTACATCAATAGATCAAGAACAATAAATAATAGTTAGTTCTTTGAAGGATAAAATCAGGAATGAAATTGTCCGGAAAAGAACCGAGTTACCGACATAGTTAGCTTGCAGTGTAAGTAATGTGAAGCGGCAGTGGGCTGGCCATGTTTGGCGAAGGACCGATGGCTGGTGGAGCAAACGAGTCCTTGAGTGGAGACTGCGTATCGGCAAGCGTAGTGTGGGACGCACCCAGCTAGATGGACGGACAACCTAAAGAAAGTGGCTGGAACGGACTGGATGAGGAAGGCGGAGGACAGGGTGTTGTAGCGCAGCCTGGGAGAAGCCTATGTCCAGCAGTGGACTGTGATAGGCTGAGTTGATGGAAAGGTTATAACTAAGTTTACTCACTTTCCATCCACTTTCAATTTCAATGTTCAGTCTCATAAGCACGGGATCGGCATCCTTGTCGTATCTGAGAGTGAGGTCTTTGAATACAACTCGGGCTTTCTGCGGCCAGTCCGCGGGCGGGCTCGGCCCAGCCGTCTCCTCCTGTGGCAGCGAAGTGAACTGGATCACTCGCTCCACGCACGTCATCTGTGATATGACTTCTGTAGCCTGCTTCACTCCGTATTGGACCATGTTTACCAGAATCAGACCCTGACTGATGGCCAGGCCGACGTTACCAGACTGGGTGTTACCTGTATTGAGAATATTTTGGGATAATTGTAATGCTCTTACATCTTTGAGATTGTATAATATCAATATAATACAGCAAACTGAGGCATTCAATCCTTTTGAAACATGATTGATATTTGTATCTATATTGAACTTAATAAATCTTTTCGACTTACCATCATCCAAGAATAGGAAAGTGTAAGCGACCACGATGACGTACATACTGCAGATGAGACTTAACCAGATAGAAAAGGCAGTGTTGGTGACCAGAGTTAAATACCTGTATACGAAAGATTTTCATGAATATTCTACGAGACTGGGTAAAATCTCCATCACCATAATAATCGGCCAACCGCCTCTTGGTAAAATGAAATCTTTTACTGAACGAAATTAGGAAAGGGTCTCTCCACTCACCATGCAGCCGTGTGCACGTCTTGCTTGTCATCAAACTGTATCTTCAGCAGTTCCTCCGCCTGACACGCGCGCACCGTGCTCAGACCAGACATGGTCGCCGTCACGTGCGAGAAAACTGGACTGCGAGACACGCCCTCCACTCTGTTGACAAAGTCATTAGCATTACCAATTGCATTAGGTACTTATTGCGGAAAATATTATTATTAGCTCGTTCCATCATAGATCTTATCCATTGCATTCCATCAGGCGTGATCGAGGTCAAGAGCAGGCTCATTGAGCAATTTTTTTCTTTCAAATATTGCAAGTTTTGGTGATGTTATATAAACGAACCTTTTGATAGCCTGCGCTGTGCTAAGGTAGACGACGGTCAAGCCGTACATTAAAATGGCGCAGACACCGGTCGTCAACAGCATGTAGGGGCTCACGATGGCCACCATCACCAAAATACCCATCATCACCATGAAAACCTGTACAACAAAGGCGTAATACTATTATAGTTCGAGGATATTAAGGATCGCATTCAAGATGGACTTGTCCACAAAACTTGATAAAACTCTGCGGACTAATAAAGGTTCTTAGAAATATACCTGAATAGTGTCCAAGTACATTCTCGGCAGTATTTCGTCGACGACGCCCATGTCCTTAGAGAATCTATTAAGGATGCGGCCGGAGGGGTTGGTGTCGAAGAACCGCATCGTGGCGCTCAGGATGTTGCTGAACATCTGGTTGTGAAGTTTGATCGAGCTGCGCATGCACACCCACAGGAACAACATGGATCTGAAATATATCAAAATATTGATAAAGAACTAATAATTGACATTAGCCCAACCTAGCAAAAATGAAAGTAGCAAGGATGATGTTGAATGAGTATCTGCTAATAAGTTCAGCTGATTGAAAAGAATTAAGTCATTTATAAAATATCTGACTCTAAAGTTTATGTTGTTATAAACTTTACTGACTAGACTAAGACGAGGTCAGGAACATATGTACAAACCTGCCGGAAGTAACGATAATGCATCCAAGAATCGTAGCTGCCCAAACGTAGATGTAGAAAACATCATATATTTTAGCCGGTGCTACAGTTACAACATTAGGCACAGTGCCGTTATTCAACAAGACGTCAGTCGTATCATTAAACGTCATCGCAGTAGTGATGGCAGCTATAGTTGAGGCCAGAGGGCCTTCGGTCGTAGAGTACTCCGTGTTATTTAGGGGTGCGTCAGCTGTACGAACAAACATAGGTACATTTCCTACATATTGAGCTTCTACGTTGTTCATCCTGAAATGAGAAAAATGGATGTTCAAATGCGGGAAATGTGGATAAGTTGGTACAGCCTGCTTATGAAAAAATATCAAGGTTTTTACAAAAGCAACTGAACAGTAATGTTTGAAGTGTAAATTACCAGTATGTAAGCCATAGATCACTGATGGAGGTAATAATCTGAGCAACTAATATGGCAATGACTGTAGAGCTGAGAAGGAACCAGCCGGCTCCGATGCTGAAGTATTTGCTGTACACAGTGGCTGGGACACGACCTGAAACAAATGGAACGGAACATTATACATGATGATCACAAAAATATTGCGAGATGAACTTTTCACTTGATGATGAATTATTTGGGATAACATAATACTTAAACCAAACTTCGTGAAAAACTAGAAGGAACATCAGCCTATACTGAAGAATCACGATCTAAGTTGAAATTTTTAGGTGGAAATCGGGTAGCCCGAAGCCATTTGGTCATATATATTTTAAATCATAATCGTGAAATTCGTAGCTAAAATTTAAATTTGATTTTTAATATGTAAGATTGTTAATAAAGCAAACGGCGTGACAGGACCAGCAACGTCCTTGGTTATTATTATTGATTTAACCTTATAAGGCGGAGTATAATGTTAAATCAATAATTTTGTAAATGTCATACCTGTTCCTGTGATTTCCTCAACTTCTACTTGTTCATCTATCAAATCTTCAATGCCTTCCGCATGTGAAACGCTGCTTGCTCTTGACTGCAAAACAAAATATCATATTTTTATTCTTATCCTCAATGTGATTAGGCTTATTGTATCTTCCGCAGTAAAATGTCGCAGGTCGTGTGCGTTTTAGTATTGAATTATATATCATTAACATGTCATTGGCATGAACTTTTTTTGTTATCAACACGAATGTGTATGTTATTTAAAAATCTATTTAATCTAGTATGTAAAATTCTCGTATCACAGTGTTAGTTACCATACTCCTCTGAAACGGCTGGACCGATTTGTATGAAATTTTGTGTGCAATTCAGTAGATCTGAGAATCGGCTAGTATCTATTTTTTTTTTTTTGCAAAACGACCTTTGCGGGGTCAGCTAGTAATCTATATGTTTATCAATGAGGTTTTTAGGCTTACCCTAACAGAGATGCTTCTCTGCATCTTGACGTGTTGGCCTGCTGCTGCTAAGTCTTCATCTTCGTCTTGTAAGAGTTCGGCGAACAGTGGCGTTCGGGATACTTCGTCGAATGAGCCTTGAATTTCGATTTCACCCTGTAAGAGGAAATTCTAATTGAAATTTAGGATTTCATCATGGTGATCCTATCCTTATCCTAATATATTTGGAGCCGGCGGCTCAATATTGTTTTTTTTCAGCTGTCATTCAGTATTCAGCCCCATTCTTTCACAAACTCCGTCCATCGTTTCTATTGGAATTCATAATATGGGTCAATCAATGAAGAAAATTGTTAGGACAATATTATTATTTCAGTCAGAAACTAATCTCAAAATCTGTCACGCTCTAAGTATTTATGTTTACTTTAAAATCTAGAATTGTTATCTTCTTCAAATAATGAATATGGCTTTAATAATGTTGCAATATTTGTCAAACGTAAACGGAGATAGTGTATATATGTACTTACATGTCGTAATATGACGACTTTGTCTGCGCTCTTGAGGTGATGCAGCTGGTGCGTCACCAGGATCCGAGTAGACTTTTCCAGAAGACCCATCACGCACTCGGAGACCATGTGCTTGCCCACGTGAGTGTCTACAGCTGAAAGTGGATCATCCAGGAGATAGATATCAGCCTGCGGGAAAGAATAAGTAAAATATTAAAGGGGTTAAGTAGCTAGAATATTTTAAGATGATTTTTTTCCAATTTTCATATTACCTTATTTCGAAGATTGTTAATTTATATATATATATATAAATAAATAAATAATTAGCTCGTATTTTCCTACTGCAGAGCAAAGGACTCCCTTTCCTTTTTCCACTCATCTCGATCCTGAGCCAATATGAACCAATCCCTCATATAGTTTACTTAGTTTATTTAGTTTACCTACATTATTTAAGTTTACCTACTTATACATATTAGGCATTACCCAATTTCAGGAAACAACGAACTACTAGCAGGTAATAAACTTATGCATGTCTGTTTACATGCTATTATCAATTAAAAACTCGATTGTCACATTCAGAGGCACGTGTTTACACTGCGCGCATGGCATATCAAACACTATATATAGGCACTCATATTCATTTAACGGTACCTACCGCTTACTAAGTTTGGATTCCGTGTTCAAAATCTGGCTTGAAAGCTTTGGCATCGTCACACTCATTTTTAAGTGCTCATAAAACAAAGATCTTATAATATACTGACTAGCCTGGATAGCGTTCTTATCTCTCTTTTAGTCTACTACTTATAACTACTATGAGGTCTAGACACTTTCAGATTAAACCTTTACAGCTGAGAATGCATTTGTTCGAGTTTTACCTCTTTATTTGGGACTTTGTAGTTCAATAGCGTGTATTAATAAGACAACTAATATACTTAATTTACCATTTTAAATAAATATTTTAACCTTTATAAATGGAAAACGGTACACACGGCTACACATCAAGCTATACATATCCAGTATAAGCTGACTTCTGATCGTACGAAAAACCTATACAATGCGAGGTCAGCTAAAACTGGAACTGTATAGCCTAGGACTCTGGACAACTGTCATTTTAGACCTATTTGGAGAACTGGATAAATGAAAAGCCTCTATAAGTTATAAAAAAGTGACATATAGGTGTTTGGAAGCCGGATGCAAAGCCGTAAGGGGGTGATAGTTGACACCATTTAGAGCATTTTGAGCCATAGATAAATGTCTTAGACGTAGTATGTTTTTTTTATTTTTCACTCAAACTTTTAGTAAAAAATAACAGACCAACTTTAACTGGGAAAAAAAAAAAAAAATGTACTTAGACATGTATGACTCAAAATGCTGTAAATGGTGTCAACTGTCACTCCCTTAAAGTTTTGCACTCAGCTTCCAAACACTGTATAATCCTACTCCTAGGTTCCTTGAGATTCCACTTATCCAAGATACAGTATTCATGAGTCCATGACGCCTCTATTTTGTCAACTGAACTTTAGCATAAAAAAAAACTGATGTGGAAGTACTTATGCCGTTATAAGTAGATTTTGGTGACTTACCTGTCTGTAACAGGCGCGGGCGAGTCCAATCCTCGCTCGTTGTCCACCGCTGAGACTGATGCCTCTCTCGCCCACCAGTGTCGCGTCACCATGAGGCAGCAGTTCGAAGTCCCTCACCAGGGCACAGGCCCTTATTACCTGGGGAAGCATTTATGCATAGATAATAGAGTTTTATTTGGAGGGAAAATTATGGTCGGAAATAAATACTCCTTTTTCTTTTTATTCTTCTAATATTTAGGTCATATTCGCGTAATAATACCTATTTGGACCTTAGGACCTCAAATTCGTGTTCTTAACCATAAATATTTCTCTATATTTTTTTAGCCTTAGATTTTGTGGTGTCGTGTCACATACCTTCTTATATCTGATGCGGTCATAGGGCAGGCCAAACAGGATATTCTCTCGAACAGTGGCGACGAACAGCCAGGGCTCCTGACTAGCATACGACACTCGCGCTCGGCCCAGAAACAACGTTCCATCTTTAGGAGTCAGCTCACCCAGGATCAGTTGCAGGAGAGATGACTGAATAAAATGAAACAAGAAAATAGACTTACTTATAATGGGTCCGAACCTGTGCTTCACCTAGGTTTTCCACCTGGGTGAAGCACGGGGACTAGGGTGTGCTTGGGTCCCGTGCTCCAACTGATGACGTTATTGTACAGTTTTTATATAAATAAAACAATGTCGGGTTAGTTACATCTACACTAATATTAGGTTTATAGAGGAAAGCTTTGATTGTTTGTTTGAACTCAATAGGCTCCGAAACTACTGGACCGATTTGAAAAATTCTTAGACCGTTAGAATCCTGCATTATCCCTGATGAACATAGGCGATAGAATATTTTCAAAAAAGTTAGGAATCCGTATGAAAACTTCGATAATGGTTCTTCAAGGTGTGAAAAAAATACAAAAAAAATCCTTAGGTAGGTATATCGCGTACGCTGCGGAAACTACACACATCAAAAGTGTCTAGGGATCAAGCATTTTTATGCGGATTTCTTGAGATTGAGATGTGGCTTTGTAATAAATTTATGATTTTATAAATTTATATGGATCCTTTTTGGTGCATTTCATAATTTGAATCAGGAACTGTGAATCAAATTCGAGTAAAAGATGAAAATCAGCTGTCAATATTTTCCCTATAAAAACATACAACGCATTGAAGACATTATTAGTGCTACTGTTTCCCTACTACTGATTAAAACCAACGTTATTATGGAGCGGCGACGTCATTTAAGCAGGGAAGAAATGCTCAGAGCCGTGGGAATGATAGAAGCTGGTTCCCGGCAACGTACTGTGGCTTTAGCTCTGAATACAAGTCAGAGTGTTATCAGTCGACTTTGGACACGTTACCGAAGCACTGGTACCGTGGCTGAGCGCCATGGAGGACGGTATCGCTGCACCACACGGAGACAAGACCGATACATTCAAATCTTAACTCGAAGAGCTCCAACAATAACCGCCATGATGTTAGCCGTGAGGCTTCATCACTCTTCAGGGAACTTAATTAGCGACCAAACAGTCAGAAACCGCTTGCATGAAGTGAACCTTCATTCCCGAAGACCGCTACGGGTACCACCTATAGCAATGCACAATCGTAGGATTCGATATCAATGGGCTCTTGAACACAGAAATTGGGCAGAAGAACAATGGCGTTTCGTGTGCTTTTCTGATGAGTCTCGTTTTGGTATGAGACCGGATACAAGACGTATACGACACTGGAGAACCCCTGGACGCCAACAGCGATTAAAATCCTGCCAGGAAGTCCATCCTTATAGTGGTGGAACCATCATGGTATGGGCGGGTATTTGGATCGGCGGAAGAACTGAGTTGATTTGGATCAGAGGCAACCTCAACGCTCAAATTTATGCTGAGACGATTGTATCAGACGTCATCGTTCCTCTACAAGTGCAAATCGGTCCCTTATTTCAGTTAATGCATGATAATGCACGACCGCACACCGCAAGAGTTGTAAGACAGACTCTCGCCGCAGCTAACATCAATGTCCTGCCCTGGCCTGCTCAGTCGCCAGACTTGAACCCGATTGAGCATGCATGGGATATGCTACAGAGAAGAGCTCTGCCGAATATGGAGGGTATCCAGTCGCAAGAAGACCTTTTTTTGTTGTTGCAACGAACATGGGCGGCCATTCCACAGCGTGATTTGGATGAACTCATTTTGAGTATGCCAAACCGATGTTCTTGTGTTGTTAGTGTTCGCGGTAGAAACACGGATTATTAATTGTTTAAGTTACCCAATAAAATTTTAGAGAAAACTGTTATTTCAGTCTTTTTTTCGAATTTTTGTGTTAGTGGTTCAAATGTCAAAAATCCCTTTATTAGGAAAATGGCAAATTTCTTTATTAATGCAAAGGTGACTTGGTTTATCGTTACTGTGACAAACGAAAACACTTTATTTGATGAATCCTTAAAGAAAATTTTAATTAATATCAATCAGGAGAAAAGTTATTGCAAAAATATATGTTGATCCCTAGACACTTTTGATGTGTGTATTAACAATGGAGCAAATTGATGTCGTACAGTTTTATAGAAGACATCAATATCTACAAAAAAATCTATAATACCATAATTATGTCTAACTATTACAGTTTTGTCACAATAACTACTTTTTCATGTTAAAATATGCAATAGTAACGGCGGTACCATAGATATAATAAAGTACACTAGGCCACATTATTTGTACCTTGATATTAATCCTTAATCTACCCGTGCGAAGCTGGGGCGGCCCGTTAGTCATTTATAACTCAAGAACGGCGCGACCGATTTTTATGATATTTAATTTTTTGGATTTGTCTCCGCCCCGAATAGCAACATAACCATAAAAACAAGGGAAAAAGTCACGAAATAAAAATATAATTATGATGATTATTCATTTTCTCATATATTCGTTCTTATTGATTCTGAGGCGGTACGAAGTTTGCCGGATCAGCTAGTAATATTTCAAACGCAAATGTTTGTGAGGGTGGATGTAGTACGGCAAACAGATGGTTTATAACCAGGATTAACACATAGAATACTTTTTAACCCAATATTCTTACGGGATCGAAACTTATGCGGATGAAATCGCGGGGCGCAGCTAGTAATACATAAATACAGACAAACGACCTAAGTTTCACGTGTATAATATTTGATAGAACCTATTACGACTTTTTTTTTTACAAAACCTGTACCTAATTATTTACATTACTTAAGAATCTTTCTTTTTGGTGGACGAGCGGAATTTAACATTAACTAAGGGGCCATTCATTTATGACGTAAGACGATTTTCGCCAGTTTTTGACCCCACGTTAATTTTTTCCTTTAGATTCTTACGTAATAAATATTAAACAGGGGGGAGGGGATCGGCCGATTCTTATTTTTTCTTACATGGGGGGAATGTTAAAAAATTAACGTATAGGTACACGTTTGGTTTGTTTTAATTTTTATTTTTAAAAGAAAAAAACATTTTGTAAGTAACCTTTGTTTCGTAGATACCAATCATAACTCTGCGCATTTTTGTGATCTTACGTAAGATCTATCAAGACTCCCTCCCACCCCCTTGTAAGAAAAAATAAGACATGGTTGACCCCCCTCCCCCCCTAAATCATCTTACGTAATAAGTAAATGAATTGCCCCTAATTGTTTACAATAGATAAAACTAAGAAGTAAAAAGAGTAGGAAATTGGGATTTAAGCCAGTCATCATTATAATACCTATATATAAAGTAACTACATATTTGAAGAAGATTTAGGTTGTTATCTGCATGACTGCAAACATTTTCCTGATTATTAAGAAAATATAATTGTTCTCGAATTTCGGTCTGCTAAAGAGGCTTATTCTGTCATAATTGTTATTTCGGTACAACACCGCAAAAGCAACGTTCAGTACAGAATCTCACCTTGCCAGAGCCAACTGGTCCTGCAACGCCAATGAATTCACCAGGAGCAGCCTTTAACGTGATGTTTTTTAAGGTTTCCACGAGGGAGTCGGCCTGCCAGCTCGCTGTTACGTTAGATATAGTCAGACCCGTCAGTCTCGGCTTCTCTTGAACGTTCTTCTCTTTCTCGGTTCCAGTATTCAACACGGTTTTGGAATCGAGTACGATATTAGATGTCAGCTTCTCTGGCTCGTTTTCATCTAACAATAAGAATTCCTGATGGAAGGGAAAAGTCATCTTTAACATATTTTGTAGTCTGCAAATGGTTATGAGTTCTAAAATGGCTGTACTATTTGGGGTAAGCGAATATGAATAGTTCTGAAGATTTTTTCATTACCTATATCAATAATTTCATACAAAGTCATAACTTATCTTATTAAGCCATATCTTACCTCCAGTCGCCTGATGGTCACTTTTGTTTCAGCCAAGTAAGCAAGTCCCATAGGCATCATGATGTTGCACACCATTTGCATCAGGTTAAAGTACTGGACCAATGAGAAGGTAGTCTGCGCTCGGATGTCACCGCCAATCAGGACGAATGTAGCAATAGCAGAGAAGAGAATGAATCGCTCGGTGAACACGCCCAGGGCTGTAGAGAACCCTTTGACGAAAGAAGTCCTCAGAATGTAGCCGACTTCCAGTCTGGAAATAATGCCCACATTCCCCCATTATTATTATTTGTATCACCACAAATCATAAAACTAAGAATAAGCTCCCCGAAGGCAGCTTTGAAGTTTTCCTAGGTAAGTGAGTATGCTTACTTTCGCAACCGGTGGACTAGTTTTTCGAAGGGTTTTTCCCAAGCGTACATTTTGATCACCTGTACTCCTTCAACCAGTTCACTCATCACCTTTACTCTTTGATCTGTTCGATGTGCAATTTTACCACGGAGTTTTCCTTGAAGGTTGCTCAAATATACTAGAAACAAATGAGGGTCAGTTAAATTCAGTTGCTGATTTGCCATCTTTAAATAATGCTGGGGATTCTGAATTGCAAGCGTCTAATTATTGATGTTGAGCTAAACGACTTAATTATGGTTAATACCTTGTACAAGAACTGTTTGCAGAATAACGACGAGTAGAGCTGCAAGGGTGGCGACGCCGATATGCTGCCACACCAGGTAGCACACGACAGGTACTATAATAGGCGTTATCCATAAATAATTGAGGAATATGGTCACTAGATCGAACCGATTCACGTCATTAGACATCAAGTTGATCACTTGACCGGGTTCTGTCTTGCCCAAACCAGCGCGGTTAAGTTTCAGTATCTGAAAATTAAATATCGCGTTAATCTTATTGTTTCCTTATTGGCCTGAACCAGAACGTTTCGTAACCGAGAGCGGTTGCTTTGGCTTATTGCTGATTCAATCACGCAGCGAAACTCCGAGCATAGGTTTTTCCGTTTTAATGTTTTGGACTTTGAGCCTTATCAGAACCATTGTGAACAACTACGTTTCAGTGCCATAAGCAATCGCTGGCAATGCGCGCACTGGTAAAAAACACTTCAGTATTAAGGGTTGGTAATCTCGAGGCAATAGCCTAGGACAACCCTTATTATCAACCCTGCTCATTTAGGGTAGTTTGTCAAAATATCTGACTGGCCTTTGCACAATAGGGTAAATGTGTATTCCAATAGTTGGGTGGAAGACGTATATATAACTTTACAGTTGCAAAGATATGCAGCGTATTAATAATATTATGGTCCCTCACCTTTCTATACATTAAAGAACAGCAAGCTATTCTTATTCTCATGCCGACCCGAGCCTGGGAGAGGTTCGTGTGGTTCAGCATCAGAGCTGACAGGGCACTGAGCAAGTTCATCAAGCAGTTGTATATATGTGCGTCGCGGTAGCTTTCTGGAGTCTTCTCTTTTGAAAAGTATTCTATGAATAAGGCTAAGGTAAAAGGTATAAGGGGCCTGAAAAAACAACAGTGGAATGGTTAAACAAGGCTTAAGAGAACTAACGCTAGGCTGTTTTCTAATTTAAATATGTGCTTACCAAACAACGATCATAAGCAGGCCTACCACAAGACCGCACATCAGGTATTCTAACCAAAAGGATCTGACTATCGCCTTCGTGAAAGAAGGCTTGGTGCCGTGTTTCTTTGCATATTCCTGTTCTGTTTCCCAGGCCTGCTCAAGGCGGTCTCCGAGGCGGCCGGACGCGTCTCCACTACGGGCTTGCCATAAGTCGCTCATCGTCAGTCCTTGCTTGTATCCTTTGCGGAATAGGCTGAAACTCCATCTGGAAAAAATAACTTCTTTATTGGTAGGTACATTAACAGAACAGGGTTATAAAAAGTAAGTGTAGCCCCGTCACGAGAAGTTATACATTTTGTAAATAAAGAACTTGTAGTAAGTCACGTAGCGACAATTCAATCAACAACAGTTAATAATCCCAAATTCAATAAACTCAAAGTAACATACATGTAATACGAAACTATCGAGCATTTTCACTTAGTCGGGTTATATTTTAGCGATATAAAGCGCTGTCGTCTAATGTTTTGTGGTACTGGAACGCGTCTGACTCATGGAACGTAAACATTTGGCCTGAAGTAACTTCACGCTGATGGTGTCAATGATGCAGATTACTCGGAATCGTCTGACGATAGCAATTAGATGTGTGTTAATATAATCATATCCCTATATTAAGATAAAAATCATTACAAACTGTTTGTTTTTATTTGATCCAAAGGTTGCGAGCCCCTGAATGTGTGTTTACAAAATTTATAGCTTTTCGTGACGGGGACTATACACTTGTTGAAATATAGGCACGTTCGTTATACCTACAGGGTGGCAGGGACATCGACGCGAAAATTGTAACCATGTATTCAACACGTTTCTAGACCT
Source organism: Globia sparganii (assembly GCA_949316385.1). Classification (NCBI taxonomy): domain Eukaryota; kingdom Metazoa; phylum Arthropoda; class Insecta; order Lepidoptera; family Noctuidae; genus Globia; species Globia sparganii. The sequence continues at coordinate 15,789,829 of OX438663.1, read as the reverse complement.
TAACTTAGGAATTTGTAGTCGTAAAATAAAAAAAATAAAAATTGCTTTTTCTTAGAAAAGTGTAATACCTACACGGTCAAAATGCACGGAACAACAATTTGTTTTTAATAAACGATAAAAAAATTCTAGGCAGGGTTCAAGTTCATGTTCATTAATCATGTTCTGAATCCATGGTAACAGGTTGCGCATTTATGTGGCTTGCCTGTATAGGTCTAGTCTAGCCGTGAAGTAGATATTTTTAATCATATAGACTATTCCGCAAGGTAATTGCGTAGCTCACTACCAGTAGCAATGGGTTTCATTTTGACAGTTCAACAACATCCATTGCGTTGTTTACGTTGTTGAGCAGGTACATTTTTCGAACATACGAAGCAATGAATTAGCAATATCCTTCAAAATGATTCAGATTGAGATTGATAGTGTGTTACGCAATTAGGGTTCAGGTTTTTTGAAGTGTCGCATTATATTTTCGAGAATAGGAATAGGGTGTAGATGGTAACACACAAAATTTACATAAGGAAACGAAGATAGCTACAAAAGTTAAAACTGTGGCGCAGCTATCAACGCCCAGGTCAAAAAATATGGTACATTTGTTCCAGACTATAATTAAAAAGAAAGAAAATTATTAAAATAAAGGTACTAACTACGTGTGTGAGAGTGAGGGTGTGTGTGAGTCAGGGTGTGTTAGAGTGAGGGTGTGTGTGTGAGTGAGGGTGTGTGTGAGTGAGGGTGTGTGTGTGTGTGTGTGTATTGTGGGGTATGCGAGTATTGAGCGTGAGTGAGGGGGCGGTGTTTATGTAATAAGGTTGTTGTTACAGGAATGTAAGTGTTATGTTACCACAAGTTTTTCTGTTGTTTCGTAGGAGAAGGATTTAAGCAATTCTGACAGGTTTTTTCTAAGTAAGGTTCTTGTTAAAGGATAAATTTGAATGTTTCTATTTATGTTATTGTAGAGTTTAGGGCTAACGTAGTTAAAGTGGCGTCTTACTAATGCCAATCTGGAGAAAGGTATCTTGCAAACTATGTCGGAACGTCGCTTCTTAGAGAGGTATAGTGGGTCGTACTTCATGAGGTCGTGCTTCTTGATAACAGTTTGAAGTATAAATAACTGACTAACAGTGAGGACGTTACAGAGCGAATAAATTTCCGACGTTGGGAATCTGGCAGGTTTAATGGCCAATACTTTTAGCACTGCTCTTTGTGCTCTCTCCAAACGCAGAATAGAAGTCTTGTGTGTACCTCCCCAAACCGTAATGCAGTAACCAAGGACTGACTGGACGAGTGCAAGGTAGATCAATATAAGGCATGGGAAGTCGGCAACCGCCCTGAGCTTTTTGAACACGTATATAAGTCTTCTTACACGGACCACCACTGAATCAACCTGTTTTTTCCACGTGAGGCAATTGTCTAATGTGACTCCAAGATATTTAATGTTGTCGGAGCGCTCTAACTGGGCACAGTTACAGGAAATAGTGGCCACAGCATGAGAACAAACATGGGTTTTGATGTGAAATGACGTTGGTGGTTGTGTAAGGATTCCTGGTGTGAAGGGTATGAACTTTGTCTTTGCAATGTTGAGTGTGAGTAGGTTTGAGGTTAACCAATCCATGACCAAACCCAGAACGATCTCCGCCTTCTCACGAGTGTCGTGCCAATCCTTACCATGCGTTATAAGTAAATTAATATAAATTGTGACCATGAAATTTAAAATTGTGCAAGCTTTAACCATCCTTTGCATTAGGGGTGTGCCTTTATAAATAGAAGTTATCATCGTCTTATTAAGAATACAGAAATACATAAAGAGAATACAACATGATCATCATCTGCCTAGCCTTTTCCCAACTATTTTGGGGTCGGCTTCCAGTCTAACCGGATGCAGCTGAATACCAGTGTTGGAGCGACTGCCTATCTGACCTCCACAACCCAGTTACTGGGTAATACGATACCCCTTGGTAAGACTGGTTGTCAGATCTTCGGGCTTCTGACTACCCGTAACGACTGTCAAAGATGAAAGCCGGGACCAACGGCTTAACACAACATGATATGAATACAACATGATATGTTCGTAAATAAATCATCGTTGGTCTTTGATAAGTTTGTTTGACAGTCAACAACAGAGATTGATAAGTCATGCGGGATTTAGGCTGCGTTTCCACCAGAGATGAGTGAGGAGGCGTAGCAAGGAAATGTGTGTAAAACTAACCAATAACAACGCTAACTTAGTTGAAGCTATGAAAACGAAGCGATGTTATCGACCACTTTGGGGTCGATAACATCTGTATATAATCGGTCGATAACTGCTCTAGATCAATTTTCACCATGCCGCGCGGTGGTCGTCGGTCGCTTATCGATAGCTTGAAAACTACGAGTACAGAACCCGGCCATAAATACAGGCAGGGACATCGACGCGCAAACTGAAACCATGAATTTAACACATGATACTAGCGAAGAAATTTTTCGTCGGTTAACAAAAAAAAAATCTGCTGTTTCATAGAAAATTGCAATAACTACGCGGTCAACATTTATGGAACAGTCAGTCAGTCGTTCAGAATCTTGTACTTGTGAATCTTTTGACGTTCAAAAGTGCCTTTTAAGTGCCTATTTGAAATAAATGATTTGACTTTGACTTTGAATCCATGGTGACAGATCGCGCGTCGATGTTGGAATGCCACCGTGTATAGCTCATTTAATTTTATAGTAAAAAAATGGGGCTTTTTTGAGCATCGCCTCTGTCTCTGTCATCGTTTGTGTTTAGAGCACGATGAGTGGCTGGATTTAGTGCTGACATCGGTCGCGTACCAATTTATATGGACTTGCGCTCGCTGACCGTTGGTGTTGCAGTAAGGCCCGGACTCCACCAAAGCGGAGATGTGCGGAGCGGAGCGGAGACGTGCAGGAATCGACCAATCACAATGGTTGAAATCCTCATCGCGTCACTCGTCTCGTTTGTGATTGGTCGATTCCTGCACGTCTCCGCTCCGCTCCGCACATCTCCGCTTTGGTGGAGTCCGGGCCTAAACGCGTCAATTTATCGTCAGCGTCTTGATACGCGACTCCGACGGTACGCGACTGACGTCAGCGTAAGAGGAATTCAGGCCTTAATGAAGCCCGGGTACCACACAGTCGGGGAAATTAATTGATTACTAAATTGACACACGCAAAGTCTGTCACGCAATAAATAAATGAAATGGCTATACCATGTAATTTATTTATTTTATTTAGGGCTGATTTTTCAGTCGATTATATATAATTTTTATTCGTGGAATAAAATTGACGTCTGACAATTTTTGTATGGAAGAACCAAGTATCAAAAATTCGAAATTATTCCTCGGATAAAATTATCTGGCGTTAGAAAAATCAGCCCTTACACGACTTAAGAAACCAATTATAAAAATCAAAGTACATATATTAAGTACCAACATAAAATATAAACTAATAACATCAATTAAATTCTCACAAAAATGTAGGCACATAATAATTTATTCATACAACACTTGTATGAATAAATTCTCCAATTTAATGTGTCAAAGAATTACCTACAGTTATAATTTCGATATACTTACGAACACAGATATACTGTGGATATACCTTGATAACGCAAGTATCACGAATTCACGATCTGTATGAAAACCAAGCGTGCCATTTTTTGACTACCTACTATGATGTCACAAGCGCTCTTTTTCACTCACGCTCACCCAGCCAGCAATGCACAGCAGTGCGATTCTGTAACCATCTCACCGTGAAAACTTAGGTGAAGTGAGCGTGGAGTGAGCTGTCAGTGTCATCCCGATGCTAGGGATTGATACTCTTGACAGCTCACTTCAGCTCAGATTTTTGCAGAATCGATCGGCAGGATTGAGCGCGAAAGAAGCCGCTTACGATGTTTGAACGTAAGTTGGTGCGATTTTTGGCACGCGAAGTAGTTGCTCTTGCGTTATAAAGGTGTAGGTATCTATACATATCTGTGCCTACGAACTATGTATTTAAGTTGGTAGTCAATTTGCTTAACAATTAATTTTCTTGATTTAACACCATGTTCCTTATCCAGTAGTTAGAAGTACTTACGTTAAAAACATTTTGGAGATTGGGTTGGCTTTTTCATGAGGATTCTTTTCCGTTAATATCACCCTGGACTCCATGGCGTGATGGAGATTTTTCTACCTTTTTCTTAGAACTTTTGACATTCACACCGAGTATGCATTGACGATGCCATCCACAGATCACGGCTGGCTTACCTACAAACAAAAATGTTAGTAAATTTACACATCGAGAGATGTAAGAAAGTAAGAGGAAAATCCAAAAGTGCACGACTTATAATGCTCATTGGATCGTATAAAAAATATAATTAAAAAAAGAGTCGTTTTTTAGAATACATTTATTTATTTATTTTACCATTTATATACACACATAATATAAACAGGCTAGAAAAAAAAACAGAACAAAAAAATAGGTAAGTACACACTGCTACACATCAAGCTATACATTTCCAGTTTTTGCTGACCTCCCATTGTATAGGTTTTTCGTACAATCAGAAGTCAGCTTATACTGGTTATGTATAGCTTGATGTGTAGCCGTGCGTACTAAGATGATGCTTATTATAAATTTTTATTTTTTTTAGTTATATTAAATATAATTAAACTAGCTTCTTCCTGCGACTTCATCCGAGTTATATTTTTTATTCCCCAACCCCGTCGCGTCACGTCGCATCGCCTGCCCGCGCTATCTTCGTTTTTGCTTGGCGTTGAAAGAACGCCGCAAAAAGTCAGAAAGTGACTTTTAGTATTTTTGCTCAGCTCCTAAGTGTCACAGCGTGATGTTAAATAAACTGTAAATGCTTCCTCAAAAATTGGGATAGCCCAATTCTTCATAGAAAATCTATTTGCATTCATAGGATTGCAAATAGATTTTTTACATCCGACCGCAGTAAAACATCAGAATTTTCAGAGATTAGCACGTTCAGAGAAACACAAACTCTTCACTTTTGTTATTAGTAGTTCTGTGGTAGTTCCGTACCGCTACGGCTTCCTAGAAGACCTGTGGCCGCCTATAACGGCCGCCACACAACGGCCGCCACACAAAGTGCGCAGTGGCGGCAAAAATGATGGCGTTGGCGGCGGCGGGAAATAGCAGCAATCAGCACTTTACGGCGTCAAAAAACGCTCTCTAGGAAAAGAACACACCAACTTAATTTCATAAATTTCGTTTCAGTGACGTCATTCACCATTAGTTCAGTGAGAATCCTCAATAATAGAACGCCAGTCAAGGTCTTTATAAATTTTAGTTAATTTTGGGACCAAGGACAATTCAGACTATTTAAAAAAAACGGGTCAAGTGCGAGTCGGACTCGCGCACCGAGGGTTCCGTACAAAGTAGGCAAATAACTACAAATTTACGGTTTTCGGATTTTTTCCTTTACTTGTGCTACATGACCTTGCTTCTTGCCAAATTTCATGATTCTAAGTCAACGGGAAGTACACTATACATTCTGATTCCCTTGAGAGTATCGAAATATACGTTTTTTGCGGTATAAACGGTCGTATCTTTTTTTTACGTTACAGAAGTTTGATTTTTCACAGCTTTAAGAGACCGCAGAATTGAATATATGGTTTTAATTTCAACTCGATACCTTCACGCGTTCCCGAGATGAAGGGTCTTGACAGACAGACGGACGGACGGACAACAAAGTGATCCTATAAGCGTTTCGTTTTTTCCCTTCGAGGTACGGAACCCTAAAACGGGAAATATGGCCCGCAAATTCCTTTTGACATGAAGTCTCTTTGATGAGATTAAAAAAAGCGCACATGTCCAACTAGTAAATAGTCATCTGTGGCGTTACCGCACTAGTGCGGTAATATAAAGTAAAAAGCACGTGTGTTTAATTCATTATGGAATTATAAGCGGTTAATTTAAGAGCCACATTACCAACAAGTGTGTTGAAAATATCTATATTTACTATCAACAATATCTATAACCTCCATCGAAAACGTGTTATCCGTCCGCAAATATTAACTGACACCGATAAACAGACAAAAATAAATATATTTCAGATTAAACTTCTGATATATATTATAGTGAATCAATCTAACGTACAGATAGGAATATAAAGTTTAGATAAGAAATCGGAGGCGGACCTGGCGGACTGGCATTGAATTAAGACTGTGCCGACCGTACAGTGGCGCCCTCATCGTTTGTTTGGTTATTTCATATAATTTAGAATGAAAATACAGAAAATAAGCACGTTATGTTGTGCTTCACAAGATTATACGTTAATATTATTAGAAACGGTAGGTTTATATTGTTTAGTTTTATTATAATTCTTAAAACGGATAACAGTGGCCACTATATTTCGTTATTATAATAAAACTAAACAATGTAAAACTACCGTTTCTAATAAGTAATATTAACGTATAGTATTGTGAAGCACAACTTAACGTGCTTATTTTCTGGATTTTCATTCTAAATTGTATGAAATAATATGTATGCATGTAATAATATGCATAGTCTTAAGGTTTTCGTCCGAAGTGTATTTGGTCTATCTAGTTTAGTCTAGAAGACTCTAGGCCAAACCATTTTTTATTCGGCTACGTAAACCATTTTACAGATTGAAATTTTAATCACAGTTTTCCTTTTAAGGGGTCATTGTACTCATAATTATGAACAACTTTTACTATGGGACCAAACCTGAAATCGCGAAAAAAAATCAGCTGTTCCCTGCATTTTGACGAGTTATGCGAGCATAATTATGTAGGGAACAGCTGATTATTTTTACGTGGTGTTTTTTAGTACGTAGGTAGCTGAAATAGAAAGGGTCCAGCGCAAGTACCTCCGTGCTATGCACTACAGATGATATAGGACTTAGGGACTAAGACTTATCTGTCATACTCCCAACTTCTTGATAAGTACAAGCTTATCAGCTTGGAGAACCGGCGCAAATACCTGGAGGCCAACGTGCTTCATGATATAGTTCACAATCATTTTGATGCCATTGATCTCACGAGTAAGCTATGTTGTTCTGTCCCCCGAACGGTTCATGTATGTACGTCAGGTTTGTGCACGTCCTCTGTTCGCGCTAAATTCTTGTCGTACGAACTCTGGCTAACGCTGCCCTATTCATAGAATGTTGGAATACTATTATTCAAATTTCATTGATATTGATATATTTGCATGTACGAAATATAAATTTTAATGTAATTATTATAAAATTATTATCTTAATATTGTAATCTTAATATTTTATTTATATTATTGCATAATTTAACTAAATGAAATTGTTTTTTATCTGATTTGGTTTTGTAGCTATACTCGTAGCTAGCCTTATAGTTACTTATTTAATTGTTCAAAATATTTGTTAATTTGGGTAATGCTCGTCTGTAGATCTTTTAATGTGTCCTACTATCTGCGGATAATGCAGTGGACTGCAACATTACTACCTAAACTTTTGTTAGCCTTATGTATTATATATGTTGTAGTTGTTTATTATCCCATAGTAAATAAATTTAAAAAAAAAATTGCATACCACCAACCACGTCTTCTAATTTAAGTATTATACAAACACAATTAAAATAATTAATAACAATAAAATTAACAATCTAGCCCCATGGGGCTAGAATGTCAATGTGACCAACTTTTGTTATTTTCAATCACTTTGCATAGTGCTGCAAAGTGATTGAAAATAACAAAAGTTGGTCATAACTTTTGAAACGTAAAAAAAATCACCAACATTTTCAGGATCAAAAAGTTGTGAAATGACTGCCCACGCCCCTATTTGATTTGATCCATACTTCCAGGGACACCCTGTATAGCATCACAGAATATTCAACAAAATATCTTTAGCACTGAAAAGCTGATAAAGTGAAAGCTTGAACCTATTACCATTGGCAGAAAAACATGGAATCAACCATGTGACAAGGCGAAAATATTCGGAAAAGAATACTTTTAATACTTGGATCTAGATTTCGAATTAATAAATTCATTTGCAAGATGATTCCGTCCTTAACCTACGGTGCTTAGACCTGAAGGGCAATTCTCGTAATTCTAAAACCGTTCACAGTCTGATTTCAGTCTTTATTTGTCAAAAAATACCTCTAATTTCCCTACATTTTTGACAATTGTTTGTCGCCGAGATAAGAATTGGCCTTCTGGTCGTTCACCGGGTCGCAAGTTCTGTCTTGGAGTTAGCCAAAGAGCTATGGAACGTAGCATTCTGGCCTCTGGGTGTAAAACAGACGGCACAGAATTCGGAACACGAACGCTGCGTTTCAAAACGAGCATACATCCAGTATAAAAGGAAAGAAAGCTACCAGGCTCAAATGGGCTTGGGCGGGTCACTTCAGCCGCGTGCACGATGACTGCTGAGCAAAAGTCTCCATACAATAGGTGCCTGAAGATGGACGGCGCCGCAGAGGCCGGCCCAGAAAAAGATGGTGAGGTGACCTGCCGATCGATTCTGTAAAAATCTCACCGTGAAAAGTTAGGTGAAGTGAGCTTAGAGTGAGCTGTCAAGAGTATCAATCCCTAGCATCAGGATGACACAGACAGCTCACTTCACCTAAGTTTTCACGGTGAGATGGCTATAGAATCGCACTGCTGCAGTGTGATTCTGTAACCATCTCACCGTGAAAACTTAGGTGAAGTGAGCGTGGAGTGAGCTGTCAGTGTCATCCTACCTGATACTAGGGATTGACCAAGCATACATTTACAATCATAATCGAGATTTTAATAATATTTTTTATGCTAATTCTATTGATAATTTTATATAATTTCAAAGCTAGTATTTTAGTTGTCAAAACATCACTATTTTATGGGGTTTTTAAATAAAATAGCAAAACAGAAACTTAGTCACAATCTCATTGTTGTTTTTTTTTCCTAGACTAGTCATTATATAGCCTGAGGCGCGAGCGCGTCACGTACGAACAATAATTAAAATAATACATTCACGTTTAAAAATATTATTAAAATCTCGATTATGATTGTAAATGTTTGCTTGGTCAATTCCTAGCATCAGTGGGATGACACTGACAGCTCACTCCACGCAAGTTTTCACGGTGAGATTTTTACAGAATCGACCGTTACCGCGAGGGCTGGTTCGAGGTGGCCCGGGAAAAGAGTTCTTGGAAGAATTTGGCCTTTACCCAGCAGTGGAACAGTATAGGTTAACAAAAAAATAAAATAATAAAAGATGATTCCGACGACAGCAACGGCGACTCTGCATTTAATTTATTTTGTTTTTTTATTGCCTTACTTTCATATTCTTCTCTTTTCGTTCTTCAAATAAAAATAAATAATTAAATCCACGTTAGGTTTTTATTGCTAACGCTACCTAGGTTCACGCAACACGCATATCGGGATACGTCACTACTACAACCGAGGCTGAGCGGACTTCGTGAGATAGATCACTTTTATCAACTTGTAACAAGCGCTGTACTATTTAATGTGATAATCTAATCACCACTCTGTGACTAGCTTCTGCCTGCCACTTCAACCGCGTGATATTTCTTGTTTTAACATAAAATAATTATCCTATGATACTCGGCAATACCTACTGCAGCTTCCTATTAGAGAAAGAACTTTTGGAATCGGATCCGTAGTTCTGGGGGTAAACCCCTACATACAAACTCACAAATTTTACCTATGTATTATCCTAACTAATCTATACTAATATTATAAAGAGGAAAGATTTGTATGTAAGTATGTTTGTAACGAATTGGCTTAAAAAGTACTGGACCGATTTTAAAAATTCTTTCACCATTTGTATGCTACTTTATTTATTTATTATTAGGAAACTCAACAGCTTATAACTAAATTACATGAGTTATGACTGTTCACCCCACCATCAATGAAAAGCTCAATGCAGTTGCTTCTAAAGTCTGCATACACTGCTCAGTGATAGCTAGATGATGACAATTATCACTTAAGCCAATAACAGAGTTTCACGGTATTGATAAAGCTAGGTTAACCAGAAAGTAGCGAGAAAAAAAAACAAAAGAAAAAACTTAAACAAGTATAAGTATATCTATCAATAATAGGTAAAAATGCGATTGTTGACATATTTTTCACATTAAATTAAGGTTAAAAGTACTACTATGACTATAATTAGTTAACTAAGGCAAAAAGGAAAACTAAATATCTTGCTTAACATTGTGATTATATTTCCACTCTGCAATTGGAACATGCTTTGCTGAAATAAATGAAATATATAGGTATCTATATAAATAATATGTTTATATAAGAATGAGTTATGGCACAACCTGTTTACTAAACAATATCTGCTTGACTTGTTTCCTGTATGATTGTTTGGATGAATGAAATATATCGATACTTTCAAAACTTTCAGAATAAATGCGAGGCAGTCGGGACAGAACAGCATTTCTCCCGTAATTTATACGGCAGCCAGGGATACTGAGTAATTTTGTGTGTCTTGTACGTGTTTTCGGGGTACAGAAATTTATACATGAAAGCAATTCACTGCTGTCCAAGCGACCTCGCAGGATATCAAAGAGAAAAAGCATATCCAACATCTTATGCCTATCCACAAGGGGAAGCATAATTATGATAGTGTTTGCAGTCTTGGGCATAGGAATCATGACGTTTCCGGGATTTGTAGTTGAGGAATTTTACAAACTTTTTCTGTAAACTTTCGATTCTTTTAGTATATACCTCATATTGGGGTGACCATATTGGGCTACAGTACTCCAAAATACTACGCACATATCGTCGGACTAATTATCAGAATTCGTATCTCCAAAAAAAATACAAAAATTACTTTCAATGCCATCTTACGGAGTATTTTATTTATAATATTTATTTATTGTTGCTCCTGTAATATTTCCTCAAATGGACTTACGAATTCTGATAATTAGACCGACGATATGCAAAGTATATAATCTTCAGACTATGACAATTACTGAAAGGCTTACAAGTACGCATTACGAAACCAAGGTTACGAGAGGCTCTTTTAGTGATAATATCAATATGTTGGTCAAAGAGCAATTTGGAATCCAATTTTATACCAAGGTCCGTGACTACATCAACCCTTTTGATCGCATTATTATTAAATCCATAAGGATACTTAGTTGGGTATTTAGAACGGCTAAAGGTAATGCATTGACATTTTGAGACATTGACAGTAATATTATTTTGCTGATAATACTTGAATAATGCATCAAGATCACGCTGTATCATTTCACAATCAAATTTCGATTTTACACACATGTATATTTTCATGTCATCGGCGTACATGAGATGTTTTGCTGATTTGAAACATGACTGAATATGGCACAGGTATGCGCAGTAAAAAAGAGGACCCAATAAAGATCCCTGGGGAACACCGGAGGGGATGTTTACGAAGTCAGATTTAAAACCTCCCATAACCACAGCTTGCGATCGGTTCGATAAGTATGACTTTACCCATCTTACCCAAGCTTTTGCAGCTTTGCCAGCAAGATCACGTGATCCACACGATCGAATGCTTTTTCGAAATCTGTGTAGATCACGTCAACCTGGCCACCGGCTTCCATATTGTGCAAGACATAGTCACAGAACGTGGCCAAGTTAGATGCTGTGGACCGTCTCCTAACGAAACCGTGTTGGCTCTGGCCTATACCGTTTGAGATGATTGGATATATATTATTATAGATGATTTTTTCCAAAACTTTGCTAAGTGTGTTAAGAATAGATATTGGACGATAGTTTTTTATATCCATCTTGGGGCCCTTCTTATACACTGGCACTATATGAGCTGTTTTCCACAGAGAGGGACAGACGCAATCGGCTAAAGAGTTTTGAAATAATAAAGCTATAGGATGTGCTAAACTATCAGCACAATTGTGCAAGAAGATAGGAGGTAATCCATCGTTACCGGGTCCTTTTGTTGTATCTAACGCACGCAAGGCATTAAGTACGGTGTCTTTGGTGATAGAGAGGTTAGATATGACATTAGCTGAGCCGGACAGTTCATTAGGAGTACTCATAGCTGCAGCAGAGTGCGTGGACGGACTGACGAAAACACTGTGAAAGTATTTATTAAACGCTGTACAAATTTCGCGACCTGACTCAAATGTCTCCTCATTTAAAGTCATTGTTTTTGGATATTGACTACTGCCTCTTTTACTTTTAACATAAGTCCAGAAAGTCTTCGGAGAGTGAGTTATCGCTTTCTCTGTCTGAGTTACATAGTTTTGAAAAGAGGATGCTTCAACCTCGTGTTGTCTAGAACGTAACAATGCAAATTCATAGTAATCTCTGGGATTACCATATTTTTTCCATCTTTTATGTACTTTAATTTTCTCACGAATGATTTTTATGAGCGCACGACTGTACCAAACAGGGTATTTATGACTTTCCGATTTATTAACTATGGGAATGAAACGCTCCACGCCAAGTTTAGCTTCTGTGTAAAACGAGTCAACAGCAACGTCAACCGATTCAACTGACAATTTATCATCCCAATTTATCTTGTTATGGTGTTTATTCACTTCATTATAATCTCCCTTATAATAATTACGACGTGGTATGTGCACTTCCTTAAGGGGAGTTAAGAATAGCAGGGGAGTAGCCTTTATGACAAGAGCAGGATGATGAGAGTCTTCTAGAATGGAGTAATGGATCATCGCTTCTACTAACAAGGAAGGGTAAAGTTGAAAAACATAGATCTAAAATCCTGTTATTAGTATTTGTGTTAAGATTGTATTGAGATAAGCCGAGAACGCTAATTTCATCTGCAAAGGAAGCAGCAGCAGTTCTTATTTGCAGTGAACAGTTATTTAACATAGAATAGCCTTCATCATTCCATGCCAAACAGGGTAAGTTGAAATCACCAATAAGAACAAAATTATGATTATTATTCACAGCCATTGCGTCCGTTATAGCTTGCCCAATGTTATTTAGACGCAATGGGATACTAGATACATCGGGGGGCATATAGACAAGAATAATATGCAGATCTTCCCGAGTACCAACGCTTCGAGATGAGAGTGTAACATGCAACATCTCTACACCAGCACACTGAAAATCCTGACGTCGTCTAGTGTCAAAATTACGATTGACGCAAATCATAACACCACCACCAGTTTTTTTACCAGTTGAATTAAGATCACGGTCTTGCCGGAATATCTGATATCTGTTATCACATAGTTCAGTGTCAAAAATGTCATACTGCAACCATGTTTCCGGAAAGATTAAAATGTCATACGTAGTGCGTAAAATACTGTTATACAAATCCAATACCTTAGTTCTCATCCCTCGAGCATTTTGGTAGTAAAAACTTAACTGTGTGTTAGCCATCATAACACAAGTGGGTAGCTTGACGGTTGATAAGACACTGGACTGAGGGGCAACAGCATAAACAAGATGTGATCGAAGCCTGAGAGGAATTAAAATCAACAATCAGTATAATAAAACCAAGTAACAGTACGACATTTGAGCGATAGTAAACAATCGGCAAAGATCGATTTAAAAGGTAACAATTTTGCCAATTGCACGCGAGTTGTGGATAAGTGGTGAAAACTATGTCAATTGCCAAGCATAAACCTACGACCATTGTGCCATAACTCATTAGTGCAAGCAAGTGAGATGTATAACTAGAGGAAAGATAACATAAAATAAAATCGAAAAAAATCAATGTTTATGATTACGTACAACTATACCTTATCACTGATCAATATAGGCATTTTTAATTGCAAGAAAAAAATAAAATGATTAAAAAATAAATGTCCACCCGTGTGAAGCCGGGACAGGCCGCTAGTCTATACTAATATTATAAAGCTGAAGAGTTTGTTTGTTTGTTTGTTTGTTTGTTTGTTTGTTTGAACGCGCTAATCTCAGGAACGATTTGAAAAACTCTTTCAGTGTTAGATAGCCCATTCATCGAAGAAGGCTATAGGCTATATATCATCACGCTAAAACCAATAGGAGCAGAGCACCAATGAAGAATATTTCAAAATCGGGGGATTTTTTCCTAATGAGAGCTTCCGCTGCGTGCGCTGCGTAAACGGTTAAAGTTTCGCAAAAATCATATATGACAGAATTGTTCCCCTTTAAAAGCTTTAAAAAGAGTCCGTGACAGCATATGTCTATCTTTTAAGGTTAGCTCACTATAACCTCTTTTATGCTAACCAAATTTGTTCTAAAATAATGCATTATTTGCGAAGGTGTTTTTATGAACATGGTATTAATCCTTATCCAAATAAATACGTTATTCATCACAAGTATTTAATTTTGAACAAAATTGCCTCTGACATCATTTGATTTCAATGTATATCTTAGGAGATATCATAGTTTTAAAATAATACTAATAATAAAGCTGAAGAGTTTGTTTGTTTGAACACGGTTTGAAAGCTCTAAATCTCTGGAAGTATTGGTCGCATATATAAAAATATTTTTGCGTTTGATAGCCCAGTTCTTGAGGAAGGCTATATTCTGTTAAACTTGACGCTAGGACCCTTAGGAGTTGAGCAAAAAGAAAAAAAGTCTGAAGTTTTCGCCAAGCGAAAACGAAGTAATAGCGCAGGCCGGCGACACGTTGCGACTGGGTGGATCGGGGAAACAAGAAAAATTTACGCGGACGAAGTCGCGGGCAGAAGCTAGTATTTTATAAATGCAAAAGTAAGTTTGTTTGTTACGCTTTCACTCTAAAACGGCTGAACAGATTTGGATGAAATTTGGCACGTGGGTAGACCATGATCTGGAGAAGGACATAGGCTACTTTTCATCTTGGATCCCAGACAAATTCGCGGGCAACAGCTAGTATATTATATTATATTAGTACCTATAAGTATAGATAGATGCGAAAGTAACTCTGTCTGTATGTTACCTTTTCACGCCTTAATGGCTGAACGGATATCGATTAAATTTGGTACATATGTAAACCATGACCTAGATTAGGACATAGGATAAGTAGGTACTTTTTATTCTTGTAGTATGTTTCTGTGGGATAATTTCTGACCTCCATGCGGGCCTCCACGGTGGCCTACAGGCCTAAGTTTGTCCTAATGTGCTAATGCGTACCTATGACTATTATTTTTACTTGGAATAATCTAGTTGAATTCTGAAAATCGCGTTTGTTGCCAATTTAGCTAGCCAAAATAATCCATTGCTTGGTCACAATAGCCACTTTGGTCGAGAAAGTAACTAACATTAAAAAAAAATCTTACAGTGTAACATTAACGTAACGAAACATTTGATCAAAAACACAAACTCAAAAATTAATTCGACTATATTTTTTTAGGTGCTCACGTAGGAAAGTTGATTTCATAGGACAATTATTGCTACGGACTACGCCCTATCTGAGCTATGCTACGCAAGGCAATGCTACTTGAGGCTATGCTACGCGAGGTTATGCTACGCTAGATAATGAGTGAAATCGTCGTATTTTATGGCTCGATTAAGATGTTTTCAAATTGATAGTAACAAAACTTATAGCTGAAAAATTTTTCTTGACCTTACATCTTGCATATACTGGCGCATGTAAATGCAGTACTCGCATCGGTTCCGAGAAAAGTGCGTTTCATAAAAAAGTTTCAATCTATCGTGGTTCTATAAATAACGTGATTCCTTAGCGTGAAGCTATAAAGTTGTACTATTTGTAAGAAACTGAGTTTTTCCTATGAAGCCGCTAACTTTACCATCGCTGCGACATTGTTTTTTTTAATGTTGCACCATTATGCTGAGATTTTGGCCTCATACATGACTTTCTGTTTTTATTTCATTTTATGTGTGTTTAGTTTAGTTAATGATATTCCCGTGCGAGTCTCAATAATTACTTGTTCTTTCTTTAGTTTCGTGACACGCACTCCACTTCATATTTACAATTATTTACATACTGTATACATAGAGAGCGAACTCAGCTGTTATCATTTATCAATAAAGGAGAGGAAAGAACTGCATTGTAAATAGCCAGCAGGCACTTACTTAACACTTTGCTTAAAAGTAAACTCTAATAATTGAATTCAAACTGGAGTCAAATCCATTGAAAGGGAATCGAAGAGAATATTTCCACGATTCAATTTAACAGAAAAACAGACCTTCTGTTTCTCTGGAAATATGTTAGATGAGGATAGGTACTGTATGTTTTAAGTCTGAAAACCAGTCTTTTCAAGGCGTATTCTTATTAGGTTATGGTAAAATAATGCGGGTTTACGAAAATATATCTTAAGGAGCGTCTGAATACTCAGAGCTATCCATTAATATTGTTGGAATCTGGGACAATAGGTAGAAATTATATTATCAACCAATACTCACCGGATGTACGATGCACTTAATTATTTCACTTTGAATTCCCGATTTATTTATTATTCAAGGAATTTGGTTCAAATTGTTCTTTAACAAACGCACTTTAAATAAATAATAAACAATATGCGCGTGGATTATACTGTCGCTTATTTTCTCAAAAATAATGTTAGACTACCAGCTAAATGTTTTAGCTGGTTATATTATTTTAACCGTGGTTCATTAATGATTACGATTTCACACTCTGATATCTATGTAAATTCGCGTCCACGTACTAAAGAGCGGAGCGTCAATATCGCACTGACATACCTACAGTAGGTTCAACACTCCGCTACATACACCTCTCTAAGTTTGCAAAGTATATATATGTATACTTACACACATCAAAAGTGTCTAGGGATCAACATATATTTTTGCAATAACTTTTCTCCTGATTGATATTAATTAAAATTTTCTTTAAGGATTCATCAAATAAAGTGTTTTCGTTTGTCACAGTAACGATAAACCAAGTCACCTTTGCATTAATAAAGAAATTTGCCATTTTCCTAATAAAGGGATTTTTGACATTTGAACCACTAACACAAAAGTTCGAAAAAAAGACTGAAATAACAGTTTTCTCTAAAATTTTATTGGGTAACTTAAACAATTAATAATCCGTGTTTCTACCGCGAACACTAACAACACAAGAACATCGGTTTGGCATACTCAAAATGAGTTCATCCAAATCACGCTGTGGAATGGCCGCCCATGTTCGTTGCAACAACAAAAAAAGGTCTTCTTGCGACTGGATACCCTCCATATTCGGCAGAGCTCTTCTCTGTAGCATATCCCATGCATGCTCAATCGGGTTCAAGTCTGGCGACTGAGCAGGCCAGGGCAGGACATTGATGTTAGCTGCGGCGAGAGTCTGTCTTACAACTCTTGCGGTGTGCGGTCGTGCATTATCATGCATTAACTGAAATAAGGGACCGATTTGCACTTGTAGAGGAACGATGACGTCTGATACAATCGTCTCAGCATAAATTTGAGCGTTGAGGTTGCCTCTGATCCAAATCAACTCAGTTCTTCCGCCGATCCAAATACCCGCCCATACCATGATGGTTCCACCACTATAAGGATGGACTTCCTGGCAGGATTTTAATCGCTGTTGGCGTCCAGGGGTTCTCCAGTGTCGTATACGTCTTGTATCCGGTCTCATACCAAAACGAGACTCATCAGAAAAGCACACGAAACGCCATTGTTCTTCTGCCCAATTTCTGTGTTCAAGAGCCCATTGATATCGAATCCTACGATTGTGCATTGCTATAGGTGGTACCCGTAGCGGTCTTCGGGAATGAAGGTTCACTTCATGCAAGCGGTTTCTGACTGTTTGGTCGCTAATTAAGTTCCCTGAAGAGTGATGAAGCCTCACGGCTAACATCATGGCGGTTATTGTTGGAGCTCTTCGAGTTAAGATTTGAATGTATCGGTCTTGTCTCCGTGTGGTGCAGCGATACCGTCCTCCATGGCGCTCAGCCACGGTACCAGTGCTTCGGTAACGTGTCCAAAGTCGACTGATAACACTCTGACTTGTATTCAGAGCTAAAGCCACAGTACGTTGCCGGGAACCAGCTTCTATCATTCCCACGGCTCTGAGCATTTCTTCCCTGCTTAAATGACGTCGCCGCTCCATAATAACGTTGGTTTTAATCAGTAGTAGGGAAACAGTAGCATTAATAATGTCTTCAATGCGTTGTATGTTTTTATAGGGAAAATATTGACAGCTGATTTTCATCTTTTACTCGAATTTGATTCACAGTTCCTGATTCAAATTATGAAATGCACCAAAAAGGATCCATATAAATTTATAAAATCATAAATTTATTACAAAGCCACATCTCAATCTCAAGAAATCCGCATAAAAATGCTTGATCCCTAGACACTTTTGATGTGTGTATATACGAGTGCGAACAGCAACTCATCTTATCACACTTGTGGATTCCACTCGCTGTGATTTCGTTGTGTCATCGTTACCGCCAGATTTTTAGAGTGATGTAATTGTAGTGGAAATCTGTACCTACTCGAAAGAGATGCAACAAATATTATACTAAAAAATAAGTAAAAACATATTTTTAAGTTACTTAAATATGGTTGAGGTTTTAATGAAAATAATGATGTAGATAATGTACTAAAGGCTAATAAATAATTCGGTAGGTCCTAGGTACCAGTCATCACAGCACTTTCCTCATCTCTAGGGCATCATTGATCAGACAAAAAAATAAAATAGTGGTGCGCGTGAAATTTCTATCAACAGTCAACCGCTCAAATCATTATTAATGCTATTTACATATTTACTCAAGATTACGCTACGCCCCACAATTTAATTTTTTTGCTATCGCTCCATAAGACTATATACTGTTCACTGGCGAAATGTGGGTGTGCCTACATTTCGCGGAATACAGGCGTGAAATTTAACATTATCTAATATGGTGAGTACGGAACCACTGCGTTTAGACCTGGGTGCGTGCTTATTTTTAATTTAAAAACTAATGCTTAGACTTTATTTGCCTTTTTTATATAGGTATCGTAGTATAAATAAAAAATACTGTTATAAAAGTATATGTTGTTTAACACAATAAATTATATTTCATTATTTTATTACCAAGTATGGTAGACAAATAAGCAAGTCATGATTATTGTTCATAATTGAAGGAAGTGAGAAGATGCTCGCGAAACATAAATACTGTTATATAGATATGTAAAAGTGCGCACTGCTGCACACCTGTACCCTATTTCAAGTTAAACAAATATCAACTTTATTTCAATGTTGATTAAGTTGATTTCAGAGTAACTAGCACTATTGAAAAAATTATAAAAATGTTTGAAGTTGTAGCCTAAACAGCAGTGCTATTCTGTAAAAATCTCACCGTGAAAACTAAAGTGAAGCATTCTGATCTTGCTGTTTTGTGTTTCCAGTTTCATTGTTTATTATCTGCCACACAGCTTTTATTTTATTATTAGACATACTAATTTTCTTACTTATTCATTTAGATTTAGCCTCAGCGCAGACTCTTTTGAATATTTTAGAATAGTTTCTTACATAATTATGAAGGGCTTGATCAGAAGTTAATTATTTCTCGTGATACAAATTTATATAAAACTAGCTGACCCCGCAAAATAAATCGCGAAAGCAGATTACATAGTTTGTCCTAGGTTATATTATTATTATTCTTAGCAGCTCCGCTCAACGATTGCCCGAAGCAAATATTAATAATAATAATAAAACATTTATTTCAGACGTAGTCCATATACTGTTAGTAACACAAACCTTATAAAGCTATTGTTAGTACATACAAAAACAATCCACAAAAAGAAATCAAAATCACAAAGTGGCACCGCACAGGACTGCCAGTTTATGCCAAACCCTGGACGCGCCCACCCGCAGTGTGTAGTCGCATCCAGTGCCGCCACATCGGCGAGTCCCATCGGTCCACAAACACGCTCAGAAGGCTGTTTGAGCTGACCCGCATACGCTTCATAAGAGCTGCACAACGCTTCCGCATTATGGCATGGACACCATCCACGCTTTTCATCGCAAACATTGCTGAAGCGCTGCAGTGGCGTGGCAGCCCGAACAGCATCCTGAACGCGTTATTATACTGTACTCGCAGAGCACTGTATGCACGCTGCGTGTAGCTAGTCCAGAGGCTGCAGGTGTAAAAAGATTGACAGTATGCTTTAAATAATGTCACTTTGACTTGCTCTGTACACCGTGCAAACCTGCAGGCCAGCATGTTGCAGCGCACAGACAGCGCTCTGCGCTCCCTCTCCAAATCAATGTTGTCACACATATCCTCTGAGACCCAGTGACCCAGATATTTAAAATTAGCCACTCTATTTAAGCTGACACCGCAAAGATACAAGGGAGGCAGGCATATTAGCGAATGATTTGTTACCAAACAAAATTTTACAAATAAAACTTTATATTACAAATAAAATTTTAATTTTTATCTATATCTATATACATATAATAAAATCGTAGGAAAGTCAAAACTGTACATTGAATATTTTTTAAAAAGAATACTTGGGGCGTGATCTACAATCGATATCGAAGCCAAAAATATAGTTTTTAAAATTTTTGTCTGTTTGTCTGTTTGTCTGTTTGTCTGTCCGGGATAAACTCAAAAAGTACCGCATGGATTTACTTCAAATTTTGCATGAATATTACTAAGAGGTCGGGTCAACATATAGGCTACATATTATCACGCTATCACCTACGGGGGAGGAGCTGTGAATCGTTATTTTTCTTACGCATTCTGTGACAGCGTGTAATCTAACGACGCATATTTAAATGTTGTTTTTGAGTAAGCCATGCTGTTATCTAGCTTTACACTATAAAAACTACGCCATTTAAGTAACTTGGGCAGAGAAATATAGTTTAATGAATGTTAGTAGTATAAAGACAATTTTAAAACAGCGCCATCTATGAGATTTCATAAAAATCAAATCAAGTTACATGTTAACATTTTTTGGAAATTAATAATTTAAATTTGATCGTGTTGGCGAGGTAAGTAGTTAGTTATTCTTAAAATTCATAGATGGTGATGTGCATTTTCTTCTTATAAGTTGTATCGTATAGTTCGTTTTGACAAATTCAAGTTCCAACAAAACCCTCAAAATCTTGAGCAGAGTTGAGGAAGACAATTAAAAAAAAAATACGGTGTTAAGTATTACAAAAAAGTTATGTTCATTGATGATGATCATTTCATTTCATGACACCCTCGCGAGGCTAGCGTCAGTGACAGTCCCAGCCGCATGCGTCATCTGTTTGCCGTCATCTTGGTGTTTTGTGGAGTCGCGAACCCGGTAGCTTTGTGGGAGAAGTATCGCTATCATCTGTCTGAAGATTTTCTACGAGCTTTGAGGCGTGCTACTGGAGACGAAGTCGAAGTAATTGATGAACGCGTGCTGAACACCTGTCTCAGTTCACTTCAAGATGTGGTCATTTCTATCGGCGACAATCCACTGATCGAATATGGGTTACTAGCTCCCCAATCATCACCGTATCAAGACCGTGGAAATCGGGAGTATAACGCTGAGACAAATTACGATCCGGGCGAAATGACCATCATACGAAATGACCATGTCGCTTTGTTCTCTTCAGAGCAAAAACTTTATGACACCGTCCTTGAAAGCGTTGGGCAAAACCAGGGTAAAATGTTTTTCTTGGATGCTCCTGGTGGAACAGGAAAAAACATTTGTCACCACTGGCATACTTGCAGAGGTCAGGAGGCAAGGCAAAATTGCTATTGCTGTAGCGTCGTCGGGAATCGCTACTACACTGCTTCCGAGTGTCAAGACAGCACATGCCATGTTTAAAATTCCCATCGATTTAGAAAGCGCCGAAACGCCTGTTTGTGGTGTGTCACGTAACAGCGATAAGGGACACGTGCTCAAGGATTGCTGTCTGATCTTATGGGATGGGTGTACGATGGCCAACTGCCTTCGTTGAGGCCGTGGACAGAATCCTGCAGGACATCCGCAGGAACGAACATTTGATGGGTGGTGTCACAGTTCTGTTCAGTGGTGATTTTCGGCAAACGCTTCCCGTGGTGACGCGGGGCTCGAGGGCTGACGAGGTGAATGCTTCGTTGAAACGATCTTCGTTGTGGTCACGAGTTCGTACGCTGCGCTTGACCATTAATATGAGAGCTCGGCTCGGCGGCAATGCACGTGCTCAAGAATTCTTCGATGTCCTTCTAAGTCTTGGCGAAGGCACTCTACCAGAAGAGATAGGTGGACAGGTGGTGCTTCCAGAGTCTCTCGGAAGAGTGGTATCCAGCTTAGAAGAATTAATTCGCTGTGTGTACGGGGACATCAGTCGTATACCGCACCAGCAGAATTCTTGGGTGTGGGAGCGGGCCATTTTGATGCCCAAAAATGATCAAGCTGCTGCAATTAACGAATGCATTCTCTCGGAAATTGAGGGGAATAAAGTGGTCTAAACCTCGATAAACACTGTTGTCGAGCAAAATGACGCCACACAGTATCCCGTGGAATTTCTGAGCTCCCTGTCAGCAAGTGGACTTCCAGCGCATACCATCAAGCTGAAGGTCGGTGTTCCGATTATGCTTCTTCGGAACCTATCTCCTCCGAAGTTGTGTAACCCGCCTTAAAGTCATCTCGCTCCACAGACACACCATTGAGGCGGAAATTCTTACGGGTTGTGGCGTCGGCGAGGCAGTATTTATACCACGCATTCCCTTCATACCTCATAATTTCCCGTTCCGGTTCAAGCGCGTACAGTTCTCCGTGAGTGTTTGCTTCGCGATGACCATCAATAAGTCGCAGGGGCAGATACTGAGGGCAGCGGGTGTCGACCTCAGGACGAGTTGCTTCTCACAAGGGCAACTGTACGTCGCTTGCTCCCGCGTCACCAGTCCTGACTCTCTTTACATTTTGGCTCCTAGCAGCATAACTACCAAAGTAGTTTATAGAGAAGTGTTGTAAGGTATGATACCTTTTGTGGCCTGGAATGTATTCCTGCATTATTTTCTCTATTTCCTTCAGTCACATCTTATGACTGAACTCAGCAGGATTACCATATAACTCTCTTCACTTGCTTCGCTTGCAAAAAAAACTTATATTTTAATGCTATTTTAAAAGTTGTGTACTTATAATGCTATAGCGACACTGGCATCTTAGGTATTTTTGGTGCTGTAGAGCCTTCACGCAGACGACGTCGCGGGCAGCAGCTAGTCGTAAATAAACGGTTCTTCAAACATATGTACTAACTATAGACATTTCTATGGTAATTACTATCAATAAACGTTGGTGTGAACCAGCAGTTTTTTTTAATAACCGATCAAAAGTTTGTGTCTAGAATCATGTGCTGAATTCATGGTTACATTTTGCGCGTCCATGTTCTGCCACCGTATACCACCCTGTATATATGTGGTGTAATAGACCTCGTCCATCGCTTTCCATCAGGCGTGATCGAGCTCAAGAGTAGGTCCATTTCAGCTTAGTATTTTATACCCTGAATAGTAATACATTACTACATTTAAAAAAAAAAGAAGATCGATCGAAGCTGGATTTATGGCATCTGTAATATTGAGGCTTGAGGATAATTGTGACTTCTCTTGCAATGCAGCGAGTTGATTGATTTGCGCTCGCGCCTCACGTACTCGGTGAAACGTCGTTTAAGTACATTATTGTTCATTCTCTAATGTGATCAATCACAGACTTGTGAATAATCAGAATATTAATTACTTTCATTTACAAACATCTCCTAGCCCGCGTAAAGACAATAAAGCTTTGTTCTTATATAGACGACGCCTTAAGCCGCTTGTATACGTCCTTTTTTTTCACCGGACAACGGACCGTTTTTTTCGCCGGATTCGCGGTGGTGTATGGTTTATAATGAATGTGTGCACATGCATCGGACACTGGTCCGGCGAACAAGTTACGCCGGATGCACCGCCGCCTCCCCTCGGCGCAACGGACACCGGATAAATAACGGACGTATACAAGCGGCCTTACGCGGCCTTTATTGTTAGTTTAGTAAGTTTATACGTAGTACACTAGCTGCTGCCCGCGACGTCGTCTGCGTGAAGGCTCTACAGCACCAAAAATGCCTAAGATGCCAGTGTCGCTATAGCATTATAAGTACAAATTTGAACGGAACCCTCGGTGCGCGAGTTCGACTCGCACTTGACCGTTTCTAGGGTTCCGTAGCTCAAAAGGAAAAACGGAACCCTTATAGGATCACTTTGTTGTCCGTACGTCCGTCCGTCCGTGTGTCTGTCAAGACCCTTTATCTCGGGAACGCGTGGAAGTATGGAGCTGAAATTAAAACCATATATTCAAGTCCGCTGTCCCTTGAAGCTGTGAAAAAATCAAACTTCTAAGTTAACGTAAAAAAAGATACGGCCGATTACGCCACAAAAAACGTATAAAGCATCTCTTAAGGGAATCATAATGTATAGCAGTGGCGAAGGTACCATATAACTCGATTCCCGCCGGCTTCCCTTCGAAAATTCAGGATACAACCACTCTATAGTCAATTCATCATTGAAATATAATGAAACGGTTTATTGACATTTTTTTTTGCTACGGCTGACCTCTGTCATAAATTCACCCTTCGCCACTGATGTATAGTGTACTTCCCATTGTCTTTGAATAATGAAATTTGGCAAAAAATTTGGTTTTTGCTTTGTAAAAATCCGAAAACCGTTAATTTGTAGTTACATACCTACTTTGCACAGAACCCTTGGTGCGCGTCTGACTCGCACTTGATTGCTTTTTTTTATAAACTATAGGTAGTCTAAAAGGGAGATTGGGGTGTGAAAGTTTATATGAAAGAATTAAAACGCGCGGTCCAATGAACTCGAAACACAGTATGACTTATGGTATTACTTATGACCAAAATAAATAATAAAGTGTATCAGGGCTTATCGAAAATCGACCCCTAACGGGGTGAAGAGGGGTAGTCAATTCCACAGGGGAGTATTTTATAGCGTGGCTTGAATAACTGAAAAATTGGTATAAATAATCTTTGAGTCATAGGGACACATCCCAAATGATTTTTCAAATTTCCACCCTTATGGGGATACTGTATATGAAAAATCTTATTCATTTGGTTAATAAACTTGAAACTTGACACGAATACTTACCCTAATCATTTTAAGGGGCCGGCGAAGCATGCGTAGTTCATACAAACGTAATACCAAAATAATTTGTAAATTAAACATATTCATATGGTGGTGTTCATTTATTCCGATTGGATTACAGAATATCTAGGTTCCCAAATATATTTTTATTTGAAAGGACACTGATATAAAGACGAGATAATGAGGAATTTCAAATTACTATAGAAAACTTATTTTTCTCATAACTCATCTTTAAATCAGTGTCCATTCAAAATATATATTTGGGAACCTAGAAATTCTGTAATCCAATCAGAATAAATACACACGTTTGATTTACAAATTAATTCGGTATTACGTTTGTATGAACTACGTAATACTACGCAACTTGAAACTCAGTATTAATACTTTAGACAGAAAAAAAACGATGATAAGTTTTTGGTCTTTCGAAAATCGACCCTTGACGGGGCAAAAAGAGGTAAATCGATTTTTAAGGGGATGATTTTAGTGCCTGGCTTGATTAATTCAAAATTTAAATAATCTTTGCGTCAAAATAAGGAAAAATCCCAATAGATTTTTTAGAATTCTTCCCCTGCGGGGGTGAAATGACAGGATATAGTTAATATGAAAAATCTTATTCCTTTGGTTATTATACTTGAAGCTTGTCGTTGGCAATATTTACCTCATTAAATAGTAAAGATTGTCACTTTTAGATTTAAAAAAGCCCATCAGAGAGGATTTAGGCGGAAACAAAGTTTAGGTAAGAAAAAATTTAACCCGCTGTCGGATCGACTCGAAACTCATTAGTCATTACTAATACTTAAAACAAAAAATAAAATAGTACTTATGTTATTTAGGGTTTTTAATAAATCGCCTCCCTACCTGGGTGAAAAAGGGTAATAAAGTTTAAAGATTTTGCTGTTTGCTTCCATTAACTCGAAAATGGGCATAAACAATCTTTAAGTCATACAATGGAAACATACTGTACAACAAAGGCTTTTTAAAAACAAGCTCAGTCGAGTCGTGGTGAAAAAGGACTACACAGTTTATTTGAAAAATCTTATTCCTGAATACTTAGGTATATAATAGGTACCTTAAAAAAAAGATAAAGATCGTAAACATACCTACATTTTCGTAATTGCTAGAGGAAAGTACGAAATACCTACACGCAGACGAAGTCACGGGCAAAGTGCTAGTAATAATATAAAATAGAATGACTGACATGAATGTTTATAATAACAATTATGTTTGGGTTTGTGTTGTTTTTTTTCTGTTTGTTAGTTTAATATAAGGTGTTAAAAATGAACCCGTAAAACTTTAAGAGGTGCTTTAGACCATCGAACTGAACAACTTTCACTATGGGATCAACTCTGAAATCAAGAAAAAAAAATCTGCTGTTTAATACAAAACTTCAATACCTATCTACTTGAAACAAAAAGTAGGAAACAGCAGATTTTTTTTTTGTGATTTCAGAGTTGGTCCCTTAGTGAAAGTTGTTCAGTTCGTTGGTCTAAAGCACCTCTTAAAGTTTCACGGGTTAATTTTTTAACACTTTGTAGATTAGTTTATTGGATTAATAATTCTGTAACTTTTGCATGCCTGGTAAAATATCCTTCCATAAGGTAGACCGATGACCTTCTGAAGGCCGCAGGAATCCACTGGATGAGGGAAGCACAGAACTTACTATAATGAAGCACGTGACACATCTTTCTGATTGTTATTGGTTTTTGTCTTCTTGCATAATAAAATATCTTTAACTTAGGTACTTTTTCTATGACATACTCTAATTATATATAGCACAAATATATCAATATATACTTATTTGGATTTAAACAATTGATAACAATACATGGTTCGGGTTAAATAATGATATCGGTCGGATATCGGTCACGGCAGCCAATTTCCACGGATATTAGTTAGTTAACTTAATCCTACTATATACATAAGTATATTATATTATTATCACACTGATATTATAAAGGCGAAAGTTTGTGAGTGTGTTTGTTACTTCTTTACGCGCAAACGACTGAACAGATTTGAATAAAATTTGGCACACAGATAGTTTATAACCAGATTAACACATACTTTTCATCCCAATATTCTCACGGGATCGACACTAATTATGCGGGTGAAACCGCGGGGCGCTGCTAGTAGTGCATATGATAGTACTCGCGTGTGTGTGCAAAAACAGGTGCACTCGCTCTACTCAACTCACACTCTCATAGTCAGATAGGGCGGAGAGAGACAGGGCCCACTCTCTAAGTCCCTCAATGAAGATACGGGGGCCTACCACCACTCTTTTAGCAGTATTATTTTAATCTTACTTCAGTGTGGGAAAGAGATGGAGCTGCATGTCCTGTATTGCTCCATCTCTTTCCCACACTGAAGTAAGATTAAAATAATACTGCTATAGGAGGTGGTGGTAAGCCCCACGTGCCTGCCCGAAAGTTGATCGAAATATCGTAATAAAACCACATCATCTGCCAAGCCTTTTCCCAACTATGCTGGGATCGGCTTCCAGTCTAACTGGACGCAGCTGAATACCAGTATTTTACATGGAGCAACTGCCTACCTGGCCTCCACAACCCAGCTACTGGGTAATACGATACCCCTTGGTAAGACTGGTTGGCAGAGTTTCGGGTTTCTGAATACCCTTAACGACTGTTAAAGGTCCACGAATGACAGCTGAGACCAACGGTATTAACGTGCTTTCCGAGGTACGGAGGGGTCTCGGTATGTAAAGATTGTCACCCATCCATGCACCTGGTGCGGCTGTTATTATTTAGCCACGGACCCCCGCAACAGCACACAATATAGTAATTAATGTGGTCTCGGATTTAATTAAGTAACTTTAAAAAAAAAACTTTTCCGGACGGCCTCATTTACGGAGACTGACGGAAAACGGAATATAGTGGCCATTGTTAACCGTTTTAAGGATTATAATAAAACTAAACAATATAAAACTACCGCTTCTAATAATATTAACGTATAATCTTGTAAAGCACAACTTAACGTGCTTATTTTCTGCATTTTCATTCTAAATTGGATGAAATAACCAAACAAACGATGAGGGCGCCACTGTGCGGTCGGCATAGTCTTAAGGAGAAGTGACTATAAAATCGAATATTTGACGCGCCGCGAGACGCCACGCTGCACGGGACGCGCGACGCCCCGCGTCTCCATAAACGAGGCCTTAGGAGTAGGGACGGGGGCAACGGGATTGTCCGAAAGGCTTACCGAGCCCCGGAACATAAAGGGCTAACGATGGAACACGGGTGGGTTTTAGTCAGTAAGAGTCTGACACTCCCTCCTGCTCCACCCTGAGCGGGAGGGGTTATTTGATGATTTCCCATCCACAAAAAAAGAGTAGGGACGGACAACTGTCAAAAACATTCTTAGGTCGGGTCCCAAACTATTATAATTATAGGTCCGTAGGTAATACGGAGAAGGAGTTTTCAGCATAGACAAGAAAAATCAGATTTGTTCAACAAAAAATATTTAATTTAATGCGTGATTTAAGTTTATTACAACAACATAAATACATGCTAAAGCATGTAAAGCTAAACATTTGTTTTAAACGGCATAAATAGTAATGAAAACGTAATTTAGGAAAGGTAGGTAGAGGTACCGTGTAATGACCTACGGATATTTTACCAATTCGCAGGGATCAATTAAAATAAATCCGATTCTTGTATAGTTGTTTCTTTAAAATTAGTTGGTAATTTATTAAACACTTAAAATACAACTACGAAAATTGATAATACCTACCAACCTACTTCTTAAATGTATAATGTTAATGTTACTAAGTAAATTTTTACAATGATAAATCTAACTATGGCATCCAAAGACCTCCTCAGTCCTTTAGCCAATTTAATTAAAGAAATCAGTATTTACCTCCTAGTAAAGCTTTGTCATAATATAAAACTAAAAATGTTTTTATCCGTAGAAGTCATTGAAAGACTATACAATATTAATAATACTTACTCGAGACAATATTTTGATACGAGTACCTATAAGTATTTAGAAAGTAATATCAACTTG
Organism: Globia sparganii; assembly: GCA_949316385.1. Classification (NCBI taxonomy): domain Eukaryota; kingdom Metazoa; phylum Arthropoda; class Insecta; order Lepidoptera; family Noctuidae; genus Globia; species Globia sparganii. Next base: position 15,760,938 of record OX438663.1, on the reverse strand, counting down.
CAAACAACATTGAATTCAACGTAAAATAACAAAAACACACCTATTTTGTTCTAAATCCCAAAAGGGGAATATTATTGCACATTAGATGGCACTGCATGGTACCTACATATTTTGTTTTCGTGACACAACAATGATGATTTTGTAATCATTAATAAATTATTTACATGCACTTAAATTACTATTTCTTAAGGTAGTAAGTACAGGCAATAAGCCCTTATCTCAGATTCAGCCCAAAGCCGTAGGAACAGTTATTAGTTTCCGCCTGCTCACCGTATGTTAGTGAAAACGCCCCCAAATTTGATTTTGAAGCGCCTGGCTTCATTCATCAGACGTTTTAAGTGAAGTTCCACTATTATCATGATTTTATAACGTCTACATACTCGAAACAAATAATATATATCGATATATTTAGTCTAAGCCAGTCTAAGGTCTCATCGCGTGCTTTATGTTATGCTCGGAGTAAGCTCTGATCGCTAGATCTCGGAGACTCTGTTCGGAGGCTGGTCCCAGTTGTTTCACCATCTTCGTGAAGGGACCCTCTTCATCTTGAAGTAGCTCGTGTGGGTGACCGCACTCTATTATCTGGCCTGCTTCCATTACCTGCAATATACAAAACAGAATTAAAGTCACTTGCAGCAGATGAGGTATTGTGGTATTTGTGGTACATGGTGGAACTTGTGCGATACCAATCAACCTATAGTCAAGCATACCATTCGAGAGCGTTCCGAGTCTGATCTTCGCGGACAGCTTGCAATGCTCCTTTGAATAACGTGTCTTCGGAATGTAGTCTGAGATCTTAGGTTACGTATAAAAGAGTTGTAGTAACTATACACTAGGCTTATACGGCGTTTGACCAGTAAAATTTTGGTTAGAGACCAAACTATACCATAAATTACTATAATTACTAGTTATATAAATACTAATTTTTGGTTTAGGTACTTACAATAACTCTGTCGGAGTCTGCGACAGTGTGTAGTCTGTGCGCAACGGTGATCACCGTGCAGTCTGCGAAGTGCCGGCGAATAGACTTCTGAATTAAAGCGTCCGTGCTGAAAAGGAGGATAAACACTTTTAGGATTAACTCTGTGTTAATGTTTCGTGAGGTTTACATCCACCGAAAATCACAATTTGAAGCAATTCTTTGAATAATACCTTACGTTGTCAGGATAAACGGAACACAAAAGCTATGACGACTGAATGTACGTGCAAGTCCATTCAACAAAGCATTTTGCCCTGAGAAACCGCTCGAGTACGTCATGTCTTAGTGATACAATATAACTTGACTTGTGACTTACGTAGGGTCAACGTTGGCAGTAGCCTCGTCGAGCACGAGCAGCTTGTTCCGCGCGAGGGCGGCGCGCGCCAGGCACAGCAGCTGGCGCTGACCCGCGCTGAAGTTGGAGCCGCCCGACGCCACCGCCGACGACAGCGCGGTTATACTGTCCTTTAGCTCCACCTGCACGCAATGTCCATTTTGAAATTATTGAATGGAACAGACGAAACAGCTTCAAAATACATTACATCAAGTCTTCTTTAACTTCTGGTATTGAGAACTTAGTATATACCTGTTCCAGAGCTTCCCAAATCTGAATATCGGAGTATTTATCGAAGGGGTCCATATTGTAGCGCAAGCTGGCAGAGAACAGCACTGGTTCCTGTGGAATGATGGCTATCTTCGATCGTAATTCCTGCAAAATAAAGTCAGGATTTTAGAAAGACTTATTTTAAAGTTTAATTTGTTGTACTTGAATGAGTGATAGGCTCTAACTTTCTTGTCATTACACAAACACGATACGTACTTTAAGAGCAATTTTTCCAGAGTCGACTTTGTCGATGAAGACGTTGCCTTCAATCGGCGCCAGACGAAACAGTGCAGATATCAGGGACGATTTACCAGCTCCAGTACGACCAACTACTCCAACCTGAGGTGAAAGAGATTATGATAGTGTTTTTATAATATATTTTATTTGCTAAAAAAAACATTAAAAAGGTTAGGTATCCACATGAAAGAACTCACAGGTTCATTTTGATTTTTATGCTGGCAGGCAATAGCGAAATCAAAGTTTTAACAAAAAAAAAGGTTAATCAATACATATACCTACATACAAATAAATAAATCAAATTGAAGTGTCTGTTTGTAATATCAAAATAACAGCTTTTTACTAAATGCATATGAAAATATATAAGCTACTTATATAAAAAAAAAACTTTTATTAAAATTTAATGTGTCTGTTTGTTCCGACTGATCTCCGAAACGGCTGGACCGATTTTGACGGGACCTTCGCTTACAGATAGCTTATATTATGGAGTAACATTATAAGAATTTCCGACGTCTACGCGGGCGAAGCCGCGGGCAGAAGCTAGTTATAACTAAGTTTATACTCACTTTCCATCCGCTTTCGATTTCAATGTTCAGTTTCTTAAGCACGGGATCGGCATCCTTGTCATATCTTAGAGTAAGGTCTTTGAATACAACTCGGGCTTTCTGGGGCCAGTCCGCGGGCGGGCTCGGTCCGGCCGTCTCCTCCTGTGGCAGCGACGTGAACTGAATCACTCGCTCCACGCACGTCATCTGTGAGATGACTTCTGTAGCCTGCTTAACTCCGTATTGGACCATGTTTACCAAAATAAGACCCTGACTGATGGCCAGGCCGACGTTACCAGACTGGGTGTTGCCTGTATTGAGAATATTTTGGGTTAATTGGAATGCTGTTAAATCCTGGAATTGTGTAGCGTCATCATACTATCATAGGCATTCTATAATTTTGAAACATACTTGAAATTTTCATCTGTATTGAATTTAATAAATCTTTTCTTACCATCATCCAAGAGTAAGAAAGTGTAAGCGACCACGATGACGTAAATACTGCAGATGAGACTTAACCAGATGGAAAAGGCAGTGTTGGCGACCAAAGTTAAATACCTGTAGAAGAGAGATTTTCTTGAATATTCTACGAAACTGAATTTGAGTTCTATGCTAAAATTAAATGAATGAAATTAGGAAAAGATTTCATCACTCACCATGCAGCCGTGTGCACGTCTTGCTTGTCATCAAACTGTATCTTCAGCAGTTCCTCCGCCTGACACGCGCGCACCGTGCTCAGACCTGACATGGTCGCCGTCACGTGCGAGAACACTGGACTGCGAGACACGCCCTCCACTCTGTCCACAAAATCATTACAAATTGAATAAGGTATTTATTGCGTAAAGCTTGCTTTTCAGACATTGCAAGTTTTAAAAGTAGGTATTTGAATAAACAAACCTTTTGATAGCCTGCGCTGTGCTGAGGTAGACGACGGTCAAGCCGTACATGAAAATGGCGCAGACGCCAGTTGTCAAAAGCATGTAGGGGCTCACGATAGCCACCATCACCAGAATACCCATCATCACCATGAAAACCTGTATAACAAGTATTTTATACCTTCAATACTAGAATCTTATTTTTATTAAATAATAGCCTCGCCGACCGATTTCGGCCACGGTGGCCAATCTAATCTCAACGGAGATTAGCCAGGTACACAGGAGATATTATAGTGCACAAGTGTGCGCGCAGACACAGGTGCACTCACTATTCCCTCACTCTCATAGTCCGATGGGACGGCAATCCGACATGACCGGAGAGAGATCAGGCGCAGGACCAACGGCTTATCGTGCTTTCCGAGGCACGGGGGTATCACACCACCAACTTCCAAACTCCGGGCTGTTACTAAAAAATTCCTAATGGAAAAACTCAATAACACTGCTCGACCCGGTAATCGAACCCAGGACCCCACGCTCAGCAGTCGCGCTTGCAACCACGAGACCAACGGGGCAGTCAATATACGTGACATGAAAGTTGTGTATTTTGTTTTTCGCAATCGTCTAGTTTAATAATGGTTGGTCCAGTCAACGTCGCACCCGCTGCCCCTGTGAATTCAAAACCCCAGATTATAATTTAACCGCTCATTCTTCTAATTTCTTTGATGAACTCAACCGTTTTGACTAGGATAATGATTGCAGAAGGCTTCTTGCAAAAAAATTGTTATAGGCTGTTGGAAATAAATATACCTGAATAGTGTCCAAGTACATTCTCGGCAGTATTTCGTCGACGACGCCCATGTCCTTAGAGAATCTATTAAGGATGCGGCCGGAGGGGTTGGTGTCGAAGAACCGCATCGTGGCGCTCAGGATGTTGCTGAACATCTGGTTGTGAAGCTTGATCGAGCTGCGCATGAACACCCACAGGAACAACATGGCTCTGAAATTGACCAAAATATTGATAAAGAACTGATGTCAGGTGAATTTGGCTAGACTAAAACTAGTGACTGCAGCGAGGTAAAAATAAAATCTACAAACCTTCCAGAAGTGATAATAATGCATCCAAAAATGGTAGCTGCCCATACGTAAATGTAGAAAAGATCATCAAGCTTAGCCGGTGCTACTGTTACAATATCAGTCACAGTGCCGTTAGTCGACAAGACGTCAGCTGTTTCATTAAACATAAATGCTGAAGTGATGGCAGCTATAGTTGTGGTCAGAGGGTCCTCGGTTACAGTATACTCAGTAATATTCAACGGTATGTCAGTAGTGTTACCAATGGTAACGTTTGAATGGCGTAAAAGAGGTTCATTTCCTACGTATTGTGCTTCTACATCGTTCATCCTGAAATTAGAAATAAAGATGTTTTGCAAAGACAAGAAATGAAGAGAAATTATTAAAGCATGCTCATTTTAAGAATTTGAAACCTATACAAATCCAACACTTTGAAAGTTAAATTACCAGCGTGTCAGCCACAGGTCACTGATGGACGTGATGACCTGAGCAAGAATGATAGAAAATACTGTAGAACTGAGTAAGAACCAGCCGCTTCCTACACCGAAGTATTTGGTGTAAACTGCACCTGGGACACGACCTGAAACAAATTAACAGAATATTATAAATAATGTAAAACCAAAACACAGTGCAGGCTGTTCCCCCTCCCCGCATCATATTAAATTGTAGGAATTTAAAAATAAACTGGAAAAGACCTGGAAGTCTTTGGGGTCTTTCGGCCACTCAATCATGTATGTATTGATAACTGCAAAAATAATATTGCCCCTGTTCATTGCCTTTACACTTGTACGTTTAAAAAAAAAACATTTTTTCAGGCTCAATAAAGGAGGCCCGCACCAGGTAAAAAAACTGAAGCGCACAAATGACAGAAACGAGTTGATAAAGGCTAGACATCAAAGCTACTTGAAAGCCATCACTAACTTTAGTTTTCCTTATCTCTCTCTGAGCTCTGCTGATTTAAATTCGTCTATCAATCAAATAAATCACTTCTTGTGTCTCCAAGTAATCCCCCCTAAATAATAAAACTCATCCAAGTTCACCCAATTTCCCTCGTTATCATGCCGGTCGACATATCACAGATGTATGGGACAATTTGTAGTTTACGAACTAACTGGCAACGATAAAATCCCAGTAAAAATACTTAATCAATCCAGCCCAATACTCACTTCACCCATTTCTCCACCAAAATGATTTATTCTGGTCTGATCAGCTGACCCCCCCCCCTCTCTGGATCCCCCGCTAGTTCTTCTTCTTACTATTCGGTTTTTCAATAGATAGTCATATTTAAGGTGAATTAAAGGTAGATTATCATAAAGACGTCATATACCTGTTCCTGTGATCTCCTCAACTTCCACTTGTTCTATTGAATCTTCATTAACGTCCCTTTTTCCTACGCTGCTTGCATGTGACTAAAAATAAAGCATAACATTTTACATCCTATCATTAATTGCTTCGCATGTTGTGTGCTTTGTGAATCTAGACAAGATGTGTGTTTGTGTGTGATGTAGATAGTTTAGCGTACCTGAAGGTGTAAATGATGTATAAATTAAAAAAAAAAGACAAACTGCTTTGCAATTTGGCAGAGGTAGGTAATATATATTTTGCTAAAACATTATTTCTGCGAATCAACACTTTTATTTTCAACTAGCTGACCCGGCAGACTTCGTACTGCCTCAATCGATAAATAAAAGACCTAAACTTTTGTATAAATTAAATTTAAAACAAACAAAACGAATCCGTATTTAATAGATAAAACATTTTTTGAATGAAGCATGAAGTGTTACTTATTATTGTTTAGCAATAAAGTTCAAATTGACTCTACATTTTACAAATAGAAAAGGGCTGTTTTTAGGGTTTTCCCGGGAATTATTCGATTTTTGCTCACCTTTTAAACCTTCCCTAGACCTCCACAAACACTTCAAGACCAAGATAAGATAAATCCGTTCAGCCGTTCTCGAGTTTTAGCGAGACTAACGAACAGCAATTCATTTTTATATATATAGATTTTTTGGTACTCTTAATACTAGACATTTGAACAAATCTATATTTTACGGATCTTTATAGTTAGTTAGATGTTTATCAAAATGTTTATGACACTCACCATGACGGAGATGCTGCGTTGGAACTTCACATGTTCGCCTGCCGGCGCTACTTCTTCATCTTCGTCTTGTAAGAGTTCGGAAAACAGCGGCGTACGGGATACTTCGTCGAACGATCCTTGAATTTCAACTACACCCTGTCAAATAAAATGGTTATTCCGGATGATATTATGTTATGAGCTAACTTTTGAAAAAAACTGTTTATATAATATATGAGACCATGTATCAAATAGTGGTGTGTTAAAAAATATCAAAGCACCATAATCCTATGATTATTTGATAGAATATTAGAATGAACTTCCTCTATACTTTCTTCTTTCATAACATACGTCAGTTTGGAAAACTTCTGTGTACAGTGACAAAATAGGTCAATAATATACTTACATGTCGTAATATGACGACTTTGTCTGCGCTCTTGAGGTGATGCAGCTGGTGCGTCACCAGGATGCGAGTAGACTTTTCCAGAAGACCCATCACGCACTCGGAGACCATGTGCTTGCCTACATGAGTATCCACAGCTGAGAGTGGATCGTCCAGGAGATAGATGTCAGCCTGCGAAAAATGGTTAATTATTGTTAATAAACCTGATTATATATTACAAATCGCCGGTTCTCCAAATCCTTATACCATTTGTATGATCTTTTTGTCTACCATATTATTATGTAACTCAAAAAAATCCTTAGTGGTATTTTTTTTTGTTTGATGTGCTTCTGGCAACAAACAATTCGCTTTAGCTTAAAGTAGAAACATTCATTTTCTACTTTAAGCTAAAGCGAATTGTTTAGAACAACTGAAGTGGATCATGCCTTACCTGTCTGTAACAGGCGCGGGCGAGTCCGATCCTCGCTCGTTGTCCACCGCTGAGACTGATGCCCCTCTCGCCCACCAGTGTCGCGTCACCATGAGGCAGCAGTTCAAAGTCCCGCACCAGGGCACACGCTCTTATCACCTATTGCGAAAGGTCAAAGATTATTTAAAATGATAAGGCAATGCATATGTTTATTTCTTTTTCATTTAATGGGTTAGGCCTTCCATCTTTTATCCCCTTTTCTCTTTTTTGTCGCTCACGGTCTTCTTCTTTTTTTTTCTTCTAAAATTGAGTTAGAATTGAGTATTAATAAAACTCGTCCAGAATGGCCAGTCGGTGTTCATGACTATAGTTTTTTATCTATTCTTTTATTGAAATTTCCTAAGCTACTTCAATAGTTCATAGGTACACATAGTGGTGCCAAACTACGTACCTTCTTGTACCTAATGCGATCATAGGGTAGACCAAACAAAATATTCTCTCGAACAGTGGCGACGAACAGCCAGGGCTCCTGACTAGCGTACGACACTCGCGCTCCGCCCAGAGATAACCTTCCATCTTTAGGATTCAGCTCACCCAGGATCAGTTGCAGGAGAGACGACTGTGGATACAAGAAAAAGATTTTTACAATTTTCAACTAAGTTCGTTTGCTTTTTATCTTGATGGATACTGTAGCTCGCCAGAAAAGTTTATTATTAACAAAATGCAGTCAGTTTCGTATTTCGCTTCAAAACGGAAATCTATTATAGCTTTTATAAGTCTAACCTTGCCAGAGCCGACTGGTCCTGCAACGCCAACAAACTCTCCAGGTGCAACCTTCAACGTGATGTACCTCAGGGTGTCGACGACGGAGTCGGCCTGCCAGCTCGCCGTCACATTAGATATAGTCAGACCCGTCAGTGTTGGCTTCTCCTGAACTTTCTTCTCTTTCTCAGTTCCATTGGCCAACAGGGAATTGGAATCGAGTAAGATATTCGCTGTTAACTTCTCTGGTTCATTTTCGTCTAACAATAGGAATTCCTAATGGTAGAGAAAAGTAAATATTAACATAAAAAAAATAAAGCCCTTTATCCAGAACACTTAATAGGTACGTTTTCGGTTCAAAAATCATCATTTTAAAATTAACATTATAAAAACTAATCATTTGACAAACATCTCATTCGCAAACATATTACTTCATAATCATTTGACAAAATACAGATTTCGCAAATGTTTTACTTTGCAAATATTTCAGATGTTAATACATCTTTCCAAAAATATTCATTTGACCAAGTATTACGTTTGTCTGCAATTTTACAAAATTACGGTAGATAAATTATTACTTAGTAAAATTTATTGAAGTATACACCTATTGCCGTAACTATTTCATTTTATGGCACTGTCATTTATTAAGTAATAATATATAAAGTAAGGGTCAGTGGGTCGTCTTAGGGGTGGAGTAAAAACAAGTTGGTTTACAAGACGTGTCGACGGAGCCCCGCTTCGCGATGTTTTACCAATCAACATGATTAGAAAAAGATTAGTTTGTCAAATGATGTTTTGATGTCTTTTAGTTTTATTATTTGTCAAATGAGTTATCAGTGCTTAAAGAAAGAATAGTTTATAAATAAATTTAGGTTGACGTTATTTTTAAAATGAAAATTTGTGAGATGTTTTTTGTCAAATGACAGGACACTGTCGGTAAGACAGCCTTGTGCGTTATATTTCTCGTCTTATTAGCTTACATGGTTATAAGTTCTAGAATGGTTTTTAACTCTTGGCCCAAGAGGGTAAACAATCAGTTGGAGGTTGTTGAGCAATCAATTGGAGGAAGATTTGTCATTAAATAATAACATCAGAAAAACCATCTTACCTCCAGTCGCCTGATGGTGACTTTTGTTTCAGCCAAGTACGCAAGTCCCATAGGCAAAAAGATGTTGCACACCAGTTGCATCAAGTTGAAGTACTGCAACAATGAGAATGTAGTCTGAGCTCGAATATCGCCCCCAATCAGGACGAATGTCGCGATAGCAGAGAACAGAATGAATCGCTCAGTGAACACGCCCAGGGCTGTTGAGAACCCTTTGACGAAAGACGTCTTCAATATGTAGCCGACTTCCAATCTGGAAATAATTAAACACATTGGGTATCTTATTGACAACCCGCAAGCGAGTTTTCTTTGTGGGTCTGGTGTACAGTCAACAGCAAAAGTAGATGATGAAAATCAGAAATTCAATACTAATTAACGAACGGAGTTCGCGTCAGAACTGTGTGGCGTCGAAGTAGTAAACGTTTGGTGTAATTTACAATCACATAACGACACTTCGACGCCACACAGTTCTAACGCGAACTCCGTTCATTAGTATTGAATTTCTGATTTTCATCATCTACTTTTGCTGTTGACTATACGTGGAGACAATTGCTAGTGCGAAATACTTGCCAGCAAAAACTAATTGAAACAGAAAACTTGAGATTCCGCGGTGCAGCGGTACGCCTATATCCTTTTCTTTGTGATTTTTTGTGTACAAGTTTAGGTACTATATTCTATTAATGAAGTCGTTTACGTACTTACTTTCTTAATCGCTGGACCAGTTTTTCGAAGGGCGTCTCCCAAGCGTACATTTTGATCACCTGTACTCCTTCAACCAGTTCACTCATCACCTTTACTCTTTGATCTGTTCGATGTGCTATTTTACCGCGAAGCTTTCCTTGAAGGTTGCTCAAATAAACTAGAAACAAAAGAACGATTATTATTTATTGGAAACAAAAGGATTATTATTATAATGAACTAGTACTTCCCCCGCGACTTCGTCTGCGTGTTTTCGTACCAAATTTCACGTTACACAATTTTTTTCAAAATTAACTCGAGCAATAAGATTTTTCATACAAACAAAATCCCCCCTTTTCACCCCCTTAAAGGTCGAATTTTCAAAAACCCCTTCTTAGTGCTCCCCTACATAATAAAAGGAAGCCGTATGCAAAATTTCACGTTCCTAGTCCTTGCAGTTTCGGCTGTGCGTTGATATGTCAGTCAGTCAGTCAGTCAGTTTCTCCATATACAGGGTGGAATCGAAGTCATGGGCATTATTTTAACCTAAGGCACTACTCACGATACTGATTGCATTAGGGCTATTAATACGCAAATCAAAAATATTATTAATGCAAGTAAGGAAAACCTTAAAAATGTAGTAAGTCAAATTGCACAAGGCTTATTATTGCAAATAAACACTTAAAGTAATTAAAACAAAATACTTCGTTAACGCCAATAATTGTTGAAATATCAAAATCTTAAAGCGCAGTACAGCGCAAAGCGAAATGTAAACAAACATCACCTGCGCGCGCGCGGGTTTTTCCTTACAAGTAATAATAACAATGGGCTACAAGACATTCCGTCCGGCGGGATTCCCTGAACTCTCTCCGTCCCACTCCCTCACTCGCAAAAATACGAATATCACCCCCGCGCGGGGTATGCTTCCCGCCGCAACACGAAGTCACGAACCCGGAACCAGTGTCATAACGACTGCGCAGGTGCATTGACGCGTAATTGATTTATTGATCCCGTGACGTAATCGCCGTACTCGCCGCTCGCGGCATACGGTGCTTGGATTGCAGTGTATTAAGTGTTAGTGTAGTAGTTGTGTGTTGTGTGTGTGTTTGTGTACACGATGCCTCGACCGCGTAATGTGCAGGCTAGGTACACCAACCAACAATACCCACAAATGGTTGTAATTTACGATCGCGCAAGAAATTTAGTATGAACTCGTGAAATGTTCCATCGGCGCTACCCGAACGACCCTATTCCTTCACGGGGTCTCATTCCACCAGAACCACTCAGAACCTGTTGGATTTTTCGTCTTTTCACGTGCCAGCACATGCACAAGCTCGTGGAAGAGCACCCGTTTACCCTCTGTCACTTTACCGACAAATAAGGTTTTTTCAAAACAATCCACAAGCTAGGTACGTAAATGTTTTTTTTTAATGTATGTTAGTTGACGTAGTTTTGACCGTCCTAAGCCGGCAAAGTACGAAGGGAAAATTGGAATTTATTATGAATCAATTCATTGGCAACTTACGAATGTCACGTGAGTCGGGCGGGGTCAAAGAATTCACGCCCAATGACGCGCGTACGGCGTAGTGTACCTACGCATTTGCTATCGAGAAGCGCAACTAACTTGATACTTTGTATGACTTACTACATTTTAAGGTTTTCCATACTTGCATTAATAATATTTTTGATTTGCGTAATAGTAGCCCTAATGCAATTAGTATCATAAGTAGTACCTTAGGTTAAAATAATGCCCATGATATCAAATGCACCCTGTATAGATTGAGGATCGCATTAGAAAGAAAAAGTTTTTATTTGTGGCAAGCATAACGCAAGAGAAAGAATACAAACTCAAAAAAGAACAAGTTTGGGGGAAAGTATACGTTACAATTACATCCACGCAAAACGACCATCGGTCAGCAATAATGCTACGAGCGAGCCAAAGCCCCAGCGCTAGTTTTAAGCGACAGCTTGCGTTGACGTGATGTCAGCTTCAACCTAG